>JACMZG010000008.1:33303890-33497654 GCA_018340805.1 Microvelia longipes | reverse complement strand
TTTTATTAATTCATTTCTTTTAGAAGGAAAGCAGAAGACGTAACAAAATCAATGCTAACAATACTTGAACCTAGCAATGATAAAAAAGATACTTATCAGAAATCAAGCAGTACACATAAACAAACTTAACAGTGGTAAGTTCCCATAAAAAAGAGTTTAGTGTTAAAGTTTAGCAAAGATTATTTAGTATTCCTAAAATCTATAATCTAACTATATTATTTAGTATTATAAAGTTATTAGTATTATTATTTAGTATTTGGTATACTACATAATCTTTGCAGTTTAGTTTAGTTTAGTGTAGGCTGATAAGAATAATTGTCACTACATACAGTTATTTTTAATCATATGTAACTTTTAAGTCTGTTTACATTATAGTTTGTATGTGCTCCTTAGTCCTTTTCCTAACTCCCCGAATTTGTTTTTCCAATTAATGTTTTACCTCTTCTGCACTCTTTTTTATTTCCCTAACTCTATCAGGTTTATCCAGCTGGATAAGGCTATCCAGCTTAACTAATCAAATCACTAATTATTGAGTAAAATATGTCTCATAAAATAAGTCAATGTATAGTCCAGTTTGATATTTTCCTGATAACTACTTTTATTTTAAAAATGTTGACTTCAGTTCTACAACTATTTTTGTTTTTTTATATATATAAATATTATTTATAACTATTTTAATTATTAATTTTTTTAACTATTAGCTTATAATTAACTTATTTATATTTATACATTTATAACAATTTTTATGTCTTTTTCCCACCAAATTCAATTTAAGGGTCCTTACTGACTGTGCCAATTTAACTAAGGGCTTTGAATGAACTACTACTTGTTTGCAGGTAGTAGAAAAGGGCAACTAAAAATGAAGGTTGAAAAATAACAAAAATGGTTAATTATAAGCTAAATATAATTTGATATGGACAAATTAACAATAATATTTTTTTTGTTTTTGAAAAGAATTTGAAATTTACTTTCATAAACAACCAACGCGTTGGCTCAATGAAATCACTTTACACTCTTAATATTTCTATGCATGCTATTACATAATAAATGAATAGTATTTTATAATTAAATTAATAATACAATTTATTAAATTAATAAATTGTTATTCTATTTGTTTTAGGTAAAAAGGAATACGTCATTGAGCTAATTAAATTTTCCGATTATTTTTAAAAAATCCATACTTGACTTGTAATCTAACATTTAAATTATGATGAAAATTTGTTAAAAATTTAATGCAAACAATAAGTATAAAATATGGCTAGTAGATTCTGTACCATCATAAGAAGGAATCAAAGGATTTATGTTAGTTTTTATAATAAGGACATAAATACGAGTTTATCCATAAATAAATTAAAGTTTAATAATAATATTATTAACTAAATTAATTTTAATTATGTCAGTTCTTACTCAGCTTTTGTATGCTAACATCGTAGTTAAATAGCTTCAAATAGTTTAGTTTTGTAATAGTAATCAATTTAAATTAGACAATAGTTTTTATAAATCTCTCTTATGTCGTCATCTTTATTAGTTACTTATTATTTTATCTACTTATAAATTTACGTTTTTAATGACATTATTTTCAAACTCAAATCTTTATTTAATACCCGAATTTGAAGAAGAAGACTACAACATCACGGGCTCTGCTAAAATCACTGAAACGAAAATGGATAGTGTAACAGCCATCACAAATAATATTCAAACAGACTTAGGTGAGTTAAAAACCCTAAACTCGCATTTTAAAAACTGGGCTACATGTGAGGTTGAAAAGAGAAAAGTGCGATCATCTGAAGTTCGCTTTGATCAATTTATCGATCAAAATAATAAGCTTTCTCTAACAATAGCTCAATTAGAAGAACATGTAAAAAATGCTGATAGGGCTTTACTCTCCTTCCTCTAATTCAGTATTAGAGAGAAAAATTGATGCGTTGGCTGAAAAAATAGAGTCAAATATTCCCGTAAAGCCGAGCTATGCGGAAATACTGTCAACAAACTTTAATAAAAAAATTAAATCTGATAACCTAGTAAACATAAATAAAATCTTGCCAAAACAAGACGTATTAATTATAAAACCAAAAACACCGAAGGGAACAGAAGATGAAATAAATAAATACACCAAAGAGGACATAAAAAAACAATTTGATAATAAAATGACCTGAAAGTCAAAAAGTCAAAAACGGTTAAAGGTGGAGGAGTCCTTCTTATCTTAGGTGATAAATCGGAGAAAGAAAAAATTATAAATAGTGACCTCATAAAATCAGGGAAATACACGGCATCCGAACCTATAAAGAAAAGACCCAAATTAATAATTTTTGATGTCCCATCGGATCTTTTACCAGAAGAAATCATAGAAAACATAAAAAATAAAAATCCACACATTTTTCCTAATAGTTCTGATGTGGATGAATCTATAACACCTAGATTCAAAGTGGGGCCAAGAAATAGAGAATCGGTTCATTGGGTAGTTGAATGTGACCCACAAACTAGAAGGTCAATTTTAAATGAAGGTCACATCTATATAGAATGGACATCTTGCAGAGTGAAAGACTACATAGTAGCCTCTCGCTGTTATAAATGTCAACAATTTTATCATGTGGCCAAATACTGCAAACTAGACGGTGAACCAAACTGTGCACACTGTGCTGAGAGGCATGATGTGAAAAATTGCCCTAATCTAAAAGGCAAACCAAAGTGTTACAATTGTAAAAAATCGGGAAAACCAGATGAGCATAGAGCAAATGATGTAAACTGTCCAGGCCACATTAACGCTATCCAGCGAGAAATAAATAGGACTAACTATGGCACTGCTTAAAAAACTGGACTAGAGCAATTACAAATTGTAACACTTTTAATCATATTACCCCAATAACACGAAGAAGAACTATTGAACAATAAAAGTAAATTTCTGGTAACTAAGGAAACATCAAAAAGTAGAACATCAATTGTATACAACTTCGGTCAACATACAGATATTAATATCTCTTTTGCTACAAAATATGAAAGTAACTATAAATTATCAAAAGGCCTGTCTACAATATTAAAAACCAAGTATATAAAACAGAGAGAGACTAATATACTTGATTCTTACTCTACCTATACTTGCGACCTATCAACGAATCACGAAAATAAAATTATAATAATAAAATCAGATTTATAATACATTCGAGAAATTCAAAAAATCGTGAATGATTTAAATTATTGGGCTAAAAATAAATACCCGCTTGTGATTGGAGTTGATATCTTTGATTCACTGAGTGATATATCCAGCTTAGAACTCCTAAGTTTAGTTACCGAAACAAACAATCTCAGATTTATTTTTTATTATAAAGGCCTCGATACACTTAAATTCCTTAACATACCCAGTCAGCACATTGAAAATAGTTCTGTTTACAATCTTCTACCTGCTACCAACAGACATGAAATCTTCATGAATAGCATGCTGGAGCTACGAAATTTACTATCTCAACGTGACCTCATAAACTCTATAAAATACCAACAAATATTAGAAAAACTAACTAGTAAAAACATTCTTGAATCAGCTAGAACTCTTAAAGAAGTCACTAGAAAAGGCATGAATATCTACAATAACTTCCAGAAACAATTTATCTGGCATACAAAAAATACATATAGAATGGGTTACTGCCTGCAAAATAATGGATCTTACGTATCTTTTAATGAAAATGAAAAAAGTTTATGACATCAGAGAATATATATTAGTAACACAGGATACCCAACTAATGCTTGATGGAGAACTAATATCTAAAATAAGTAAAATAAACATTGCTAGTTGTAAACTTCCTAATATCAAGTGGATCGACGGAGTACCTGGTTGCGGCAAGACTCATTTTATTTTAAATGAACATACACCTGGACAGGATCTAATACTAACTCAAACAAGAGCAAACCTTAAAGAAATTAGAACATCCTTAAGGAATAATAATGAAATTAAGTATAAGAGAAGGCTCGAAAAGGACTACAGAACTGTTTCGTCATTCATTATTAACGGTTCGGACAAAAAGTATGAACGAGTCTTTATAGATGAGGCAATACTTATGCATGCCGGTTATGTTGGTTTCATTTCTGAACTATCGAAAGCTAAAGAAATAATATTACTCGGTGATGGAAATCAAATACCATACATTGAAAGATCTTCCTTACCATCAGAGTGGTCCAACATTTCACAGTTCTGTAGCCCTAGTTTGACCCTTTCTGTTACTAAAAGATGTCCTTTAGATGTATGCTATCTTCTATCTGACTATTATAAAGACATTAAAACAACGAACCAACGAACTCGCTCCATCAGACCGACTATTACAGACGGAAGTCAACATCAACTGAAATCAGACACCCTTATACTGACCTTTACACAAACGGAAAAAAATATGGTTATTGAAGCTTTAAAAGGAAAATGTTATGGACCCATACTAATTCATACTATACATGAAGCTCAGGGATTAACATCGAAACGGGTAGTACTTATAAGAACAAACATAAAACACTTGGATGTTTATGAAAGCTTACCGCATATTATAGTAGCTCTAAGCAGACATACTTATAGTTTTAGGTATTTGACAACTGTTTCTAATGATTTCATGACTTCACTAACAAACAGAATACAAAATACTAGTGACGTTTTTATCAAGAACTACAAACATACGGATTATATAGGGCCTTTAAATAGAATAGAAGCAACGAAAATATTAATACCAACATCACCATGACAGCGACGACCCAAATTATGTCGGACCCTATTATTAACCATGACATAGAGACTGTAGAATTAGAAGATTATAACCTTAAACCTTTAATTAAAACTACCAAATCATTCATTAATATACTTAGTATAAATATCCGCAGTCTAGAGAAACATTATGATGAATTAGCAATACTTCTCGAATCAATAAATATAGACGTACACTTAGTAGTATTAACAGAAACTTGGCTTAGAGTATTCCCTGAAAACTTATCACTACCTGGCTATATACCCATACCTGTAAATGGACAATTTAATAAAGCCGATGGAATAGTAGCTTTTGTAAAATACGATCTCCAATTAATATCTAGGCAAGAAAACCCGGTAGATCAATGTGCCAGTCTTCAATTTAAATTTAAAAATAATCAAAACAAAGTTTTTAGCGTAACCTTAATTTACAGATTATGGGGCTATAGCCTGGATCTATTTAATGCCTCTCTATATAATCATTTAAACAGTATAACAAATGAAAATCATATAATATTAGGCGATTTTAATATTGATATTAAATCAGATAAATATAATTCACATACTGAAGAGTTTACCACTATGATGGCCCAATTTGGATACTATTCAAATATAAATACCTATACCAGAGTTCACAAAAATAGTAAATCCTGTTTAGACCATATTTGGACTAAACATAAAGAAACACTTAATACTATATCATATAAATTAAATAGTAAAATAACAGATCATTTCCCAGTAGGAATAATATATAAATTTAACAACTGTGAAAAAAGTTTCTGATAAAAAAAAGTTTTTTATGAATAAAATAGATCTACCCAATCTTATTATCGAAGTAAACAACTTATCCTGGGAAAAATTATATGGCAATAACAATACAAACGAAATTGCATCTTATTTTATTAATACATTAAAAACTTGTATCAATAATCACACGAAAACTATAAAACTTAATAGGAAATTCATAAAAAGAAAACCATGGATAACTAAAAGTATAATGGAGAGTATAGTGACTAGAGATAAAATGGCCAATCAAATCGACAAACAACCTAAAAATGATGACTTGAAATCTGCTTATAAAAAATATAGAAATCAGTTAAGTAAAATTATAAAAATTGCTAAAAATCAATATCTTACAAACGAAATAAAATCAGCTGGTAGCAATAATTACAAAACTTGGCAAATTATAAATGAGTCATTAGGAAGAAAAAAAAACCAAACTGAAATACGGGAGCTTAAACTACAATCCGGCAATACATTAGTTGATAACCAGGATATTACCAATGAATTAAACAGACATTTCTCTAGTATAGGTGAATCACTTGCTGATGAACAGAAAAATTACTGTGATTGTAGTTTAGACTCTAGTACGAGACATCTACCTAACATACCTGACTCTATAGTATTGCTACCAGTTACAGAGACTGAAATAACAACCACATTAGACAGCTTAAAAATAATAAAGCCCCAGGCTTAGATGAGATAACAACAAAACTTATAAAATCTTGCCAAGACAGTCTAGCTAAACCACTTGTTCATATATTTAATTCAGCTTTTGATACTGGAGTCTTCCCCTGTTTTTTAAAAATGCTGTTATTATCCCTTTATTTAAAGAAGGTAGTAAATCAGACGTTATGAACTACCGACCAATATCACTTTTACCCACTGCAGCTAAGCTATTGGAAAAATGCATTGAAAATAGACTTACACCATACTTTGAAAAGCATAAGATATTTCCAAAGACTCAATACGGATTTCAAAATAATAAAAGCACTGACGACGCTATTATGACGTTAACCAGATATATTACCACTAAATTAGATAAAAACAAAAAAGTAATTGCAGTTTTCTTAGACTTAAAAAAAGCGTTCGATACGGTAGACCAAAAGAAATTAATAGAAAAACTGCAATACTACGGCATTAGAGGTAAAGTGTTAGATTTACTGACCGACTACATTACTAACCGACAGCAACAAGTTAAACTACTTAACCAA
This sequence comes from Microvelia longipes, assembly GCA_018340805.1. Taxonomy (NCBI): domain Eukaryota; kingdom Metazoa; phylum Arthropoda; class Insecta; order Hemiptera; family Veliidae; genus Microvelia; species Microvelia longipes. Next base: position 33,490,943 of record JACMZG010000008.1, on the reverse strand, counting down.
CTTAGCTATTCAACAAAATTAAATACAGGAACCCCACAGGGAACTGTTTTATCTCCTAAATTATTTCTAACTTATATAAATGACCTATACAACATCCCAAATTTCTTAGGGGAAATAATTGGTTTTGCAGACGACACTTGTCTATTATTTTCATCAGAAAAAGAAACTTGGCAACAACTAATATCTCATGTTGAACAACTATCTCTCATAAGTAAATGGTTGCATACAAACCTATTATTTCTAAATACTAAAAAAACTAAATTTATAACCTTTTCGATCTCAAAAACAGGACAACCTACGCAGACTAATAAACTAAAAATACACGACTGTAAGTGCAGCCGACTAAATAACCATACGGATTCAAATTGCAACTGCACTTCAATAGACAGAGTTTCGTCCATCAAATACTTAGGAGTAACCATAGACCAGAATCTGACATGGAAAACGCACATCAAAAATATTACTAACAAAATTCGAAAATTCATTTACTATTTCAGATCCCTAAGAGAATTCTGCGACATCTTTGATGAAAAGGATTTACCACGCTTTAGTGGAATCTGTTCTCAGCTACGGTATAATTGGGTGGGGTTCTGCTAACCCTACACACTTATACTCATTAGAAATAGCACAGAAAGCCGTGATAAAAACTATTCTCAAAAAACCAAGACTTTACCCCACGGACCAGTTATTTAGAGACTTTCCAGTCCTCACAGTAAAAAATTTATTTACTAAACAAGTGCTACTAAAATATTTTAATGAAAAAAAAGACTATATTAATCACGATCATAGTACAAGAAATAAAACAAATAGAAAAGTCAAAACAGTTAAATGTAGAACATTATTGTTGCAGCGTCAGGCTTTTGTGAGGGGACCTATTCTTTTTAATACGCTACCCGATCATATTAAAACTAACTTATACTATAAAGATTACAAAAAAGAAATAATAGAATGGATTAACCCTCCACCACTAGACAAACTTATTAAAAAATAATTATATATTTCCATCTTATTTATTAACTTTAAATTTTATTCAGTTTACTTTATTTTTATGTATAGTATATATACATTATTTTATTTATTTATTTTATTTATTTTTTTTTTTTTTTTTTTTATTTTTTTATTTTTTTTATTTATTTATTATTATTTTATTTATTTTTTTTATTTATTTATTTTTATTTTATTTTTTTTTTTCTTTTCTTTTTTTTTTTTGCTTCTTTTAGAAATATTTCATATGAATTAAAGAAGAAAACGATTTATAAAAACTTATTTTCTCTTATACTTAATTTCATTATAAAGTACTAACAAAAGTAGCTTGAGAATAAAAATCTAAACGAAAAGCTAGCCACGCACAAGCCCTAAGCTTATGTGGCTAGTAAGATCTTATTTATAATCAAATGTCATTAGGAATAGATGAACTAAGACTTTTAGAGCCTTTTTAGGATTGTATTGCGTATTACTTTTGTATATTATTTTTTAAAATAAAATTATTATTATTATTATAACAACATTATAACTAAGTTTCTGCGTTTATACACAAAATTGTATTGTTAAAAGCAAAGAGATAAAAACATGAAGAATTAGGAAATAAATTTGAAGTGCGTTTGTCTCTGTTATATTCTTTACTTCATTTTCTTCAAAGATAAGACCTAAGAGAGTAAGTTCAAACTCAATAGGTTCAATGGTGAGTTACAATTAAAGGAACATAGATGGGCTTGCAATTATGTCAAGCCATCGATAATTATCAACATCAAACAATTCCTATATGGAAGTAGCATCTTGTGCTTTACATTCCTAAGTATAGTAGACAGTTATACTGTCTTAACTATACGTGGTATGCTATACTTGGAACTATCAAATAGGTACATGTCAAACAAATCAACATAAAATTACATTTTAGCGAATTTCCTTAGGGAAAATTCGCTAATGGGATTGGCATTTTCTAAAGGAAAATGCGCTAAAACATTTTTTAGATTAGCATAAACACAGCTTTGTATGAGTTTCTAGTGCAGTATTGATTATACATGACAAGCATACTTTTGTACAACCTTTGATATAAAAATTAGCATTTCCTATGCAAAAACAATGCAAAGTGAGGGACAAATAAAAGTGCTGTTGTTGTAAGCGCGACAATGAAGCATGAACCAAAACCTGAGCAGAAACTGGATTGCAGCAGTTTGCCGCAAAGAAAGGAAGCGTTCCAAAGGAAATTCGCCCGATTTGCAGAACAACACGCCAATATTTTAAACTTGATGCGACCAATGTTAATATAATTTAGCTGTCTGGTAAATACCAGCCAAAAAAGCCAGATTTTCAGCTTATACGGTCCAGGCATATTACTGCAGTAAGGTGTTACATTTCCGAAAATGTGTTATTTTTCAAAATTTCTGTATATAAACATGGCTGTATCTAAAATTTTGCATAGAATAAAAATGTTTATCTTTGTGCCAAGCATAAACTTGATGCTTTAAATGGATATTACATACTTTGATATTATCATTAAGATTATTATTTACAAGCAATTATGGAATAAAATAGCTAATACCTCAAAAAGCTAAATTTAAAAAAATCCTAAACGAGTTTAAACTGTTAGTAAAACGTCCACAAAGTTTTATTTTGGGACCGCCAAAAGATTGGACACAGTAGCGTATAACGTCCTTTTATAGGTATTTCAAAGTGTAAAAAATTTAAGATTTATCACAAAATCATTAATGGGAATTTCCAATATAAAGTGTCTTTATTATTAATATCTGTGACATTAAATTAAACATTTTTAGGGATTGAAAACTTATGATGAAGTTAGATCGTACGACAAGAAGAAAGGGTAAAGATTATAAATACAGCTGTAGTTTTTAAACATAAATATTTCAAGCCCTAAAATATTCTTACTTTTACTTTTTTTCTAATTTACTTTTTCATCTTTTTCCAAGCTTAAGAAGGTTCCGGTCCATTCGGCTCTTCTACCTGCAAAAATACTACTTTGAATAAATTCTAATTATAGGACAAACCTTTGCCGGCTTTAGCTCAAATATAAAAAAAAGAAAAAAGGTTGGGTTTTCACGAGGAAAAAATTGGTTTGGAAAAAGGTGTAAAGCTTAATGAGAGATTTATTGGATAAGACTTAATTGTGAAGGTTGGTTCCCTATCTATCTTCCTTTTCCTTTCATTACAACCGACTATAAATTTTTTCCACCTCATCAAGACAACAGAACAACCTTGGTTTCTTAATCAATAAAAGAAAAATAGAAACAATAGAGAATTTTTTTTATAAATATACAATTTAAACACGTTTAATACAAACATGCCAGCCATTCATGTTAACATAATAGGTGTTATACTTTATTTTATAAATCAACACTTTTGAATAAATATGATTAAATATTTCTCTTTTAGAAATAACTTAAATAATTTATCAAATTAAAGTAATACATTTTATCTTTCAGGTAATCTAGTTTAGCGTTAGAATCTCTTAAGATGACTGATGTCCACAATATGGTTAAATGTTTTATAAAAGGTTTAATTTACAGTGATATCCTCAACTAAATTATAACCAAAGTAAAAATATTTTAAAAATTACTATTCCACAAAATTACAATAAAATGATTGGAAATGGAAGAAAACTAATTAAACAACTAGAAGTGATTGCAATCGACAAGAAATAAACAAAATCCATCAAACTCTAATTGAATGAAAATAATTAAAATACCTGTTGAAATTCAAAAGGTGTAACTATTCCCCTTGGTGTTTGGGCGAATAGTAATGTTAAGTTCCCTAGATTGAAATTAAATTTAATAAATGTAGAATGCTCAAATTCTGATTAATTTTAATTTAAGACCAGCGATTGGTGGTATAGGAAAAAAAGTTGAGTAGGACAAAATTATTTTTCGATCGCAAAAAATAATTGGTGAAAGTACAATATTTTTAAATAAAATTAAAAAAAAATATATGTTTATGATTTTAAATAATTAAATAAAATATATTTTATTTTCCAGTTTAATTATGTATAAATTTCCATAAGAACTGAAATCGGCTATCCATCCCCCTTGTATTTGGTAGTTGCCTTACTTCATTAGATACATTCGGCTTTATATAGGTTCATTTCTGTAACTTACACATTTTTCTGGGTCTATTAAATTATTTGTATTTTAAGCTGTATAAAGTAAAAGAGCAAAACCGACAATGCTCGTCCTAGAATTTCCGTAGCCCGTCTTAAAAATAAAATTAAAATGACGGTAACTCTAATCATACGTCAGGCTGTCCAAAAGCCCCCAAAATAGGAGAACATTCTCTAACACTGTAGAAATGTCTGGCTTGCTGCGCTCGCCAAAATTTATAATTCATTTGTCACTAGCTCAAACAAAATAAAAAACTGTGTGCTATTAAATTAAATGTAATAAGAGCAATTAATAATTGACTACTTTAGTAATACCTTACACAATAAGTAGCTGTTTTGTAGATTAATTGGGCCATTATTAATCAACTAAGTCCTCAAAAACTTACTCATATTAAATATAAGACTTAAGTCAAGGTGAAGTTCTTATCAAATTGTTTGGGTCGCAAATCAAAAAGGTTGAGAAAAGCTGATCTAAAGAATTCTAGCGAAGGTACAATAAACAATGTATTTAAATAAAAAATATACAATATAGAAAATAATTTAATATACTGAGTAGACGTAGGCTCAGAGTGCTGTGCTCTGCATAAGGCTATAAACATCAAGGCACGTGTCTCCTATATAGTCTTGGTGACGCCACCATATATGCTTTCATATTCAAAATATGCTTTAGTCAAAGACACAGTTTAAATGCTGCTATTAATTTAACTTTATAATAGAAACATATGAATATAGTTCGTATTGAAGGAATGAATTAAAATATTTTCTCGATATGTTTGACTAAACGTTCAAATGTATTCTTATTAAACTAGGACATTAAATTTATTAACATCACATTATGCCATTAGAGATTACGCATATTTTATAAACAAACATATCATTATAATTAGTTAAGCAAAATATACCAAATACATTATTTATCCAAATGGGAATTTTTAAAAGATCCCTGTAGAATAAATAATTATAGTAAAACCAAATAATTTATTTATTATCCATTTTGATAATTCCGAAAAAATCTAGTGTTTGTAATTTTAGGTAGAACATATTACTTTGCAATTTTTTCATTTAAGCCATTCACACATGACGTTTTGTAAAAGGAAAAAATTAAAAACGGATAATGGTTTTAATTAACAAACTGGAATGGACAAATACATACGGTTTTTGCAGCATACCCGTATAGTGGTTTCTGTTAATAAAATCTGGGAATTCTGGAGTGAAACGATCATTTGGTGTAAACCCCAATTCACAGAAAACATCCCGAAGCAATTTTCACCCTTCCCCTTTTAAATTTTTACAATAAGAACTATAGATGATCTGTATTGGTCCTTGATAAGTTCTTACAGTTCCTAATTTAACCTTCATTCTCTAATTAATTAAATTTATATTAAATTTTTCATTGTAAAAAAATTGCCAAGTAACCCAGTGATTACAACCAATTTTCACAAAAAGATTTAAAGAAATATATTTAACAAAAAATGAAAAAAGGAAAAAGTATAAAAGCAAATATAGCGTTTTACTGTTATTCATTCAAAAAAAATATTTTCAATAATAACTTCATGAAATCATTGACTGATCCCGCAACATCGAATAATAAATCATTATTAATACATATAATATAATTCCATTAAAAAAAAAGATTTAAAAAAATATTCCCACGATATACTTAAACTTATTATACTTGATTAATAAATATTTATTAAATTAAACAGTTATTATAAACCTGATCATAGATACAAGTAATATAAGAATATAAAAAGAAATATTATTCATAATATGCTTGTATACTAAAATGACATTTTAATTAATTGTGTCACTTATCACTCTTATTATCACACTTTTCGCTAATATACTCAAGTATATTATATAAATATATAAATAAATAAATTATATATATATATATTTATATATATATATATATATATATATATATATAGTGTGTGTGTATAATATATAAATACGCGACTGTATTGAAACAATATAACAAATTACAATTTAAATTTGTCAGGATAAAAGGGAAAAGTATTAAAGAAAACTAATTTGAGATTGAACTTACATAGGTGAACAAACTGTACATAAAAAAACTACAAGGTCAATAATTCAAATATTTTTAAATCGATGAATTGATGTTAGACTTTCAGAGACAATATTGATTCAGCCTCTCGTCTAAAAATAACAAATATTGAATGCATGTTAGGTCATTGCTCAATACAGCGATGGAGTAAACGAAGTAAGGGATACAAGATACGAGTTTATATCCAAAGAGGAATAAAAACTACACAATAGTTAGAACCCAGAGACGAAATAATCGTCAACTTTAAGAAAAATAAAAATACAATATCGACTAGAAAATTATAAACATATTTTAACTAGACAAATATGACTTTTTTATTATCCAACATAGCTTTACTTATATTTGATTGAAACAACATAAACAAAATTATGTCTAAATCCATACAAACACCAAAATCTCTCCACAAAATGTTTATTCTTTTACATAAACAGAGCCGGCTTTCGATCGCTCGATCACCATCAGTGCCTAACCCAACAAACATAGAAGAAAGAATAATCAACAAGTACTACAATAAAGCAAAACTAAAAGAAATACTAGAATAAATAACATAATAATAAAAAATAAAATAAATAAATAAAAAGTTAAAAACATATAAAAGAATATAAACGTTAAGAAGTAAAAAGGTAAATTCTAATTTATCTATTAAAATAAATAAAAAATAAAATAAATAAATAAAAATAAAATTACCGGTGAGATGCTATATAAACGCCTCAATCAGACCTTCTAGACAGAGTCATGTAGCGGACTGGTGGGCGAGGGGCAAACACCAACGGCCGCACTATTACCGACGATCCCCCACTTTCACCTTTCTTATTAAGGGATTTCTCGCCATTTTCCTCCACATTACGTAAAATCTCAAGATTCTCAAGAGATGACATAGATCCACCCTTAGCAACGAAGTGAAGGAAAGCAACTTCATGGTCAAAGCTACCATGGTTCTCAACTATCAAATGCTGGTAAAACCTACTCGATGGTAGTGATTCGTGCTCGGCAATTCTGGTACGGAACGCTCTACCTGTCTGGCCTACGTAGGTGCAGCCACAGGCACCACATTTCAGACAATAAACACCATTCTTATCGAGCGCTCCTGAATCATATAACAATCCGTCGAACTTAATGTAAATATTACCGTCAATGACCAACAAGACAACAATGACGGTCAAGATGATAAAAGTTATAAATTTCATCCGCGCACACTTTTATTGATAAACATCCTTCTATATTTAATTCTACTGACCTAGCATGTTAGATAAAGGTTTAAAATATTCGCCTCAGAACTCATACAATTATAATGATTCAGCGTTTTTAGCGGCCTCATAGAGAATATCAATTTGCCAGCTTCTATAAAATACCAATGTAGCGCAGCCTTAGATAAACACATTCGAAACAGTTACGATCAACGACGTTATATTGGAAAAGAAATAAAAGACTTAAGACTTTAAAAGAAAAAATAGAAATTAATAATTTAACGTTATAAAGGCAGATAAAGGGTGTTGCACCGTAATTTTAGATCGTGATAAGTACGAAGTAAAGTGCAAGAAATTCCTAGTCAAACAAAGTTCAAAAGCTTGATAAAGACCCTACTAATTTTTCAAGGTAAAGTTCGGGATAAGTTAAGAGACACTAAAGCCTTATTTGAAACGAGTTTCAGAAGAATAAATGTATTTGTATGAATCCTATGGCTCCTAAGTTATATGGCGCCCCTAAAACACAAACCTGGAGTCCCTATAAGACCTGTCGTTTCTGGATGTGGCTCAACGTGTCATGAACTTTCAAGAGTATTAAATAATGAAGTTATTAACCGAACCCATTTTGTAGCCGCTGATTCTATTAAAAATACGTCTGTTTTTTGTGATATTTTTAAGGATAGTTATATACCTGATGATGCTATTAGCGTCATTAGATATAGTTGATTTGTTTACTAATGTACCCAAGAATAGGTGTATACAGCTTCTAGTAGGGATACTTAAGGATGCTAATGTCGATATTCAAATCTTAAACGAAATCATATCCCTAGTTGAAACTTGCCTTGAACAAAACTATTTTGTATTTAACGGAGAATATTATGAGGGAAAAGGCTTAGCTATGGGATCTCCTCTGTCTTGCTTGTGCGCTGAAATATTTTTGAATTATTTTTATAAAACGTTTACAAAGCGTAATAACTACTATCGTAAATATGTTACAGCATGGGTTAGGTATGTCGACGACATTTTCATTGTTTGGACTGGAGGTGTTAATAGATTGTTAAAATTCGTCGATTATCTTAACACTAAACATGAAGGTATTCAGTTCACATGTGAGTTAGAGAAGGAAGCGTCTTTAAATTATCTGGATTTGACTATTACCAGGAGAGATAATAAGCTTATTTATAGTATTTTTAGAAAGCCTACTACTACTGATACGGTAATTCATTCAACTTCACAACACCCCTGGCCACATAAGATGGCGGCATTCCATGCTTATGTTAGTCGTTTATTGAGCACTCCCCTTGAAAAAGATGCTTATGATAAGGAGTACAATATAATTAAGCAGATAGCTACGTCTAACGGTTATAATGCTAGTCTTGTTGACAAATTGGTCGAGCGTAAAAAGAAAGTCAACCCTTGACATAATTTACCCTAGCGCAACTAATGAAAAGCTTAATCCCTGGCGGAGTGTGCCGTACATAGGCCCGGTATCAGAGAAGATAGGTAGCATCTTAAGGAGAAGCGGAATCAATGTTGCTTTTCGCAATTTGCATTCTTTACGTAGCTACATTTCTAAGTGTAAAGACAGGTAGGAGCGCTCGATAAGAATGGTGTTTATTGTCTGAAATGTGGTGCCTGTGGCTGCACCTACGTAGGCCAGACAGGTAGAGCGTTCCGCACCAGAATTGCCGAGCACGAATCACTCCATCGAGTAGGTTTTACCAGCATTTGATAGTTGAGAACCATGGTAGCTTTGACCATGAAGTTGCTTTCCTTCACTTCGTTGCTAAGGGTGGATCTATGTCATCTCTTGAGAATCTTGAGATTTTACGTAATGTGGAGGAAAATGGCGAGAAATCCCTTAATAAGAAAGGTGAAAGTGGGGGATCGTCGGTAATAGTGCGGCCGTTGGTGTTTGCCCCTCGCCCACCAGTCCGCTACATGACTCTGTCTAGAAGGTCTGATTGAGGCGTTTATATAGCATCTCACCGGTAATTTTATTTTATTTATTATTTTATTTTTTATTTATTTTATAGATAAATTAGAATTTACCTTTTAGCGAATTTTCATAATGAAAAACGCTTATGTGGTTGTTCGGATGACGAAGTTGAGGGTGGGAGTGAGTGGAATCGGTTCCTATGGCATCCTGATAACAAAAATATATGTCCGAAAAAAATTATATATATATATTATATATATATATATTATATATATAATATATATATATATATGTATATATATATATATGTATGTAAGAGGTTTCTACCCTTTTCGTATGGCGAAACGATAACTCTCGAAGGTTCTCAATTTGAAACGAAACTTTGCAAATCGCGAGATGTTGTGGAGGTTACGAGGCCTATTGTTTATAAAAACATTATGACGTCATCAACCAAAGTTATGACGTCATGAAAAAATTTTTTTGAAACTTGAAATGGCTTTAAAACAAGGTATCTAGTATTTAGGTAGACTGCTAGCTAAATCGATTAAGACCAATTTCAGCTCAATCGAACCATCACAAATGGCGCTATTGGTATACATATATATATATAATCTTGTATATATGTATACGTCTAGGTCAAAGACTCGTAAGATATCTGTTGGTTCAGTAGTGTTTAGAGGGTGGGATGTAGTATATTAGAGAGCCCTCTACCTCTTGCTCCATCCTGGTAAGCTACTGTTGCACAGAGAGACAGGACAAAATGGCTTCCATATCCACGCCGACTAAGCAGGCCTGTAAAGAGGAAGAACCTCGAAAGTAGTCTTTATATGTCGAAGTTATTCTAAAACGATTGCGACCGGTTTTCAGCTCAATCGGACAATCCTAAGTGACAAAAAACGGTATTTTTATTTTAAAAAATCCTGAATATATTTTTTTCAACCTAAAGGTTATACTTCAAATAAACAATTTGTTTACAAAAATACGGGCCTTCGGCCCGTTAGCCGCTACGCGGCCTCGGCGCTTCGCGCCTCGTCGCTCCACGGGCGGGCCCACCGGGCCGCTTCGCTGCCCGGGGCCTCCCTGTGGCCCTTCGCGGCCACATTGTTGTTGGTTTGTATTATGTGTTGTTCTTGTACATGGCATTTGCATGGTATCTAGCGAATTTCACAGCCTTTCCACACAGGCCCGCTCGCGGCCTGAGAGCTTCTCACAAATTTTGATTTTGCTAATTGAGATTTTATTCATACTCTATTATTAATAGTATGCTATAATATTAAAATGTAAGAAGCATTATTGTGCCGGCATCGCGCAACAATCCGTCACGAAATTACATTCTAGCTACACAATTTAAGTCAGGACCAGCTTAACTTTCACCAGAGTTTATTGATATAAGTTACATATGAAGAAGGAACAACTGTAACATTAAACGTCCCGTTTTCGCGAACAATAATCGAACAAAGAACCCGTAAAAAACCCATTTTGAACCCTTAGTTTAGAACCCGTAAAAGAATATTTACTGTCTAAACTAATAAATCTTGAAACGTAATCGAAAACTAGAATAAATATACGTCAAACATAATTCTTCCTGACACGTGTTGTCAAAACAAAAACATTACAAAAAAAACAAAACAAATATAGGATAAAAAATAACCTAGCGCGGCCCCGCGACCAATTATAAACAAAAATATATTCATGATTTTTAGTTTTAAATAAAAATTGCCGTTTCCGTCACTTTAGATTGCCTACTGAGCTGAAACCGTCGCAATCGTTTTTAGGAATGACTTCGACCAATAAAGACTACTTCGAGGTTCTTCCGCTTTTACGGGCCTTGCTTAGCTCGGCGTGGTTTTAGTGGAAGCCATTTTTGTCCTGCTCTCTGGGACAGTAGGCTTACCAGGATGGAGCTAGAGGTAGAGGGCCCCTCTTTTATACTATATCACACCCTCTAAACACTACTGACCCAACAGATATCTCGGTCTTTGACCTAGAGTATACATTAGTACAGATTATATATATATGTATACCCGTTTGCGCCATTTGTTGATGGTTCGATTGAGCTGAAATTGGTCTTAATCGTTCAGCTAGCCGTCTACCTAAACACGAAATTACCTGTTTTATAGCCATTTCAAGTTCAAAAATTTTTTATTATTGACGTCATAACTTTGGTTGATGACGTCATAATTTGTTTTATAAACAATAGGCTCGTAAACCTCCTCGAATCTCGCGATTGCAAAGTTTCGTTTCAATTGAACCGCCTTCGAGAGTTATCGTTCGCCATACGAAAGGTAGAAATCTTACATACATATATATATATTATACATTAAATATATATAATATATATATATATATAAACAATATATATAAACTTTTTTCGACATATATTTGTGTTATCAGGAAAGCAATAGGAACGATTCCCGCTCACTCCCACGCCTCAACTTTCCGTCATCCGAAAACAACCTCATAAGCGTCATTTTATAATGAAAATTCTGCTAAAAAATTGACATTTTTTTATAAATAAAAAATAATGTTGGCAGTTTCACGCTGTCACCACTAGACTGTACTACTTGAGGCCTCTGCACCCATCAAATATGTATTTTTAAATCTTTTTGAGTGAACCGTCTATGTTAATATTGTTTATCTATGATCCTAAGTGACGGAACGGCTATTTTATTTAAAAACAAAAATCTGAATTATTTTTGTTTAAATGCTTGTTAGTTATATTAGAGACGTATTAATAATTAAAGTATTAATAAAATCTTAATTAGTAAAATAATTTGTGTAGAAAGCCTCTCAGGCCCGCAGAAGCGGGCCTGTGTGGAGAGGCTGTGAAAATCGCTAGGTACATGGCAAAATTCCATTAAGCAAGAACAATAATGAAAAACAACAACATACAAAACAACAACAATTGTGGCCGCAAGCGGCCACCAGAGAGGGCCCCCGGGCCGCGAAGCGGCGGTGGGCCGACGCCGTGGAGCGGAAGGCGCGAAGCGCCGAGGCCACGTAGCGACTACGGGCCGAAGGCCCGGTGATTTTAACTTCTTAACGTTTAATTCTTTTTATATTGTTTTTAACTTTTATTTATTTATTTAATTTTTATTATTATTGTTATTTATTCCAGTATTTCTTTTAGTTTTGGCTTTATTGTTAGTCTGTGTTGATTATTCTTTCTTCTATGTTTGTTGGGTTAGGCACTGATGATGATCGAGCGATCGAAAGCCGGCTCTGTTTATGTAAAGAATAAACATTTGTGGAGAGATTTTTGGTGTTTTGTATGCTTTATGAGTTAACTCATTACTCAGTATCTAGTTATATATTCTAAAAGTTTTAAGTCTTGAACTGCCCTCCAGTTTATTAATATTGAAAAAAATTTCATTAAACTAGACCTTCTTAAGCAAACACCTTAGCTAGAGATATTTAATATTTACTGATAAGGGTTTCTTAAACTATTGGCCTCATAAAAAATATTCTTGATAAACTAATAAGAGTACGGTTGTAAAAGTAAAGAAAGTAACATGCATTATAGCGTAAAAACAATTTATAAAAACAAACCAGTATTAAAAATAAACAAAAACTATATAAAAAGTGGATATAAAGATAACATTATGTCAAGCTTGGTTCGTTTTTATAATGGGCCAGGAAAATTGGGTTCGTGCATACAAATAGAGAGTGAACTTGAGATATAGTGATACCGAAAGTGTAAGGAAGGTCTTGAAAAGGAAGGAAAAAGAAATAATGAAATATTAAAACGAAGAAAGCGTAAAAAATAGGGCAAAGACCTCGTGAAGGCTCGTAAAGGAGTGCTAAGGCGTAGTGATGAACAACTCCCCACATGAGTACAATACTACATTTCATTTACAAGCCCATTGACTCGCATTCTTCCACTGGACCATAAACAATGTGAAACGTATAATTCAATTTGAATAATGTAATTGAAGTATTTACATAGTTACTTATAGCAGCAACGGAACAAAGAAGCATAACAAGTGAAATAGACAACCTTTATAGTACGGCATTTCCTCATTGTTGAAAAATACTCCATCAGTATTTTACAAACATTGTAAATGTTTACAATAGTAAACATTTTTAATATAATTATCATGCATTAAACAACTTATGTAATAAAAATAAACAGTCTCTCTACTAATGATATATATTTGACATAGCAGCTTCAATCTTAACAGATCATCGTCAGTGCCGGCGAGCAGCGAAAAAAGAGTCAGAAGACAGCGTTACAGTTTTTTCTAGAGGTTCGTAGCTGAATATATTAACTTAGGAATAGCTGACTTATTAACTTAAGTTAAGTTCTTGTTGATTATTAACTTAAGTTTATTATCATTTAAAACGGTAGCGCTGGAGGAGTTCATCGTATAATAATAAATAAAAGAGTCTCTCCACTTAAATACTTTAAAAAACAAGATTATTGACCAAAGTATAAAAATTTAAATAGTCTTATATGAGATTTTGCATTCCGTTAGAGAATTTTTAAAGAAAAATGAGCTTTCTTTAATTTATTATAATCTAAAACTCACAACTGTTAGAGTTAGCGCTTATAATTTAAGTATAAAATTCAATTCACTTTGACTGTTAAATTATAATGAATCTTTTAACATGACTGTTGACATAAATATGACAAAATGAATTATTTATCAAATTAAAACCAACAAATCCCCCTTTTATTTTATAAATTTTACTAATATATACCTATGTATTATCTAATTTTAATTAATTTATACAAATATATATCCAAAATTCATTCAAAAATGTAAACAAATTCTTAAGTATTTGAGCAATATTTTTAAAAGTTAATTCAATTTAATGTTAAATATTTAATTTATACTTAATTAATTATTAGTAAATTGAGTTTTTCTAAATTCTATGTAATTTTGGATATGAAATAGCTTTCGTTAAAAAATCTGCTAGTTGTTCTTCAGTGGCGACATGACTTAGATTAAAATTTTATTTTTTACTCTTGGTTTTCCGAAATTAATTTTTCTCCACTAAATGTGCAGATTTTATTGTAACATGTCCTTCTTTGACAAGTGTTATAGCTGAGGTATTATCGCAGTTAAGTTGCACAGGATCTAACTCCTAATAATTTAGCTGGCAAAGATCTTAAGAAAATACCGTGTTTTATCGCTCTATCATAGCTCTATCTTTTTACATGGACTTTGACATAAATATGACAAAAATGAATTATTTACAAATTAAACCAACAACAACTCGTTTCTGTTATTTTAATAAATGTTAATTCATTCTTAATTGACATAATAATTATTGTTACACACAGGCAATAATAGCTAAGGCCTTACCAATCAAACATTGGACCCTCAATTTCTATAATTTGTGGAGTTAAAAAGAAAAGTCAGTAATGCACAGCAGAAATGATTCTCACAAAGTGACGAGTACCTTCATAAACCTGGTATGACCCAAGCAAATTTCATTGAAATATTAAAGGTGCACTAAATACGCTATTTTACTTTTATGAGTTAAAAGTTGCCATTATTGTTTTTAAAACCTTTTCCATTCATCAGGAAATGACGCGATTAGGAACTTTTTTTATCCCATGGACATTGAATAAAAATAGAGAAATAGGAGCAAACTTATCTCCCCATGGTTATACCAAAAAGGCTCAAACGCAGGTAATCAAGATATATCGAGTTTGCGCCTCAATTATGTCTTGCTTTTAGTTACCTTTGGTGATTGTTAACTTAATTAAAATAAAACAGTTAAAAATGATATTACTCTTTAATATTTGTTTATATCCTTCCCAATAAGCAAAACAATAGGGAACCATTGGGAGGTAATTTTATTCTAAAATTAAGACATGCGCACTAATTACCAAGCACGTGGAGTTTGTTTTTGACATGTGTTTTGATATGTATTCTTCTATATTTTCCTCTTCTAGATTACTTCGTATATGGCAATCGACTTAGCGTGGCATCTCCCTTATTCAATATCCTTGGTATGGCAAGAATAAACCTGGCCTTTATAGAGTCTAGAGATTAGGTGCAATAATTACAAATATATTTATATTTTAATTAACGTTTCTCTCTAAGAAATATATTCTCTTCTAATTGTTTGCTAGTCATTAACTTACATATTAAACTATCAGTCGCCGAATTAAATAATAATTTTACCAATATTTAAATTTTATGTATAAAATAAATACCTAAAACGTTAACGTTAGTTAGAAACTAACTAATTAATTAAAAAATAATTAGTAGGTTAAAAAATAGGTTTTTTAAATTCGTTGAACCAATTTAAAAAATCTAGCGAAACCCTGCGAAAAATTAAAGGATTAAGTTAACATCTAGTTTAAATAGATTCGGCAGTTAAACTTTTATGGTAAATATTATTTTAAGTTTAAACTACTGTTTAAACGCATAAATAGTTACCAAACCGTAAATAGTTTTAATAATATTAAATTTAATCGTCTGGAGTTTTTAAACTCTAGTTTACAAACTAAGGATAAATCTAACTTTTCTTCAATCGCATTTCTAGGGTGGCAATTCGGGCCAGCTTTATAATACTAAAAATCGGGTACGAGGTACTTCGGATCTTTTCCTTACCCTTCGGACTCGCTTCGCTCGTCCTCAGAAAAGGATAGTTACCAATGGCCTTGGGTAACTATCCTTTTCTGAGGATATAACTATCCTTTTAAAACTTCCGAGATATCCCATACCCGTATAAAAAGCATACAAGAACGTTAAACTTCGCATAATCTTAAATGAAAAAAAGTTCAGATTTTTACTCGGTTTTATTAAATTATTTGAATTTTTGGCGGAAATTTGTAAACTTGACAAATGTAAACAAACTTTTACGTTTATCAAAAGTGTCGCACTAATTAATAATTAAGTTCGCTTATAAATTTTTAACTAATAGGCAGATCCTGATCGGAATTTTTAATATTTGTTCCTATTTTTTTGCGGTTCCAACGACGTGTTATATGTCAAAAAACACGTATATACTTTTGGTATTATTAAGCGTCACAATTTTCAATTTCAAAAGTAAAAAATTTCAAAATGGCGGCCAATATCAAAACGAAATTCGGAAGATTTGTTTTTCATATTGAGAGGTATATACCTTGAAATTTGACAGGAATATTCCTGTCAAATTTCAAGTTCATCGGGTCATTTTTAGATTTTTTACGTTTTTTTTTAATTATTGCTGACTAAACAAATAGGGTTAATGGTGACATTAAATTTTGATATTCAGGGCAGCACAACTAGACCCAAAGGACTATTTTTGTACCAAGTTTCAACTATCTAGCATAACACAGGGGTTATGCGTGACACAAACACACACCAGACATCAAGCTGAAATCGGTTCAGATGGTCCTAAAAACACCTAAAATGGAATATTTCAAGTGAAATCTCGGGTTAAAATTTTTGGTGTGTAAACAATACGTTTCCATATATACCATCTGTATAACAAGGTGAGGAAAAGTAAAAATTGAATTAACATTTTTTTATAATAATTATTCAAATGCTAATACAATTTATAGTGTTTTAAATTCAGATTTAAAGTTTAATAGTACCTAGACCAATAAAAATAGTTATACACAATGATTAAAAAGTAATTATGCAGGAAAAATATATTTGAACTCTTTTCAAGAATCCATCAAAAAGAATAAAAAATGCTGGTCGTCAAAAAATGTAAAAAAGTTTTAATATAAATTTGAACTATAAAGGAAAGCAGAAACTTCCCATTCAGAGCTTCCTCTTTCTCCTAAGTTATGAATTCTAAAATCCCCAGAATTCCACGGCAAATTCACTTTCTTTACGAAGAGTTTGGCAGATGTTGATTTTTAAGCTTGTCTTTAGGTTTATAAAAGGGCCACATTTTTTTCAAGAAAATAAAAATATTGGGAAAGGAGCTCTTAATGTCTATGAAAAAGTTTAATATTAGAAAAGAAAACTCCTTTTTCAGAGTGCATCTCTGTTTGCATAGCATTCAAAAACTCTATCCCTAGATCTCTAAAAGCCTTTCTTTTCAAAGTTTCGCTTTGAAAAGAATGAATTTAGAAGGACTAAAAACCAGAACATATAAATCAGAAAAAATATTTATAATATTTTATATAAATATTTTACGCCTTTTAAAAATCTAAAGAAGTTTTTCCATAGAAGAACTGCAGTTATTTTTTATAAAGAGTTACCAAAGCATGAGACAGCTCAAGAAACAAAAAATGCAACATCTCAGATTTACTTTAAAAATTAATTATTTTGCTTACTTACTAAAATAAACCAAGAATCGGTCATATCGCAGCCTCCGGCGTCATATGCCTAATGACATCCAAGGCATAAATGGTCTGTTGCAAAGTATTTTTTTACGTAATGAAACTATTGTTTATATATATATAATATATATATATAATATATATATATATATATATATATATATTTTAAATGCCTTATTAAATAATAATTGATTTTACAACATTTATATGACATACATTAATATATTAAAAAACAAGGCTACCTCTCCGCTATAAAGCTTGCGCTGCAGAGAGGGCGTTCCTTAAACTCTGAATATAGATGTTTTTTAGCACTAGTAACTACTTAATCTAGACATAATCTTAATCTATGTTAATAATTCTAGAACTTCATCTATGTTAGTATTCAATGATTTTTATAATAAATTAATTTATTTATATTGCATAAATAATTTAATTTTTGGAGAATGGAATAATATATTTAATGATATCATGAAAAGTGTACGCTTAATTTAATGACATGAACTTAAAATGATTATGTTTTTAATTAATTTTTAAGAATTTATAAAAGCTTGGAGATAGGATTAACATTGAAAAGTTTTTTAATTAAATCGGTATGCCCTTTTCTTTAGTAGCTTCTTTAATAACTTAGGCAGCTTAATCCGCCAGTTCCTAAAAACTTGGTCTAATAAAGGATAACTAATTGATATATGAAATAAGCAAACATTTAAGATTTAAATAGAAGGCAGTGTTTTTCTCACAGGTATATACAATAATTTATTTAGTAAGAATATTTTAAAATATTCTCTGAGTCTAAAAATACAGCAAAATAAATAGGAATGAAGATTTTATCAAAAATCTATAGAAACCACAGATTATGCTAGAAATTTTATTTTTAACTAGATTCTAATTTGTAAGCATTGTCGCTTTTTAAAACATATTTTAATTAAATTATAGCAGTTTATTACAGTTACACACTTCTTCAAAGCACTCTGAATATATCAGTGAACTGGTTGTAGATAAATACCACCCATACAAAATTTGGCTTATAATTTTCTATGAGTGGTATTATACTAACAAACAATTCACTGGTCTTGCTTAACTTATCAGCTATGTAAGGTGTAATTAAAGACATTTTACCACATTATCTTCCGGACGGGCAAATAATCAAAAATCAATCTTAGGGAGGATTGTGACGTTTACCTGAATCGTTAACCAAACGGTGAAGAAAGCCAAGGAGAAACAAGGATAACTAAGATGACAAAAATTTAAAGAAGGCAGCGTTTTCTGCTTCTAAATTTAGAATCTAATAAAACCAAAAAATCCGAAATAACAAAAAAAATCTTATAGTGGCTAATTCAAAAAAGATCGGTTAAGTATTATGTATGAGTATGTATTAAAGCATGTTATTCTAAGCCATATCTACTATTTGTTATACGAAATTTATATTTTAAATTAATTGTTTGTTTAGTTAAATTAAAAAATGTTACGAGTACTATAATTAACCAAACAATTCTAGCTCGAAGGTCCTTTGAAAAATATGTTGCTCAACAAACCATTTCTGGCTTAAGTTTTTAGTTCAGGCTTAAAACTAGAGCAGAAGCCTTACTAATTGTAACTCAATGTTTTATTAAAATAAATGAAGCTTTTAACTTATTAGTAATAATAATAGTAATGTCAAGCATTGATTTTGGTATGATAATAAAAACTTAAAGCATGAAATTGATAGTTATGAAAGATACCACGCATTTCAAAGAAAATTCGCCTGGCTTGTGGACCTCCACGCCAGAATTTGTTTACACAAGCAAACTAGTTATAGTGAATTTCGTATATTACAGGATATGCTTTAATTGCTCAACATACTGGTGTCACTATTGTTTGGCAAAATATCAACTTTTCTCTAATTCATGGCAACAACTGTTTTAGTCGTTTGTTGAACAATGCAGTTGATCCAAAGAAGGAGAAAGGAAAATGAGAATAATAAAACATAAATTTTCTTCTTAGTAAACCTATTTTCTTCCAATATAAACATAAGAAGATAATAAAAACAACCCAAGACATTCTTTAAAAAAATAAAATAAAAAAATAACATCTAAGACCATAAAGAAAGAAAAGGCTTTAGTATCAGGCTAAAAAAGAGTCTGGGAGGCATTCTAGGGGCCAGTCCCAGACTGTTCATCACTTTCTTCTCGTTATTTATTGCTTATAAGATAAGATAATAAGGCGTCATGTTACTATACCCTTTCCTTTCATTTAATACTATGTTTAATTTTGTAAAGATTTCTTTGGGAAGTATATGTAATAGATAGAGATTACAATAATCCAGTGTTTGAAAGGAGTCGTGCAGAACATCTTAAATGTGACGCTTAAATTTCTTTTTAATTTTATACTTCCTTTTAACAGACATAAATTTCTTTTTTAACAAGTCAAATGTTGTTTAAAAGTTCTACTTTTAATATACTTAACTTGTTTCAATGATAAATAATAACATTATTGTTGGTAAATAGACCCCGCATAACCAGAGGTTCTACCATACACATAATTTTAATAATAATAAGTCCAAAAATATATAAAAAATTCAAGAGATAAAAAAAGTAAATATAATGCCATCCATATAAAATGTTTCTAGAAGTTAAAATATTAACATAAAAAAATCAAATGCGCCGAAAATGTATACAAACTGGAAAATCCACATTTAGATCTGCTGTACCATAAAGATCTACATTAATGTTATTCACTACCCTAAAGCATAAGCAGTTATTAGCATTACCATTAGGTTTTTACCCTCATATTAATCGTGATGAAGGTTAAAATGTAGAAACAGAGTTAAATTCTATGTAGATTTTAGACGAGAAAAGAAAAATTCCATTATATTAACATATATCTTGATGAAGACAGAAACGTTTTTTTTTTTTGAGTGTAATACCTTTTAGGGGATTGAAAAAAATAATAGAACAAGATGAAACAAAGCAGATTACAATTTTAAATAAAATTCGCAAAATGCAGTTAATAGAAAAAAGATAAGTCAACAAGAAAAGAACGGTCTTGGTATTACCAAAAAAAAAAGTTCAATAAATTTTCAAATACATTGACATTGAAACCAATATTTGACATCATAAATTATTATAAATGAAAGAGAATAATGTAAGCACTTTCCCAACGCGTAGGTTATAGTTAGGTTAGGAGGAATCAATCTAATATCCAAGGTTCAGAAGCCTCGAGTATGTACAGGATATTTGCTCCCATTTATCTACAGGTTTTCAATATCAATTTTGTTAAACCAATACCCAGCTTTACCTCGAACAAAAATATTCCATTCTTTTCTTTTCCATTTATTCGGTTATATTTTTTTCGGAAAAGAATTTCTACAAAATGATTTCGACGAGACGCCAAACAAAAGAAAGTTAATAATACTGAGGTGATGAATTAAGATATGATTCGGTTTGAAACATTTACAAGCTATAATAAAAGAAAAATAAAATTTGAGAAATAAAAACTTCATCAGATCGGTTGTACAATATTGTATTAACCCTCATAAACTCAACTAAGGAAGTTTATTAAACCTGGAATGTTTATGTCCCTCTAGCAAAATAAAGGGAATGTTTAAAATAAATACCAAAAATAAAATAGTGGCGATAGTAATGCCACCTTCAATTCTTTCCGGATAAAAGTCACCGGTATAAAGGTAAAAAATGTGTATGGGGTACCTCCGAACTTTTTCTCATCATATCAGGTTCGCATCGCTCATCCTCACTACTTCGGACACTACTTTCCCCTAGAATATAGAAATCATCTGATTTATATTGCATTAAGTCTTGGAATTCGCTTTGCACGTCCTTAGCCAGTAAAAATATCCGTTTAATTCCGTAGGTCACCCATCCAGTGACTGCTTAACCTTAACATTAAATATACAAGCAGTTTTGTAATGAAAGTCAGTAAATTTATTTTTTACATAAAGCGATACATTTAGACGAACATTTCCACTTAATTGAATTCTTTTTCAATTTTAACAATTTCTTAATAACGAATACATGTTGATAAAATTGAATTAATGCTAATAATAATAAGAAACTTGGGACACATATTGGTCTTATATATGCGTGCTATATTTCAAATCGATAAAGCATTTTTCACGTTTCATGAATTTTTGAAATTTTTACTGAGTCATCAATGACAACATAGAAAAACTATTTTCAAGACAGCACAAATAGACCCTAACATTGATTTTTGCACTTTTAACTGCTGTACAGACAGATCGTGGTAAAAGAATACTCAAGAACCTTGTAACATCTGGAACGGATGATTCAGGTAAAATCATGAATTTGGATCTTTTTGCACAATACTGTTCCTACGATATCAATAAGGAAAATAAATAGTAATATAATGTATATAATAACATAGAAAAATATTATACATAGCGTAAAATAAAATAACATAATTAGTGTCTCGAAAATAAATTTATAGGGTGAAATTGTCTATTTTAAGGATTATCCCCAACCTTTTGTTAAAATTACAAAATAGATTATGAAAACTAAGCTATCATTAAATTCATTAGGAGAGAGAAACGTCTATTTAATGTATAGAGATAGTGATCACGCCTTCCACAACAATACCTTTTCTCAAGCTGATAAACATTTAGTTCCAAGCTTAGATTTTGACACTAATATATTTCGATATATCTAATCTATTGTACTAAATTAAAATTCATCCCATATAACAGGTAGGAAAGCGAAATCTTATTATTTTCAGCATTACATTTGCTGATGCAAATAGATAATAACGTGTTTGTTAAATGATAAGAAAAACAAGAGGCCTTCAGCCTCTATGCGGCGTTGTCATATGGTGCCACTTCGCGGCCCCCCAGCCTGCCTGTTTCCGCTTAGTGGTTGATGGCCTATATCAGTTTGCCATATACCTACTTTATATAAGTGACATCCGTCTACAATGTAAGCGAATCCGCAAATGCATTTTGCAACATAATTTGTTTACGATATGTCCTATAGTTCAATCCATTCTTGATTATCCATTTATAGTAAACACTTATACAAAATTTCAGCCCAAACAGACAACTTTATAAACTTATATAAAATAAGTTTATAGGTTTTTAACTAATTAGGTCTTTTCACAAAACATGCTTATAGACCTAGAGCCCAGGGGTGTTTTGCTAATAAAAAGTTTAATGGCTGGAACCGGTCTCAATTTTTCGTAAATACCTTCCTGAACAAGGATCTGCAATTCTGCCGACTCGTATCGGATGGGTGTCCCAGCAGAACGCACTTTAGGGGTCAAAGGTTCTGCCTGGGACACCCATCCGATACGAGTCTGCAGAATTGCAGATCCTTGTTCAGGAAGGTATTTACGAAAAATTAAACCCGTTTCCAGCCATTACACTTTTTATTAACTGGGTGGTAAATTTGACCTGTAAAGTGCGTTCTGCCTGGGACACCATCCGATACGAGTCTGCAGAATTGCAGATCCTTGTTCAGGAAGGTATTTACGAAAAATTAAACCCGTTTCCAGCCATTACACTTTTTATTAACTTGGGTGGTAAATTTGACCTGTAAAGTGCGTTCTGCCTGGGACACCCATCCGATACGAGTCTGCAGAATTGCAGATCCTTGTTCAGGAAGGTATTTACGAAAAATTGAGACCGGTTCCAGCCATTACACTTTTTTATTAACTAAACACCCCTGGGCTCTTGGTCTATTATAATTAATCTCAAGAAATGATGTAAAAATGAAATAATTTATAACCTCATGTTGTACCTGGTAAATTAGAGGTATCTGATACTTTAAGAAAAGGGCTAAGTCATTAAATGCCACTATTTCGGCAGGCAGACCAACTAAAATAGAACTTATACATTGTGAAAAGTAGTTTAGACCAGCCCATAAGATAGGGAATTTCAGTTTGGTTTGCCGACGTAAAATCCCCTAGTCATGCAGGCATACCGAATGTACTGTACTACAAATTGACTGAAGAGTTGACATAGATCAGTCATTTTATTCAGTCATTTAGGGGACCAAAAATTGGGTTATTAGAGAATGGTTTTATATGGGAAATTCTCATTTCCGAGTAAGTAGACCGACCAATTTGCAATAGATATAGTGTGAAGAGTTTTTTGGAATCACTTAAAAGCTAATTTTTATTGATATGTATTGAGTATTTAATATAATAATTCAACTCACATTTCATAATGATAAATGTACAGAATAAAATTTCTTCAATACCAGCAACTTACCTGAAAAAGAGAAATAAGAAAATTTGAATATATAATTCAGAAATAAACATCAAAACATTTTACGATGAACATTAAATAACCTTTGTAGGCGACGTCTGCGGTCATTGTTATGAAGATGTAGATCTTCCGATGGTGACCATGGCATGTTCAGGGATGTAGGAAATCATGGATGAGTTCACCAGTTCAGTATTCTAGAGAAATGTGAACTCATTTATGCCCTGCATCCCTATACATGCCCTACATCCCTGAAGATGCCTGTCACAGTGAAAGCAAAATGTCGGATTCATCATGTACTCACTTATAATAGAAAAAATTATTATATAATTATAATTATATATAATTATTTATATTATAGCTAATAAAAAATTATATAGCTCATCTTGAGAATGATTAATTCTTTTTCATTTAATGATTTTCTTTTCATTTAATTATTTAATTATATTAGGTTCTTTATTTGTTTATTTTTATAAATAAATAAAAATTATTAAGGTATACATTTTTGTGAATTTAAGCAAAACAAACACATAGAATCAAAAATGTATAAACTTAGTCAATAAAATACAAGTTATCCACCAGTGTTGCCACTAAATTATTTTTTTTCTCAACAAATATGTCTTTTTTTATTTAATGTTTATTTTAAAATCGAATTAAAAAACTTAAATAAATAATAAAAACCTTTAAATTATTAATACTCAAAAAGAAAACACGTATCACCAACAAATATTGTCATAAACAGTATTAGTCAGATATTAAAAAAAAATAGTGAGGAAAAATTTTACTTACTCTGGGACATAAAATAAAACCAATGTATTTTGAGTGTAACTTTAAATTGATTTGGTATTCAATTTCTCATATTCAATTGTGATGGTTGATTCCAAGACATTACCTGATTGATTTTTTTTTAAATTTTCTCTGTCTGTTTTTAAAATTCTAGTGACAGATCAAAAAAAATTTTCCTGCCCAAAAATAGTTGAGTAATGGTTAATTTTGCTGCCATGAGTAGATAAAAATTATTATTTATTAGTAACATTTCTGTGCTTTATTTTTTTTCTAGTGCTTTATTTTTTTTTTAAAGTTACTAATAAGTCACGTAATTTTGTATAGTACTCGCATTATTAACTATATGACAAGATACACGAAAAAATTAAATTTAACTTGATCACTAATACTTAATATATTCAAATATAAATTAAAAAATATGTAAAATAGAAAAAACCCCGGGGGAAAAATGATAATACTCCATTTATTAAAAATTAATAAAAGGAGTATTAAAAATAAGGAAAAGCATGATCCAAGTCTTATAATAATCGTCTCTATCCCCCCCCCCCCAAAAAAAAGAAAATAAAAAGTCGACGTGCAAGTACAAATTTACCATTATTATTTTTGTTTATATGACCCAAATATCGTAATTTTGTTATCACATTTGGTAATTTAGCAATAACACGTGCACACCCCATTTTACCATTATTACCCATACCATACCCACACCATTATTACCCATTTTATGAACTGTATCGACAGTAAGAAATTTAATACTAATATCATTATATTCCGGTGATTTTTATCGCCCTTAATGTGTATTAAATATCACATGTAATGGATTTTTAATGAAACTGATGGACTGAGCTTGATCATAAGAATTAAAATTAATATTTTTTTTCATTTAAAGGGTTAGTTCATTCTTTTAATCAATAATAAACAAAAGTTAGTAGAAATTAATCAAGAAAATATAGTACAAAGTAGGTTAGATAAAGTTATAAAATCTCTATTTTCGATGGAGAGGTAATAAATTTAAAGTCGTAAACTCTTTACTTTTATAGGGAGTTCCACAAGTAAATATTTTAGTACTCGCACTATTTACTATATGGCAGGATTTACAAAAAAAAAAATGAAATTTAACTTTAGTGCTAATAAATTTAATAGAAAAATTGACGGTACGAGTACACTAGGTTCAATGTCGGGGGTGCGAGGGAGTGGAGAAAATCTAGGCCACGGGACGGCCCCTATTGATCGCTGCATTCTTCACACGCGACCTTCTCCTAGCCGCCCCTCTGCCTCTCCACCTTCCAACCCCAAAATGAAAACCCTCCAAACTTATGTTTATCCTTACTACACTTGTACACATGTGAAATTCAAATTGGGAACAAATAACATTAAAATACCCATAAAGGTAGAAGTAATAAAAGTAAATATAGAATAAATAGATAAACTGTTAGGTTAGGCAAATGCAAACAGTTTGCTGCTTAATTAACAAACAAAGAACAAATTATAATTGATTATTTTTCAAGATTTAAAATGCGTATTCCTATAATCCTATTCTTAAAGGAATCTCAATATAAAACAACTATAATAATAATATCATTGTCAGTAAAGTAAATTTAATATAAAAGTGAAACCTCTTAAACTATATTATAAGTATGTATAAAAAAAGTTATGTATTTTTAATACCATTCTACAAAAGCCATTGAAATAAGATAAAAAAAATACAAAAATAACCGAAATCTCTAGATTAATTAGCAGATTTAAAAATTGTAATATAAAGAGAAATTTAAAAAAAATTGTTACAATTGTTATGAAAATGTTACTCCACTGAAGATAAGTAAATTTTTATTTCTAAATAAATATGAAGCTTATTTCTTATAAAATTTAGACTTAACGTCGCAAAGTTTAACAAATAGCTAATCAACTTCATACGTTCATTGTTACTAATACACCAATTATGATTTTTTTAAATTCATCTCACAATACAATAAAGCAGTTTAATTATACTATAATGTTATATAACACATTTATCAAAGAAATTATGCGATCAACAATTTTACAAATGAATAAGAAATAAATAACACAGCAAAAGACTATAGCAGAAAAGAGTCGCAGTTAAAATTAAATTTGTTTCTTTTACAAATTTATTAGAGCGACCAATATAGGATTTAGGAATTTACTATTTTTAAAGTGGTTTAATAGATTTCCGGTCGAGGTAAAAAGGTGAAGAAATTAATAAAAATCTAGCTAACAACTATTTGTTAAGAATGTAAACAAAAACATGTAACAATATAAACACTTTTGTTAATAATAAAAGTGTTTATCATGTTGAATCCTTATTGAAGCTTTTAGTTGGTTGTTATTAAAGCAAGGTTTATAAGCCTCTTTGTAGCTACTTGTAAGAATTAAATACTACAAACCCTTTACTAATTCTTTTATACAATAGCATTGCTTGTATACATTACATAGTTGTTTTAACAATGTAACAAAAAACAATGACGGGTCATGCCCGTGTGCACTGTATGCACTATGCATGCCTGTGTGCACTGGCATCCAAAAAGAATTAAATAAAATTGTGTACGGGGTACCTCGTAACTTTTCCTCATCACATCGGACTCGCTACACTCATCCTCCCACCTTTAGACTCGCTTCGCTCGTCCTCAGAATGTACAATTCACCAAATTTATACTGCAACACGTATTCAGGCTAGCTTCGATCGTCCTCAGAGATTAAATACATAATACAGGAATGACCACGCTCAATGTGGCTTAACTTTAATGATCCACCAAAAATCATGGATATACTTGTCGTATTAAAACGAAACTTAGTGCACTAATTTACTATGTAAAGGTATATTACTTGTACCAAATTTCAACTTAATTGGATTATTTTTTAATATTTAAAATAAAAAAAACGTACACAAGTAATTTTATAAAAATTGAACTAATGCTGATAATAAGATAAAATGGCACTTATGTTAGTCTTATACATGGCTACATGTGTGCTAAATCTCAATCCGATCGCAACTTTTTTCCGCGTTTTATAATTTTTAAAAATGTTTAAATCATTATTGCAGGTTAATGACGTTAAAATTATTTTCCGAAAAGCACACTACACCTATAGACTGATTTTTGTTACAAAGTTTCAACTCACTAGCATAAATGCACTAGGAACTAGGATATAACAGACACACACATAAACATAGACAC
Source organism: Microvelia longipes (assembly GCA_018340805.1). Classification (NCBI taxonomy): domain Eukaryota; kingdom Metazoa; phylum Arthropoda; class Insecta; order Hemiptera; family Veliidae; genus Microvelia; species Microvelia longipes. Next base: position 33,463,217 of record JACMZG010000008.1, on the reverse strand, counting down.
ACACACGCATACAGGCAGACAACTTTGTGAAAATGATCTAGGAGGTCTTAAAACATCTAAAACTATAGTGATATTATCACTAGATGGGCCCTATCTAAAAAGTAACCTGAACACCCATAAGTATTAATATGATGAAGTAAACATTAAAAAATACAGTAACATATATAATACAACGGTTTTAATAAGAAACAAAACCCAAACAATGCAGGAAAAGCCAACAATGATTGATTTGTTATAACCTTAACTTACTAATAGAGGAGGTTTCGATGAGGTTACACAGAGCCCCAAAGAGATGTTTCAGGCCTCTTAATGTATTAAGATAGGCTATGCCCCCTCTAGTATACGTCTCTATGCCTAAAACGAATCATTCTGGTATCATCCCAGTTTCAAATTTTTTTTTGAAAACACAATACTTTTCCTATATACCCACGGTATAAATGAGGAAAAGCAAAAACTAATAATGAGCATAGTATGTTTTAAGGAGGTTTTTGACACTTTAAAAATGATTGATTTTAAATCCCATAAAAAATTATTTATAAAGAACAGTACAAGACAGAGTAAGGAGAGTTATGACAGCAGGGAGAAGAATTTATTAAAAAGAAAAGTGACATGACGCCCATAATAATGATTTTATAAGGAATGCAGAAAAGTAGCCAATTAGAAATTAAGTCTTTACTATAAAAAAATTAAACAAACCAAAAAACCTAAATGAGATTTTAATGCATTGTTTCATTGAATTAAGGTTAATGGCACGTAAAGTAAAACATGGCATCCGATTAGCAACTTTATTTTTTCAGCGCTGAGAAAATAAGAGATAGTAAAATTACGTCATTTTTCATGTTTTGATGCTAACGAATTAGGAAAAAAACTCGCAAGGACGTTGATTGACATCTAATATGAACCTATTAACAAGGGAACGGAAAAATAAATCATCGTGAATTTTCAAAATATCTTCCTATGAAACGACACTGTATGTCAGTACATAAACAAAAATATCCGCGTCAATAGAGAGCCTCAATGGATGACATCTAGGGGAACAGATAATAGCGGTATATGTTGGAATGTGAGACCAATAGGATAACAATAGGACAAAATAGAGGGAGTATGGACAGAAGCAACCTCTGCAGTGTTACTATTGAGCACGCTAGCTGGGACACTGGGATCATTCTGTCAATACACCTGATCACTAACCAGAACGGATACGGTAGGAAAATAGGTGAATTAGAAAATCATAATAGATGAAATGCGAAATTATTTTACCCACAGCCTATTATAGAGTAAAAGTTTTTTCCTTGAATAGAAGAAAACTTAATAATATTAATTTTAATCTAAAAATGTCAATAAAAAGCATTTTTAGTAAAATTTGCTGTAAGTATTTATCCATGGATTGGAAGCTCCTTCTGTAAATACTAATAAAGCAGACAATTAACAGGTAAAGAATCATTTTTGCCCCATGAGATAGGGTTCAGTTGGAAGGTAAAGTACAAAACAATTTTCTCATACTTCTCTTTTACGTTTTTATTAATGTTTTTAAAAACATTTTTTCTTAAAAGATAAACAAAATAGAGCGGTGAACAAAATGGGACACTCTTTAAATATTTAAAAATGTTAAGTAATTTAAAATAATAGTTATTCATGCACCTAGAGAATAATGACCCCCATTATAACCCTGGTCACTGTAATGATTCCCGAGGCGCAAGCCGAGGGAATTATTTATTTTAATCCCGAGACTTTAGCCGAGGGATTAATTACAATTAGCTCCCGAGGCTTGCCGAGGGAGATAATTTGACGAGGTTATAATAGGGCATTATTCACGTGGTGCATACAAAATTTTATCTGCAGAAGGAAAAACAATATATATATGAAACAAAAAAACTGTATCTGTTTATATATAGAATCAGTGAAACATAATTATACTATTTTATGCAAAATTAACAAAAATACATTGTATAATATATTATACATACAACATACATACATAAATAACAAACAATATCATAATAAACAAAATATATAAATACCTAAATGCTCTATTAGTCAAATAAACAGTATTTGCTTCGTCATCTATACAGACGGTTGAGGATTATCGGGGATATCGGGAAACATTCATCTATGTCGTTTACTATCATTCATTATCACTTTCCATCGTAAACAACCGCACTAAATCCTTTTATTATAAATATAACAGAATATTACTTGAAAGATAAGAAAAACTTAGTATTTAGGTATTAATCGCCAAAAAAGATTTGATAAAGAAATTATTTGTTTACAGACAGCTGGGATTTAATGAATCAGTGCTGCCAACATAGCTTTGTTTATTCAAATTCTTTATGTAGATTTTTGAATCTGTAATTTTAACTACTCAATAATTGTTTACTCAATAAAGTTGGCTAAGCTGGATTATAACCCGGCGGGAAATAATAAATTATTATTTCCCGCCAGGTTATAATGACTGTCATTATTACATAAAAACAAGCCCCGAAATGTTTTGATTATTACCCTTCGGGAGATAAATTATTTTATTTGCTTACAATTTTAATGTAAGCCAAAATTTAATTTTATTCTCTAAATTTTTTTATAAATTTATAGTAATGTCTATAACACATTTCTCAAAAAATATACTTTAGACAAGAGACATTATATTTATAGAACATAATGTCAAGAAGCTTGGTTAAAAGTAGTTTATTCTGGCTATTAAAAGCAAAGTTGGTCCCGTTTCAATTTATACATATAATACAACAATGGCAACAGAAATAGGCTCACCATTGTTTTTTTCTTTAGGATTAACAAGACTAATACATTGTTTTTACTTTTCTTCTTTTAAATCGTAGGTATATAGAAAAAGTATTGTGTTTACAAAAAAATCCGAAACCGGGATGTCATCGGAATTTTTCATTTCAGGCGTATTTAAGGCCTCCTTAGTGGTTTTCGCTAAGTTCTTAGTCAGTCTGTATGTGAGAGTGTTTTTTTTCTGTTTCCCTTCAGTAGTATCCCTACTGATGGGCCATATATTTTAGCATGTTCCACATATGTACTACATGCATTTTAAACAATCTGTTTTTTTAATCTCCATATTTCTTGTAATTTATTATTTCTTTTTATTTTCAAACTTTCAATCTTGTGAAAATAAAGTTCGAAAATGTAAACTCCATCATACTGATTTTTTCGTTGTTTCGGTAGTAAATACTTCAAATTTTGTTTCTTATAAATCCGACTTAATTTTTAAAATTAAAATCATGATATCTTCTTCGAATTATGGAATAGTTAATGAATTTTAATTATTTAAAGTAAGTCATCAAAATTGTTTTCTTTAACGAATTTTAGGAATTGTTTCTGGATGTCTTTATCTAATAATTTTTTACATGGAAGGGGCCAATTTAATCCCAAAGACATAATGTGTTGGAGAAGAGGTAACCTTTCTCTGTGAGAGTGTGTGTGAGGGTGTGTGTGTCTGTTATCATCGTAGCTCCCAGTGTATTATGTCAAACATCAGTCTACCGCTGTAGTGCTATTCGAAAAATATTATTTATGACGTCATTAACCCGCAATAATGACTCAGTAAACATTTCGGAAAATCATAAAACACGGAAAAATGAAGCAATCCAATTGAAATTTAGCACGCATGTAGCCATGTATAAGACTAAGATATGTGCTAAGTTCGATATCATTATTACCATTAGTTCAATTTTTATCAAATAACGTTTTTTTTTAAAAAATCAAAAAATAATCCAATTGAGTTAAAAATTGTTTAACAATATACCTTTACGTAATAAATAAGTACACCAAGTTTCGTTTTAATACGACAAGTATATCCATAATTTTTGGTGGATCATCAAATTTAAGAAGGATCAAGCGTGGTCAGTGCCTGGATGGGAGACCGCTGAGAATGAAACTGATGTATTTACTATCTGAAGACGAGAGAAGCGAGTCCGAAGTAGGGAGGATGATTGTAGCGAATCTGATGTGATGAGCAAAAGTTCCGAGGTACCATGTACCCGATTTTTTTATTATTTTAAAACTGTAAATAGTTTACTAAGATGGAAATGCAAATAACAAGAAATTGGTGGCTAATAAATCCACCATTTCACATAATAATATATATAAACTTTTGAAATCAGCAAAAAATATACAATTGTTTCCTATTCTTATCTTATTAGAGTTGTTTCCTTGAAACTAAAATTGACCATATAAGCAATAAGCAACCATAGTTTGATAATAATGTTTGTAACTTATTATTAAAAATTAAATTTTAAGTAAAAAAGTTTTTGTTTTATTAATATACTTTTATTATTAATATTATATAATATTTTTGATTAAAAAAAGGTAAATCAGTTTTATTTTTAATTTTAATACATCATATTTTGAAGTAATTTATTCAAACACTAAATACATAAATAAAACAATATGCAAAAATATATGGGGAATTTCTTTCTTAAACAACATTCTAAAAAACGAATAATAACATTCTAAAAAACAAACATAAATAGCGTTTTAAGAGGCAAAAATAAATTCATAAATATTTATACATACGTATCACCATAATAAGAAAGTAGATAAAGGTATTATACCTCATATTTTATTAAAAAAAAAAAAAAACTAAAGATAATGAAAACTGTTCTTCCATTTGTGGCTTCTTATGATAGTTATTGTCGTCTAAAAGTTATTTTAAAAAAACAACGGACATAAAAAGAGAATTCATAAGTAAAATAAAAGATCATATTAAGTACTATACCCTAAGAAATAAGGATAAAGGTATTAAAGCTGATGAAGACTGCAAATGTGTTTTTAAACTTATGGAAATCAATACATGCAATTTATGCAGAGAATAAATGAAAAACAAGAAGCATATCTACACTATTTATTATTCTTCACATTTTATCTAATAAAACATTGCGAAAATTTATATATGAATACTAAAAAAAAAAAATATGCTTGTGCTGTTTATCTGAATACGAAATAACATAAGAACAAAATAATCTGGCGCGGTGGTCTGCATGCCGGACGAATTTCTTTAGTATACGTGTTTCCATGCTTAACAATCTATTTATTGCTTAAGACTCCGGTTTACGCTTCATAACGCGAGCAGTTACTCAATTATCAAGCACTACTCATAACTCATTTTTTCTAAATTTTTAAAGGAAAATGTGTATAATTATTCGTTGGTTATACAAAATTATCTGGTAGTGTTTGTCTCTAACTGGCAGTGTTAGAGGCACCACCATTATTTGCACTAGTTTATGCTCAGTTTAACATAGTATGCTCAGTTTATGCTAACCATTAAAGGTTTTAGCGCGTTATTCCTTTGAAAAATATATAGAAAATATTGTAATAAGTAGTGCTTTATAATTAAGTAACTGCTCAAGTTATAATGTACAAACCGGAAACTAAGACAAGAAATGGGTCGTTAAGCGCGGAAATAAGCATTCTAAAGGAACTTCGTCCGACTTACAGACCACCGTGCAAGAATTATTTTGTAGTTATAGACTTAGTTAATAAACCAAAGAAGTAAAAGTAAATAAAACAATACAAAGTATCGTCCTCAGCAGAATTTGAACTTAGGTCAGTCCCAGCATCTACGACTTACAACCCTATTCATTCAGCTCAAAGCCCCAAAAAACATTAAAAACGACACCCCGCAAACACTTTTTCACACATTTATCCTACAGGTTATTCAAATAAATAGTCATAGTCATCATTACAAAATAGGAAATGCAGAGCAATATTCAAACTAATACTAAGCTCAAATTATTTTTAATTTTTAATACGTTTAAAAGCAAAGAAGCACACATTTAAAATTAAATCCGTCTGATTTGTTGACACGCCAGAATTGTTTGTATAATTAACGTACTTGTAACAATATTTTACAAAACCGAACTAAAATTAAAAAATCTCCTAAAATATGGAATCTTCCCCTTTAAGACTTGAACATGGATCTCTTGGTTCGTAGTTCGTCACCGTAATCCTTGGGCAACCCTCAAACTAATAGTTAGAAGACTTGCTCCTTGAACTTAGGGTGAACTATATTACAAATTCAACAAAACTATGTTTTATGTATTACGAAGTGGTTTCTGGTTATTTTACTTTGTTTTTGGTTTTATAAGCTGGCACTACTAGATTCTTAATCTTGATGTATTTACTTTTTTATACTTTTCACAGCATTTTCTTTTTTCGTTTTTTCGACATTTTGGCCAACTTACAGAAATCGGGACCCAGTCATCATTCGATTTAGCGTCCTAAAAACACAATTTTTAAGACCCAAACAAAGACCAATTTCCTAGCGAAAATTATTAATTCGTAATTATACTGATATTTAAAAATTTTCCTGACTCAGCAGACCAGGTTTTTGATTTTGTACACACTTCCAGGTCCAACTTCCGCTATGAAGTTTATCCTATGGGTGATTTTTCCAAATAAAATCCGCTGATAATTTTATTGTACAAAACGCGGTGGTCAATTTATGGTCTATGATGTGTAGATTGAGTATTACGTTCTTAAAATATGAAGAATTATTATACTATAGATTAAACGTTAAGGTCATGATTCGTTGACTCTTCATGAACATTACTAAGGCAATAAATACAAAAAGGAGTCCAATCTTTAGAACAAAAGACTTTGAATTTCATAAATCTAATACCGAGACACGGTAGTATAAATAAATCTGGAATTCGTGTATAATCTATCTTTATTGTCATGCCTGTAGATGAGAGTGTCACAAACACTCACACAACACCGGAATTATTTTAACCTAACTTTTGATTTGAATGCATATCACATCCTACTTCGGCAAAACTCTAAATATTGTTTTAACGAGCAACTGGTACAATTAAGTCAAATTAAAGACATAATAGTAGTTTACTTTGCTAACAAGTTTATAAAAAGTAGTTTATAATCATTTTGGAAAATTTTCCTATAATACTGACCTGTACTTTTTTTCAATGGAAAACAGTTTTATGTATTTATTAATATTTTAACAAATTGTATTTAAAAAAAATCGCTAATGAGGTGGCTTGTGTGGTAGGTGGGGGGGGGGGGGTTGAAGAGGAAAGGGCGAAAAACAACTTTCTTATATACGTGTATAAAGAATATATATATATATATATATATATATATATATATTATATATATATATATATATTATATATATTATATATATATATATATAATATATATATATATGTATGTACGTATGTTTTTCTAGCAGATTTTTGTTAACACGCTCGAACGGATTAATATTTTTTTGCCAAACTTGGTACAAAAATCAACCTTGGAGAGGATATGAACTCTATTCAAAACAGGTTGTTGTGACGTCATTAGCCCGGTTTGCTGAGACAGCAAAATTTTCAAAAAACCCTTAAATTCAAGCTTATTATTTTATTTTATTATTAAAAAGGTCCTAATTTATGTTTTTCGGGGCGCTGCATCGAATGAACCCGGTCCTAAGTTTATATGATCACTCTTAATGACTAAAAAGTTGTAAAACCAAATCCAATAAACTCTGTCTGAAGTTGATAAGACTAGGGTCCCTAGGTTCTAATCTTGGTTTTGTAGATAGTGCTGAATCATTTATTTACTGTGTTTAAGTTAATACCTCCTAGTTGATAATCTTTAATTAGTATTAAATCAACTATTCGCTGTGTTATGATTTCAATACATCGTCAAACACAGATTTGTATATGCTTAGTTTGGATGCTTAATACCACAAAAAATAAGTGCACTATTTTGATGCTTTTATAGTTCAAGCTGATATAGCAAACTGTCAATCATCTTGTATCATGGTAGCCGTCCTGCATAGGATGAATTAATATACTTAAATATACTACTTTTTAACTATATTTGGTTTAACTTAAGTGATTCGAACAATATTTAATTCACCTTGCGTCCTGTCGACTATCTTAACTAAGGAAATTTACACAGATTTCATTAATTTGTGTCAAGCAGTTTAGAAGGGTGGTAACATTTCGATCAATTTAGGTTTTCAGGAGAATCATTTTAGAATGAACCAGCAGGGTAACGAAACAAAGTAAAAGAAAATCTTCGCTTAGGTTCAATTATAGAGTAAGAAAAGACTTCCTTGCCTGCATTATTCAGTTAAATGGTATTTTTTGATATTACATAGTGTAAGAAAAAATACATACCAATGGTGAGTCGACAATAAATCGATTCAAATATTTAACTGATCGACACTATTGTTGTGTTAGCATGCTAAAACTTATGTTTAAGCGACTAACTTCACTAACTAGAGGGCAAAATTTTCATAAGTTTACTAAACTAGAAACAAGGTTGTTAGAAAGTTAGAGATGAAGAGATACTTATCTACTAGTTTCCACAGTTAAATTTGCAACAGTTTCAGTTTCAAAATATTTGATTACACAATATAAAACAAAATTATTTTAATTAAGAAGAAAACACTTCTTATCAATTACAAATTCTCAGGTTTTCAAACGTTAACAAAATAAATATTTTCACCGTGAAAATAATATACCCTAGAATAAAAGATGGAAGTATGTTATTTGTTATCTTTCCAAACTGTGCTTAGTTCAGAGCCAAGCATTTTATTCCACAACAAGGTCCATGAACTTACTACACTACCACCTACAGCACCAACTACAGCTCTGGAAGTCATGCTAAGCTCTCCAACTCTTGGTCTTTTTAGAAAGTAAGACTATGTCGGCTGCTTACAGAATACAGATACTGATGGGAATGGACCAATATTATTAGAGGTCACTCTAAAGTAGTGAATGTAAGTCCCATACTCGATATGAACTCGGTTTACATAACTACTCGTAATCCTATGCCAAATCTATTACCATTATTCGTAAAAATATATTACTGACCAACCTCAAACTTCTTGTGACACTGTATTGTAACATATGTATCGAAGATGAACTATATTAATGGCGTTTATAAGGTTAATACTAATCTCAAAACCAAATTCTATTAGGAAATTATGCCAGGGCGCTAGGGTGTTTCAGACGGAATGTTTCTATTAATACCTACTTTACTGTACTAAAATTAATGACTGCTAAGCTGTCATTAATGCTCATTCGCCAACTAATGTGAACTCCAAGCTTGTCTGAGAGTCCTTAGAAAAATGTATAACCATGTTACATAACAATGATGTAGCAGTCAGATAGGTACCTGGCCATAAGAGAATTGAAGGCAAATAACAGCAGAAACCCTTGAAAAAAGGGTCTCAAGCTAGATCTGTGGGCCCTAAACACATATTAGATATGATTAAAACAAGTATTCAAAAACTGGCTCGTAGCTAATCACTTGCACCACTGAGGCGAATCCTCTGGCATAAGGAAAAGCGAACTCATGTGTTAAAAGAACCCAACCCCAAGCTGACAGAGGATTTTCTACGCTTAAACAGAAAGGATCTAAAAATAGTAACAGGAATACTCCTAATTAACTCAGTATATAGGCTTAGTGAATCAGATTCTGAAACCTCAACTCATATAAGTTACGAAACTTTACGCTTTAAAAGGTTTTCCAACTTTGTTGGAGAACAAGATCGTTCGGGGAAAACTTATTCTGACTAGGCTAATTACAGGGACTGAAATTATATTCGGAGACCTATCACCGAATATAATAGTAAGTCATATGTAAGTGTAAAAACGTGATGTCATTTTTGGTCACTTAGAATGGTCCTATTAAACTTAAATCGATCACTCATAGGTTAAGCAGTATTTTTAAATCACAAATTTTCCAAACACCACAGGCTCTGTAAATTTCTCAGCATCAATTCATATACCAAGAATTGTTTTGATTCGAGAAAGCCTTCGAATGTTATTAATTAATAACATTCGTAAAAGGTGTATATTAAGGTGAAATTTCACCTTAATATTCTGGATACAAAAGAAAGAGGAGACCACCCCTCCAATTTGCCATCCAAACATACTCATAAACGCCATTCTCGAATAAAAACTCGCTAAAATGGCTAAGATGATAGTAAGCTCCTACAAAGTAAATCTTGGTTTGTTGGCATGAGAAGAAACAGGAATTATCGTAACAATGCAAAGTTGCATACGCTTTGTTTCTCTACTTGAAAGGCTCTCTAAATACTTGTATAGCCAAGGGCTTTTTTATTGTGAGTTTTGAGTCACGTGTCATCATTAGTTCGAAAAAATAATTGAAGTAGCTTTTAAAGTTTCCTTATCATGAGAATCAAAACAGTGAATCAAGTTATAACTTAAAACTTACTGTCGTTATAAAAGATTTAGCCCAAGAAGAAAGAGAAGTTTCTTGGGTTGAGAAGGTGCTTTCTTTTAAAAAGAAGTAAATCTATTTTACTACCTTTTAGCGGGAGTGAAATACATTTTTTACCATACATTTATGACTGGTTAATATGATTACTGACCATAAATTGTGAGAAAAAAATATATTCAGAGTGTGAAGTGTTATATAACAACCTGACCAAGCCACAGGAGTTAATGAGAGGAATTTATTAAAATAGAATAGATTAAAATAGAAAAATGTATACTTCGGATTAAGAAATACAATAAATAACAAGAAAAAATACATTTTAGGCATGGTTTATAACAGTCTCATAGATATTTAACGAATTTTAACGAAACAAAAAATAAGATGGCTCGTATAGTAGGGGGCGGCCCGCGAGTGTGTCTAAAATTTGAGTATTTATGTTAGGAATCCCTAATCACGAAAAAATACGTTTCGCAAAACATATATATATATATATATATATTATATATATATATATATAATATATATATATATATATATATCGAATCTTGGTACCAGCACTATTTTTTATCGTCTTATTTACAGTATTTAAGTTCATGACTATAAAATAATTATAGTGCGGAGTGCCGCTAACCGGGCGATTTTTCATTGAAGTGGGCACTTTCTTGCTTATGAATGCAATTCTTGCATGATTTTATGGTATGTATTTAATAAGCTGAGCAATAGCGTCACAACTTGATATTTAATTTTTTTCAATTTTTTTAAAGAAAATGCACTAAAAATTAGCATTACATAGCTTCAAATAATGCTGTGACGTGTAGTGAATAATATATGGAAACAATATGCGCATTTTTTCGCATTGCGCAAAAATTTAAATAAATTAAATAATAAGTTCTGACGCTACTGCTTAGGTTATTAAATATATACCGTAAAATTAAGCTAAAATTGCATTCATCAGTGAGAAAGCGTGCATTTCAAAGAAAATTCGCTCGGTTTACAGAACTCCGCGCCTGAAAAATCTCCCTGTTTTAGAAGTCGGCCAATCTAATTAAAGTAGAAATTTTTAGGAATAATTTATTTTATCTGCTTTTTAACAGAAATTAAAATCAAGAAGGTAAAACCTTAAACTTACCAGGATGGAAACAGGTAGCTGCTTTCGAACAGTAATTTACCTCCTCGGTTTCGCCTTGTGAATTAACTAAACATTTCAAGAGGCAAGCGCAAGGATTTAAGTTGTATGGTTCCATAGGATTTGACCTCAAAAACCAACTTGACTGCCCAAAGAGCAAAAACTGACTGTCCTCCCTTAATAAGTTAATTACTACAGTTTCCATCAAAAGAAAAGATTATTACAATCTAGAACTTGTCATGAATATTGAAGGTAATCAAATGTTTTAATATTAAGAATGGAGAAATAAATAATCGAATTTCTTATATATAAAATCAATGAAAAATAAAAATAAATAAAAAATCAAATATCTTGAGTATAAAATCAGTGAATAATAAAGAGATATAATTTGAATATTAAATTATAGAAACATCATATTATATGATCACTCTAAGCTCATATGATATATTTATTCCTATTAAATTAAATACAATATGAAAATGAAGAACAATAAATACTATTTGCTTTCGAAAATGATTATAGATTATCATTCTATATGATTGAGGTATAAGAATATCAACAATACTATATCCGGTTATAATAATAGAGATGTTTTGTATCGAGAAATACAAAAGATGAACCTAGATATAGATATGCTCCAAATAGTATTAAATTAAAATGATGGTATTGTGAGTCGACATAATCTGACCTCGCCCGACAAAAATATTTATGTCGCTGTTAACTGTCTTCAAGGAATAAAGATACAGAGTTTAACTTTCATTTCGAGTTTATTTTAATATATTATATATATATATATATATATACATATATATATATATATATATATATATATATATATATATATATATATATATATATATATATATATATATATATATATATTATATATGTTATGATTTTTTCGGACATATATTTTTGGTACCAGAAAGCCTAACGGCTTCCCTCCTCCACTCCACCTGCACTTCCTGCTTAAGCTTTATTTGTGAAAATTCACTAAAATAAAAACCTTGCGCTACAAAGTTCGACAAAATGTTTAGCATAGTTTCATTTTCACGTTTCCTCATTTAAACCGTAGGGTATATAGGAAGAGTATTGTGTTTGCAAAATAATCCGAAACCGGGATGTCACTGGAATTATCCGTTTCAGGCTTTTTTAAGGCCTCCTGAGTGGTTGTCGCAAAGTTGTCTATCTGTTTGCGTGTGTGTGTGTTATCATCGTAGCGCCCAGTGAAATTATGCTAGAGAGTTGAATTTTTTTACAAAAATCAGTCTACCGCTGTAGTTGTGCTATTTGAAAAATTTTTTTATGACGTCATTAACTCACAATAATGAATCAGGAAAAATTAAATAAAATATAAAATGTAAAAAAATAAAGCGATCTATTGGCAACTCGGAACGCTATGTATAAGATTAACATATGTGCCGAGTTTCATCACATTATCTGCATTAGTTTATATTTTATCGAATGACTTGTGTACATTTGATTAATAAATAGTAAAAATCAGAAAAGAATCTAATTTAGTTGAAATTTAGGGCAAGAGTTTACCTTCACTTAATAAATAAGTACACTACGTTTTGTTTCAATATGACAAGTATATCTATGGTTTTTGTTCGATCATAAAAGTTAAGCAGCATTAAACGTAGCAGTGCATGGGAGACGGCTGAGAATGATACGGATGCATTTACCATCTGAGGACGAGCGAAGCGAGTTTGAAAATATGCTGCAGTATAAATTTGGCGAATTATATATTCTGAGGACGAGCGAAGCGAGCCCAACGCTAGGAGGACGAGCCTATTGAATCCGATGTCACGAGGAAAGGTTCTGAGGTACCCCGTACCCGTTTTTCAGGTATATATTTTGTTAATTGAAATTACTCTCAGGTAATTTTAAGCGATAATGAGTTGTGTTAATTACATAGAACATATAAACAATAATAAATAGAGAAAAGGAAAATTATACGCATAATCGATACAAAGTGAAATAAAACAAATCAATCAATCCTTTCACTCTTACATTTTTTAAAATATCCAACAAACATCCATAACAGAAGACATTTTTTTAATTAGAGCAAATATTTTCAATGGTTCATTACACACAGTACACATACACACATGAACACACACTAGCACTTATAGGACATTAATCATTTTCTAAAACAGTACAGTTTTAAAACACACATAATGTATCATATAACATCGCATCACATGACCTATTAAACATATCTGATTTTTTAAAAATCTATTCCAGTAAATGATGCATTGAATATTTAAGTGATAATGGGGGTTTAAGGGTTTACAACAATTTTTATATTAACAATAAAAAACAGTTTTTATAAGAAAATGTAATAAAATAAATATTTTATCCAATTATAAAAGTAATAATAATTCGCAGTTATAGGCTATCTTAAAAATATTAAATTTTTATATTGAGCTTCAAATTTTAATATTTTCGTATAAATATTCATGAATTGTTACTCAAACAAAAGGAGAGGAATAGTGTAAATATAAACGTAATATTATATAACTTGCCAATTCCTCGAGTGAAATAAATTCAATTAAAATAATGGATACTACACGGCTAAAATTAGTTGACAGCGTAGGGAAATAATGTCAGGAAGCCAATGAGGTTATTCCTGTATGTTAAACCACGCCCACTTTTCCAAATCAGACCAACCTCATTGGTTTCTCAACAGTATTTTCTCACGCTATCAACTGATTTTAGCCGTGTGCCATACTATAAATATTTGAAACAAGGAAGAACAAAAAAAATAAAAAGCAAACCAAAGAAAAAATCTGGTACGGGTTACAATCCAGTAAATAATTTTTCAAACGTTACTTTTACTTTCAATAAAACTTTTTTTTTTATTTTAAGTAAAGCAGTAAAAAATAGACTGCAAAGTCTAAACCCATTAACGTAAAGTAATAAGGGAGTTATAAACAAGATTTTAAGTTCTCCCCGGGGAGCAATACTACTCTAGCAGACGCTTTTTAAAGCAGCTTTAGAGCCAACTCAGTGCTGTCAATGACTGAACATTTTCTTCCACCTATTCTCTAGGTTAGTTAGCTGGAGACTTTTATCTCTTAAACAATCCTTTTTTGAAGGGCTCGCAAAAAAGAAATCTTTTCCCTTGATATCAGAACCCATTCACTTGACAAAATGAACAAAAAGATACAGGGTGAGAAACATCTCCGTTTTAACTTCAGATTCTCATAAAAATAAATTAAATTTTGTTTTTTGTCTTTAGTAACTAGACTTTTTAAATTAATTATAGAAACACATAATAATTTATAACAAGATAGATTCAATATCGTCTTACTGACATCAGAAGAAACCAAAATTTGGAATTTTAAAAAGTATGACAAGACATGCTTGGAAGAAAGTGATATCCCTTTAGAATCATGTAGAGGGATGTATTAAGTCCCAATGTGGTGAGTGCTAAGCTGAGTACTTAGGAAACTAGACACAATACTTTCAGAACACCTAATACGAACTTCCAGCAAGTTCAAAGTACACCTTATCACAGAAAACCACGTGAACGCGCCGCATAAAGTTGTATAGTAGATTACGAAAATAAATGTCGTAAGTTGAGCTTTTTGGAAAACATAGAAATATTTAGAAGTCAGGACACTGTTGGTGATCTTAATTTGAACGAGAGAGAGGAGAGAACGCCGCTTATCAATGCGCCTTGCATCCACCAGTATGTCTCTTGTTAGAAGCCTGCTCAAACCTTCCTGATTTTGTTGTAAATTTAAAACTTCTCTTTCCAACACTTTAATCTCTGCTCCACGGTAATATATTTACATTTTATTTATTTATCACGCCATTGCTGTAATTTATCTGTTTTCTTTAGTATAATTTGTAATTTTATGTATAGGTTTTGTTTTGATGTTTTTTTGTCTAATTTTTTTAATAGGCAGTGATGATGACCTCTTGTTAGGTCGAAAGCGCTCTGCTTTACTATTGATAAAATCTTTATCAAGAAGGAGCCAATAACGTGGCCTATTTACATGGCATTGCCTCACATTAATCATGTGATACACGATGCGATAACAAACAAGTAAAAATACTGATTATACACCAAAACTGTTAAAAAATTCTTTTGATCTATTACGATGAACTCCATTTATGCTTATTCTAAAACATCTCTCTCCCTTAGTTGAGCTGCTTACGTGGGCTTTAGACAGGCAAAGATGTTCCCAGATGTTCAGCCAAAGATAAGGAGTCCCAGTTAAAAGAATATCCTTTACTATATCGCTTGAAAGACCTCGTCTTAAAAATCTAGTTAGCATATTGACGGGACGCTGTCAACTAAATTACCTCTTATTTAAACTCGGTACAGCCCTCAATGCTAGTTGCCAGCAATGTGAGGCTGATGAGGAATCCGTCTTTCACCTGCTTAAAGAGTGTGAGGCGTTTACATCACTACGCCTCGGTATCTTTGGAACAGGTATTCTGTTTGGAGAGGAATTATCTTGCCTTAGCTGGAAAGACATTCTTTATTTCCTCTGTAAATCAATGAAACTGGAGGTAGATGTGGTGGAGTAGGATGGAGGAATCGGGGTTGACAAGAAGGAGCCAACAACGTGGCCTATTTACATGGCATTCCCTCACATTAATCATGTGATACACGATGCGATAACAAACAAGTAAAAATACTGATTATACACCAAAAGTCAATGCTATTATCATAACTATCAGCAAACAATTACTGGGACTTAAAGGATAAAAAGAGCTCTCAATTATTACAATTATATTAATGAACAATTTATTAAATTAATCTATGTATATTTGATTAAAAGAGATAATAAAATGAAGCAGAGAAATTGTATTTTAAATTTATGAAACAATATCCAATCAATTTAAATTCCTCGCTAGAGATAAATACGCCCCGATTGAGTTACACTTTCCCCTCGATGTATTTTCGAAATTATTCATACGAAAAAATTTACAAAATCAATTGCTTGTAGTTATTTAAATCCAGAATGGGAATGTCGAAGGACCGTGTGAATATTAGAGGAGCACATGACTCATACTAGATTTTGTTAAATATTAAAATTTTGTTCAATCGAGTAAATATTTTTACTTATTAATTCCATACATTAACAATTTATATAATCAATAAATTTTAACTAAACTTCAATCTAATTATTTATTCTCCGCTTTCATATTACATTTACAAATAATGTACAATACGCATATAGACATACAATAATACGAATACTAAACAAATAAATCTTTTTTAATAATTATTATGATGGATTTTTAAGAAACTTAAGAAGAGGTTCCGTTGTTTTGTCAAGTTGTTTAAGTGTTACAACTCAATCCTAAGGAATTATTTAAATATTTAAAACTATTTAAATATGATAAAAACCACTCAAAACGTCATAAATATCCTGAAACGGATCATTTTAATGAAATCTCGGTTTCGGATGTTTAGAGGGTGCAATTTTACGTACACCTACAACAATATATGAGAAAAAAGATAAAATAAAAGCTACTCAAAATAATTGAGCGAGAGATACTATAACGGATAATTTAGCCCAGCTCAGTAGGTATTAGGGGTGGGCAACTACATCTAAGTCCTCCAGGACTTCTGAACAAGGATAGAGAGGCCTGAGCCATCTCTCTCTTCACCAACGACATACAATAACTTTAGTAAAGTCAAACATATAGGCGTCAGGTTCTTTTTCAATGTTAAATAGAGGGGAGAAGAACCAACCCCAGGCACCAGATCCAGATTTGAGAATAAGGTTTACTAAAAACTAAGTATACAAGAAAATACTCAAAATGTAGGTTAAATTAGGTAAAAACCCGGAATAAATGATACTTTAATGACTTGAAAATGATACATTTATACTTAAATAAGAGTTCAACTTAATGCTCTAACTCTTAACCATTTAGGCCTGTACTTAGGGACTAAATCAGTGATAAAATAATACCTTACTATTCTAAAACATGTTAAATAATAAAATAATAATAAGATGCCTCCTGATTGGTGATTTATGCTTAAGCTTCTTGTAACTTGCACTTAATATAAGCCTATGACTCCTATACTGTGCCACAAAGCCATACTCAACTATCACTTAGTCTCATCCAGTACTAAAACCCTAAAAACACATGAACAGTCACCATTAGGAAAAGACAATTCAAAGAATAAATTAAAAGAAAATATCTCGAAAAGAAATGAAACGCTAGCTTACCTTCAACGAAGGGCAACGGAAACTTTAGTAAAAAAAAACATTTCAAATTAATAAAAGTGAATTAATAGAAGTGAAAACTTAAATTTTGGATCCTCCAACGAAATAAAACAACAAAATTAAATAGGTAAATATTAACTACTTTTAGAACTAAAAAAACTTAATTTCGGCCGGTGGCCGAAGCCACACCGCCAGCCGAAAACCTCCAACCAAAAAAAACTAACCTCGCAGTGGCGTCTCAAAGGTTGCCACTACATTAACAATAAAAATTTCTAACAAGCCTAATTAAAGAATTAAGAAACTTCCCTGAAACATTATGATAAATAAATTAAAACCATGTTCAATCGATATAATATGAAAAGAAATTTACGAAAATTATAAATATTTTCAAGACATAAATTTCATAGACATATTAACGTTAGAATACCTAAGAAATGTAACAAGCAAAATGCAATGCTACATCTGGGAACTGTTCCATCATTCGACATTCATCATCTTTGATGGCTCGACATAATGTCATGTCCCACTTTATTTCGTTACATCTAACTCATCAGGGCGCCGACATTAATAATCTTATTCTGACCTTCAATTATATTTCCGGAGAATATTATGTGAAGTATTTACCAGAGACGAGCGATGCTCTCTTACCGCCATCATGCAATAAGAGTGTCTCTCGCACAATTATATAGAGTTATTTATTTATGTTATGCAAAACTCAGTAGTATCAAATTATATAAAAGCTACTCCTTAACTTAAATCATTAAGTTGAGGTAACTATAACCTCTTTTATAATGAAAAACTATAACATTTTGTAAAGAATGGAAAACATGATGGACTCATATAAAAACATTTAAGACAAAACCCATTATTAGAGCAACATACAGGTAACCTTTGCCAAATTATTTCATATAAGATAAAAGGGCAATGACAAAATACGACAATAACCAGAGCTGAGGTAACATAGCGCTAGGTTTTTCTCTTATTTTCACCATGTATTCACTCACTTTTTTACCCCATTCTTAGAGTTTATGTGGAAATGTCAGCTAAAGGAAAAACCACGACGACAAGCAAAGAATAACCCTTCCTTTACCTTACTTGACAAATCAACATTTATGTTAAAATTTAGATACACAGACAACAACAAAAGTTCAACAACAAACAGAATCAAAAGATCTTGTAACAATAATAATTACAACAATCTTGGCTCATGACACAATCATAGGACAAGCAGGCAAGTATTTTTAGAAATAAATGAAATGAGAACTCAATGAATACTAATGAAGATAATTTAAGTTTAGGAAGGAAGGAGTCTGTTAAAATTAAAAAGGTATATATTTACAGCAAGTTGACGAAACAATTGAAGAATTGGCTACCGTCGATACTCGCTGTTGGAGATGAATATCGCTGGTCCCGGTTTCGGCTTAGCGCCATCAACATCAGCACGTGGAGCAACACTAGAGCTCTCAACAAATAACTTTATTGAGACTAGATTAGACACTAATGTAAATTTATTAGTTAAGAGCTCGAGTGTGGCCCCGCCTGCTGATGATGCCGTTAAACCGAAACCAATCCAGGGATATTCAAATTCAACATTATGTAAACGACGGTAGCCCTTCAATTAAAGGGTTCTGTTTACAAATATCTGTCAAATTATTAAGAACCCCAATATTAGTATTGCGATAGTAAAAAGCTTCATACAGCTTCAAGCTCAGAACTGGATATTTAACTATTTTTTATAATACGCAGTATAAATATAAAATCTTCTTACCTTAAGTATTTCAAAAATACTAACTGTGAGTCAATGACAGCTCTATTACAGTTTTATAACAGCTATTAGCGTGTTAAACTTTAAATTCTACAACTTAAAATTCTTCAAAAAATTAATAAATTTAAAAAATTTAATTTAACTTCAAAACAAATTTCCACTCGAATAATACAAAAATTTTAAAGGACAACAAATTATTAAGAAAATTTAAATGATATCTATTGAAATAGACGCTAAGTCATAATCACAAGTATTTTAAATTCTTTAATAAAACATTCCTTTTACAAAAGATATAAGATGAAATATAAAATTATTACTTATTTTATCCTATTCTTGAATTTTATTTTATCAGAATAAATGTCAGTTAAGACGTAAAAACATAATTTAACTGTTAAAAATTAGTCTCTGAGAAGAATCATTTTTTATATTTTATCATTTTTTATAGAAAAGAAAAAGTACAAAAGCTTCTTTTTACCAAATTTAGACCAGATTGAATGTATATATATATATATATATATATATATATATATATATATATATATATATATATATATATATATATATATATATATATTATATATACATATATATATATATATATATATATATATATATATATATATATATATATATATATATATATATAATAATATATATATATTATATATATATATATATATATATATATATATATATATATATATATATATATATATATATATATATATATATATATATATATATAATATATTATATAATTATGCACAGGACTTCGTGGAGAAATATAAAATTAATTATAAATTACCATGTATAATAGGCTAGCTATATAAATAAATAAATTAAGTAAATAATTCATTCCGGTGATATTGCTGTATTGGGTTTATATATATTTTACAGATTGAACACAAAAAGTTTCCTTAATCTTTCAGGTAGTAATATAGGTGAAGAAAATAAGTATAAATTTTATTTTAATATTTCATACTGCAAAGCTCAAATATAGGAAATGAAACGTAAAAACGTGTAAATGCTTAATTTAGCAGAAGGATTTTTCCCCGAAATGAAATATATAAAAAACTGAATTCATACATTATTCATCTTATGTAATATAAAATGAAGAGAGCGAGTGCAATGTATTAAGGTTTGATATTATGGCATGGTAATGGAAGAGCATGATTATACGTTTCTCTCACGATATGTTATTATGGAGAGAAATATTGGTGGCTAAGGTGTAGAATTATAGGATCAATAAACGTAATAACTTAATGCTCGTTAGAGATAAATTTACTTGTAACAATGAAAAAAAGTTAAGAAAACAGATAAAAAACTGGGGCGGAGGTTCGCAAGTCGGGCGAATTATTTAAGAAATGCGCGTTTTCTAGCTTAACTATCCATTTCTTGTTTAAGTTCTCGGTTTATGCTTTATAACCAGAGAAGCATTATAGCTACAAGTACTCAATATTTACGCAATTTTTGTTAAAAAAAACTCATATTAACGCATAAAACATATCAAACATATTCATGCACGTATATATTTTATATACACGGTATGTAACTTTTTATAATCCACGGACTTGCACCTGTGGATCCGAATTGGTATGCGTGTTCTGGGAAAGATTATCATAGGGATTCAATAGGTACGTTCAAAAAAATGAATTGGTCTGTACACGCATAAATAGATAAGCTATGCCGTATGGTTTTATTAAATAAATATTATGATGATGACAAAGTCTCTTAATTAAGTATGAAGAGAGCCATTTTACAGTAAAAACAAAAGTCATAATGAAAAATAGGGGACATGTACGTTTCGATTTTTTATTGGCTACAATTTGTTTCCAAAAATCTTAATAACTTTATAATCTTGGTAATGTAAATTATATTAAACATTTAATGTCTTATTATGAAATTCAGGGTAGTCCGCATGTCGGGCGAATTTTCTTTGGAATGCGTGTTTCTGTGCTTAACAATCATTTCTTGCTTGAGGTCCCGGTTTAAGCTTTCATACTTGAGCAGTTACTCAATAATCAAGCACTACTAAAATTGGCAGTGTAGACAATTATTTGCTCTAGTTTAATGCTTAATTGGTGTTTTTAATAAAGGTTTTAGTGGATTATAACCTTTATCGTCAGACAAAGTGCCTCAGCCTATTAACCGTCAATTAAAAAAAACACCATTCTTTTTAGAGGTACGGTATCCCGTCGTCAAAGATTCGTTTCGCAAGCTTAAATTTAAAAAAATCTAATTAAGGTTAATATGCAGAAATGTTTCTTTATGTTTCTTAAATTTAATCCATAAAATATTTAGTTTTAGCTTAAGCTAAGGTTAAAACTTTCAGTGTTTTTTAGCCAAGCTTAAATAATTAATAATTCTGTTATCCTATACTTTGGTCTAAAATAGATAACAAAGTAAAACTTTGTAGATAAAAAGTGGACTTTTCCGGAGCTCAAGTTTATAGAAGCAGTGGTTTTTCTGTCAAAACTTTCAGGACATAGCATCAACAAATAAAGTAATAAACAAATTTAAAACTATGTTAAATAAAACGTAAATATAAAGTAAAAATCACAGAATCACCAAGGAGGATCAAAAATGTCCCTTGCTGGAACCAGGCCAAGTAAAGTTCTTTGTCCTTAGGGTATATAATAAACATATCATAGACACAACAGTGTCGTAAAACAATAACCGGGGTTCAAGTGTCAATCCAGAAACCATTAGTAAGGCAATACCTATCAAATTAAAAAAATTATACCAGATCTTATTTTAATTCTTCAATGTATAAATTAATAATAATTATAAAATCTTGCCATGATTTTTAATATAGTTTTTAATAATCGAAATGAAAAGTTCTCAAAACTCCTATTATATCAATTAATTTAACACTTTAAATAAATTTATAAACTTATTAATATTTATTTTTATATCTCCGTAAAAGCAATTTACATTTTAAAGTGACTACATCATCCCACGAATGTGTTATTAACTCGATTCGCTTGCCAGAAAACAAATGTCTGTAGGAATATACATATTACATTTTCTAGCTTACATGTATTCTACTACTTATTAAAAGAAAATAGAAACATTCATACATTTATGTAGCTAAAATGTCTATAAAAATGTTTAAATGTTTTAAATGTTAGTCAAATGACATATTGTTAAGGAGACCAAGAAGTAACACAAATGAAGTAGTGAAAGCATAAGAAAATTTGAAAAAAAATCATAATTACATTAAACTTACATACATATCAAAGATAAAGCATCGTCATCATAGTTCTGCAACTTACCTAAAACAATAATATTAATTACTAATAATCTAATATATCGCATATCGTTATTCAAATTAACCTTAATATAGTATTAATTAACTTACAGATAAGAAAATACGGAGCCAACTGTCATTGGACCTCAAATTAATCTATCAGTGATGTACATATGATCCAATGGAAATAAAGAATATATTATTTTCGAAACAGACCAATGCGAAAACGTCATTAACCCACAATAATGAAAAAGCAAAATTTTTATAAATCAAAAACTTCAAAAGACATTAAGGTCTAATGTATGGATATAATTATAAACAATACATATTAGTTTAATTATATCCATACATATATGGATATTAATAACCATATATTTCTTCTCATGGTTACAACTAACTATTCGAAGTTTTATTTCGTTATCACAATCACTTCCGGTTACATAGATTGGCATATACAACATAATGCACCCAAATTAAGTTTTTTAACATATGCATTTGAAAATTTGCTTAATATCGTGTCAGTATGCCACTTATTTATATTTGTAATGACAAACTGAGATAGGGCAACATCAATGTGGCTGCAAAGCGGCCCCAGCCACGGCACCACGGAACGGTCAAGATGTCAAAGGCGTCTTGTTTTAGCAAACCGTAGAATTTTTTATTTATTATTTTTAAATACTTAAAAGTATTAGAGAGACATTATTTAAATACTGAACAGTAACCTTAAGATTCCCATCTATAGTGACATCACATTGCAAAAATGTGATTTTTATGCACAAATCATTCGTTTTTACCCAGACTAGAGTAATTTGTTAACTACAATTTATACTTGAAATTTAAAAAATTATCATTAGAATCTATTTAACGCCAGAAGATTTTCTCCTATCAGTGACTATAAAATATAATCTAGTTTAATCTTTAATCTTTATTTAATATGTAATGTGATTAGTATAATATTCTCCATTCCTAGTCGATAAACCCGAAAAAGGAAACATAATATTTTAATATTATGTTTTCTTAATCTGTTTCCTTAGAAGAGGAACGATCTGAAATAATTAAATCTTAAGAATAAGTAAATCTTACACAAGAAAGTAAAGGCTAAGAACCGCTGTGGTGGAGAATTCATGTTTGAAAACTATACGTACGTATATAATATGTACAATATATTATATGTATTACGTACTCATGTTATCCAGGAGCAAGAAAAAAAAGGGGGGGGTTGCCCGCATAGCAGTTATAACAACGTTTGAAATTAAAAACAAAGGTTTAATATGAGAACATAAAATAAAAATGTTAAACGAAATAAATCTCAGGAATATAAATGTCTAGAACTAAATGTCGGATAGAAAATTGAAGAAAAGAAAATCTAACACAAAAAAGCGGAGGTGGAAAGATGACCTACAAAAATGCGGTAACATATGTGCCACCGAACAACCACTGTTTCCACTTCGGACCAGCCATAATAAAATATCAATTTAATGAATAGTCAAGGGCGAAAAAACATCACACTTGATAATGTGCCAAACAAACGCAAAATACATGATATTAAATCATAAGAATATGAGGAAGATATAAAAACCCACTGATTCGCTCAAAACATTAAAATTAAAAAATAAATCAAATCTAACACGTATTTAAAAGAGTCTATGGTGAGGGTGATCTTGAAATGCAGGCTGGCTCAAATTTTGTTCTTTACCCTCGCTCAAAGAATTCTAGCCTATCTTACTAGCATTCTTCTTGGAAAATGCCAAAAAATTCACTCAAAATTCTCTGCTATTATTATCATACTAACTATGATATCATTAACAACTAATAGTGTTAATTCTGCATAAATTCAGAATAAGCAAGACCACCAACTTAATATTGTTAGCCTGAAAAAAAAATCTAGAGAAACAGCAAAGCTTGTATTAATTTTCAAACTTGATTTTGGCGAGGTTTGTATACATGTTGTAATAGATCGTATTTTTTGTTAAAGCCATTCAATGCAAAGACTTAATAATTACTACTTATTAATTAATTACTACTTACAAATACTTAATAATTTAAAGCTAATCATACGTAAGAACAATCTCATAAGAGTAATGTTTAGTTGGAACATTCGCTAATTATAAAAAACCAATCGGATATTATTCAAGGTACAGCTTTCAGATCAATTCTTTAAAACTCTAAGATAATCAAGCATTAAACTAGATTGAGCGATGGCACACAACAGAAATTTATATACGCTAAAACAAATTATATGCGACAGAAAATTTACATAATTTCCCCAATAACTGAACAAGGATTTAATTATTGCAGCAATACTTTCAGAATGGTAAATAAAAATAAGTTACAAATAGTCTCCAGCTAAACAGAAACGAATTAAAATAAGAGTGCTATTTAGTGACAGTAATAAAAAAAAATTAATGAAACTAAACTAAGTGCGTGTGGCAGCGTAAGCAACGTCAGTTTCACTAACTATATTATAAAGAGTTGAACATACTTCATCTATTATAAATCACAAAGCTAAATACTAGAGAAAAATCGGGTACTTGAAACTGTTCCTCGCAATATCGATTCGCTAAGCTCATACTCGCTGTTCGCTAAGCTCATATCGCTATTTCGCTAAGCTCATACTCGCTATTTCGCTAAGCTCATACTCGCTATTTCGCTAAGCTCATACTCGCTATTTCGCTAAGCTCATACTCGCTATTTCACTAAGCTCATACTCGCTATTTCGCTAAGCTCATACTCGCTAAGCTAATAATCATCGGAATCGCTTCGTTCGTCCTTAGATTGTGGAAATCATCTAATTTATTTCGTTGGATGTCTTCCGACCGGTTATATATCAGTCAGTAAAAACATTTAATTAATTATTTAAGATTTAATTTAATTTAAGATACACAGACACACGAACACAACAAGCACAAAGACAAAACTTAGTAAAATCACTCAGGAGATCTTAAAAACACCAAAAAGGGAAATTCAGATGAAATCTAGATTTCGGATATTTAGAGCACACACGTTACTTTTCTTTTGTACCTACGGTGTAAATGTGGAAAATTAAACAGTAAAAAATATTAATAACATAAAAAAAAACATAGTTCATGTATATTACATTATATTCTATTCTCTACTGATCATAGATTAATTATATAATAATAATAACGTTGTTTATGTATGCTATTATTGATGTGAAAACTATGGAACACAGACTAAATGCGGGTATTTACAGTGACAACTAAACATACACTGACACATTTGTATTAATATCAGCACACACATCACAATGTATAATACCAATTAAGTTATGTAAATATTCTTTTTACGAATTTCAAAGAGAGTAAATGAGCTAATGAGATTGAAGTCATGGTGAGGGAAGAGGGGGTTTCATAAAGAGGTGGAAAGGGGGGGGGTAATTTATTGTTTAATAAATTACTATGCATACATATACTGTAGGATGTAGAGATATAATTTTACTGCATATATTAAATAGTTTAATTAAATTTTGAAACGTTCCACACATTAAAAGATAATTAGGGTTTTTATCCTCATGAAACATTTAGTTATTGAGTTGAGATTCAAGAAACAAACAGAGCGAAATTGGAAAAATTAAATAGAGGGTTTAAAGCATGGCAGCAGCTCCTTTGTCAGTTTGGTCTAGTAGCAATTAGCCTTCATTTCAGTAATAACAAATTGAGTTTTTATGGTACAAGAAAGTCAAAGAGTGGACCTATAATTTGGATGAGTCAAATCAAAGCGAGAATTGGCAACAGTAATTTGTGCCTTATTGCCTTGACGAAGACTGGCCTTGTAAATAGTAGACTTTTAGAAGCCAACCCAAGATGATTTTTTATAAAACATTTTGGATACGAAGGTCTATTAATTTTGACTCCTAGTACGATTTATAAACCTCAATACATTAATCTATACAAAATAATGTAACATGATTAAAACAATAAGGTGAGCAATCATTGTTACCGACTATGAACACAAAAAATCACCGTTTGTTTTTGTATAATTTGCTTTTACACTTCGTATAAGCTAAGCCACAAGTGTAAACTTCGCTTCGGACACGAGAGACGATAAAGGTTAAAATGCTTCAAACTTTTATAAATAAAAGGTGAGAAAAACAAAACAAAGAAATGCTGCCAAAAATATTTTTAATTTTTTTCACAATTTTAAGTGCTTTGGCAACATCTCTACTATAAATAAGTTCAATTACAAACCCAATTTGAAAAAACAATATACAAAATTCAATTAATGCACACGTTTAAAGGTAGATATAAATTTTAATTTTACACATAGCTCTATAAACAAATTTAAATCAAATCCAATTTCGCCATAGTAAAAATACTGTTAAATTGGAAAATAATTTAATAGATAAACGTTTTTTCTCGCCTTAGAAAACTATAGAAAAATTATTTTAGCTATGCGAAAATCATATTAAAAATAATAAAATTTAACTACTTTTTAATCATTTTGGTTCAATTGGGTATTGAAAATACATCACCACCCTAAAATTACTATACAGGCAAATAAAGTAATAATAATTGTTACTAATAAATAATTGAAGAAGTGAAGGATATTAAGCTTTGGAAATGCATAATAAATCCAAGTTTAATGTAATAAAATGTTGATAATCTCTAAGTGACAAAGACTAACGGCTGTAAATGTTGGAATCATTAAATTTTGACTATCCTTCACAACAAGAAGGAAACGGAGTAACTAAGGAGGAATACATAATGGAAAAGATGACGAGGGGGAGAGGGGAAGAGGAGGTAGAATGACAGGGAATTGTTTGCATCCAGCGATATTTGAAACCAGATTCAGGTTGCTAAGGTAACCGAATCTACCTCAGTCTAGTTATACCTGAATGATATCCCCTTCGTTTACATTATCCCTAACAATACCGCAGTTTCAATACGAAACATTTTATCTCATTAGTAAATTTATTTTTTGTTTTAATTAGTATTGAGCTTTCTTTTAAGACTTTTAATCAATTCTTTTAGTAAAATAATCCCTTAGTCTATAATGCAATTATTATAATAAAAACTATACTAAGACAATAAATTTGATGGCTAAAGGAAGAAAAAAAACAGTCGTAATTTTGTAGAAGACAATTTGAAGTTCTTTGGCTATTATTTTAAGTATTTTTCTTTCATCTGTAACTAAAAAATATAATTGTAAATAAGTAAGGTTATATCTGCGCACGCGCATAATCAATCGCCATGAAAAGACTAAGATGACAGAGAAAAGTAGAAAAATACTTGCTATGCGCTATTTATAAATATTTTACACGCGCTGAAGAAACCATGACGGCATTTAATTATCTACTAAATTATCTACTTAGATTAACTACAAAGAACACTAATTGTCCACCGTACATATAAATTAAAATAAGGAATTAGTTTAGAGGGTCATATAATTTTAGTAGAGGGGACACAAGCATACTAAATTTAATATATATTGGGAAATTAGATTTAAACATGAATTTTCCTCAGCAAAGTCGCTTTAAAAGATTAAAATTGAAATAAAAATGACAACAATATGAGTAAACTTAAAAATACTTAAACTAATTTATAAAACTAATATTCGTAAATCAAAATATTACAATACTCTATATATAATAGTGATACAAATAAATTTGGGACTTAAAATATTGTTAGATTAAAAACACTAAAGTATAAAACCCACATACCCTAAAGAATCCAATTTTACAAGGAATTGACTATAAAAGGAATCTTAAATAAAGTTTTTTATTTTGTTGTAATGTGAAATATATGGAGGGGTTTAAAAGAGGCAGCAAGCGAAGCAACGAGGAAAAAACGAGATATCTTTCCAGGTCTAAAAAAGGTGAAATACCCATAGTCTATATTGTGAGGGGCCTATATATTGAAAGCTCGTAGAAGCTAAACGATCAATAAGCTTCTACCTTAATATAGGTTTGGTATAAATTACCCAACACAGATAACTAGAAAACAGGCTTTTTTAGGTACACACAGAGAAAAATTAAGGTTATTCACTCAACCTCAAAGCAGATTAATTCAATAGCAAAAACTTTTAACATACACCCAATTTTCGCAAACCGCCATTGAAAGCTATGCTACGGAGAAAAGTTAATATAAATAAATTAAAAGTTATGTTGTCAGTAATATATGGGAAGGAGACGACATTAATCAATACTGATAAAACATCTAGTTTCAAACTAGCATTACCTTTAACTAGATTATAATTAATACCTATAAATTATTGGTCGCTCGTAGGAAGCTCAACGTAAATTAGTCAAAACTTAGAGAGTATAAGAATGTAATTAACATTACACAACACAGCCATAATCATGAGTAAGATAATAGTTATTTATGCACCAAGGGAGTGAAGAATGTCATTATTTCCCTGAGCATTATGTGTTGGTTCCTGAGGCGAAAGCCGAGGTAACCAAATAATTTAAATCCTGAGGCGAAGCTGAGGTATTTATTTGTTTAACTCTTGAAGCAAAGCCGAGGTAGTTATAGCTACTTACTCCCGAGGCGAAGCCGAGGGATGAAATTATTGCGAGGGAATAATGGCATTTTACTCCCAAGGTGCATACAAGATTTTATCTCCAGTCGTCGACATTGAAAATAAAGCAAGAATGTTTTTTTCATTTCTTTTTCAAAATTTTTTAACTGAAAATTATCTTACCTTTATCATAAGAAACTCGTCGTTAGGTGAATTATGCAAAAAATCTTCAACTTGGTTCTTAGTAAAAACATGGTTTTAATAATGCTATTAGTGATGCATGGCTTTTGATATTAACATTTTCTCTCACAAGCAAAGATGATTTGATCATTGAATACAGCGACCACAGACTTGACACTTGTTTTGTTTTTCATTCATTATTAAAATAAAAAAGCAATGCATTTTCACTTACTTGTTGTATATTATGATCATGACACCAAATTTTAAAATTGTTACATGCTTTGTCATATAAATTTTTCGATTTCTTTGTTAAGAAGTTTTCTTTTACCAAGTTCGCTTCAATAGCAATGTCAGGAGGTGTATTTTTAAAAAGTTCGTTAATATCGCACACAATATTATCTGACATAATTGAAATATTAGAGTAGAATATTAGAGCAGTTATAAGTAATATTTTAATCTAATTATAAAAGCTTAAGAAAGGTTAACAGTTAAAGCTAAGGTTTTAAACTAAAAAACTTTGATTTAATGATATTTTGTCGAAAAAAACAATGAGTGTGCAAATCTTAAAGTGATTTTAAAAAAATCAGGATAGCCAACTTATTTTTTTTTTACTTTTAAATAAAGAACTAGTTTTTATTTTTTAAATTATTTATTCTTATATTATTATTAGCATTACACTAGTTCTACTTAAAATGATTGTTAATGTTATATTCTTTTTTTCATACATCTTATTCTTGTATATCTTCTTACTTATAGGTATCTTAGTTTTTAAATAAAAATAATTATATATTATTCAGTTTGACGATTATTAAGTTAAGTTGGCAACTGGTACTTTTCACTCCCAAGGGAGTAATAAGTACTTTTTACTCCCTTAGGAGTGAAAAGTGATTCTTTACTCTCTTAAATCTAGTCATTAAATTTCGTATTATATACCGTCAGAGATAAAATCTATTTTACGGATAGCATAACTAGACCTAAAGGTTGATTTTGTACCAAGTTTTAACTCTCTCCCATAAATAGGATGTGATCTACAATAACAAAAGACACACTAACACATACAGGCAAATAGCTTTGTGAAAACCACTCAGGAGGGCTTAAAAACCTAAAATGGATTCAGATGAAATTCCAGTTTCAGATTTGTTGCAAAGAAAATACTTTTTCTTTACATCTTATAAATGAGGAATTGTAAAAAGTTAAAAGAAAATTTATTTCAGTATATATCAATAAATTCAACATAGCTAAAGTAAAATAACACGATACTACCAAGTTCTGCAGAAAATGGATAGTTTACACAATATAATCGTGCGATATTTATAAAAGATTCAGGCAAAATCAAACAAAAGTTCTAGTATGAACAAGTAGGTATATGTGGTCTAGGGTACATAAATAAAAAAAATAAAAATTCTTTCCAAGTAAATAATTATGATGTACCGAAAGAGAACCATTACAAGTCCCCGAAAACTGTATTATTTCTTAGTATAGTTCTTAAGAAATTATAGTTGGTATAGTCAAGTTAGTATAGTTCTGTTTTAACTTCTCGTGTTTTTAAGGCAATCTAGACGGTATGCAGACAGCATTAATTATATTTGTAAACAAATTAAGAACGAACTATTGAAAAATGGAAGCCAACTGTTACTATAAATTATATTTTTGTGGAATGAGTAAGGCCTATTGTCAATTATAGATTAATAAGATTTACTTTTGACAGCGTTTTAAGAATTGGTAGCGACTGAAGAATATTTAAGAGACATACGTTTCATATGTTTAAAACGTTGAATTTCGGCGACCATATTAATAATTAATTCTTTTATTGTGTATTATTTATTTAAGCAGCATAGTCATGCGAGTATCATGATAAGTATACATAAAATAACATTAATGTTATAGTGGACGTGTTACACCTTCTAGCACTTAAAGTAGATCATTTTTCATTTTTATTTTCTTAAATTTTCTCTCAGTTCTTCGTAACAATATACACATTTTTCGTTTATTTACTTCAATATATTTTTTCTATTTGTTAAATTAAAATAATCACCTATTTGCATAGAGATATTATTACTAGAGAGGCCCTATAGGTTAAATTTTGAAACATCGAAAAAGTAACCTGACCACCTTCGCTTATAATTATAATAATATAATCAGTACAAAATTACAATAACTTATATAAAACGTTAAAAATACAAATCAAAACAAAATCTGCGGGAAACCGAAAAAAATTATCAATTTTAACCTTAACTCACTCTTAAAGGAGGTTTCAATGAGGTTACACAAAACCCCTGAGAGCCCCAAAAAGATGTTTTAGGCTTCTCAATGTATTTAGATAGGCTATGTCCCCTATATTTAAATTTTTATAATTTTTTACTAACTACTATTTCTCATTTCTACCGCAGGTATAAAAAGTATTGTGTTGCGAAAGAATCCGAAACCAGGAGATCACAGGAATTGTCCGTTTTAGGTGATTTAAGATCTCCTTGGTGGTTTTCACAAAGTTGTCTGTCTGTATGCGTGTATAAGTGTGTGAGTGTGTGTATCAGCAATCATCGTAGCTCCCAGTGTATTTATGCTAGAGAGTTAAAACTTTGTAAAAAAATCAGTCTAAAGCCCTAGTTATGCTTTCCGGAAAATAAGTTTTTATGACGTCACTAACTAAAATTTTGAATTTTGAGATTTTGCAAGGAAGTAATTATGTATATAAAAATAACATAAGTGCCATTTTTCATCTCATTATTAACATTAGTTTAGTTTTTAAAAGATGTCTTTTATACGATTTTTAAAAAAAAATGTATGAAATCTCAAAATAATTTCAGTTGAAATTTGATTTAAGTGGTTAGCTTTACGTAATAAATGAAAATGACTGAAATAGACTGACACTATCTGAGGACGAGCGAAGCTAGTCTAAAGACGTGTAGCAGTGTAAATTTAACGACTTGTATATTCTGAAGACGAGCGATGCGAGTCCAAAGACATACTGCAGTATATATTGTAATGTTTATTAACAATTTAGACTTTTGATCACTATTTTTTGCCTTCGAGTGCATCGAGACTAAAGTAATACATACCACCGTAAGCTTTAAATAAACAGGATATTCTGAGGACCGAAGTTGTGAGGAAGATTTTCTTAATAGTATTATTTGTTAGAATTTGTGTTAGTCTCTATAATTGTAATATAATTGATGATTTTGAGCCATTTAAAAAATAATCCAGTTTACTTTAAATTCTAACTATATTTTGTATCTACCCTCGATACATATTCATATTATTATATTCAAATATTAGAATAGGAAGTAAACTGGAGTATTTTTTAATGACTCATTAGAGCCTCATCATCAATTATATATTATATAAGTATTATTTATTGTACAAAATAAATTATCTTCAAATTGCTTCGTTGTACAGCTATAGTATTTCTAATCTAATATTATTTTTACACCAGACCACAAGCTCTTATTTATTTATTTTATTAACGCATGCAATCTAGCGAGCGATGTGAGCTCCTTTTAGAATATATAAAATTCTAATCATGAGTAATTTATGTAATCTAACGATCCTATTCAATCCCAACTATACTAAATGTATTTGTCGACTAAAACTATTCTAAAAGTCAAAGAGGAAACATCTATCCAAACAAAAGGCAAACTAAACAGTGTTTTATGTTAAACAAAACCACTAATTATTTATTCTACCTTTCCACTCGGAGACAACACAATACCACGACAGACACAGTCAAATAGCACACTATTAAATACAGTTATACCAACTTTAAACACTTAAAATAATACGAAGTACAATAAAAGAAACTACTACACAGGTGTAGGGCGAGTAAAACAATAATATTATTCATACAGTTTGACTTCGGTATCTTACTCGAGCTTAATTGTAATAAAAAAGTTTATTATCTAAAATTATGCGACATTTACACGTTATGTCGAAGCACACTATTAGGATCCCTCATATTTATGAAAAACACAAGCATTTTAAAGACAAACATTAGTAACTTAAATGTCTCAAAAATAGTAATTTTACACTGAGATATGGTTAAGGTCTTGGACAAAAAGTATAATATTACAAAAATTTCAACTCTGTAGAATAAATAAACTGGGAGCTATGATGATAAACACACACATGCAGCAGAGTTGTGGTTTCAAAACTTTGCGAAAACCACATCGTAAACACCTGAAACAGGTAATGCAGGTAAAATCTCGGTTTCGGAGTTTTAGTGCGAACACAATACTTTTCCTATACCTACAGTATACATCAGTAGTAGTAAAAACAATTCATAAATTAAAGAAGGGCCCTAATAAGACACTAGTTGATTAGAAATAGTTTAATGTAATATTTCGCTTTCATCACAAAGCATTTTCAAGCATCTAAAAAAGAAAAAAAATTAGGTAAGGGGTACCACGGAAATTCTCCTAATTACATCGAATTCGCAACGCTCATCCTCAAATAGTAAGTACATTCATTTCATTCCCAGCGCTCACCCATCCAGCCAACGAACATGCTCGATGCCCCTTAATTTTTATGATTAACTAAAAATCATAACTAGACTTGTTGTATTATAACGAAACTTAGTACACTTATTTATTACGTCAAGGGGTACATTTGTACAAAATTTCAACTCAATTGAAATATTTTCCGATTTTTTACTTATTTTTAAAAAGCGTATGCAAATCATTTAATAAAAATTGAACTAATGCTGATAATGAGATTAAACTTAGCATATATGTTAGTCTTATACATGGCTACATGCGCGCTAAATTTAATCGGATCACATCATTTTTCAAGGTTTTATGATTTTTCGAAAGTTTGCTGAATTATTTGCGGGGCTAGTCTTTAGTAGGTAATGCAGCGACTTGGAGCACCCCCACTCCTCCCCCTAGGCCACGCCCCCTTAACCTAGAAGCATTGTGAATTGATCATCCTTGATCGGTATATCGTTAGGTATAAATGGATGGCTACTTCCTTGAACACCCTCTACCCTTACTATGTACCCTCCCCCCTTTTCGATGTATTATGCTCGTACACTAGACTTAACTAAATTTCGTCTCTCCTTGTATTTACATACCTTATTATGATATTTCATGTAGATCCTACCACTCCCCACAACTCTTACATCACCCCCCCACTCCTTTACTTAAGAACAGATTTTTCCACTGATACCGTATGAGTTTTATTTAACGATGACCCACCCCTCTCCTCAACTCTTGCTCCATATTAGTTTTCAGTTATAATCCCCCCCCTCCCCCCCTCTACTTAAGACCTGTTTTAGTCTAATTTTTCATCTTATACTCCTATCGTATGAGTTTACCTAACGAAGAGCCTCCCCTCTCCTCAACCCTTGCTGCGTGTTTATTTTTCAAAACATAATATCCGGTTCATCTACCTCAGTGGCCGTGATCGTTATAGTACGCGACTTGTATGCAGGAGGACTCGGGTTCGCAGCCAGTGCCTAAGATTATATAAATGGTATTTCTAATTAACAGATTTCGCCAACTTTAATTAATTCTTAGCGGATAGTAGATACAATCTACCTGAGGTGGTTTCTGCAGAGTCCATACCCTGAAGGGTCGAAAGGCCTTAAAAACGGACATTTATTTGATTTTATCCCATTACACTTATGACCAGATTTAATATGTCTTGCAGAGCCTACCCACCCATAACGCATGTCGGGTGGCTACTTTGTAACCATACTACCCTACCATCTACTTCACCAAATTTTTTCACCTGATACCTCTATTATATGGGGTTAAACATATTTCTTACCCAAAATTCTTGCGTTATGTTTAGTTTTCAGTTATAATACCCCCACTCCTTTTTCTACAGCACACCCTCTAAAATACTTGCTAACTGTGAATAACTTCTTGATCAGCTTTCTAGCTTCTTATTACAAGTTATAGCCATAGTTTTTCGAATACCATAATCCTTTTAGGGTCATCAAAACTTTACTTTTTAGGCATGACTTATTTTGATTTGAGTAGCAAATATGACAAGATACTAGGAAAACTGTCATAAGTGTGACTCCATATGGGGAGAGTAGGATTGCCCCCTCCCCTGAATACTTTTTGCTAGATTCTATGAACTTTATACAGTACCCCCCCCCCCATTATGATACCCATGTTCTCATGATTACTACCCCCTCCCCCCCCCCCATCCTCCTTCTCCAATCACAACACCCCTTAGTGGTTTAGGTCATTAAAATACACCCCCCCCCCCCCCCAACCACTTTCTTTGGTCCAATTAGTATATACTTTCTTCTTCTATCATGTGACAATTAAGCAGATAGAGTTCTTAGCCAAGTCCCGTATCTCCTTCAGCATAACTCGTTTGTAGAGTACATACGGTTGTGTGTACATCCTATTTGGGTAGTAAGAGATAGAGGGCGCATGCGCCACAACTACATCCACTCTACATACTTCGTACTCAACCCACTCATTCAATCTTCTTAAACACTTTATTTGTTATGTTTAGGCTATTGATTTTAGTAAATTATTTTTATTAGAATTGTTTTCTTTCATTTCCTATTGTATTTTAGGTTTTAAGGTTAATAATACAAGTTAAGTACAAGTTTTAATTATTTTATTTACATAAATACATTTTTAGGAGTTACAAACTTTAATTTCACTTACATCTAATTTTCTTTTTTTGTACCCCCAAGGCAAAGAGTCATAATTTTCTAATAGTTTTCTTTTCCTAAAGTTAAGTTTGAAATATCTTCTGTCCATTTACAGTAACACATCGTGAGCTTTGTTCTTTTATCTGTTTCGTACAAATATACTTTGGGGTTCATCTTTCAGTACCATGTCTCTCATTTTTTTCAAAGTTGACATCTTTTGATGTCTCATAGTTTATAGTTATCCCTTTGACTTTACACACAGTGTGATACGAGTTATTTTGAGGACTATAAACTTTATACGCGTAGTTCTTCGGTCCACCAGATACAAACTCTTTAATATAGCTTCCTTTTCCGTAAACTTCTAGTTCATCCGTCATATCCCCTAAGAAGCTACCTACTGGAACTTCATATTTTCCTGTTGAGAAATGTATATTGTACAATCTGTATCAAAATATACCACCGATTATCTAGCTTTGTCCAAATAGTCGTAGAGTTTTAATCTTGCTTGGGCAGTCGTGTAAGCTGCCAAAACAACATTTACAGTAGGAAGAACATTGAAACATTCTTCTTTGTATTCCCAGTTAATGATCACTGTCGTGTCATTTATCATTGTTATATTATTCACTTGAATAGCAGGATCTGACAAGATTTTAAAAAACTCCTCCGCTTTGTTAACAATCGTACTCTTAAGGCTGATTTTTTTCTGACCCAATTTACCCCAGAAACTTGTAATTAGGCTTTTACCTAATAATCTTAAGCCAGGATTAAAAGCTATTTCATCAGGATTAAGTTTAACACCCTCCTTTTCTAAATATTCTTTAATATACTGGTTTTTTTTGATTCTTGATTTGAACAGTGAAGAGGCCAGCCGGAAGCCTGTTTGCTTAATCCTTAAAAATTTGTATAAAACCAGTAAAAAGCCCTCGGTATCTTTGTTGTACTGAATAGTTTCATACTTCCATATTTCATAAATATGTACCACGTGATACCCTTTTTCTATGGCTTTTCTAACTTCGTCTATAACCCATGTCCCTGTTATGGCTCTCTCTTCCACACTATGATCACATTTTTTCTTTAAATTCTTCAGTAACAGGACCGACAAAGCGAAAACATTAACCTACCGTTACATTTCATGGTAATACAGGGTGATACAAGTCTTGCGGTGGTAAATATTTTACATTTAATTAGACCTTCTGTACAACTTAAAATTTAGTTGACGACATTTAACATCACCGACGTAAATTTCTGGGTGACCCACGGATATTTACCAAACTTATTCACCCAAGGTATAACGAACACACGTCTACATATTTTATCTTTCGTTTTCTTTAACTTTGTAATATTTTTAGTAGCACCTGTTCGACCTCCAAAAAACTTCCCTAGGATTAAGAGGTAAATTTGTAACAGAGGGTGTGTACTAATGTACTCTCTGATACTAGAATCTTCTTCCACTTCTTTTGTAAGTCACATTCCCATTTTTTCAAATGAGTCATAACCTTTACTTCTTAAACGCTCTACTTTCAATTAGTACTAATAAAACGGTTCTCCATTGTATCCATAGGTCATCATGAACGGGCTCCTTTCTATGTACCGAATACATCTCGGGCATCCATGAAAAAAAGCACCCGTGAAATTCAAACACTTGATTAGTGTGTTTACAATACCCGTCAACTTTTACACTAGCCACTATAGCTTTCTTTACTTTTGGCAGCATGAATAAGTATCAATATTGTTTTCGACGTTCTTCCCAAAATCAACCACTGGACAGCTATTTTAGACTGGATATCGTTCCATCTGTAACCTTTCTTAGGTATTATTCCTATAGTATCTTTTTTTTAAGAAATTTCTTCTAAACACTTTATTACAGGCCGAAGGAAGAGTACATGCCTCGGTAAAAGGACATACGTTCCCCTCTTGCATAATAAGTTTTCTAAATTTCAAGCACGACTGTGCTAAAATCTACATCGGATACACAGTATCCATAATTTCCTTTTCATATCAAATTCATCATTTTTATGTTCTTCGTACCAATTTAAAAAATTCAATACGGCGTCTGGTTTCATATGATCGGGTCGTAGTATTCAATACGAGAAGTAAGCCTTTTGTAATTTGAAAACTCTGTACGGTTTAAAAGATGCGGAAAATACCCTTTTTTTTAGTTCCGTCAAACCAAAAGCTTTCGGGAGTGCACTTAAAGCCATTGGGAAATAGTTTATACTATCTAAAAATTTAACATTACCGACAGTCATTGAAATCAAACCGGAACCCCTTGTTATTAGTTCCGGTGTTAAAGTTGTTTGTGTTAATATATAATTTTAAAATAAACTGATGATCGAACCGTCCACCGTTGTGCTATAGCAATCACATCTTTGAATTTCTTCTTATAGTAAGAAGGTGGTGGGTAAACGGTGTTACAGATCGTCACATTTTCAAAATTTGTAACGCTAACACCACATAGTTTGCATACTTGAACGTTAGTCTCTAAGATTCATAACAATATTGCTTAAAAACACACAAATTAGGCTCATGAAGTAAGGTTTTGTTCTCTAAAGCTTTCTCCTGTCTGGTTTCTAGATCATAGATGACAAACAAAAAATCCTTAGTTTTGGGTTCCCCGTGATCTTTTTGCATATAACATAGTGTCGGAAGGCTGATGTTTTATTACATATTTTACAAAAACACTTCACCACAAAAATGTTTTCGACTAGACCTAATAGTTTTAAAACATTTATCACATTGTGTTATTTCCTTGCACACAATTACTTTTCTCTAGGGAACCAGGTTTCCGGTGGTTTTCGAAACACTCTTTACTCCTAAATTGTCTACGACATTCATCACATTTTATTTTGATGATGCAATACAAGCCGGTGATTGCTGACAAGCCGGAATTTACTTCGACAGCGGTGTGCATTTTTATGGTCATACGGCAACATGAACTTTCACAGTAATTATTACACACAAAGGCAGCAAGTCAAAGAAGTAATAACGTTGTAGTGACCATCGTAAAATAGAAGGTTTAAACATTTACCTGCACACGTATCCCTCAAATATTACATCTCGACCTCTACTATTATACCTATGATACAATAATTTTATAGCCTTCAAGGAACTCTTGAAACTTTTTAATTCTGGAATCCCGCATCCTTCTTCAGGTATTACAACTCCAGCCTTTTGAATTAATTCTAAACTCATTGTAGTTGAATGTTTTTTGTGTTTAATCTTATTTTATTAATAATCGGGGCTCTCGTCTATTCGACTTTTTTGATACCACTAAACGCTCGAATCAAACACAAGTTATCCGTATTCTTTATTGTAATAATACCTTTCCTCTTTGCACATTCTTCGGTAAAAACTGTTAAATTTTCTGGTCTCATACCTTTTCCCGTAGGCATACGTACAGTTTTACGCTCAAACAGAAATTTATCTGATTCCAAAGCCATAGAATTAGACTGATAAAGATCAGAAATAACTTTCCAAACATCTTCGAATGTTACGTCACGAGCCTTCTGAAATTTAAGCCATCCTTCTCCTCGTAAAAAATCTTTGTTGCAGAAAGCAAATCCTAAATAGTCATCAGGTTTTATGTCTTTTGTTACCTTAGCAACTATTTGCTCGACGGCTTCTTTTGGACGGTTTATTAAGTTCTTCTTCTGTAGCTCCATTTTGCGGCTTGATTTTTAAACTCGACAGTTCTTCCTTTGAGACCAAACTTACGGATCTTCTTGGCACAGTCTTTTACAATAACAAATTTTTCAGACATTTTAAACTTGAAAAGTTAACTAACGAATGATCTAATTATCACAAATCTTCTCCTTTTAAGACTTTCCCCCACTCCTTTTTAGTTAAAGACACGCCTACTCCTGAAATTTTTACAGAATTCCCGAATTACGGAAACGACCAATTCAATAATAATAATTAACCATTTTAGTTTTTTTTATATCAATTATATATTATACCGAGTCAAGCAAGTTTGGCTTGCACTTCTTTTAATCTAATACGATAATCAAAAGGCATGAAATGTTAGTGTGAAACTAAAAAAACATAATATATAAAAGGTTGTTAACAAAACATATAAATTTACAAAATTTTATATAAACTAATTAAATATTTTTATATAAAAATTTAAAGTATTATTAGAAAGTTTTAAATTTTTAAGTAATAAACAGTTTGAAATTTTTACAAATGTAACATAATACAAAACGTAAATCGTAAATTTACAACATTTTATAAAAACTAAGTAAATTAACAAAACTTTTAAGTATAATTAAAAGATTGAAATTTTTAAGTAATACACAATTTAAATGTGTCCAAGTGTAAAATAATAAAAACGTAAAATGTTTATTGAAAATGAGATAAATTAACCAAAATACTTAATAATTTATTATGTTTTATAAGATTTACTAAAAAATAATTCCTTACCAAGAATGTATGAAAGGTCTAACAGAAAAAAATAAAAAGACTTGGCTAAGGCACTACTGTGCCCCCAGATTAAAGAATATGTAAAAACCTTCTCTTAGTATAACATGGTTTAGTAGGAAGAAAAGTATGTTCTGGTGCATGCATT
The DNA here is from genome assembly GCA_018340805.1 of Microvelia longipes. Taxonomy (NCBI): domain Eukaryota; kingdom Metazoa; phylum Arthropoda; class Insecta; order Hemiptera; family Veliidae; genus Microvelia; species Microvelia longipes. Next base: position 33,422,836 of record JACMZG010000008.1, on the reverse strand, counting down.
ATAGAGGATAAAGGGCAAGTGGGTAGCATTACTTCTATAGGAGATGATAGGCAAGTGAAGATAGGGCAAGTGATAGGGGTATGAGCCAGAAAATAAAGGGCAGTGAGGTAGCATGTACTTCTATAGGGTAGTGACTAGGCAAGTAAGATAGGGCAAGTGAGGATATAACAGGGGTAGTGAGCCAGAAAATAAAGGGCAGTGAGGTAGCATGTACTTCTATAGGGGTAGATGATAGGGCAAGTGAGGATAGGGCAAGTGAAGATAGGGTGAAGATAGGGCAAGGGCAAGTGAGGACCTCTATTGTCTTCAGATCCTCACTACATAAAAGAATACGTATTACATAAAGAATACGGATACTTGTGTTTGATTCGAGCGTTAGTGGTAATCAAAGTCGAATAGACGAGAGCCCCGATTATAATAAAATAAGATTAAACACAAAAAACATTCAAACTACAATGAGTTTAGAATAATTCAAAAGGCTGGAGTTGTAATACCTGAAGAAGGATGCGGGATTCCAGAATTAAAAAGTTTCAAGAGTATTCTTAATTGTAATAAACCTTTCCTCTTTGCACATTCTTCGGTAAAACTGTTAAATTTTTCTGGGTCTCATACCTTTAAGTTACCTTTTAAGTATGTTCTGTGCAGGGTCAAAGTACGAGGGCAAGTGAGATCTGAAGACAATAGAGTCCTCACTCATTTTTATATAACAAAAATTTAAAGTATTATTAGAAAGTTTTAAATTTTTAAGTAATAAACAGTTTGAAATTTTTACAAATGTAACATAATACAAAACGTAAATCGTAAATTTACAACATTTTATAAAACTAAGTAAATTAACCAAAACTTTTAAGTATAATTAAAAGATTGAAATTTTAAGTAATACACAATTTAAATGTGTCAAGTGTAAAATAATAAAACGTAAAATGTTTATTGAAATGAGATAAATTAACCAAAAACTTAATAATTTATTATGTTTTATAAGATTTACTAAAAAATAATTCCTTACCAAGAATGTATGAAAGGTCTAACAGAAAAAAATAAAAAGACTTGGCTAAGGCACTACTGTGCCCCCAGATTAAGAATATGTAAAACCTTCTCTTAGTATAACCATGGTTTAGTAGGAAAGAAAGTATGTTCTGGTGCAAGCACTATAGAGGATAAGGCAAGTGAGGTAGCATGTACTTCTATATGGGTAGATGATAGGGCAAGTGAAATAGGGCAAGTGAGGATAAAAACAGGGGTATGTGAGCCAAAATAAAGGGCAAGTGAGGTAGCATGTACTTCTATAGGGGTACAAGTGAAGATAGGGCAAGTGAGGATATAAACAGGGTGTGAGCCAGAAAATAAAGGGCAAGTGAAGGTAGCATGTACTTCTATAGGGGTAGATGATAGGGCAAGTGAGGATAGGGCAAGTGAAGATAGGGCAAGTGAAGATAGGGCAGTGAGGACCTCTATTGTCTTCAGATCCTCACTTGCCCTCGTACTTTGACCCTGCACCAGAACATACTTAAAAGGTAACTTAAAGGTATGAGACCCAGAAAATTTTAACAGTTTTTACCGAAGAATGTGCAAAGAGGAAAGGTATTATTACAATTAGAATACTCTGAAACTTTTTTAATTCTAGAATCCCGCATCCTTCTTCAGGTATTACAACTCCAGCCTTTTGAATTAATTCTAAACTCATTGTAGTTTTGAATGTTTTTGTTTTAATCTTATTTTATATAATCGGGGCTCTCGTCTATTCGACTTTTTGATACCACTAACGCTCGAATCAAACACAAGTTATCCGTATTCTTTATTGTAATACGTATTCTTTATTGTAGTGAGGATCTGAGACAATAGAGGTCCTCACTTGCCCTATCGTTCACTTGCTATCTTCACTTGCCCTATCCTCACTTGCCCTATCATCTATAAGTGCATGCACCAGAACATACTTTCTTCCCTACTAAACCATGGTTATACTAAGAGAAGGTTTTACATATTCTTAATCTGGGGCACAGTAGTGCCTTAGCCAAGTCTTTTTATTTTTTGTTAGACCTTTCATACATTCTTGTAAGGAATTATTTTTTAGTAAATCTTATAAAACATAATAAATTATTAAGTATTTTGGGTTAATTTATCTCATTTTCAATAAAACATTTTACGTTTTTATATTTTACACTTGGACACATTTAAATTGTGTATTACTTAAAATTTCAATCTTTTAATTATACTTAAAAGTTTAGTTAATTACTTAGTTTTAAAAATGTTGTAAATTTACGATTTACGTTTTGTTTATGTTACATTTGTAAAAATTTCAACTGTTTATTACTTAAAAATTTAAAACTTTCTAATAATACTTTAAATTTTTGTTAAATAAAAAAATATTTAATTAGTTTATATAAAATTTTGTAAATTATATGTTTTAACAACCTTTTATATATTATGTTTTTTATTTTAGTTTCACTAACATTCACTGCCTTCTTGATTATCGTATTAGATTAGTAAAGAAGTGCAGCCAAAACATGCTTGACTCGGTATGATATAATCTGAATAAAAAAACTATAAATGGTTAATTATTATTATTGAATTCGGTCGTTTCCGGTTAATTTCGGGAATTCTGTAAAATTTCAGGAGTAGGCGTGTCTTTAACTAAAAAGGAGTGGGGGAAAGTCTTTAAAAGGAGAAGATTTGTGATAATTAGATCATTCGTTAGTTAACTTTTTCAAGTTTTAAAATGTCTGAAAAAATTTGTTATTGTAAAAGACTGTGCCAAGAAGATCCGTAAGTTTGGTCTCAAAGGAAGAACTGTCGAGTTTAAAATCAAGCCGCAAAATGGAGCTACAGAAGAAGAACTTATAAACCGTCCAAAAGAAGCCGTCGAGCAAATAGTTGCTAAGGTAACAAAAGACATAAAACCTGATGACTATTTAGGATTTGCTTTCTGCAACAAAGATTTTTTACGAGGAGAAGGATGGCTTAAATTTCAGAAGGCTCGTGACGTAACATTCGAAGATGTTTGGAAAGTTATTTCTGATCTTTATCAGTCTAATTCTATGGCTTTGGAATCAGATAATTCTGTTTGAGCGTAACAACTGTACGTATGCCTACGGGAAAGGTATGAGACCCAGAAAATTTAACAGTTTTACCGAAGAATGTGCAAAGAGGAAAGGTATTATTACAATAAAGAATACGGATAACTTGTGTTTGATTCGAGCGTTAGTGGTATCAAAAAGTCGAATAGACGAGAGCCCCGATTATAATAAAATTAGATTAAACACAAAAAACATTCAAACTACAATGAGTTTAGAATTAATTCAAAAGGCTGGAGTTGTAATACCTGAAGAAGGATGCGGGATTCCAGAATTAAAAAAGTTTCAAGAGTTCCTTGAAGGCTATAAAAATTAATTGTATATAGGTATAATAGTAGAGGTCGAGATGTAATATTTGAAGGGGATACGTGTGCAGGTAAATGTTTAAACCTTCTATTTTACGATGGTCACTACAACGTTTACTTCTTTGACTGCTGCCTTTGTGTGTAATAATTACTGTGAAAAGTGTCATGTGCCGTATGACCATAAAAATGCACACCGCTGTCAAAGTAAATGTCCGGCTTGTCAGCAATCACCGGCTTGTATTAGCATCACCAAAATAAAATGTGATGAATGTCGTAGACAATTTAGGAGTAAAGAGTGTTTCGAAAACCACCGGAAACCTGGTTCCCTAGAGAAAAGTATTGTGTGCAAGGAAATAACAAATGTGATAAATGTTTTAAAAACTATTAGGTCTAGTCGAAAACATTTTTGTGGTGAAGTGTTTTGTAAAATATGTAATAAACATCAGCCTTCCGAACACCTATGTTATATGCAAAAAGATCACGGGGAACCCAAACTAAGGATTTTTGTTTGTCATCTATGATCTAGAAACCAGACAGGAGAAAGCTTTAGAGAACAAAACCTTACTTCATGAGCCTAATTTGTGTGTTTTTAAGCAATATTGTTATGAATGCCTAGAGACTAACGTTCAAGTATGCAAACTATGTGGTGTTAGGTTACAAATTTTGAAATGTGACGATCCTGTAACACCGTTTACCCACCACCTTCTTACTATAAGAAAGAATTCAAAGATGTGATTGCTATAGCACATAACGGTGGACGGTTCGATCATCAGTTTATTTTAAATTATATATTAACACAAACAACTTTAACACCGGAACTAATAACAAGGGGTTCCGGTTTGATTTCAATGACTGTCGGTAATGTTAAATTTTTAGATAGTATAAACTATTTCCCAATGGCTTTAAGTGCACTCCCGAAAGCTTTTGGTTTGACGGAACTGAAAAAAGGGTATTTTCCGCATCTTTTAAACCGTACAGAGTTTTCAAATTACAAAGGCTTACTTCCTCGTATTGAATACTACGACCCCGATCATATGAAACCAGACGCCCGTATTGAATTTTTAAATTGGTACGAAGAACATAAAAATGATGAATTTGATATGAAAAAGGAAATTATTGGATACTGTGTATCCGATGTAGAAATTTTAGCACAGTCGTGCTTGAAATTTAGAAAACTTATTATGATAAACTTATTAGATATAAGATAAACTTATATCTTTAAAAAAGATACTATAGGAATAATACCTAAGAAAGGTTACAGATGGAACGATATCCAGTCTAAAATAGCTGTCCAGTGGTTGATTTGGGAAGAACGTCGAAACAATATTGATATTATTCATGCTGCCAAAAGTAAAGAGCTATAGTGGCTGGTGTAAAAGTTGACGGGTATTGTAAACACACTAATCAAGTGTTTGAATTTCACGGGTGCTTTTTTCATGGATGCCCGAGATGTATTCGGTACAATAGAAAGGAGCCCGTTCATGATGACCCTATGGATACAATGGAGAACCGTTTTATTAGTACTATATGAAAGTAGAGCGTTTAAGAAGTAAAGGTTTATGACGTCATTGAAAAATGGGAATGTGACTTTACAAAAGAAGTGGAAGAAGATTCTAGTATTCAGAGAGTACATTAGTACACACCCTCTGGTTACAAATTTACCTCTTAATCCTAGGGAAAGTTTTTATGGAGGTCGAACAGGTGCTACTAAAACAATTACAAAGTTAAAAACGAAAAGATAAATATGTAGACGTGTGTTCGTTATACCCTTGGGTGAATAAGTTTGGTAAATATCCCGTGGGTCACCAGAAATTTACGTCGGTGATGTTAAATGTCGTCAACTAAATTTAAATTGTACAGAAGGTCTAATTAAATGTAAAATATTACCACCGCAAGACTTGTATCACCCTGTATTACCAATGAAATGTAACGGTAGGTTAATGTTTTCGCTTTGTCGGTCCTGTACTGAAGAATTAAAGAAAAAATGTGATCATAGTGTGGAAGAGAGAGCCATAACAGGGACATGGGTTATAGACGAAGTTAGAAAAGCCATAGAAAAAGGGTATCACGTGGTACATATTTATGAAATATGGAAGTATGAAACTATTCAGTACAACAAAGATACCGAGGGGCTTTTTACTGGTTTTATAAACAAATTTTTAAGGATTAAGCAACAGGCTTCCGGCTGGCCTCTTCACTGTTCAAATCAAGAATCAAAAAAACCAGTATATTAAAGAATATTTAGAAAAGGAGGGTGTTAAACTTAATCCTGATGAAATAGCTTTTAATCCTGGCTTAAGATTATTAGGTAAAAGCCTAATTACAGTTTCTGGGGTAAATTGGGTCAGAAGAAAATCAGCCTAAGAGTACGATTGTTAACAAGCGGAGGAGTTTTTTAACTTGTCAGATCCTGCTATTCAAGTGAATAATATAACAATGATAAATGACACGACAGTGATCATTAACTGGGAATACAAAGAAGAATGTTTCAATGTTCTTCCTACTGTAAATGTTGTTTTGGCAGCTTACACGACTGCCAAGCAAGATTAAAACTCTACGACTATTTGGACAAGCTAGATAATCGGGTGGTATATTTGATACAGATTGTACAATATACATTTTCTCAACCAGGAAAATATGAAGTTCCAGTAGGTAGCTTTTAGGGGATATGACGGATGAACTAGAAGTTTACGGAAAAGGAAGCTATATTAAAGAGTTTGTATCTGGTGACCGAAGAAACTACGCGTATAAAAGTTTATAGTCCTCAAAATAACTCGTATCACACTGTGTGTAAAGTCAAAGGGATAACTATAAACTATGAGACATCAAAAGATGTCAACTTTGAAAAAAATGAGAGACATGGTACTGAAGATGAACCCCCAAAGTATATTTGTACGAAACAGATAAGAAGAACCAAAGCTCACGATGTGGTTTACTGTAAATGGACAGAAGATATTTCAACTTAACTTTAGGAAAAAATTATGACTCTTTGCCTTGGGGGTACAAAAAAGAAAATTAGATGTAAGTGAAATTTAAGTTTGTAACTCCTAAAATGTATTTATGTAAATAAAATAATTAAAACCTTGTACTTAACTTTGTTATTAACCTTCAAACCTAAAATACAATAGGAAATGAAAGAAAACAATTCTTAATAAAAATAATTTACTAAAATACAATAACCTAAACATAACAAATAAAGTGTTTAAGAAGATTGAATGAGTGGGTGAGTACGAAGTATGTAGAGTGGAGTGTAGTTGTGGCGCATGCGCCCTCTATCTCTTACTACCCAAATAGGATGTACACACAACCGTATGTACTCTACAAACGAGTTATGCTGAAGGAGATACGGGACTTGGCTAAGAACTCTATCTGCTTAATCTGTCACATGATAGAAGAAGAAAGTATATACTAATTGGACCAAAGAAAGTGGTTGGTGGAGGGAGGGGGGGTGTATTTTAATGACCTAAACCACTAAGGGGTGTTGTGATTGGAGAAGGAGGATGGGGGGGGGGGTAGTAATCATGAGAACATGGGTATCATAATGGGGGGGTACTGTAAAAGTCATAAGAATCTAGCAAAAAGTATTTAGAGGGAGGCAATCCTACTCTCCCCATATGGAGTCACACTTATGACAGTTTTCCTAGTATCTTGTCATATTTGCTACTCAAATCAAATAAGTCATGCCTAAAAAGTAAAGTTTTGATGACCCTAAAGGATTATGGTATTCGAAAAACTATGGCTATAACTTGTAATAAGAAGCTAGAAAGCTGATCAAGAAGTTATTCACAGTTAGCAAGTATTTTAGAGGGTGTGCTGTAGAAAAAGGAGTGGGGGTATTATAACTGAAAACTAAACATAACGCAAGAATTTTGGGTAAGAAATATGTTTAACCCCATATAATAGAGGTATCAGGTGAAAAAATTTGGTGAAGTAGATGGTAGGGGTAGTATGGTTACAAAGTAGCCACCCGACATGCATTATGGGTGGGGTAGGCTCTGCAAGACATATTAAATCTGGTCATAAGTAGTAATGGGATAAAATCAAATAAATGTCCGTTTTAAGGCCTTTCGACCCTTCAGGGTATGGACTCTGCAGAAACCACCTCAGGTAGATTGTATCTACTATCCGCTAAGAATTAATTAAAGTTGGCGAAATCTGTTAATTAGAAATACCATTTATATAATCTTAGCACTGGCTGCGAACCCGAGTCCTCCTGCATACAAGTCGCGTACTATAACGATCACGGCCACTGAGGTAGATGAACCGGATATTATGTTTTGAAAAATAAACACGCAGCAAGGGTTGAGGAGAGGGGAGGCTCTTCGTTAGGTAAACTCATACGATAGGAGTATAAGATGAAAAATTAGACTAAAACCAGGTCTTAAGTAGAGGGGGTGGAGGGGGGGGATTATAACTGAAAACTAATATGGAGCAAGAGTTGAGGAGAGGGGTGGGTCATCGTTAAATAAACTCATACGGTATCAGTCGAAAAATCTGTTCTTAAGTAAAGGAGTGGGGTGGGTGATGTAAGAGTTGTGGGGAGTGGTAGGATCTACATGAAATATCATAATAAGGTATGTAAATACAAGGAGAGACGAAATTTAGTTAAGTCTAGTGTACGAGCATAATACATCGAAAAGGGGGGAGGGGTACATAGTAAGGGTAGAGGGTGTTCAAGGAAGTAGCCATCCATTTATACCTAACGATATACCGATCAAGGATGATCAATTCACAATGCTTCTAGGTAAGGGGGCGTGGCCTAGGGGGAGGAGTGGGGGTGCTCCAAGTCGCTGCATTACCTACTGTCTTTAGCTATCTTTTTTATAGAAGATATAAAAAATTATTTTCTGAATAGCACAACTACAGTGGTAGACTGATGATTTTTGTACAAAATTTTAAATCTCTAGCATAAATACACTATGATGATAACAGACACACACATACACAGACGGAAAGACAATTTTGCAAAAATCACTCACGAGGCTTTAAAAACGCCTGAAACGCGTAATTCCGTTTTCTTCCCAGTTTCGGATTTTTTAGCAAAAACGATACTTTTCCTATTTACCTTCGGTATAAATGAAGAAAAGTAGAAAGGATACACTTTTCTAATTAACATTTTGTATAAGAACCGGGGGAACTTAGGTAAATATTTAAGCTCCAGCCTAACTTAAACAACTGTCAGATGGTAAGCAAAAATAAAATATGGTAAGTGCGCTGGTGATAATGAAGAACCACAAAATTAAATAATAGAGGACTGTATAATTAATAATAAAATTATAAACAATTAGAATTCTCATTAAAAATAATAATTAATAAATCAAAAATAATTTCAAATATCAAAAAAATAATAGTGAAAAATCACTTAATTAAACTAAGTCCAAAATTCTCAAACTTCAACATAAAGTTCAGCAAAACTCGGGAAACAAATTAAATCAATTAATCCAAGAAAAAATATTAAATTAAAATATAAATTCTTCAGCATAATACTTTGGAAATAAATGAAATTAAATTTGATTAAACTTATAAAAATACTTAATAATAAGATCAAAGAATAAGATTAAGAATTTGTAAATAATAAGAATGAAGAATTTGAGAATTTTGAGCTTGAAAAAAAAAACATTAATGAGAATTAATAAAGAAATAATAATAATCTTAATGAACCTATTAAGAATAATTCAAAGTTAATTTACGTATGAAAATTAAACTGAACTAAAATTTATAATTCAAACTTAAGTATTAGTGCAAAATCATAAAGTTGAAAAGTAAGAAAATTAAAATAAATAATTTGAGTATATAATAAGAAAAAATAGGTGTAAATAATGTTTGAACATATGTTGTAGAGTATGTGAATCAAATTTATCAGTGTGTGAATAGAGTATATGGTGTGTAAATGATTTGAGTGGTTATTTAGATAGGTATAATATATATAAGTTCAGGTAAGGATAGGTAAAGGTCGATGAGTAGATGATGATGAATCCTGGTGAATATGTTGGCGTAAATGGTTAAAGTATGATGTTGATAAAATAGATTAAATTTAAGGTACCTTGATATGCTGAAAGATATGGATAGTATAACCTGATCAGGAGCCGTCTTAAAGCTGACCAAAGCAAAGCCCAAATGGTGATAGATGATGATTCAGATACTATGGAAGTCTCTAACACCAATGATGTTGATAAAATATCCAGCTTACAATGATGAGGTAAATTGGATGGTGATTAGATAAAGAAATCTTGGATCCATACTTGGCAGGAATCCAAAAGTAGATGAAAAATGTTTAAAAATTGGTATACCAACACAAGCACTTTAGGTTAGATATAAATCACTAAAGTTAAATAGAAGTTAAATAAAATTATTAATAACTTTCATTAATAATAACCAAGATTCACTAGAAACAATGCACTAAAGTTAATGAGAAAGTTTGATGAAAAGTTTGGTAAAAGATGGTTACGTAAAAACTGGTAAAAATTGATAGAAAGTCTTTGATGTAGTTTGATGCATTGTCTGTAGACGACTGACTAGAGTAGGGAAAGGAAAAGATGCAATATTTTAAATAAATTATAAAATAAACAAATGTTTATGCTGTAAAGGGTATTATAGTGAGGTTGTATGTGTAGGTGTGTGAATGTGTGTCTGTGTGAGTGGAAACAAAACAGTATAAAGATAGATAAAATTGTACCTTGCCCTACAAAGAGATAATAAAGAAATATAAAGAAATCAAAGATAATATTTAACCATAATACTAATTATTAAATATTTCAAATGAAACAGAGGTGAAATTATAAAAGCCTAAACACATTTATTAAAATTGCTAACACATAGGTAAAGAGAATTATAGAAAACATACAGAAACTTTAAATAACAATATAGAAAATTCAATCTAGATCAAAACTATGTTAGCAATTTTGATTAATCTTAATTAGAAAAGTGTATTCCTTTTTTTAGATGCTTGAAAATGCTTTGTTATTAAAGTGAAATATTATCAGGATAATAACAATTATCTTGAAAAATACATCAAAACGCATACCATCACGATGTTCAGTAACAACAATTTTGAATTTAAAAATAACTTTTTAAGCAACAAAACAATAATAAAGCCCTAATTTTAATAAAATGGTATAATTTGAACAATTAATGGATAAATAAATAACATAATGATTATCTATATTTCAAGATCAAGATAATAATATACTTTGAAACAAATCAGGGATCAAATAAATTAGAATCTTGACGAATATGGAAGTGTTTTGATTGAAAGAATACCTAATAAAACAAGCTAGCCTTGAGATTTTGTAGGAATAACAAGGCCACACTACTTACACACTAACTTAGCTTCAAATTATTCCTTATTTTTGAATTTGATCCAAACAAGTTCATCATGTTTAATAAACTAGATATTCAGGGCTTTTAATAAACTATAATTATGACTTTGTACGAGATTCTATAGTAAACAAATATCATCTTGAATAATATGTTTGAAGTTAAACAAGTTCGAATAAATTACATTTCTAGTAATTGAAGTCTTTATAACAAACATGATTTCTATTAACTTGGTTAATAGAAATCATAGATATTTAATAGAAAGCTTCCGTTTCCTCAATGAACTAACATACTTATAATGCTAAACTTCTTCTGTAAATATTGATATATAAATATTGATAAAAATAAATATTGATAAGAAATGAGAAGACAACCCTTACATTGTACGCCAGACCTACACTATGAGAAGATCAATTGACAGACACAATGTTGATGCAGCGTGGACCACCAAGGAGACCAATATACATATTTTGTATTGAATTTCATAAATTAAACAAGATTACACTAACTCCCTCTATACAACCCACATCATTAGCGATTTTTCCCTCATATATACTGTAGATATTTAGGGAAATTATTGTGTAAGCGAAAAAGTCTGAAACCGGGATTTTACCTGAATCATCCGTTTTAGCTGTTTTTAAGACCTCCTGAGTGGATTTTACAATGTTCTCTTTGTGTATGTTTGTCTGTTTGTGTGTGTGTCTGTTATCATCGTATCTCCGAGTGTATGTATGCTAGAGGGTTACATAAATCAAAAAATAATCCAATTGAGTGAAATTTTGGTACAAGTATACTAAGGTTTGTTTGAAAAGTTAAGCAGCATCGAACGAGGTCAGTGCCTGGATGGGTGACCAATGAGAATAAAACTAATGTATTTACTGTCTGAGTACGAGCAATGCGCGTCCGAAGACGTACTGCAGTATATTTGGTATGTTTATATCTCAGACGAGCGATACGAGTCTACTGGTATATTTGGTATGTTTATATTCTCAGGACGAGCGATACGAGTCCGAAGACGTACTGCAGTATATTTGGTAATGTTTATATTCTTAGGACGAGCGATACGAGTCCGAAGACGTACTGCAGTATATTTGGTAATGTTTATATTCTCAGGACGAGCGATACGAGTCCGAAGACGTACTGCAGTATATTTGGTAATGTTTATATTCTCAGGACGAGCGATACGAGTCCGAAGACGTACTGCAGTATATTTGGTAATGTTTATATTCTCAGGACGAGCGATACGAGTCCGAAGACGTACTGCAGTATATTTGGTAATGTTTATATTCTCAGGACGAGCGATACGAGTCCGAAGAGCACTGCAGTATATTGGTAATGTTTATATTCTCAGGACGAGCGATACGAGTCCGAAGTAGTGAGGATGAATAGCGAATGTGATGAGTTGAGGAAAAGTTTTAATGCATCTCGTACCCGATTTTTGAAATTGATACTATAATTAATTATAAATTATTTTAAATAATAAAACGACAATTATTATAAACATTTCTTATTAAAATGAAACAATATAATAAGAAATTTAAACGTTAGTATAAAACATTTTAATAAAATTATAAAACATTATTAATTAAACGAAGAACCTAACAAACAAAATAAAATTCCAGACAGCAGTATTTTACTTTACTATTGTCTGAAAAAGAAGAAATATTGAATACTAAAATATCAGTGACAGAAGTGTGGCAATTATTTTTTGATTCAAGGAATATCCAATGACGGTTTATAATAAACATATCAGTTTCTTTAAAAAATAAGTATGAAATTGCAAGTTTAAATTTCAAATAAATTACCCATATGCTAGCGAAGCAAGCAAAAGATAAATTCACTGTTTATTCTGAAATAAATTGTATTTTATATATTTTTTTATAAATTGGGTTGGGGAGGAGGACGAGCTCTCTTTTGTTCCCACAGAAGAGAAACGTGAAATACAATGAAAATCTAGCAAAATGAATCGTCCGGTTGATTTTTTTTTATAAAAAGAAAAAAACTTTTATAATATTTCTAGTACAAAAATGTAATTTAAACAAAACACCGTACAACTTTGCCGAGTAAAGTTGAACATGTTTCCATACTCTAACAATAACTAGAAAGTTTGTTTTTAAGCTGTATTAATAATAAATAAAATATATTATAACAACTCATGCATGGTAATATGTAAAGAAAAGGAAAAAATGTATTATGCGTAGAGGAAAAAGCAATGAAAACTTAGTAAGAAAGCTCAAGAAAATAAATCCTTATAATATATTCTACCTCATTAATTTTTACGGAAGGACGTTCACTTTTATAGAAACAAACCTTTATACGAAATAATGAAAACTTGTTAATAATATTTTAAGTCCAGAAAGTCAAGCATGTAGTTTTACCTAAAGGTCCTATAATAAGAAGGTACTGCAAAGAGTTTTATCTTGCAATATTTCCTTACTTAATGAGCCTGGAAACTATAAATGTTCACTGATGTGCTAACTAAAGACACAAATCTAACACTTTTTGATTGTTTATACACTAATGTGTTCATTCTGTTTAAGTTTGGGCAATCGATCTGGGGAGATCGATTTCACAGAATCTTCTACTTTCCTAAGCCATTTTATGCCGATCAAATCTAATACAATTAATATATAATTACCAAAATTTTCTTCGAAAATTCACATAGCCAAAAATTAAGAATGTGATCGGCTCAATCTTATATCATTTCATATGAAATTTAGATTTATCACTCTTTTGAAAATAATTATTAACTAAAATAGTAAAAATTACCCTAAGTTATTTTTACTTTCTACTAACCAGGCTACCATAAATATTTGTAATAAAAAATGAATATTAAGAGTAAAAATTTATTACTATATAAACTTAATTAAAAATTATAAAAAAAAATATAATTCCTGTAAAATAATTCAAAATTATTATCCATCAAAAGAATTTTTAATTAAATATTTAAGAAGGTTTATTATTAATAATAATACATTTAATAAGGATAAAATTGCTAAGCTAGAAAATGTCTCAGATATTAAGATAAAGTTAAAGAATGCAAGAGTATAAAGACAAAGCAGATAATTCGACTTGTTAAAGTAACCTTATCTACTGTATCTAGTCTCTTGTCTTTTTAAGTATCATAATTGAACACTACTTGATATATAGATGCATATCAAGTTCTATAATACCCACTACCAACTTAAAAAGGTTTCGTATCGTATAAAACGACTGCAGTTTTACTGCATAAAATAATGTCAGAGAATTTTTTAATAAAAATTTACCTCCAATATCTAAGCTTATAACATTCGTGAATTTCGAACCTGTCTTGTAGAATTCCTTAGAAACTATCAAATGAATTTTAAACTTATTTTTACAAATCAGCTGCCTTATTTCCAATAATTGGAGAATGAAGCATTGCAATAGCGAAGTAAATTAGACACCCATTTATACTTCTCTTTACCTATTAACATAGGTATATGGAAGTAGTAACATGTTTTCCCAAAACATCCAAAACAGAGTTCATCCCAAGCTGATAGAATTTATAAGGTGATTCAAATAGAGGGTGTATATGAATGAAATCATTTTTTTTGACATGTTAGGTTATAGTCCGAAATTGACGTCATTGCAGGAATAAATAGTATTTTTTTTTTTAAATAGTAAAATTTAGACAATAACATTGTTAAATCTGTATTTTAAAATTTAATACATCAAGCGCCTGTAGTACTACATGGAGCAGGCGCTCAAAATAAATGTAAAAAAAAGTAAATTTTTAATTTAACAGCATATATTGAATCCTTCAATGACGTGACACGTCATTCATAAAAATGTCAAGTTATAACCTCCGAATGCGTTTGGTTTATTTACATCGAAAAAATTTCTAAATTCTTGAGTTCATCCGTCTCAGGCGTTTTTATGACATCACGATGTCTATGTTTGTTAGTGTCACTCATAACTCCTGGTGCTGTTTTCCCGCTATAAAGAATATCAACTTGGCAAACAAATCATATTTAAGGTCTAGTTGAGCTGCAAGAATTTTAAAACTTATTTGGCTAATCGAGTTGAAATTAAACACAAATGTACCTCTCTAAATGAGAAAGTGTTCAACTAAATTTCCTATGGTATCGCAATCGGTCTTAAAGATGTTCCCTTTTGAATTTTTAACCTTGAAAGCTAAAACTCTCATGGCAATTATAAAACTCTTATTCAGTTTCAATTTATAATACAGAGAAGCATCTCTCTATAGTTCGCGTCTTAGCTGGTTTATCATTTTCTTAATTGACAGGTATATAGGGACAATATAGTATACCAGACAAGACTATACATGGAAAAACTTGTGTCATCAACTGTTTTTAAAGCTCAAAACCTCATAGGTTTTCGAACTTCAGTTTTTAGTTAAGGAAATGCAAATTAATTAGATTTTTTAAAATCATTAGTAAAATAAAAAGTGTAACTTTAGTTTCATGTTTTTACCCAAGTTTTTTTTTAAATCATTAAAAACCTACATCAGAAATTGTAAAATTATCTTTACTTTTTATAAAACGTGATTCATAGGAAAATGTTTCATAAAAAATATTCAGGGTTACATTTTTAACAGGTATTATCCACTGATTAATGTTTTCCCCATAGGAAATGGATATTATAGGAAAAAGAATTTGTTAAAAATATAAGATTTGAATTTCGTTACCTCAGCAAAAAATAGTTTAACAAATTAATCCTTCACAATAATAAGTAGAAAAATCGGGTACGAAGCACCTCGGAACTTTTCTTCGCTACATCGGATTCGCAGCGCTCATCCTCGCTACTTCGGATTCGCAGCGCTCATCCTCGCTACTTCGGATTCGCAGCACTCATCCACGCTACTTCGGATTCGCAGCGCTCGTCTTCAGAGAGTAAACATTAATTTTATTCCTAGTGGTCACCCATCCAGAAACTGATCTTGCTTGATGCTGCTTACCTTTTATAATTCTATTAAAACCATAATTGCCGTATTTAAACAAAACCTAATGCACTTATTTGTAAAGGGACACAATTGTGCCAAATTCCAATTCGCTTGGTTAATATTTTTATTTTTAATAATATTTAAAAAAAAAACAAAAAATAGAACTAATGGTGATAATAAAATAAAAAATTTGCACATAAAGTTAGACATAAATATAACTACATGAAAATTATACATGACTACAAATCAATTAAACACTCTTCCGCGTTTCATGAATTTTAGAAATTTGTCCGAGTCATTGTTGTCGGTTGGTAAGGCCATGTAAGATTATTCTCCGGATAGCACAACTGGACCTAAAGATTAATTTGAAACACAATATTTATGCTATATACCTGAGTTATAAATGAGGAAATGAACTGTATATTATTTAATAAGGCTACAAAACAAAAATTCAATTTTTACACTTATGAAACTTAATTTTAACACTGATAGGCTTTTAACATTTCTAAATAGAAGTGTTCATATAGTAAATTTTTAAATTGCTTTTTTACTTTGACATATTTTAATGTTTTATCTTATTTATTAAATTCTTTTATTCCATCCATAAACACAGTATTCTTTCCGGCTGAACAATTTATCCTAGGAGTATGTATTTATTTAGATGACCTAATATAAAAGTAGAAAGATCTTCAAGGCAGCATAACTAGTCAGACCTAATGACCGATACATGCGAGTATTGTTCAACTTTCTCGTATGAACACAACGAGAGTTTATGGCGCAGTCAATTTGACCATTTGATTTTATGCTAGGACTCTTTAGCTACGCTTGTAAATTTGTTCATAATTTAACACGGTTAGTTAGTTTTAAGAGTTAATTTAAGTTACCTAAGAACGATCTTGCATATATAACTACTTTTCACGTACATGTTTAATTCTGGCCATTTAAATAGTGAAGTGCGCTTGATTTGGCATATTTGTTACTAGGTTATGAATGCGTTTAAATGAGTTAAGGATATATTCTAATAGTAGGGATTTTTTGCATTTTATTTGGGTTAGTATCACTGGATTTTTTTCTAGTTTAGGCGAAAAGAAATTATTAAATGGAGCATAACACATTTTGAGGCAAAAAACTCAAAAACCATGCAAGTAAACCAAAGTACGTCTTTTAGCCCCAATAAAAGGCTTAATTATATTTAATAATTAGATAAATTAGATTATATAAACAATATAACTTAATAATTTATTAATTAATTAGATCAAAAATATTCTCGTAAGCGGTAGTAGAAAATTTTAATTAAAATATTTCAGCCATAATAATTTATACAATATGAGAATATTAAAGAGGTTTTAAAACAAAAGCCACGAAACCTCTTAAAATGGAAATAAGTCCGTCTATTAGCTCCAATAAAAAGCTTAATTTGATCAAAATATCCTGGTATAAGATATTGAAGAATTTTAAGTATTATACTTAGCCATATAAATATTTACGCAACATGAATATTAATATTTTAATACGTAAATATATGCGAACGCAGACCAAAATAATATCGATTAAAATAACACTATATATATATATATAATATATATATATATATATATATATATATATATATATATATATATATATATATGTATATATATATATATATGTATATATATATATATATATTATATATATATATATAATATATATATATATATATATATATATATATATATATATATATATTATATATATATATATATATATATATATATATATATATATATATATATATATATATATATATATATATATATATATATATATATATATATATATATATATATATATATATATATATATAATATATATATATATATATATATATATATATATATATATATATATATATTATATATATATATATATAATATATATACATATACATATATATATATATATATATATATATATATTTATATATATATATATATAATCTGTTTTTTCCTTTGACACTATGCATTATCGACGGCTCGATGTAATGTCACATCATATAGTCAGAATTATACTTTAAAAATGTTAAAGTTTTATAAAACTTTAAAAATAAAAGCGATTTATGCAACTTCTTAAAATACACACCAATTGCGTATCAACATTAATTATGTTTGTATATTGTTTGACATATACAACTTTAGGTAAACAAATAATGTTTTGCGACTAATGCATTTATTCACTTATATCGTGGCAGTATACCACTTAAAAACTACTACTAAGACAAAGTAAAAGACAACAACTATGTGGCTGCAGAGAGGCCAAGTGCCTGAGAGCTTCTTGTTTTAGATCTACGAAAATCACTGAACTTAACCAGCTATATCTTCTATTTTAACCAAAACCAAATGGTAATTTGAACGGTATACATAAATTAAAACGACAGTCTCTCCAGAAAAAATAAACTCGATCAATCGATGAATCAATCGATCAATGCCATTGATGGTGTATTCCTTCCTTGTATCTCGACAGAACTATGTTTAATGATGTACCACTGTATATCCGTGCCATTATGGCTGTAAACAATTAAAACCCGACTTTGTTAACATTGTTCATAGTTTGTGGCAAGACCTTAGATATTATTCATTGATTAACATCAATTTAAATTCTACAGATAATTAATTAAAAACTTAATTCTAATAAACAAACAATACAATTACATAAACGATTAATATGAAACGAAGAGAAACAGGACTTTAAACAAATGTGTCTTAAACAATTTTAACAACAAATATTTTATAAAATAGTTAAATTTTAATTGGGAAATGAGACAGATATTTCGTAGACTTCCAAACAATCTCATATTGTCATTTTTCCTTTTTAAATTCGCAAAAAATACTAACATGGATGATTTTAGTAAATCAAATATTAGTTTTACATTTTTGTACAAAATGTTAAAAGACAAAAACAAGAGGAAAATAAATATAAAACTCATAATAAATCATACAAACTGAGCTCAGAGTGAAGACGATTCATGATTTCTTTGGCACTACCAGTCATATAAATCAAAAGAGTAAAAAAGGATGAAATTTTAACAAACCGTTGTTTTGTAGAGCGAAACTGTTCAATATTTACATCTCTTCTATTTATTTAAAATTGTATTATTTAATTAAGAACTATCTTTTTACTTTTCCTTGTTTCTACAGAAGATATATAAAAAAAAATATTGTGTTTCCAAAAAATCCAAAACCGGGACGTCAACGGAATTATCCGTTTCAGGTGTTTTAAGACCTCCTAAGTAGTTTTCACAAAGTTGTCTGTCAGCGAGTATGTGTGTGTGTGGGTTATCGTCGTAGCTCCTAGTGAAGTTATGCTAGAGAGTTGAAACATTGTACGAAAATCAGTCAACAGATGCAGTTGGGCTATAAAATAATGTTTAATAACGTCATTTACCCGAAATTAAACTCGAAAATTTCAAAACTCATAAAACAAAGAGATATATTGCGAAAAATCATAAAACGCAGAAAAAATATTAAGATTTGGCACGCATGTAGCCATGTACAAGACTAACATATGCACCAAGTTTTATCTCATTATTAGCATAATAATATGAATTAACTGACTTGTATACGTTTTTAAAAAAAAATCAGAAAATAATCTAATGGAGTTGAAATTTGGTACAAGTATATACCATTACGTTATAAATAAGTACACCAAGTTTCGTTTTAATACGACAAGTATAACTACGATTTTTTTATCATAAAAGTTAAGCAATATTGAGCGTTGTCAATGCTGTTTAGAAGCCCGCTAACAATGAAACGGATGTATTTACTACCTGAGGACAAGCGAAGCGATTCTGAAGACGTGTTGCAGTATACATTTAAATACTTTTATGCTCTAAGGACGAGCGGAGCGAGCAAGGAAAAGTTTAGAGGAACCCGTACTCATTTTTTTTAACTGTACAAGTCAAAGTTTCAGCTATAAATACATAAGTATAAGGAAAAATGTAAATAAATATGTATTAATAGAAAATCCTTTTAAAATAAATTCAGCGTTTCTATTGATAAAATAAAAATATTAAATCTAAAAGCTATGAAAATAACGAATTCAGATAAATTGCAATGCCGAGGCGTTAAAAAAAATAATTCTTACAATACATATTCTCTGTGACGTATAACTATGTTTATTAAGACCTATAATGTTCAATATACCTAATGAAATTATGATAATTTCTTAAATTATTATTTACCAACGTTACTTGATCTTTAGTAATTCAATACAGTAAACCGATTTACATATTATATTATAATATCATTAAAGTAATTACTTATTCAAACTAAGTCAGAGACCAAAGTGAAAATAAAGTTTTAGTCAACTCTTTCTCATTTTAAGTTTCATAAAGGAATGTAGCAGGTAGTTGGAAATTGTATCAGTATTCATGATAGGAAACCTTGACAATATCGTATGCTATATAGTGCTGTAAAAAAGGTAACGATGTTAAGTGAATACAGAGTACTAGAGAACGAAATCATATCCAATATTGGAAAACTTTCACGAGGCGACGTGCATGAGGCCCCACTGATACCTAGGACAATCCTATAATGTATTTTAACAGCTTATATATTTTACACGACCGATCATTTAACATAAAACTGACACAATTTTATTTTTATCTATAATTTATTTCCCATTTTATAGAAATAAAGAAAATGATTTTTTCAATCAGTGGCATTGGAATACATTTCTGATGTTTACATTTATTCACCTTCACCACCTGATGTATATAGGATTTGATCAAAGTCTTCATTTTAGGCACTTTTATAACGTCCTATATGTTTTTATTATGCTGTCTGTCTTTATGTGTGTGCCCGTTTGTCTGTCACACGCATAACTACGTTTGTGCTTTAATTTAGAGAATTAAAACTTAATACAAAAATCTACTTCCAAACTTCTAACTGTAGTTAAAATATGGTATATAGCTAAAACAAGTAGCATAAATAAAACTTCTGGTTTAGTTTTAGTGTCACTGTACCTAAACTCACTCCAGATTTTTTTAATGTATACAGTATATACAATACGGAATTGACAATAATAGCCGAATGTATAATTTTAGAATCACTCAGAATTTTGAATCATTAAATCTAGGGTGGGACATTTTAGATGCACGAACATTAATTCCTAAAAAAATAAGGTTAATTTTTGAAAATTACCATCCAAGATTTTTGAAAATGGTCTATTATGAAAATGGTCGGAGTTTTTTTTTTTAACTAACACAATACTTTTCCTATATACCTATGGTATAAATGAGGAAAAGTAAAAATATTAAGTATATAATGTTATTTTCAACCAAACCCTGATAACAAACAATACAATTGACATAACAAGAAAGTTATTTAATGCTATTATTACGACATTTAAAATATTGATAGCAATTTATACAGAGAGAAAATATCACAAATATTATTAAGTTTTATCACCAATACAAAACCAAGTTTGAAATGAGAGCAAACGGAAACAGGAAGCTAAAATCCTCAGAAAAAGAGTTACTCCTCGGTTCTATTGTCTCTCAAGACTTCCTATCTTGACTTAAGAAAAATCCTTCCAAGACAAACTTAAGAAAAATACTCTAAAAGTAAGTCAAGACTTTTAAAACATTACATTCCTATTCTCGTATCGATCTTAAAGTTGTAAAAACAACAAGAAAACAACACTATTCAGATAAAGAACATTATTTTCAAGATTTACAGGACTTTTCATCTAAAAATATAAGGAGATTGCATAGCTTGGAATTAACCTTCTTTACCTCTACCCTTTTTTAAACAAGATTAGGTTGTCCTAAAGATTAACAACCTAAGACAAGAAAGGTGACAACCTTAAAAGTTGTCACTAAATAAAATTCTTTATAAGGACTGCAGTCTTCAATATATTGTTTATAATTATTATCAAGGAATCCATTACTGGCGTATTAAAGAGAATTTCTTACACAGTTTTTTTTTCTTTAGCTTAATATCAGAGCGGTAGTCTTCAAGTAGAACACGAGTTGCGACGTCTTAAACATCTCTTCAACACTCCGAAGCTCCAATGGTAAGACCAGGTCTCAATCACCGTCTGCTGTCTCGTTTCGATTAGATAGATTGACTGTTTCTTTGCCTTTATTTTTACTTTTAGAGAGACGTTTCATTATATTATTCATAATATTTAACAGAATAAAAGTAATTAGTTAAAATTGAATCGGTAAAATAATATGATCAGTTGTAAAAAAAACAATTTTATGATGATGCTGGCTCACTCTCCACAACGTTTAGTGCGTATGCTTTAAATAAAAAATTTTATAAGGACTACAGTCTTCAATAAACTGTTTATAATTACTGTCAAGAGCCCATTAAACTTCTTCATTCAATATTTATATAGGTGTCGCAAAAACATTTTTTATGAAAGCGATTCCATCCAACTTTTTTTGCGTAAAGTAGAAGTATTAAATAAGATTTAAAAAAAAGAGACCAACGAGAAGACTAAAGCTTTTTTAAATAAGGAAAATATGAGAGTGCAGAAATGTTGTAGCCTGCTTATTTCTCCGCTAGATTGAGCAAGGAGTAGATAGATGTAGAGCACGTGTAGAACTGACTTCACCCACTGACCACTTCACCCTCTGTTGAAAACCCCTTAGCGTAATGGATGGAACTTAACTGCCTTCCGATATTCTATCCCCACCGTTTTTAAACTTGTCCGCCAAATGAAAGGAAAAACAAATCAGCAACACTGGAATTTTTCAGGAAGCATCATCAAGCAGAATAATCCTACGTTAAACACTAACATCCAAATAAGTAATGACATGGAAGTACTGGTGGAGTGAATAGATAATGAAGAAGATTTAAAGTAAAAAGAGACCTGTTTTCTATATTATTTTTAGTGTTTCAAATAGTTGCAATGACTTTTAATATAAAAAACTACTTATATAATAAGATGAAATTCAGCTCACGTCATAAATAACATGAAGTAAACAGCAAAAAATGGGTTTTTTCATTCGCCTTTAAACTAACATTTTAAAAATACTACACTTCGATTCATTTTAAGTATACTCATATTCAAATTTAATTTTTTTATACTTTATTATTTTTTAAATAATATTTAGGTTTGTATGAGAAAACAATTATCTGTTACTTTGTAAATTAACAGTTAGTCCGTGCATTTTATAAATAAATAAATAGACTTAAGAAATACATCCATCATCCGCGAAAACACTTCATCAAAAATTAAATTTTTTTAATGATTCCGATTATTATAAAATACACATTTGATCGAAAACGGTCACCTTTTACGACAGGTAACGTAGGAGAGAAAGATTCAAACTAACAAATTTTAAAGTCAATACGTCCTTGGCAATCGTAAAAAGTTATTGTCACATAATCAGTGTCGCTAATTCACAAAAGTCGACAAAATGTAATAATAAAGTCAATTATATCTTTCATTTTTATTTCCTTTATCATCTTTTAAAATAATCTCAGTATTGTTATCCTCTTAAAATGTAGGACGAAGATTAAAATGATATTGCAATAGCTTAATTTGGGAAAGAATCCATAATGCCATCTATATTAATTACGTTATATTGAAACATCGCAAAATTATAGTAATACATACATTATTTAATAAATATGATTTTTATACTTAACATCAAGGCAAACAAAAAACAATATCAAGAAATTAAAACATCGAATAGACATGGAAATTGAAAATTATAATTAGCTAAATATTATAATAAGAAACCATCTAATTATATCGAAGATTTATCTCTTAAAGTCATTCAAGAATAAATAAATGAATGAAAATATAAAGGAAATATAGGTTTTATTAATCAAGATGACGATAGATTGAGATAGGTATCATCTCAGGCGCCAAAAGGGTATTGATTTACAACACGAAGGGGATACAGCCAATATTCAACATAGATGAGGTTCCGCTCGTTTTAATTATATTAATATGGAGACCTTGACGAGCAGAGGAGACTAGATTAAAATGATTATGTACTGGGTGTCATGAGTTTGAATGATATATGATTAATATCTTTCATCCTCACCTCACATAGCTTCTTTGCTAATATAAATGCCGAAACAAAGTAATGATTTAATTTAATAACATTATTAAGTAAAGACCACACATGGCAATAAATTCTAATAATTAGTAACAAGCTAAAACTTTTGGCAATAAGTCACTAATATCATTATAATCAATTTTCTAATAATTCTGTATTTTACAGGACAGGAAGATATAGCCAAGGGATAATTAACCTGGAACAATTGATCAATAATACAGTGATCTATATATTATACCGGCATGACGCCATGATTTAGGGTCAGTAAAATGTGAGGAAGAACTAGATTAAGATGGATAGATGGGATTAATAAGGATAATAAGCAATGAAAGGAACGAAGAAAAGAATCTCTCCACAAACTATTAATTTTTCAAAGCGCTTTCAACTTAACATGAGGCCATCATCGCTTTGAATAAATTAATAGTTTGTGGAGAGACTCTTCTCTTAGTTCCATTCATTATGAACAACTCCACTGGTGCAAATTCAAAATCAGATAATAATCAATCAATATCAACATAGATAAATAGAACAATAGAGTTGCTCAAGATGTCTCAGTAGTGTAGAGGGCCACCCAAGAAATAGAAACCCTTCGAGAGGTTAAGCCGGTGTTTCCGAGTCTGAGTGATGTCAGGTACTCATAAAAGATCCCTATTCCTAAATAAACCTGGTTTTGGGCCAAAGTTAGGACCCTTAATAGGAGTTTATATAAAATATATGTTTATACATGTTTCTTCCTTTTAGTATTAAGATCAGGAAAGCTTAGTCTGGTGTTGGGGCACGTGTGTGAGACGTAAATACCAGCGCAAGGACTTATAAGATAGAACACTATCTTCAATCTAAAGGAGTAAGCAAAAAGGGACTAACAACGGGGCAAACTTGCAATGTGATCTCACTTCTCCCTAATTACTATCATATTATCACTATCACCGAGTTGACGAGGATACGAGACGTCTTCGGTTTGTATGAGCCTGGTAAGTAAGTAAAATGAAAGGATACGTAGGATGAAAGGTACGTAAAATATTATCCTCAATCAGTACCTCATAAATCTGTACTTAGAAAAATGGTCCAGTAATACAAGTTTCCTTTAAATAATGAAATTCAGTTAATTCATAAAATAACTAGTTATTTTGTGAAATAACTAGTTATTTTATTAATGAACTGAATTTCATTTTGATTAAATGATGTAAATAATTTTTATTTTTATGAATTAACTTAGCATGTTATTAAGTACCAAGTGTTTTAGTTATATTACATAAATACCTCCTATGGAAATATTTACTACTTTAGATACAAAAATGAAATTCTTATTTACACGAAAAATAGGTACTGGGCATCTCAGAATTATATCTCTAAAGATAAGATTGCTTCATCTAACCTCATTAAACTCAGCATGTGCTTTATGTACAATTAAACTCAGCAAATTTGTCATTTACATCCAAACCCGAAGATTGGATGTAAGCAAAATTAAACCAAAAATTGTTTTCTTGTTTTTCTTACAGAATTAAATAATAACAGAGTACAACAAAAAATAGTAACTCATCATTATTTTCACATAGTGTTATAGCATTATTTTTACTATATTAAATAAAATAAAAGTTTAATAAATATTTTTACCCCACTTCCACTACTTTTATTTAATTTTAGCGTGATAAAAATAGCAATCCCACGAGGACTAACCTGTGTGGGAGGGCTTTATTATAGGTTAAAGGTGATTATGTGTTTATAGATGTATGTTCTATTCATGCTAAATGAGAAAAAAAAATTAAGAACACATAAGGGGGTTTAGAACTCTAAAATTGTGAGTAAAAACAAAAAGAAAATTCTCTTTAAATCAAAGAGATCGCAAAAATTAAGAAGATTACAAAAGCTAAAAAAAGATATTTTCCATCAAAGTGGGGTATTTCATGTAAATTATAATAATAGCAGTATTTATACTTAAAAATTACAACTGAATAAGAATAAAATAAACTTCAAAAGAATACAACAAAATTTAAATTCTTTACAATTAAAAGAAACAGGGACAAGAAAAAAGTTTTATAAGAATTTTAGTGTTTTGTGTAAAAACTAAAACTAATAAAAAAGTAGTGAACTATTTTAGTGCTGAGTGCTAATGTGTTAAAAATACACTTTGCTATACGATGAAAACATACACACACACGTATACCCATGAATTTTAATTTACACAGTAATCACAATTACACACCTATCCTGGCACTAACCACGCTCGATACTGCTTAACTTTTATGATCTAACGAAAATCATGTATACACATTGGCACTGAAATGAAACTTAGTGTATTTGTTTATTACGTAAACGTTTCATTTGTACTGCATTTCAACTCAACTGGATTATTTTCTGATTTTTTACAATTGTATAAAAAACGAACACAAGTCATTCGATAAATTTTGAACTAATGCTGATAATGTAATGAAACTTGCCATATATGTTAGTCTTATACATGGCTACAAACACAGTTATACTTTATAACAAACACAATATTTTTCATATAAACCTACGGTATTAATAAAGAAAAATTTGATTTTTTTACATTATGTTTTATATTTCAATCAATAAAACTGGAGCTTATGCAGATGAATTTTAACATTATATAAAAATATTAACCAAACAAACATAGTACAACATGTTTATAAAATTTCAGCACATAAATAAACACACACACACAAATATATATATATATATATATATAATATATATATATTATATATATATAATATATATATATATATGTATGTATATAAAGGTTAAAAATTCACATTTGCTTGATCAGCAAGTCCCTCCTTAAATAAATCTCCTCTCCCCTTCCAAGACCCCTTATAAATATTATATGCTTATTAATCTTTGAATGCATAAAATCACGTAATGTATAACACTCAAGTATCTGTAAATATAAACCAACCAAAACTAGAAAATAGGAACAAC
Source organism: Microvelia longipes (assembly GCA_018340805.1). NCBI lineage: Eukaryota > Metazoa > Arthropoda > Insecta > Hemiptera > Veliidae > Microvelia > Microvelia longipes. Next base: position 33,396,220 of record JACMZG010000008.1, on the reverse strand, counting down.
TTTCTATCAATTATATTATTTTATATAATCAAAATGTAACCACAGCTTTAAATAAAATAATGGTTCAATAAGACTGACAACTTAATTATTAAGTAATTCAATTCAAAACTTTAATTATTTCATCAATTTTACAATTAGTTTTAGTAATAAATAAATTAACGTTAGTTTATTCCTAACCAACTAAAAAAAAAATAAATCCAAACCATACACAAGAGAGTTATTACCCGTTAGTATTACATTACGCAATATTATGAATGAATAATATAAGTTAATTGACTATACATATAACCTATGAATATTCAAAATACTAGCTATACATGCATTGTATAATTGATGTTAATTATTCTATGTTTAACAATTTAATTTTAGATTGCCTTTACATTTTAAATTAATGCAATTAAGTACTGATTTTTAAGAAATAAGAGCACAAAATTAAGGGATTTGTAATTTTAATTTTAACCTTTTTATACCGTGTAACTCCTAACTAAAGTAATAAATAAACCAAGTAGGAACTCCAAGATTAAACCATGCTAAAAAATGACATGCGTTGTTAGCTAATAGCTGGCTCAAAAATATAAAAATCAGTTAAATTAAAATAACTGCGTAAAAGCCCTCTATAGGCATCACATTTTTCTGTTTTATTTTATTGGCAACACTGATAATTTAAGGTGAGTTTACTTTGTATCGTGTTTACTTTATTTAATTTAATATCTATTTCAATTATGATATTAATTAAAATTAATAAAATTTATTTTTATCATAAAGAAAAGGCAATAGGTTACCTTGCTGTGCGTATGTAAGAGAAAACAGTGATCTGAGTTGTGTAATTTAACTGCATACATACCTAGAACAAGCACAAAAATAAATAAATTAATAGTTGCTATTATAATGAGATATAAAATCAGTATAGATTTTTTTATGCAGTGGCGCAGGTCAAGTCTCAAACTCACGTCTAAATGCTATCAAAAATAGGACCTATTTGCTACTGGAATCCTTTTATAAATAAGATTCAACTTGCAGAAAAGTCTACAAGTCAGGCAAATTTTCTTAGAATTGCTAAGTTTCTTGGTGTATGCATTAACGTATTATGAGTTACACAATTACTATAGTAACTCAGTTTTTCCTCGTTTTCCAATGGAAATACGCACGTTAATTCTATAAGCTACACAGCAATATGCTAATTCTTCCTAAATTAGCTCTTTTTGCACTTATTATAAGTTCAGCATACTTTGAAAACAATTAAAGCACCACTAATACAAACACATAGACATCTTAACAAAAAAACACAGAACGCATTAAAACGCCTAAAACGAATAATTCTGGTAAAACCTCTGTTCCGGGATTTTAGGGAGAACCAAATACTTTTCCTATACATCTACAATAGTAGGTGAGAAAAATTAAATTTATGAATGAAATTTATATATAATAATATTTCACCTCTAAGATGTAATTTAAAACCTTTTAACCAGAGTTATTGTTAACATTGAACATGTAACCTTTTTAGCTAACATTTTAATTCAATTACTATTATGGAATACATTTTTCTTATACATATAAGTAAGATAATAATATATATTAATATATATATAGTATATATATATATATATATAATATATAATATTTGTTTCATATAAAGTGTCCACCAGAAAAGGAGGTGATAGCACTCCTCAAGGGAACAAAAAATGTTCTATAATATAAACCCCGATCTGCAACCGTTTTCCCACAAGATCAAATTTAATATTTTAAAAAAATATTGACCTCACATCATACAATTGTTAATTGGGTTTAACTGTTCAAGATAGAAAGGCGAAATTGGTCTTGTTAGAAAGGTGAGTAAATTTCCTAAAGGACAAACTACTAACTATGTCAAATATTTTAGAACTACTGCCCAAAAATTTGCATCAAACATGTTTTTTTTTTAAAAAGAATATTATGGAATTTTTGTAGTAGGGCATTAGAGGAAGTAAGAGATGAGCAAAAGTTCAGCCAAGAACGGAAAAAAACTTCTCTCATGACTGCCCTTTAAGTAAATGTAAATATTTTTAATACATTCAATAGTCAAAAATGTAAGCTATTGTTGCTAGAAGTTGCAAAAACTGATCATTTTTGTCGTAAAAGTGAAAATAATGTGTTATTTTAACTAAATATTTATTTCGAAAATAATTTAATAATACGATTTTTAGACTCTAGAAGGTAAAATAAACCTATTTTATTCTTACAAATTTTTCTCTAAAACCACTTTTTTCCCTTGCTTTAGAGATTTTTAATTATTTTATGTACCATGTAATTAACATTGTAGACATATACAAACATGCCAAAAACATATCAGTTTTTCCAACTTCTAGGAAGAATAGCTTAAAATTTTGACTATTGAATGTATAAAATTATTTAACTTTTCTTAAAGGGCAATCATAAGAGAAGTTTTTTCTATTCTTGGCTGAACTTTTGCTCATCTCTTACTTCTCTAATGCCCTACTAAAAAATTCCATAAAATTCATTTTTTTCAAAAAATCATGTTTCATGCAAAATTTTGGGCATTAGTTCCAAATATTTGACATGTTAGTAGTTTGTCCTTTAGGAAATTTACTCAGCTTTCTAATGATACCAATTTCGCTTTTCTAGCTTGAATAGATAATCCCTATAAACAATTTTATGATGTGAGGTCAAATATTTTTTTGAATATTAATTTGACCTTGTAGGAAAACGGTTGGAGATCGGGGTTTATATTATAGGACATTATTGTTCCTTTTGAGGAGTACTATCACCTCCTTTCTGGTGGACACTTTATATGAAACACCCTGTATATATCACACAAACAAATTGGCTTCATGACACGTCACTTAGGCTTAACATACATATCCAGAGGTTGGTATGCAAGGTCATGTTACCTGTCTATATTGTACCGCTTGATACCCAGAGGTATAATCATAACAAATTTATGTTAGATCATGACACCAGAAATTTATGTTGTATAGTGCCTATATAGTTAACTAAGACAACATTATGTGAGCTAGTAAGCATCAGACATTTTTGTTATTTATTGCCTATACGCAGAGTTACTATAACAAATTTTAGTCAGCTGGTATAAAAGACTATGGCAACAGTCCATTGGACAAGCGACTTTTGTACTTAAATGGATAACTTAATGCATATTTGCGACAGCTTAATGCTAGGAAATTAAGACCAGGAGATATATAACAAAAAGAAATAAGACAAATTAAAATTATTTAATCATCATCTAACATTTGAGAATTAAATTTTACTAAAAATAACTTATATACAATTCATTGATTCAGTAGAAATAATTGCAATTTAAAGATAAAATCATTTAAAAAATGGCTAAACTTTTTTAATTAGCAATGTTTTTATTGACAGATGCACATTATAATTAAACAGATATTTTGTCAGCACCTCTGCACTCATTACAATAAAATCCTAGTTCTTGACTATAAAATTCAAGCAATATATTAAACACGGTTTTTACCTTGTTTTAATTAAAAAGAATAAACTAATAGCTTATAAAAGCTTATCAGACGCAGAGCACGTACCTACCCCTATTTATTCCTGGGTCAGAAAAATTAATTTTAAATTTTTTTTGCTGTTAAAATATTAATATTTTATACTTTCTCATAATAACACAAAAAAATATAGTAAAAAAAATTATAGCTGTGAAATAAAATATGTAGAATAAAATAGGAATTTTAATAATAAAACAAAGAGGTAGTCCCTAATAGTTCAAAATAACTATAAAATGTTATATTTAGGTTCATTTGTGATTATGAAGATTGTGCCTAATACTTCAAAGTAAGTATTAAAATGTTATTTATAAGTTCACTTACGATCTTTTATAAGAAGGATAGTTTTTATAGGCTATGTCTAAGGTAGAATCATGGCAAATGGCAAAAACGACATACGACTAATAAGATCTAGTCATCAAAATCAGAAATATAAAAGTAAAGATAAAAAACTTTTCCATAAGTTTTCTAATGTTCTATTATTCTTTTTGTAGAATACAAGGCTTTTTGTAGTCTAGAGAAATTATCGCAATTGTAATAAGATCTATAATGTAGTCTACATAATAGATGAATCGCCAGTTTTTATGCACATTATCTCTTGAGATAGGATTGCCTTTTTATTCTAGTTTCTTAAATAGACGATAAGGTAACTTTATTTTAAAAATAGGCTTAACCTCTACTACAATATTTCTTGTTAGTATGTTATTAAAATATTCCTCGGCGACATTTTATTACCAAATAATATTTTGATATTTTCCCTCAACTACATAAAAATATATTCCACATTAGTAAAATTTAGTTCATAACAAACAAAAGAATTTATTTAATGGAATTTTATTTAGATATTTGTCAGGAACTCTAGTATTTTTAACTCTTGATATCAGAATTATATTCGCGTTCGAAGTTATAATATAAAAACTGTGAAGTAATTACAATTACCAAGCAAAATTTATTTTAACCAGAATACAGTAATTTGGGGCAAATTGTCCACAGAACCTTTTTTAGCCAACCATTCAATCAAATATCTAATCAAAAAGATTCAAAGGGTCTTTTTCAGATCAACAGTCCCGAGATTGGTAATATTACGTCGCTAGGTACAGAACATTTCATGATGAAGGCAGAGCATTGACATTCCTTCCTTAGGGTATAAAGAAAATTGGTTAAACAACATCAGTAACGAGGCTAGTACAGGGCGATATCATGAAAAGATTGCCAGATATAACCTAGAATTACCCCTGGGGTCTTAAATCTCTCAGAATTGGGACAGGATTATAAAAACTTATTTCTTTTCATAAGAAAGATATCTAATTCCAAATGTCATATTATATGAAAAAGATATATTATGATGAAATTAAAGATTTTTTTATCTTAATATTTTTATCTACTGTCAAGAAAATAAAGAAATATTTTATATTTTCCTCTATATACAGAAGAAAATTTTTACGAAAAACAAATATTATAAAAAGAATTGAGAAGTAACTAAGATCCCAGGTGATTTCAAAACACGTGTAACATTATTTCGAGGAAAATGTGGCTAATCAAAACGAATCTGAGAAAAAGAAATACGATGGATTTTATTTGGCGTAAAGATTTTCAGAAATTATCAACCGCCACTGACCTGATAATAACTATCTACAACCTTAAGGTCTTACCTAAAAGTTTTATCTTAAACCTATGATTTATGCACTATGATACATACATAAATAAGTTGAAATATTTTAAAAAAAATATTAACACTATATTCTTTTTAAACACGAAGATTACCTAAATTAATGAAAAAATCAAATTTAAAACAAAATAAAAACTTGATAACATAATAATTAAAAAAATTATACTTATAAAAAAAGAAAAAATTGGGTACGGGGTACCTCGGAACTTTTGCTCTCCCTACGGACTCGCTTCGCTCGTCCTAAGAATAGGATGGTTAACAAATGGCCTAAGGTTTATAAACTTCGGACTCGCTTCGCTCGTCCTCAGAATAGGATGGTTACCTGTCATATTTTAACAAAAACACATTTCTCGAAGTAAATAATGGCGGCTTGATATCACTTCAGTTTTTAAGCATATTCTTTTTTCGATTATTTTTAACAAATAATAATTTAATTAGTATAAAAAAGCATACAACAACATTAAACTTCGCATAATCTTAATTGAAAAAAAGTTTCGATTTTTATTCGGTTTTATTAAATTATTTGAATTTTTGGCGGAGATTTGTAACCTTGACAAATGTAAACAAACTTTTACGTTTAACAAAAGTGTAGCACTAATTAGCAATTAAGTTCGCTTATAACTTTTTAAGTAATTAGTACATTTTGATCGGAGTTTTTTATATTTGTTTCTATTTTTTTGCGGTTCCAACGTAAAATTTTGATATTCCGCACAGCACAACTAGACTCAAAGACTGATTTTTTACCAAGTTTCAACAATCTAGCATAAACACAGTGGGAGTTATGCGTGACATAGACACACACACACAGACAGACATCAAGCTGAAATAGGTTCAGATGGTCCTAAAAACACCTAAAATGGATAATTCAAGTGAAATCTCGGGTTAAAATTTTTTGGGTGAAATCAATACTTTTCCTCTATATACCTTCTGTATAAGAAGGTGAGGAAAAGTATAAATTAGCAAACTTAAATTGAACTTTAGAAACAATTACACCAATAAAAATCTTATATATTATTCTGAAGAACTAATTAAGAGAACTCAGATGTTTAGGAAGAAGAGTATGTTTGTGACTATGAGCGTTAATGTTCTCGATAACTGTCGTCAATATTGATCAATTTTAGTGAAACTCGGAATGCTTATAGGACTAATTAGGCGATAGAAACTCTATGGTGTTTGGTTTTATGACAACTAATGTTTTCGAAATTACGGCCAATATCAAGATGTTTGAAAATTATAAGGTGATTTAATTCGATGTAAAGGAATCAAACGCATCCTCGGAGGTTATAACCTGACGTTTTTATGAATGATGTGTATAGGCGGTCAACATTAAAAATTTACACCTTTTTTCAGCAATGACGTCACTTCCGGACTATAACCTAACATGTCAAAAACATTTTTTTTCATTTATAAAAATCCTCCAATTGAATCACCTAATAAATTCTATCAGCTTGGGCGAATATGACAGACCTTTTGAAATCTTTTGTCATAAATATCGTTTAAAAGGTACAGATGAGTAAATAAGAATATACTTGTTGGGAATAACAATTATGCTACGAATTTTCACAATAGTTGCCTATGTGGCGAGGCGGATTATAAAATAAAATAAATAAGCTATTAAGGGATAAATAATTATTCCTGTTTGATGTATACTTCAGACGTAAGTTCCTGATACACTTCATTACTAGTATGTATATTATTTAAACATAATTTGTTAATAATATACATAATTTTTTATTCTTAAAAAAAACAGAATACGGAAAATGTATCATTACATACAGAATAATATTATATTTTATTATATTATATTTTCCGTTATTTGTTATACACGGAAAATTATTTTTGTATGTTAATACTACTTGTTTGTATATATGTACGCACAACCATGTATAAAGATGTAGTTTTTTATTTTAAAATTGTAATAAATCGCTAATATTAATAATTAATTTTACGGGATAAAAACAAAAAATAAATTTAAAACTAAACAAAACAAATTAATTTAATGTTCAAATACCCTGTAGAACAACACAAAAACAATCGTAAAATATTAAAATAATAATCACATAAGGTTTAGGATATTGTGTTGAAGAAAGAGGGGGTTATATAGAAAATAACTTTTCTGATGAAATTCAGGCTTGAGATAACATTATTATAAATTTATACCCAGGCAACTGAGTGAAAATAATAAGCAAAAACATAACATAGAGAAACCTGGGCAAGAAATCGCAGCCTCCCAACACTTACTTTACACACAGAGTTAAATATTTCAAAGAAATAACATCGCAGAAGAAAAGCTTAAGATTATAAATGTTTAACTTAATTCTGAGTTAATATCATTAAATTTGTTTTACACAAAGTTAGCTTATGCGTACGTATTTTTACGCAATAAAATATTACCTAATAAATTTCAAAGCGTAGATTAATACAGGGCTTCACAATTAACTAACAAAAGGGTATCGTTCATCACAAAATTCTTTATTCTAATACTATAAATTTCAAAGCGTGTATATTGATACTGGGCTTTACGATAAATTAATAAAAGCGTATGTTCATCACCAAATTTTGTGTTCTCATGGTATATAATCTCCATGCAGTAATGTCTTAAATCTAATGTTATAAATAAAACATATGCTACAATTTAATATAAGAAAATATTTATTTGTAACAATTGTTATAATTTAATAACATTTTGTCCCTTACTTATAAAATGTGTTGTATTATTTATTATTTTTCAGTTGATATTATAATTTAATTATAATAAATCATATTATTTTGTTTAAATGTTATTATAATTAAATTATAATAGTTATTATCATTTTGTTTAAACGTTCTAATTAATTAAATAATTAAGCATTATTAATGTCTTAATAATATGTAATTCAACATTAAATAGGTTATTTAAATTTTAGTGGCTATTAAAACAGAAAGTTGAAAACATTAAATTGCAAGTATATTCACAGAGGTAGGCAATAGATGTCAGTTATAACACGCATGCCAGTACCACCATACACTACCGTCTGTCAGTCAAAACTATGACAGGTAGGATACTCTACTCTAGCTATGCACGATTCTTGTCTTTGCGGCAATATACCTCGCGTCTCATTAACGTCACTTCAATATCCTCTCTATGCATGTCAGAATCTAAATTTCTCCAATAATTCTGCATCTATTATTATGTCCCGTCACTAGTGAAGTAAAAGCTATATGGATGTCTTTTGTTACACCCGATACCTATAATGCTGGTACAATATAAAAACATATTAAATAAGAATTTTTAATATCATTTTCAACACGTTTTCAGAAGATTTTGAAGGGACGGATTCATAGATCAACAAGTTTCATCGGAGGCCGCACAATAAAAGTAGAGCAGTATGCGGAAAGTGAGAGTGACTCAAGGGAAGAGAACCAAGAAGCTCGTATAAAAGAAATCTTATCATCTAAATACGTCTCTTCTATGCCTTAGAATAAAGAGGATTCTAGAGGGCTCCCTGTGGGAAATGACGAGCTGGTGGAAAGGTTTTATATGTACTAAGAATAGACATGTATTTGGGAGATAAATACATGGGTGGAGTCGCATATTGTTATATGAGTGCCCACTCAGACTTAGAAATAATATTCTTACATAGTGTCTTCGGACAAGGAGATATGATCCAACTTTGTCACAATACCGCCTCGTAGAAATAGAAGGAAAAACTCTCGTCTCTGATAGTAGAGAATGATAAATCATTATAACTACATGACAACGACTTGACTTCTCTTATCTTTATACATCTAATCTGTCCTGCATGAAATTTTAAACTAATTGAATACAACAAGACTTAGTTATAGTTATAGAAACAAGACATTATTACGCTTCTGATAAAATAGGTAAAGTTAAGCTAAATTAAACAACAAAAAGTGAGTAAGGCAAATGGTTTTCAGCAAAATTATACTCAAAGGCATTAGCTAATATTATCATTTAGTTTCATAATCATAAAGGTATTTAAAGTAAAGGAATAGTGGAAAAGGACAAGAAAAAAAGTTAAAACTATTGAAATTAAATTGAAAAATTTTAAATCTTTAAAAATAATAATTAAAAAACTATGAACTATAAACAATAGACCTAATTTAATTATCAGTAATAGTTTGCAATCAAATATTCGTATAGACCCAAATTTTCTACAATGAAGTACCAAATTTTCTGTAGATAAAGTAACATGTTTGCATTTTTATGATGGAGTTGAGTAGTTATTCTATCAGGTTAGTTATAAAGGGACGAGAAAAATTAATCTATGGTTATGCTAAACCATTGGGGCGTCACTCTACATTAAACATCAATTCCTGAACCTGTTTAAAAAATATGCTTATCAAAATTTAAGTTTGCAGCTAAATTAAAGCTATGTAATTTATTCCACCTTCAAAATTAAAACTAGACAAAGATTGCTACTTCCTTAAGATATTTAAATAAAATAAATGAAGTTAAGACAGGAAGACAAGGTTAGGGTAAATGCCCTTGACTTATATCTTATAAAAAATCATATACTTATTTATCTTTAAACATACTCAAATACAAAACCAAAATATCTATATGTCTGTTGATAAGATTAAAATAGAGTCTTGCCTCAATAAGTAAACAAGTGTCTATAATAACTGCTATAATTAGAAATAATGATACAAGAATAGTAATTACTTAGCCATGCAGTAAATCAAAAATAATAAGTATAAGTGATAAGTAAATACTATCTAAAAAGTAGAATAACATCATGACCTTAACATCATAAGTTATTTTTAAGTTGTATATTATCATGGCTTATATGTATATTTAAAGAATAAAGAAACTATAAGTCAATAAGTTTCCATAACAGCAACTTAGTATTTAAAGTATTTAAAAATAATTATCGCATTTAAAAAAAAAAGTTAAAATAGAAATGAATACATAACATAATTTAAAAATAAAGTTTTTTAAAAAAATATCAACAAAAGTGCAAATTATCATATTAAATAACTTCTTGACAGCATAATACTGAGTTTTTATACACAGATAAAAAACGTAAATAATGTACTTTATCAATTAAAAATTAACTAATATAGATACCTGTTGATAGGAGAAGTATAATTTATTTATACTGCATAGTTATTAATGATTAGTAATTTGTTATTTAAAATTTCATTGAAGTTTTTTGATAAAGACCCCATTAGTGTTGATAAAGTAACATATTTGAATTTAAAAAAAAATCTATGTCAAGAACAATAGGGAGAAAAAACTTAATAAAGAAAAAATACATATCGTGTAATTTTTATTGAGACTTGGAATCTGGTGATGGGCGAAATGTAAAAACACAAAAATAGTAATTTAATCACCTAAGAAGTAAAAGGGGATATTTTTCCCCAAACATAAAGTAAGGTTCTTAAAGTAGGGACGATATATATATATATATATATATATATATATATATATATATATATATATATATATATATATATATATATATCTATATATATATATATATTTTAATAGAAAGTTCAAATAGTTGCCGAGAAGTAGCCAAGAATAATATTAAGTATTACGAGGGCAATTGAGCGAGTTACGTCAATGCGAGTTAGATAGATACAAAATTGTATCTACAAAAGAAAGTACCCTTCTTGATAATATAATTCAGGAGACAAAAATGGGATCAGCGACCACAAAATTGATTAGGGGGCATAATCGAAAATATAATATCGGCTTAAATTTCGATTCAGGTCAAAGAAGTCACAAAAAATTATTGTCAATAACCTTCAGCGATACTTGAACCTACAACCATTGTTCTGAAGTTCAGAGCGCTACCAATAGTAGATTTATACTTTACATTTTTCTCTACTCCGGTATTTTACTTTATAGTAAATACAATCGTTTCTAATTATAAAATCCAGTTGGGATTTATAATGCAATTTAAGTATCCTTTGTAGATACAGAATGTGTATTGAAAAGCAGGGAGGAATTTTGAACAACATTTATAATGATATCAAATAAATAATTGTCAAAAAATAACATTAATCTTAACTCCCCACATACAAATTTATGTATTATCGATGTTAATGTTTAAAAGTTTCATATTTCAATAACTAAATTATTTTTTTATTTTATTTCAATTAAAAATAAATAACACTTTGTGATAGTTTATGAATCCCTTATTTAAAAAAAAATATAATTAAAAAACGTTCGACAATGAAGACCTCATAAATTAACTCACAAGAAATACAAAAAACTTGTATTTTTGGGTGTTTTTTTGAGTTTATATCAGTCTTAACTCAAAAAATAGCCCTACAAATGGGTATAATTATGGGTGTCACCTTAAAGAGGAGTGTTCAAGGTAGTTTTCCTAGCAACAAGAGGTTCTTAAATTGGCTCATTAAGCTTCAATGTACCGTCAAAAAGTTTTAACATTTTAATTTTTTTGTCAAAATTTTTGAGTTATGCCTATTTTTTACACTCGAATACATACTTTTTGGATATAACAACCATGTTATCTTATAGGAAATTTCCTCAGCTTCCTAACAAATCCAATATTTTGAAGCTAGGTTGTATACTTTCTGAGATATGAGCCATTTTCTGAATGCAAGTCAAGGAGTTTTAAAAAATCATGAAATTTGACCTTGTGGGAAAACGGTTGAGAATCGGACCATAGTTAATATGAAGTTTTTTGTTGGAAATGAGCTGTAGTACCACCTCCTTTCAGGAAGGGAGTTTTATTTTGTACACCCTGTATACGTCTGTATGTACAAGTTTTTACTCCTGCGTATGGCGAACGATATCTCTCGATGGCTTTAAAAGATCAGATTGAAACGAAATTTGGTAAAGGCGAGATGTCTAGAAGATAACAAGGTCTGTTGTTTGTAAAAACATATGACGTTATTAACCCAAGTTATGACGTCATGCCACTAAAATGAAACTTTATAAAACAAAGAAAAACACCTTTTCTTTGTATATATTAAAGAAATATGTTAATTTTTGACAGTGTTTGTCTCTGATTCAATAAACGAAAACATCGGTCTCTCTTTCTATTGTAATACAAGCATAAACTAAAAAACTATAATATCACTTAAATTGAAAATAAACAGAACAATGATAATAGTAATGTTAAAATAAAAAAAATTAATGGATAGACAGATGACAAATGGATGGATTGATTCTATGGATGGGATTAACTTTGATTGATCAACAAAATGTACTTACATTCCATAATCTTTATCTATAATGAATCAAAAATTATGTTGTCTACAATGGCTTAGAGACCAATTTTTCATTATTAACACGTTTTTTTATAATTCCCCGCTTCGGTGACCCGGTAAGACATTATGGAAGACATTATTATATAAAAACAAAATAATAATTTACAGCATACATATGTATTCCATAAGACATTAGCCATATTTGAGGCTAGCAAAGTTCTGGTGTTACCACAAAAAAAAATTATAAATAAGATTGGGAAGGATAATTCTTAACGTATAATATGCTTAATAAAAAATATTGTTAGTCTGTAACCTAAATACACAAAAATCCATTATTAATCATTTTTAAAACATATGATCTAAATACTAATAAATAATAATAGCTGATTAACAGTGTTTATAACAATCAAAATTACGTATAAACTACGCGAAATTGGTTTTAAGTGGAATATGGGTTTGAATTGTTGTGCCAGTGTGATTAGATAAGCAGTACATTGTGTTACCTAGCCAAGCCCTCTGAGATCTCGGTTTGGTGTCATGTCTCTCTCACCCAGTGTAACCGGTTTAACATTGTGACATCATTTCATTATCTCGAGAGAATTCAAACGGACAAACAAATACAATTTAAACCCTTTTAACCTTCTGAGCATTGTTTAATAATTTAGTGGATAACATCGGTTTCTATGAGGCAGAAAGTATAAAAGAAACAATACAATTTCATATTTTTTAACAACAAAGAAAATATAAATAAATGTCTCTAATATCACCAATAAAACTATAATAAGTGTTCGATAATATAATAATGAAATTCATACAATAAAAACTTTCGAAATTTTATTACGAGGAGAGAATGGAGAACAAAAATGTATAGCTAACGTTAGCGGTCCCCCTTAGCAGCGTTACTTAGCGCCTCCTGGCGATGGTGATGCCCATAAAAATAGGTAAACGCGTGATTGCCTTTCAAGTCCTAAATTCCTTGAACCGCAACCAAGTCGGATATAATCTTACCACAGGGGAGAATAAAGTTAAAAATGTGTCACCACCGTTTTCAAGAAAAATAGATGGGCATGGGGCAACTTGTTCCATAAAGAGTTTAAAAGTATTGAAGTAGCGAATATAGTTTGTTTTTTATTTTTAAGATCTAACACGCTTAATGTCAACAGACTTTAATAATAGTATTTTTTTTTTATTTTCTGAGGATTCATAACTTTATAATCTTAAACAAGGTAAGAATAACATTATAAAGATGTACAAAAAACTTAATAAAAAACTTTAGTTTTACTCGAAATGTTTATAACCTAACGTTGAAAACGATAAGAAGGATTTAGTATAGTGCTCAAAGTGCCTGAGGGAGTAGCGGTGGGGTTAGCGACACCTTTTTATACTGTGAAGACCTGATATGTTCCTTCCTCTTCATATAAGTTCCTTGAATCTTTCTGTCGTAAACGCCTTGGCGATAATGTTGCTAAAATCTAGGATTTTAGTTCAACTAAGAACGCGTAATTTCATAAAATAACATGTTCCAACTGATTCGGGTGAATCAGTTGTTCCACTTTTCCTGCTCCATTCAGGGATGGATCTATATCATAAATGCCAAAGATCCATCGATAAAGTTTTTTTTAGCGGTGACAATGATGCAAAGATAATGAAAGTTTCTTAAAGTGCAAAAAAATTCACGGCACAATAGAAAGAGAAAATACCCAAGTTTGGCCACCACCAAGTCCGGCACGAGAATCTTAGGTTTAGTCACTAAACCTAAAATTAAATAGATAGATAATTTACCTCAGGGTCATTCCATGTCAAATCAACAAAAAAAGTACATTTTAGGGCCGATTTTAATATAATTTGCCTGACAAGTAGGCACCATAGAAGGAAGAAAAAACACCAAGATTTTTGGCTCATTGCCGCAGTAGAGTGGTGAGTTTTCAAAAAAATGTGATTTTTCAACATTCCTTTGACTAGAAAAATGGCTGTGTCTGAAATTCTGCGTAGGGATTTATATTTTGATGTCGTTTGAAAGCTTAAACATGGCCCTTTCAAATAGATTCTACAACTTTTGGATAATTAGACAAAAGTTTTTATTATGAGCAAACATCAAATAAAAATACTAATATCTCAAACAGCCAATTTTGAAAAAAAAATCCTAAAAAGAGCTTGAACTGTTAGTAAAATGTCCACTAAGTTTCATTATAGGACAGCCATGGGATTGTACACAGTAGCGCATAACGAGTATCAAGGTATGTCAAAGTGAAAAAGTCATTTTTTTGCAATTTCTACCTATGATTATCCGATAAATGTAACTTTTTTACACTTTGACATACCTTGACACTCGTTATGCTTTACTGTGTTCTATCCCATGGTGGTTCCAAAATGAAACTTTGTGTACATTTTACTGATATTTTAAGCTCTTTTTATTTATCTAAAAGTAATTGTAGAATCTATTTGAAAGGGCTTTGTATAAGGGCTAACTTTGTGGACATTTTACTAACCGTTTATACTCTTTTTAGGATTTTTTTTTTTCAAAATTGGCTTTTTAAGACATTAGCATTTTTATTTTATATTTGCTCATAATAAAAACTAGTGACTAATTATCCAAACGTGTGTAGAATCTATTTGAAAGGGCCATATTTAAGCTTTCAAACGCCATAAAAAATATAAATCATACCTAACGCAAAATTTCGGAAACAGCCATGTTTCTAGTCAAATGAAAGTTGAAAAATCACAGTTTTTGAAAAATTCACCACTCTACTCCGGCAATATGGCTGCACCAAATAAGCCAAAAATCTTGGTTTTTTTCCTTCCATATTGCCTACCTTTCAGCCAAAATATAATAAAATAGATATAAATATTACGTGTTTTTACCTGTGTTGATTTGATATGGAATGGGTCATTCCATATCACTTTAGAAAATAATATTGAGGGGTCCTCAATATTATTTTCTAAAGTAATAATACCAAATTACTTTAGGAATTCGCATATTATCTACTACAATCAAACATCTTTACATTTACAGTGAACAATATATCAAAAACAGAGATTAGCTCATTTCACTATTATACATTTGCGAAATAATCAGAAGAATAGTGGCACTACCACCAAAACAACTTTTATTTCCTTTCTAGCTATGTATTATTGTCACAGAAAGATAATATTTCTAAAAAGCTAACTAACAAAATGAAAATGATAAATTAGTGGTATCCTTATTAAATGTACTAATGAAAACTACTTGATAGAGTAATTCATTTATGTAGAAACTAAATTAAAAACACTGCAACATTTAAAACGGAGCTTACATAATTCTGCTAAACAAAGGCTGATTAAATAAAAGTTAAGCATATTTAAACTGTTTTAAGTATTAAACTGATATACAGTTGGACTTGATTCTACATGTGCAAATCAATTTTTGCTCCAGGTGACTGTGTTATATAGGCTATCAATAATAAAGGTATTTATTTTACTTTCTTATTTCTCATATACATAGGGAAGCAATATAACTGCTACACATATTATTTAATAAATGTCTACGTTCCAAAACCTATGGATCCTAAAATTTGAAAACAGTCCGCTTCTGTATGTTAGTAACTTAAAGGAAAATATATACTGTTCTTAATTTAAACCGTAGGTATATATAGGAAAGTACTTGAAATTATCACTAAAAATCCAAAACTAGGACTTAATTTTCCATTTTAGGTTAGGACCTCCTGAGTGGTTTTAACCAAGTTATCTGTCAGTATGTGTGTCTTTTATCATTTTAGGTCCCATTGTGTGCATGCTATAGAATTAAAATTTCGATAGTCGAGATATACAAGTAAATAGCGGGACGTGAAGAGACCAGTGTTTTATAATACATAATATGGACGCTTAACTTGTTTTTTTTGCTCCTTTATACCGTAGGTATACAGGAAAAGTATTTTGTGTGGCATTGGAATCATCCGTTTCAGGTCTTTTAAGGGCCTCCTAAAGTGTTTTTCACAAAGTTGTCTTCACGTATGTGTCTGTGTGTGTGTTTCTGTTATCAACGTAGCTCCCATTGTATTTATGCTAAAGAGTTGAACCTTACTATAACAAAAATCATTCTATAGGTGTAGTTATACTATTAAAAATATTTTTTTGATATCATTAAACCGAAAGAATTACTCAGCAATAATTTCAAAAAATCATAAAACGCGGAAACATATTGCAATTGGAGCAAGATTTGGCACGCATGTAACCGTAAATGCCTAGCATATGTGCCAAGTTTCACCTATTATCAGCATTAGTTAAATTTTATATCAAATGACTTGTGTAAGTTTTTTAAAACAATTTAAAAATAGTCCAATTGAGTTGAAATTCAGTAAAGTGTATGTATTGGTTTCCTTATTTATAGTAATAAATGAGTTGTCAGTTATTACTAAGTTGTCAGTTGTTAGTTATCAGTTATAAATGAGTTGTCAGTTGTTAGTTGTCAGTGCGAGGACGTTTTTTCAATCTTCTTCCTGCTTCAGCATTGGTTCGATCGTCTTTAGATAGGAAATACATCCGATTCATACATACATATAGCGGTCTCCCATACAGCAATGACCACGCCCAATGCTGCTTAACTTTTATGTTCCAACAAAAATCATGGATATACTTGTTGTATTAAAACGAAACTTAGTGTACTTATTTATTACGTTTAGAGGTTTTAGACTTTTAATAAATTTCAACTCGATTGGATTGTTTTCCGTTTTTATGTATATTTTGTTTAATGTATACAAGTCATTTAATGATAATACAAGTCTAATAATGAGATGAAAATTATACATATACTATTATAGCATGTAGCTATTATATACAGAGCTACATTGGTACTATATTATAAATTGTTCGCATCATGATTTTAGCGTTTTATAATTTTTTAAAAACATTTTGCCAAGTCATTATTGCGGGTTAATGACGTTATACAAATTAATTTCCGGATAGCACATCTACATCTATAGACTGATTTTGTACAAAGTTTTAAGTCTCTAGCATAAATACAATGGGAGCTACGACGATAACAACACACACATACAGACAGTCAACCACTCAGGAGGCCATAAACACGCCTGGAAGGGATAATTCCGGTGACATCCCCGGTTTCGGATTTTTTCGCAAACACAATACTTTTCCGATATACCTTTGGTATAAATGGAGGAAAAGTAATAAGCGCACTTACATCTATATTATAAAAACCTATATGTTATCTCGATATTTGTGGGCTATATTGGTGCTAAATTTTAAAAAAGATATTTAAAGAAATCGGGTAAGGGATTCCTCGGAACTTTTCCTTATCACATCAGATTCGCTACGCTTATCCTCCCTACTTTGGAGTCGCTTCGCTCGTCGTCAGAATACACAATCGCCAAATTCAATTCGGTCTTGAGTAGAGCGAATTTTTAATGAAAAATACGCTTCACCCCCCTCTTGCTGAGGGTGTGACAAACAGAACCGTAGTGGCCGGTACTCGATATTTCAAAGTTCTCTTAATAAAAAATATTATATATTGAAATGAAAAAGTACGTAAATAACACATTTTTAAAAATAAAAATCTTTCCTGTCGCGCTGTCTCATCAGCAATCAAACAATGAAATTATAGGGACATATAAAATATTTCTCAAGCAATTATTATAGTTGGTTCTTTCATTAATTAACTCTATGATGTACTTATTTTTCCTGGCGGTTTGCGAAGACTTAAAATTAGTGAATTTACAACACAGACTGTAGGCATAGAACCGTAAAACTATTTTATAAGTGTCTTCTAGAAATAGGTCTTTTCCAAGACCACACAAGAAGACATCATAAATATCATTCGTTGTTTCAGTGTGAGTACTTGAATAAAGAACATAACACCAGTCCTCGCGAGACGGATTAAAGGGAATAAAAGAGCTATAAATAAAAAGAACAAATGAAATTAGAATCGAAAAAAATATAAGAACTTGACCTAACCACCTCCTATAATAACAATAAAACTGATTAAAATAAAAACAATTATTTTATGATTCATAAACGGCTAATTTTTCATCAAGAGAAAAGTTAAGTATTACCAAGAATATATATATATTTATATATTATATATATATATATATATATATTATATATATATATATATATATTATATATATATATATATATATATGTATGTATATAATATATATATATATATCATACAACAAAGAAATTTTAGCAATAAGTCCAAAATAATACAAGGTTTTCAAAATTAAAAATTTAATGGTCAGGAAACTCTGTAATTTGACGCAATGCATATTAAAATATAAAAATGACTAGAACTATCCAAAAATATTAGTTCCTCTAGAACTTTTTTTTTAAACAAGTTCTTTATTGGCAACTTTTAGTTCCTTAATGTCGCATAGATAATAGATTACAATGTTAATTAGATTAAATTAGTATGTTCTAACCATTATCTTTACCTTCAAACAGGTACCATTGCTATTGGCCGAATTTCACATGTTAAGGTTAATTAAAAACTTCTTGTTGTAATATGAGCAAATAAATGGTTATTTATTTATTTAAGTTCTAACATTTACAAAATAATACAAGGCAATGTAGGACTAAAGAAGGTACATCTCCTCTGGATATATTTGATAAATATTAACAGGCGCTTAAATGTTTAATCCTCTACGTCAACAGGCCAAAGACAAGTTGTAATTAGAGAACATAAATATCAAGGTTATATTTAATAGAAATTATAAATACAATAGGATGTATCACGGTATCCTTTGAAACGTGAGAAAATATGAGCTGCACGATACAATTTGAACACGTTATTATACGTCAGTATTTAATTTAAGAGGGTAGTATTAAATCACGTCTCTCCACACTTAGATTTTCTGAGTGAAGAGATAGTTTTCGGCTGCATCTAGCTTTCTATAGTCTAACGAAGACACCAATAAAAAATAAAACAATTGGATACGGGGTGCCACGGTACTTTTCCTCGTAACTTCGAACCACTTCACTCGTCCTCTCAATCTGAATTATCTTAAAGCTTAAGGTTACTTTACTTCGGGTCTTGCTACGCTGAACTTCGGAGGAAAATATTGCTCAAAGTTCTAATCTAAGTTAAAATTCCTTCGCTTGTCCTCAGAATGTTATGATTATCCAAAACCTAATAATGGAGGTATTACTTACTTGATAATCATAATGAAACTCGGTTTTGAATTAAGGGTTTTAGGGTGAACACAAAACTCAACATACTTACGATAGTAGGTGATGCAAATTAGAAACAATTAGTTGTTTCTTAGAAACAACAAAAACATTTGTTGTTAGTTAAGTTTTTTAAGTTATTTTTCACTTTTCAAATGTAGTTGATACATTTACCTTTTGACGATATGGTAAGTTTTGTTTTGTTTGTATTTAAATTGGTTATTTTTTTGTATAATGCTATGGTTTAGTGATGTTTTAAATGCTTACTCGTTGTTTGTTGCTTAGGCCTGAAGATGGCTCAAAGGGGTTAAATAAATACCTTTTTTATAAATAAATTTATAGCTGTCATTTTATTTATTATTAATTTAATGTTATTTTAAGTTTATATTAGTATCTATAATATAAATGTTGTCCTACTAGGCAGTGAAATGATTTTTTTACCGAAGCGACTATATTTACTCGCGTGCAAAGCGAGTCAGTAAATGGAGCTGAGATAAAAAAGTCATTCACTGTCATGTAGTGTATACAATTTTTTGAGGTAAAGTGTATAATAATCGTAAATGATATTTTAAATTAAATAAATAATTCAAGCTTTTGAGAGGGATATGTCCAAAATAATAAAAAATACTTTTTTTTATTATTCCTCCTCAAAAGCTTGAATATTTAAAATAGAGGTCCCTATAAAGTTTTTTGTCTAATTAAATAAATACAAATTCAATTTAAATTAAATTGTAATTGTAAAGATTATCACGCAAGGAGTATTATCACCACTGGATGATTCCTCCTATCAAACCTGCCAAGTTACTTTAACCAGTATGAGCACTATGTCAAATACATTTGTTGTAGACGTAGACAATAATCAATAACATTAATAAAAGTTTTCCTTATCACATCTGATTGACTCCGCTTATCCTCTCTGCTACACTAGTACTCAGAATATATGATTCGCCAAATTTATACTGCAGCATGTCCTCGGACATGCTAAATTGGATTGTTTTCCGTTTTTTTTTACAATTGATTAAAAACGTAACACAAGTCATTCGATAAAAATTGAACTAATACTGATAATAACATGAAACATGGTACATATGTTAGTCTTATACATGGATATATGCGTGCTAAATGTCAATCAGTCGCCTAATCTCATCCGATCGCATTATTTTTCCGCGTTTTATGATTTTTTGTTTTATTGAGAATTATTGTGGGTTAATGACGTCATAAAAAATATTTTCTGAATAGCACAACAACAGTGGTAGAATTATTTTGTACCGAGTTTCATGTCTCTAGCTTAAATACACTAGGATATACGATGATAATACAGATACACAAACATACAGACAGACAACTAAGGAGGCCTTAAAAACACTTAAAACGGATAATTCCGGTGACATCCCGGTTCCGGATTTTTATAAAAATACAATACTTAAAGTAAATACACAAAGTAAAAAGACTGTAAAAAAACAAGAAAATTTTCCAACGGAACTGAACGGCTGAACAACCACAAGAGTGCGTTCTTCAGCTCTCTAGTAGATTCAGAAACTTCTAGCTGTACAAAAATTGCACGCCTAACAAAAAACTTATATTTTTACAGTAAATACAAATTTCGCATTTCACATTCTGTACAAAAACGAACAAATTGAACCAAATATCCCAAGCTCAAAAAATCTAATTTGATATAATATAAATAAGAAGATTATTACAAAGTAGTAGGTCTGGGTAGGTTAGTACAGTCGTAGGCGTCTCATATACAACTAGGAGACCTTGAACCAGACCCACAGACCCTCATGCAGAAACAACGCATTAAACATCACATCAAAGACCTAAGCTATCATACAAATGATTACTTGTGACTAGGCAATATCTATATCCTTAATGTTGCTGTTCTAACAATACAATACTACACCGACAATTAAATTCCAGTCCATAAATCTCTCCAAAGAAAATATTTAATACAGGCTTTCAACCTGCATAATAATCATGAGGCCAAATTATCACTAGACTGGCGAGAGATATTTAAATAGCCTTTGAGACCTATTAGTTATGTCCCAGACATAACTAACAATACATTAAAAATCAAATACTTGTGTCACAGAAATAACTAACAATAAATAACACGAAGGTTTTTTTGCCACCACAATAATGTCAGTTTTCTTTTTCTAACGAATCTGACAACTGCACAGGGCTTTCATACTATTATAAAAATAACACCAAATAAGAATTTATCCTAGGAAAAGATAAACATGTTGCATACACAAGTACTCTTACTCCATTATTTTGAACTTTACTACTAAATTTTTACATATAAGATAGGGTCTAAGAAGTTGGAAAAAGTGCTCAAAAAGGAGTAATATTAGCTTGTAATTGACCAACAACTACCCCTTATTTTATCCAAGAATTTAAAGACCGTTTACACTAATATTAGATTAAAATTGTCTCACGATAATCTTGAAACTGATAAAGTACTAAAATTAAAAACTAAATCGTGTTAGAGAAAAGTCATTAAGGCAAGAAAGAAATTAAATTGAATATGCTAACCTATATTATCAGTAAAAATAACACTCAACCCCCCTCCCCAGGTGAGAATATCAAAAATTTTGGTGTATCAAGCGAAAAAACTATATAATGTATCTAAGCATAAACTACACCTTTACCTGCCAAAAAAAGTTTTTTTTATTAAAATCATTTTAACAGTGATGCCAAAAACATGTGGCTATTTTGACTATAAAAAAGGTTAATTTAAAATACTAAATATACCTACGTATAAGAAGTTATAATTTAAATTAGAGGGTTGATAAAAATAAGAAAAAATACATAATTAAATTACAATCTAATCTTAAATCTTATGTGTAGAAAAGGTTTTAAATGGTTAATAATGCTCGTGATACTTAAATAAGGTTAAACCTAAATAAAGGTAGAATAAAGGATGAAAATTATAAGTTATTTATAAGAATTTAAAATCTTTAATATAATGTATATATATATATATATATATATATATATATATTATAATATATATATATATATATGAGTGTGTGTGTATGTATATGTGTGTATACATACATACATACATACATACATATATATATATATATATATATATATATATATATATATATATATATATATATATATATATATATAAATTTGATTTATTTTGTTGTGTATTTTGTTCAAAATACACCACATGTTGCCTAAAATACAAATATAACAACAATTTTTGCATACCCGCATGAAAAAGTAAAGAAAACATTTTATTTTACGAAAGGTAATTTCCTAAAAGTATGAAATAATTCTGACGCGAAGGTCCGAAAGCGTGCCGAATTTCTTTAAAATGCGTACTTCTTTGTTTAAGGATGTTCAATGATACAGACACACCTTTAGACAGACATCTAGGTAAACCCCGTTCAAGAGATCTTAAAACACCTGAAACGGATAATTGAGATGAAATCTCGGGTTAGATGTTTAGCACAAACACTATTCTTAAATACCAACGGCATAAATGAGGGAAAACCCAACCTCTAAGCGTCATTTTCTAATAAAATTCACTAATTTAAAAATTAAAATTTAATCAAGAAGCATGTAAATGGAATTAGAATGAATTTTAAGTAGAAAAACCTAACCAAGAACTGCTTAGTTTTTAACGATTTACACACTTACTAAGTCCATTTAGCATTCTACCGCAGCTAAAGTACTTTATCTCTAAGTGGCTTTTTACTAAGTATCAAACTAAAGGTTTCTTTAATGAATACATCCTGAAATTGACAACAAACATTTCCTTCCTTACTTTATCTTACCAACCGTGGAGCTATACAAGAAAAACACACTAAGCTCAAGTATATAAAAACGTTTCAGTTATTGAACTTGAAAATAACTACAACACAAATAGGGACTTATAGCAATGAGTACTCCAGTATGATTATTTACTAAATATACAAGAACCAAGTAGTTATATTCAAGCATTAACACTACCTGCATTTATTTATACTTTTATACCTTCTTTATTATTACTTAAACTCAATGGTAAAGTAAAGAATAAATCGATATAATATTTAGCATATAATAGATATAACATAACTATATCGCTGCAACATATAACATAGAAATTTAAATACCATTTTGGTTATATTTATAATAAATATGGCTGTTTTTCAACCATACAAAGTAGATCATAGGCGATTTAAATAACCCTTAATCAATTATGATTTAGTTTTAAACATCCCATTATCGATGTTATGCTTAGAAAGACGCTAAAACAGATAGATCTCGTCCTTAAACAACATATATATTTTAAAGAAGGCAATAAAGTAAGTAATTACATTAGAATATTAACATTAGAATATTATATATTAGTATTTATATTATTATAATAAACAAAATTATATTATGTATTTTTTTTAAATAAAGAGAAATTTAAAAAAAAAAAAAAAAAAATTATCAGCAATCTATTTATCTATAAAATATCCGGTTGATTTTTTAAATAAAATTTATTCATACACTAAATAATAGATTGTAATAAAGTCTTTATAGTCTTTATTTATAGACAGTAATAAATTTACTAAGGACCACATTAAAATAAGCCTAACATAATATGTTAGTTTTTAACACTTTAGTTTGCTGGAATAACCATGAACATTAATAAAATTTCTATATTTTTAGTAATAGATTTTAGTATTTTTTCTTTTCCTCATTTATACTGTAGGTACATATACCTACAGGGTATACCTTATAGGAAAAGTATTGTGTTTGCAAAAAATCTTAAACCGGGATGCCAACGGAATTATGCTCAGGTGCTTTAAGACCTCCTGGGAGGTTTTCACAAAGTTTCCAGTCTGCCTGTATGTGTGTGTCTGTTATCATCATAGCTCTCGTGTATTTATGCAAGAGAGTTGAAATATTGTCTAAAAATCAGTCTATCGTTGTAGTTGTGCTAGTCGGAAAATGTTTTTATGACGTTATTAACCAGAAATATAACAGCAAACATTTTCAAAAATCATAAAACGAGGAAAATTTTGCGATCAATTTGAGATTTAGCACGTATGTAGCCATGTATAAGGCTAACATATGAGCCAAGTTTCATCTCATTATCAGCATTAGTTTAATTTTTATCCTACGACTTGTGTACGTTTTTTAAAATTGTATAAAATCGGATAATAATTGAATAAGATGAAATTCGGTACAAATGTATACCTTTACCTAATAAATAAGCACCAAGTTTCATTTCAATACGACAAGTTAATCTATGATTTTTGTTGGATCATAAAAGTTGAGCTACATCGAGCTTGGTCAGTATCTGGATGGGTGACCGCCGGGCATGAAACGGATGAATTAACTGTCTGAGGACGAACGAAGCGAATCAGAAGACGTGTTGCAGTGTAAATGTAACGACTTACATATTCCTAGGACGAACAAAGCGAGGTCAAAGTATAGAGGAAGAGCGTAGCGAATCCGATGTAATGAGAAAAAGTTCTGAGGTACCCCGTACCTGATTTTTTTTTATATTTCATTCTTAGTATTTGACCATTTACTTATTAAGTTATATTACAGTTCAGACAGTATTTAAATAATTTTAAATCTAATAATGAATTAAGATATCACGCAAAGTTATAAATACCTAATTAATCTAAAAAATTGTTTGTTTATACTTTACGCAATCAAATAAAAAACAAACTGCAATCTTTGGGAAAAGAAGTTAAAATACAACTTCATGCATATTTAAAAGATAATAAATAGAAAGACATGGAGCAACATCTTACAAATCAAAGTTAAGTAGCCCATACTGTCTTTTTGTGTGTTTACAAAAAGAGAACCTAATTACGCCACAAGCACAGTGAAACAACAAGTGATACAGATCGTGGGACAGTTTCCCACGAACTATGGAGTAATTAACTACACACAGTGGGCTAGTAGTAATATTAACTGCAATATTATGTAATAATTTCACTTAATTCTCACCACAACAATGGAATTTAAATAGTAAGGTTTTAAAGTGTAGTAAAGGAACCTTACTTTTTGTAAGTAACTGTTGACAGTACCTCAAGTTTTACTTTTTAAGGATGATCAAACAATAGAAAGTTCTCAGCTAGACTTGATCCATTAATTTTGAAATTATCAGATACTTAAACGTTTTCAAAAACATTTTATAAGATCATAAAGTTCCAAGGTTGTGCTAATAGATGTACATAATCAAGGCCAAGTTTAAAATACGAAAAACATTTTTATAATTCAACAAAGAAATATCTGGGGATGTGTTTTCTGCTCCCCCCAACAGCTTCAAATTTTTTTTAAGCTGATTTCCAAAAGAAAAATTAATTATGAGATTGGGATCACGGAGGGGAGGAAGGAGGAAGGTAGTTATTCTAAGAATGGTGGGACTCACAGAATGTAAATGTATGTAAATGTATGTAAATTTTCAAAAATCCACAGTAAATCGAAAAAATTGGATAGAGTTCAAACTTGCTTGTTTTGTTTGCATGCATATACTGCTATTTAGGACAAACAAAATATAATATCGGTATTATTTCACTTTATGGAAGTATAATATTTGATGTAAACAGATCAGGGTTTTTAACGCTAGCAGTGAGGCATTACGCTACTTACAAAACTAGTACATTAGTATGACAAACTGATACAAGACAACAACACTGAGGCCGCGACTGATAAATGAAGGCCCCCCGCGCCAATGCTGCGTAGACGCTGAGGAGGAAAGTGGCTGAAGGGCTTTTTTAAAATAATTTTAAAAGTTAAAACGTCAAAGCTACCATTAGATACCTCTGACGTTTTAACTAGGTTACCGCGCTGGTAGAGCGGTAATCCGCGCCTAAAGTGACTGTGATTGACTGCAAAAAAATAAAACAGCAATAACAAAACCTGAAGAAATTAAACTTGTGGAAGAGAGGAGAGTGCCAGAAAAGGCCCCATGAGACAACCAAGAACTGTTATTATCACAAATAAATAAGGCTAATTTTAGTTAGGAAATAACCTTTATTCATCCCTTTCGAAATAAATCTAATTCAAATTATCTCCAAGTCCTAATTGAAAATTAAATTAAAGAGTTCAATCTTATATATAGGAAGAGTCTTCTTTAAGGGATTTTAATTACTATTGAGAGACGTAGAGGTGAAGTCTGAAAGAGTTATCACAAGAGGATCAGGTGTTCAACCAATTTTTCAGGCATGATAAACCAGGAGAGGCCACTTAAAAGTAAATCTAGCTTAAATTACTATAAAGGAAAAAATTAGTACTAATGCAAAGTGAGTTCATCAATTTTATTTCATTAGAATGAGAATGTACGAAGCAAGAAATGTTTTAATCAAAACTGCGTACCTGTACCGAGAAGAGTACAACTTAAATCATAATAATAAGCCAAGGACGCCGACTCAGTAAAAAAGGTCATAATTAACACGTTAACTTTCACAATTCTATCTTTACTCTGCTAGTGCAAGTGCGAATGGATTAATCACTTCTATTAAAAAACATAATGTAAAATTAAATGTTACCTTTTGCGGAAATTTCGCTAATAAAGGTTTTTTTTTAATGATTAGAAGACGACTAAAGACCTTCCTAAAGTTTTTACGATCTAAAATCCCACGCGCGGTAAAGATTATTTTCTATTCTAAAAAAAATCTTACATTACAAATTTTCAGGGAGTTAAAAGCTAAGTCCCCTCCTCCAAAGGCCCATTATTTTTAACGGTAATGAGGAGAGTTCTTTCATGATAAAGGTTAAGAGATTAGTACAACTTGATTCTACAATACTCTATTCACATCATAAGAAAGATGAAACCCATACAACTAAAATAGACATAGAAACTAAAACAAAAGTAGGGTAGAAAACATTTTAAATATCCGTCCGGACGATAACTACTCTATAAAAAATAAAGTCTACAAATGTTAAATTATCATTATGTTTATTATTATGTTATTAATCATGAATGTCAACATTAAACAAAAAATGAAGTAAACCTTGTTAAAAAAAGATTACTTGGCTAAACTATTTTTGTACTCAATTCGCAAGAAGAGCAGGTTCTAGGAAAATGAAGGCTAAAGAGGAATACTTTTTACTAGGAAAAAATGCTAACACGTTTTGGAAATAAAAAAAATGTTATAGGAATGCCAACTCATTATTGATGTTTTGTCATTAAATGGACAGTTCACGGTAAAATTATGTAAAATAATATCTTGCCTTTCATTGAAGTTATAATTAAATTACTCAAGCAGTAAATCATTTCAAAAAATGCTTCTGGTCCGCATGACAACTAGCAGGAATTATTAAGTGCGACCATGCATGCAACTGCCGTGAATCAGGAACTTTTGCTATAAAACACACTGTGAGTCAGTGGGTCGGCAAGTATTCGTCTACCAACATAGTAAACTCATGTGCCTATCACAGCTGACTTGATAAATAAAACGTTAGCGAAAAAATAATGTAATGCATAAAAATACTAACCATAATCCTTCTTCTTTTTAGCGAATTTTCGAAGAAAAATTATCTTATGGGGTTGGGGCCATGTTTTACATATAGAGATGGTGATGACATTTTCTATCAGACATCAAGATAGTATGGAGCAAAAAAATAAGAAGATAGTTTTAATAAGTAGTAATGTACTAACTACTAGTTTAATAAATAAATGCATCCTGCTACGAATAGTATGCGTCCATTATGCTCAAATTATTGAATGATGTTTGCAAAATGTTATGCAGCAAATACTATTATTAAAATCTGGGTGCAGAGCCGAGCTGCGAACCCAGGAACTCTGGTACCTTATGTAAAATCAATAAAACCCAGGGTAAACAGCCAATACTTGTGTTATTGTATCCAATAAACTGAGCCCAGGCAGACAAGATGTTTACAAGGTGAATAAACATAACATTTAAAATAGTCTATTTCGAAGTTCATGCCACTTAAGTAATAAACCAACCAATCAAAGTCTAATATTTTTGTTTACTCGCGAAGTAAACATCAGCTATGCAACAAAGACATTTGAGAAAGAACCTTTTATTTTGTCAAACCTAAAACCAGAGTCCTAAAATGAATTAATGTATGTATGTTTATAAGACGTAAACAAAGAAAATTCACAATAACGTTGATTGTAAACAACTTCCGTAACCCAAAAATGAACGTATAAGGTCCGTTTATTTATCGAATCAAATATTAGTAAAATATACACCACATTGGTATTATTTAACGCAGGTTTATAAACCCTTAAAAAATACCATTTAAGGGCTGGCACTAAGTAAAAGGTCCTGTTCTTATAGAGCTATTTTTATGGTTGACTATAGCACATAAATTTTCGGACAATTCTGCAGGTATTTAGCATGGCTACATTTTACATGGCTCTAAATAGGTGGTGTGCTTGTCAGTTTAAAACTATTATGAATTTGTCATAGTATAATTTCAGTCCGTGATAATATAAATGGTACTATATATACTTAATCCATGCTCCGGAGGTCCCTTAATGCGTTTTTTAGTTCTGTGTGTATTCGAATTTACTAATTTGCTCTTATTATTATGAATAGAATTTTAGATTCATCGCTATCAGTAGTACTACCGAACTACTATCAAAACTAAAAAAATCGTAGAAACCATTCCATAGTGAATGGCGAATGAACAAAACAATATAATATTGGAACTGTAATCAAATGAAGGAAGCGATCATTACCTTATCATCTACTGAGAGAGAGATAAAAAAATGTTATACCTAAATAAATATCACAGATTGATTTTTATTAGATTCATTGTACATACAATTTGTTTTCTCTTGATAGCAAATAATAAATTTAAACTGTGATATAAGGGAACGTGTGTATTCTACGCCACAAAACAATTAGGTTTTTTAAGCCAGATAATTTACGACTTTACCGAGAATTTTTTATTTTTACCTTTCCTCATTCATACTGTAGGAAAAGTAATATGATTTTCACTTAAGTTCGAAAGCCGGGATTTTAATGAATGAATAATACATTTTAGGTGTTTTGAAGAATTGCATAGATTCACCATGTCTGTATGAGTTTGTCTGTTAGCATTGTAGCTCATAGTGTGTTTATGCTAGAGTTGAAACTTGGTAAAAAAATATGTTCGGTCTGGTTGTGCTATCCGGAAAACACATATGACGCCATTAACCATCATTAATGACCCAGCAAAAAATCTATATAACGCTATTGGTTTAATTTACAGCATTTCTTCAATATTTAAGGAATGACGTGAACACATTTATTAAAATATTTAAAAATATATTAAATTTTTTTTAATATAAAATGTATCAATTTAATACCATCAATATACACAAAAGTTTTGTGGGATCACTAATGTTAAGCAGTATCAAGCGAAGTCATTACCTGGATAAAAACCCCGTAGAAACTAAAAACAGATGCTTTTACTAGCTGAGGACGAGCAAAGCTAACCCGAAGTGGTGAGAGTGAGCTTAGCCAATCAGATACGGTGAGGAAAAGATCCGAGATACCCCGGACCCGATATTTTATTTTTCTTTTATAATGTACGTTTTACAAGCAGGGCAAGTAGAACTCATAATTATGTTGATTAGAAGACGTTCTTCAATATTCAGCCATACGTTTCATAAATGTAACAACATGATGAACTAGCAACAACGGATTTATTGATTACATTAGATTTCGATTTGGATCAGGTAACATAATAAGGCGGGAATCAATGTTGATTATTTGTCAACAGTTTGCTTCAGGATCCCTACCGACCCTCCCAACAGCTTCCGACCAATGAGAGAACTTACCAAAACTAAGATCATAACATAACAAGCAAAGTAAAATATTAAGAATATTGACAAATTTTACCAATAAAGAGGCTGCAAACAAATCTGTAGAGTTGTTATTTTTCGAATAAGTTGATGAGTAAAGCGTAGTATAGTTGTCGGGGAAGTGCAATAGGTAAAGCTTAGATAGAAGGGTTTGAATTGGAAAAGTCTGTCATCAATGGCAATAGAACAAATTGATGACTGACAAATCAATAAAGATCAATGACTGACATTAAAACAAAGACTTATAAAAGTGTAAACGGAAATGTATGTAACCAAAAATTTATCTACCTTTGAATAGTATCAAAAATCTGTAAACATAAACATACTCAGGATTCGTTAACATTCTCCTGCTTCAAAGCACTACTAGTTAATCTTTAATAATATTTCTAAAACAAAAACACTTACTTGAAATAAAAGAGACGGTCGTCAGCAGCGACGTGAACAGACCATCCTGGCTTAAGACAATCCTGGATGGGTTTGAGGTGTTCAGGAGGCAAGCCTGGGTGAAGCATGTTCACAAACACAATCACACAACAATGACCAAAGTAAATTAACTTAACTCATCTAAACGCAACGTTAAACAAAGTTATTTGGACATAAGTAACTCGCGATATTGATGTTTTGGTTTTTCGATGAACGGATTAACGGAGAACACGCAAACCACCGCTATCAGGGTACGACTGGTATCCGATAAAACTTGACGAGCGCTCCTAGCGGCCTATCCTTGGTACTAACCTCCCACCCCCATACCACCCCTTTCTTCAGGATATCTATATCCCACACACTCCCACAACACTAATAATACAAAGAAAATCATATCTTCTACAATCCTGACCCTTATTTTATTTCCTCTTTTTCTTTTCAAGGATTTCATGATTATAACATCTATTAATAGTAATAAAATAAATGAACTCAAAACTAACTTTTTACATGTTTAACATTGATCGTTAAGGGAAGAATCCATTTTAATGAAAAACAACGTCATAGGCTCATTTTTCTTAGAAGTTCACTATATCTGCAATCATGAAACTAGGCTTCCCTATTTATAGTACTTATGGGCCTAAAATTATAGGAGAATATGAGTATTGATATTGATAATCAATGATATATTTAATTTAAGTAAAATTCTGAACATAAAAAAACACTCGAAAAACAATAACAAAATACTACATACTGTGCTTGCCACCAGCCACAGATGTGGTAGATGTATCATTGTACTCAGAAAAATTTAAAATCGTTTGAAAACAAATTTATCACGCAATTTTTTCCTTAATTTTGTATGAAATGACGCCATTTTGGATTGAGCCATAGAAATATATTATTAGAGGGGGCATACCCTATCTCATTATTCTAGAGATAGTACAAGAAGGGGATGTAAGTATGTACGAGATGTTTGTTCCTAGAAGTTTCTACCTAAAAATGAAAATTGGTACAAAAATGAACCTTGTTTTAATGTCCCAAACCCTATTGTTTATGAAATATGTGTGACGTCAATAACTTCTACAACTCTGTTTTGTCTATGTGAATAATCGACTACTCTAATTTACAAAAAATCAAAAAAACTGGTCAATTACCAAAAAATTAAAATACGGCGCTAAACAATATTTCAAGTAGGAAGTCGTTTTTGATATTTTCTGGACCTGTGAGTTAAATAAAATATGATCCTAAGTTGATACGAGCACTCAGAGCCAGAGTACCAGGGTTCGAATACTGGCAAGGATGATAATTTTTAAATCGTTTTATTTACATATTATAAGTTTATAACTACAAAATAATTCAGGAGCGGTGGTTCGCATGCTGAGCGAATATCCTTTGGAATGCTTGTTTCTGTGGTTAACAATCCATTCCTTGCTTAAGGTTCCACTTTATAATTTTAGCAGTCATTAAATTATCAAGCACTGTTCGCAACTAATTTTTTCTCCATTTTTCAAAAGACGTGCTCTAAAATCTTTAAAGAAAACTTCCAACTGGTCATTAAACTAGTGCAAATAATGGTGTGCACTGCCAATTTTAGAGGTATAGTTTTGTATAAAAAAATATTACGTGCATTTCTTTTGAATTATACAGAAAACATGAGTACAAGCAGTGATAATGAGTAGCTATACAATTTTCAGTTTTTAAGTTACTGACGAATATGTACATTTACTGGAGTGGCAATTAAAATTATATAAAAAAGTTTGTTTACTTTTGTCTAAATCGTGACGTTTTACCGCATAAAATTTAAATTAACAAATCATATGAGATATTAAAGAAATATAGTGCTAATATTCTTATAAACAACTATGCTAACAAAAATTAGGCAGCCAAGTAAGATTACAGTTGAATGCCAATCTACCATATTACTTTTTTAAGCTTTAATTAAACTAACTATAACAACCTATAGATATTTTACTATATTATATTATACTATAAGATATTTTACATACCTAATAATTCTAGGGTCAAACATATCAAAGCAATACCACCTTAGGCTTTGCATATCCACTTTATTCTGAGTTTGAGCACAGCAAGATTAAAGTAATACTATCTAAGGATTTGGAAGATCACGACATTTTGAGGACGAGCGAAGCGGGTCCGAAGTTATAACATCCTAGACTTTGGATAATCATTCCATTCTAAGGTCGAGCGCAGCGTGACTGAAGTTATGCCACCTTAGGCATTGGATAATCATGACATTCTCAGGACAATCCTTACACAGTTGTGAGGAAAAGTATTGAAGTACCCTATACCTATTTTTTTAATCATTGGTTGAACTGAAGTAATTATTTAATTAGATAAAAACATGTTAAAATGCATAAAATACATAAGCTGCATGAAAGTGAAATAAAAAATAAAGAAAACTAAAAATTGTGATTAAAATATATAAATAAAAAAGCTATATGCACTGCACTTAATGTTGCATGATATTTGAAATAGCAAACATGTATGTAAAAAAATTGTAAGTCTTCTTCAATAGGGGACATGTTGCCGGGCCAGAAGACAATATATTTTCATCATAAAAATTAAGCTCATGAGGTTGTTCAGATGACAGAAGTTGAGGAGAGAGTGGGGGTAGGCGATGATATTTTATCCGTTTGGTGATGATAATTTGATAGATACACGGCAGAATGTCATGTAATAATAAATACTAAAACAACTACAGAGGGGCTAAAGCGAGCCTCAAAGGCATGGTCCACAGGCTGAGAGCACTGAAAATTCACTAGATACATGTCAAAATAACATGTAAAAACAAATAATTAAAAAACAACTAATTATAAGATTATTACTAACATAGAAATGAAATATCACTCATTAATCTTTAGAAAATAAATTGCCCAACAAAAATAAACAGAGTAAATAAGTGTAATAAATATAATTTCTTCTGTGTAGCAACAGATTTATCAAATATCTACTTAACTTATTATAAGCAAAGATTTTTTATTAAAATTGTAAAAGTTTCCTAAAGGCTGGGGATTCAAACTGGAAGTTCTCTACTACCAAGTTTTCCAAAATACGTGGAAATCATGTTACAACTATTAGATGGTTACAAGCGTTAATAAAACCACTTACTGCAGTTACATAAACCACCAACCAACTTACATTAGAAAAAGCGTGGCATAAAGGAATGATATATTTAATTTTAGATTGTAAATATATCATATTATTTATCTAGACCTAGGATATAGGAAATAAATAATAAAAAGTTTTTATTAAAAACATAAAAACAAAAATATTTAATATTAACTCAATTAAAATATAGAGGTTTTTTTACAAGCAGTTTCCCAGCTGGTACTGCCAGATACTTTCTGTACAAATTTACTGAAATTCTCAACAGAGCAAGGAGAAGGGCAGTCTTTAATATTGATATATACTGGCTTAGTATCAGAATAATCCTTATAATATAATACCTAAAACAGAAATTGCCATTACATCTCTATTAATACTACATACATTATTACCTATGTTACTTAAATAATAAAATATATAGCAAATTAGTATTGTAACACCTATAATAACTATTATATATATATTATATATATATATATAATATATATATATATATATATATATATATAATATATATATATATATATTGAAATTTTGTGGTTGCTTGTAATTTGAAAACTACTGAAGAGATCAGGACCAAACTTTATCTTTATCTTTTATGACCAGAATGAGTCATAAACTTGATTCATAAAGGAGTCAGGATTTATTAAAAGGAGTCAGATCTTGATCCATGCTAAAACAACAGTAGGGTATTTGAGTGCTAACAGGTCTGAATACACTTTAGATCTCTTGACTAAACTTTTACTTTAGGCTACTCTTAAGTCTGAATGGTCACCTTGTCTCATCAAGATGTGTTCAAAAATAATATGGGTTTAGAGTAACACAAAATTTTAAGTGCTTAAAGATTGGAATGCGATCCATGGATCTTGACTAAACTCTACACTTGATCAACTCATAGGTCATAATGAACATATTTTATGGCTCATAAAAATTGTTCATTCATAGCAACAGAGGTTTAGAGTAAAGAAGTAAGTTTTAAATGCTGTTCTTAACTTATTGAATTATGACAAAATGAATTATTAGTCCAGTTCATTACAGCAATTTGATTATGCACTGTTGAATCCGATATATGTTGATGAATCAAAGTAACAAAATAATATAAATACTATTATTTTTCAATCTGCTTTTTGTTAAAAATTCTAGAGCTACTTAGCAAGCCTAAATTTATAACATTAAAACAGAAACATTATCAATGAGTATACGTTATTAAATTTATTAGTTAAAAGAGGGGGGATAACCAATAAGATAGGGGTCCACTAAGTATCATTTATCTACAATGAGGGTCTGCAGGGCTCTAAGACTACTCATAGGTCAGAATGTATACATTTCCGCCTCATCAAGATCTGTTCTAAAATAATAATGGGGCTGAAAATATGTTCGGTGCTAACAGATTGAATCTAATCCAGATCTTGACTTAACTTTGAATTTATACTATTGATATATTAGATTATTGAATCATGACTACATAGATATTATTTAACCTAAAGTAATTATAGGACAGAATAGATATCTCTTAACTATTAATGAGTTATGATATAAAATAAAAGAGGTTTAATGTAACATATTAGTCTAAACAGTCACCTTCTTTGCCTAATTGAAGTCTGTTTAAAAATAAAGTAGGTTTATATGATTCATAATAATTCTTCTTCATAAATAATTGAAATAGTTTATATAATAAAGAAACAGTAACTTTGTTAAAAAAAATGGGTTAGTTCACATAGGGACAAGTGTATTTGCGTGACATAATTGTTTTATTGAAGCAATCATATTATTAAAAATGTTTCTAAAAGCTATTCAAATATATAAGCATGTTATTCATAAATAAATATTTGCGTATATTGATACACAGGAAAGAACATCACTGTAATTTATGGAATGGTGTAGATATGAGGTAAATAAATACTAAATTGTTGTATAAAAATAAAAACAATCTTATGATTTTCATATCTGATTGTCAACTTAATGATACAAGGAACTTAGTCCCAAGCAATCATAAAGCCAAAGATTATGTTGTATACCTTATGTGGTATACTTAATAATCTTTGTATAAAGCATGGCTTAGCAATTGCCATAACAACAAAAACAATTTATAATAGTTTATTATAAATAAACTATTTGCCAAGCGAAGCTTGGGTATCACTGCTAGTTATTAATAAAATGTTAAGAGATGGTGTTTTTATGAAAAACAAAAGTTTTTTTTTTTTAAATAAATTCGTATTTGTAAAAATAAGGAGAATTTGGAGATAATTGAAAATTATGAGCCTGTGTCAAACCTAATAAAATATTTGAAAGAACAATAACATGACGCAATTATGAATTTTCTGTAAATTATCGTGTTTAACAATAACAGGTATATACATACTAAAATTTTGCAGTAACATCAATAAACTTTTTTGCCTAAACATTTGTTCTGATTTTTTTTTTCAAACGTAGACACACACACACACATAAATAAATAAAATATATATATATATATATATATATATATATATATATATATATATATATATATATATATATATATATATATATATATATATATGTATATAAAGAAAACTTTTCACAAGTATTATGTACTAGTTGCTTATGGACACCCATGAAATATAGCTGTCTAAATAAATTAAAATGCATTTACAATTAGAATAAAATCACGTTAATTAATGAATTAATATTAATGAAAATTTTGGACAAATGATGTTTTGAATAACTTGTCCCCTACCTGAACTATATATGAAGAATAAAATTTATGGAGTTCAAAAACAACATATGCACTTGTTCTAACCAGTTGTTGACCAAACGGAGAGCCCATTGATGTTAACAAGGCATACAAAGTGGTGTCATGACTCATCTCTATGTAAAGCTTAGTGTTGGATGCCATACTACCATTTATTTTCATGTTTAATAAATTTAAAATGTGCTGTAGCTCAGGGCCTAAAAAAATTTAAGAAACAATCATTAGAAATGACAAATTTTAAATTTCAATTTAAAATATCACCAAAATACCTAGAGGCATCTAGAAAATACCTTAAAACCTCTCACATTTGCTTGCATAATTTTAATTATAACAGAACAATATATAAAGTAAGACATCAGACAACACTGATCGTGAATACAATTTCCACAATTTTTCTTGGTAAGACTTGAATACTAGCATAGAATAGCAAATTCAAAATTAATAAAAAAAAAATTCTAAAGAAATAAGAATCTGAATTGTCTGAATCTGAAAAAATTAAGAATCTGAATATATACCAAAAACTGACCTACCTGATCTAAATAAATATAACAAGAGGTCAGTGACAATACAACTGATCAGAAACCCTTAAGGATATTTTGTTTTAACTCCCTCTTGTCTATAAAAAAGTAGTGTTTTAATTAAATTTATAAGAGAAAATATAATGAATTGTGATAACTTACTAGATCGTTTAGTAATAATATACATATAATTAAGAGTAAAGTTTACTAAAAAAAGAAGTCTTTTCAGTAAACTTTAGATGAGAGCTAGGCAGGTCAAAACGCCACTAATTTTAACCACATTAAATACTGGATCAAATATTACATCATATAGTTACTTATATTTATAACGAATTAAACAATAAAATAAAATCATACCAGCAGTAAAAGATAATATTCTATCAGAACCACTGTACAATGCATTCATAGAGTGAACATAAATATCAACTAATTCTTTAGGATATACTTCCTCAGTCCAGGCAGGAAGCTTAAAGCCATTTTCTTCCTACAAATCATAAAAAAATAACCTTAACACCAAAAAAAAAAAAAAAAAAAAAAGATTTTTGAAAGATTAAAAGAATAATTTCAACCATAAACACAAACTCTAGACTCATTCTCTGGACAAACTACAAAATATTTAAAAATGAAAGGCACTTAAAGGATGACTTTGGTGTATGGTAAAATTTTAGATAACTTTGTTTATTCACAAATTGCACAATGAGCTTTCAACCTAACAAGAGGCCATCATTAGTGCCTCACAAATAAATAAGAAAATACTAAATTAAAAAACTCAAAGATAACAAAAATAAAATACACAAATAAATATAAGATACGTACGAAGATTATAAAAATAAGTAGAATAAATAAAATTAAATTACAAATCAAAGATGAAAGAAGCAGGTTTAAAACATAAAGAATTAGGTACGAGTAAGCATGGGCGAGACCAGTAACATACTAATAGGAGGTGGGCGTGGGGTCCTCTCATCTAGGAGGTGGGGTGTTTTCTCTCATCTTTCATTTAAATTAAGGTCGCTGGCCGTTTTCTGACTCCTAAAATTTTTTAAATGTGCAAAAAAAATCCAGCTTACGTCCTTTTTCACCTTAGTGAAGAATACCGGTTTATGAGGTGCTGAAAGAGAACTTCCAGCAAGTTCTACATACATCTCATCACCAAAAATTGGTGATGATCATCATGATCATCAACACACTTCATAAAGATGAAAGAAGCAGATCTTTGATTTGTGTATACGGTAATTTAATTTTATTTTAATTATATTTGTGCATATCTTATATTTAATTGTTTATTTTATTTTTGTTATCCTTGAGTTTTTAAATTTAGCATTTTCTTATTTGTTTGTCAGGCACTAATGATGGCCACTTGTAAGGTTGAAAGCGCTTTTAATGATAGATTGAATTTGATATTCTTAACATCAAAATTTGAAAATATTTAAATTAGTTTAAAATTAACTTAATTTGAAATTGAAAATTAATTTAAATTAAAAAAAAAATAAAATAAACAAATAAAATAAAATAAATAAATTTAAATTTCAAAGAGTTTTTGTTTTGAACAAGAGAAGCATTATTTTTAAGTTTTCTATAATATGTTAGAATATTATTTTCAACATTCATTTTTTATGTTAGCCCTATGAGACAGGTTAAAAAATTACAGCTTGAAGGATTCTTACTTGCATGATTAATGGATCAGTAACGTGAGTAAGTTGCAATGGTGATATAACTAACTGACCAGTATGATTGGATACATACTTTAATAAACAAGTAGTATTTTTGAAAACTTTTAAATTATACATGGCAGCATTTTTATAAGCTTGAATGCGATATCCTGGACACTTATCGCTTACCAGCAACTAAAACAAAATATGTTATTACTTATAAAAACAAATTAGAACTTTTGCATTTAACTATCATATAATTAATTTAAGAAAATATTTTGTAAAGAAGTGAGACGTCCTCTGAGAACTATGAGTTCCATTGAGCAACACAATGACAGGACAAGTAGTCTGTCACATAAAAGTAGTTTGGTCTGACCAGGAGGACCTGGTCTAACCAAAGCCCAAACTGGCTATTGCTTGTATGAAGTAACCTATAGACCATAGTAACCAACTAAATGCCAACTGTAAGCTAAAAATTCAATTATATTAATATGCTAATAAATATACTCCAAATCACCTCTACGTCATGAATATTAAACTTTTTACACTTGAGTAAAATAGTGGCTTATTCAACTTACATTTTTTTCTAAAAAATGAATACTTGTACTTTTTTACTAGATTTTTTGTAAACAACAACTTTTTAAAAACTAAACAAAATTGAGAAAATCTACTGGAGCGTGACCAAACCCTAAAACTTGGTTTAATTAGCACATGCTATATAACATGTTAATATCTATTTGATAATAATATCAAGGCAACTTATTTAAAAAGGTAAAAAAAACCTTGTGTTTCCCACATAGTAATGGATTTTATAGAGAACGGTTATTAAAGAAACACATTAAATCTGTTCATGAGAAAAATAAAATTTAATGTGATTAAAATTTAATATGAAAATTTAATTAAATAAAAAATATGCTAAAAAGCTTCTTAGTTCTGAATTAGCCAATACAGATAGGTCAGGTTGTATTATGATTTCTGGGTATAATATTATATTCAATTAACAGGCTTATTAGCTATTAATTGAAAATAAATTTTATCACATCTTGAGAATGAGTGTGAATGGAGCCTTATTATGAAAAGTCTCTTCACAAAATAAAAACTTATTGGCAAAGTGCTTTCAACCTAGCTAGAGGCCATCATCAGTGAATAAACTGTTAAAGAAATAAAAGGAAGAAGAGTGAGTCTATAATTTAGATTTAGATATTTGATTAAGACCTATCTAGTCTGAATCTAATATTTAAAGCTAAATCATAGACTCACTCTTTTTCCTTTTATTTCTTTGATGGTTTTGCACTGATGATGGCCTCTAGCTTGGTTAAAAGCGCTTTGCCATTAAAATTTTTATTATGTGAAGAGACTTTTCATTTAATTATTTAAATTTTATCAATACGAGGTAACACCTAGTAATGGCTATACCTCTATGACATCATTTTAGCATAGTTGGTAGCAGTGTGTTCCTACCATGACTAATGGGAAAGGAAATTAATCAAAGCCCAGAGATCTTCAACAATCTTTGTGCCAAAAACTAATGGATATACTGGATATACCAAATTATTATTATAATAATAGTATAAATTAATTATAATTATAGTGAGAAAGATAATTATATCTTTCTTCTTAAATACAGTCCATTAAATCTTAATTCTTAAATATAATTATAGTATATACAATACATAATATTGTTAGGCATAGAATTTTTAATTATGTACACAGCTATAATGAAGCACTCAATGCAAATCTAGCATTCAACCTTTCGACCATAACCAGAGCTGGCAAATTTTAATAATGAGAGAGTAAAGACTTGGTTGATTTGGTAATAACAAAACTGTTACTATAGGGATAAATAATAAATAATAATAATTTTTTTATTTTCTCCAAATACAAAATACAAAAAAGAATACATATTATTTTATTTAACAATAATAAACTGCTTAGGAGATACCCCATAAGGCAACGCCTTGATTGGAGTTCGTCTCACTTTTGACATAATATTAGTTTGAATGTATATCTTAATTTTCTTTATGAACTGTACACTATATGTATTGTGGTTATAAATAACTAAAAAAAAAATAAAATAAAAAAATAAATAAATAAAAACATAAACATACAAACCCACATTCACACACACAAAAAAAATAGCTTGACAATCATGATAGCTTGGCAATCATGTAAATAAAAGAGAATATATATATAATTCAGAGATACCTGGGTGCTAGATTATTAGGATGAAGTTTAATCTATATTATTTCCTAAAAGTAACATATCCTCTACTGTCTGCAGTTTGTAATTTCAACTTTATCCACTTGAACAAAAATTGCAAAAAGAAAACTTTTATTTAAGAGAATTACTTTATTTAATTACCTCAGAAACATCAAAATTGTAGACACTGGAAGGAATAGGTTGCCACATCAGTTGTTGATTCCAAACCTCTCTACCGACAGGAGGATATAAGGATGCGAGTAAACAAGAAACGCTCTCAAAATCTCTATTGTTAGGATTATATTTTGCTATGGTATCATTAGGGTAGTACAACTCTGGTAAGTAGCCAGAATATCTCTTTCTTATTTTGGATCCTAAACTATACAGTTGATTCTTTCCTAGCTGAAAAACAAAAAACATAAAATATAAAAGCATAATTACTGACAAAAGATGCAAAACTTTTTATGCTAGTAATGTTCATCAACTATTAATCCTTATAATTTTAAATATGTTGTATTTAACTATCTACTTCGTATTCTTGTTTCTTATATAAAGGGAAACGTAAACATGATATTTGATAAAAAATAAACTAATGCTGATGTTTATTGGTCTCATATAGGACTATATGCGTG
This sequence comes from Microvelia longipes, assembly GCA_018340805.1. Lineage (NCBI taxonomy): Eukaryota > Metazoa > Arthropoda > Insecta > Hemiptera > Veliidae > Microvelia > Microvelia longipes. The sequence goes on along the minus strand of JACMZG010000008.1, from coordinate 33,354,641 downwards.
CAAAATTTTAGATCAATCCGATAATTTTTTCATTAATTATTACAGTCATAAATGATGTCATTGAAAAATTTCCAGACAGCACAACTAGACCTAAATGTTGATTTTTATATCATGTTTCAAGTATCTAGATTAAACACATTGGAAGCTACAATAATAAAAAACACACTCAGGAGGTCGTTTAAACACCTAAAAGTGGTAATCTGTAGAAATCCCGGTTTCAAAATTTTAGAGCAAATGAGGAAAATTAAAAATAAAATGTAAATGGATTACATTGGTAAGTTCTCCTTTTCCCATAGGCCAAAATCTATTATCTGTATATGGGTACGGGTCATTTGGATAAGTGTACAGTGGAGCCCGGCTACCATGTCTGCCAACCTAGAACATATTTAAAATATATAGCGGTACAACTAGTATAACAATAAAAACAGAATCTACAAATTGGTATTTAACAAAACACAAATAAAGTATAACAATGTTATGTTTATTATTTGATACTATTCGGACTCGCTTTGCTCGTCCTCATTATATAGAAGTGACAACAGCACTGACAACACTCGATGGTTCTTAACTTTTATGACGCAACAAAAATCATGGATATACTTGTCATACGGAAACGAAATGTAGGGTACTTGTTTATTACATATAAGTATACACTTGCACCAAATCTCAATTCAATTATATTCTGGTTTTATACATTTTTTTAAAAAAAAAGGTACACAAGTCATTCAATAAATTGAACTAATGCTGATAATGAGATGAAACTTGGCACATATGTTAATCTTATCCATAGACATAGCTACATGTGTGTCATATCTCAAATTGATCGCAACATTTTTCTGCGTTTTATGATTATTTTAAAATTTTTGCTGAGTCATTATAGGGGGTAATGACGCAAAAAAAAATTCCTTTTTGATTCATTTTTGTACAAAGTTTCTACTGTCTAGCATAAATACACTGGGAGCTATGATGATAGACATACACACATACAGAAAACTTTGTAAAAACCGCTCAGAAGGTCTTAAAAACACCTGAAACAGATAAGTCTGGTGACATGCTGGTTTAGGATTTTTTCCAAACACAATACTTATCCCTTTATACAAACAGTATAAATGAGTAAAAGTAAAAGCCTAACTTCTGAAAGCCCATTTCTAGTCATTATTTTCTCCAAATAAATTGATTTTTTTTTCAAACTTTAATCTCCATTCTTTAACTGAAATTCTACTTAAGGCACAATTTTCATTTTCGCAGCATTTGAAAGCCTAAACTTAGTGCTTATAAATTCATTATACCTATTTTTAAATAATTAGTAACCAGTTTAATTATAAGTGAACATAAAATAAAAATCCTACTATTTAAAAAAAACAGTTTTTCAAAATTTTGAAAACATTCTTAAAAAAGCTTAAACTGTGAGTAAAATATCCACAAAGTTCATTTTGGAGCCACCATGGGATTGGAACAGCTAGTGGTGCATAATTGTAAAAAAGACACTTATAAGAAATTTGCATCAATAACTTTGTGATACATTATCAACAGTATTGGTCTCCATAATTAGTATAAGTTATGTGTTTGGGCGCTTAAGAGACAAAATGAAACATTAGATGTTATATTTATACAACAATATTTCGCTCTTCATCACACAGAGCATTTTCAAGTTATTAAAATCTACAAAAGAAAAACAGATAAACCATAATTACACTCAATAAAGTTATTACTAGAATAAAGATTAGAAAATACATATTATTTAAGTCATGCAGAGCTATTTGAAATAAATAATTATTAAATTAAAAAACTTACTAAAGTTAGGCTATATTAACTAACTAAGTCGAAAATTAGAAAGAAAAGATCAGGTCCAAAAACCTAAAAAGTTAAAAATAAATTAGAAGAAAAGGAAAAGAATAGTCAAATTAATGATAACAGTGCTAAAATATTAAATTCATTGAAAAATATTTTTCAATGAATTTAATATTTTAGCACTGTTATCATTAATTTGACTATTCTTTTCCTTTCTTCTAATTTATTTTTAACTTTTTAGGTTTTTGGACCTGATCTTTTCTTTCTAATTTTCGAAGCGCCCAAACACATAACTTTGTGATATTTTTTACACTTTAATGTACCTAGACACACACTATAAACAAGTTATTACATATACTAATTTCTAATACAAACAACTGTTTATAAAAGAATGATTAGTCCAAAAGCTCTTAAGTTATTAAAAAGAATGATTTGTTCAATAATTAATCAATCACTTACAATAGCAACAAAATTTAATGTTTCTAAAGAAGCTTTATCTGGATATTCATCACTATCTACATATTCAATACTACTACCACTTATAACACCATGAAAACCTAATGATAAAACTAACAAACTAAAAATATTGTAAACATAAAGTGAAAACTTCATATCTTCAACTAAATTAAAGAAACTTGAGTTAGTTAATAAAAGCAAGAATTACCACTTTTAGTTAAAACACTTTAATTACAATACTGATAACAAAAAGAAAAAAAAACACAAGGGCACTTATTAATGACGCAATCTAATTGGAATCATTATTTAATTCATTATAATATATAGGTATTAAAAAAACTTTAGCCAATAATTTAAAATTTAATTTAATTTTTGAATACTGCTGTAAAAGGAAACTAATGAAAATGTTTTGCATTAAGGATAAACATTATTGTAAAATATGACGCTCAGGTTTAGCATAAAAATAAAAAAAAGTTTAGCACTAAGTAAGATCATAAACCCATAATCTAAATCTTCGTTTTAATAAATAAATGATAAAATAATATAATTACATATTCTATCATTAATTAATTAATACAATAATTAAAATTACTAATATTAATATTAGTTTTTGTCTTTTTATCAGCTATGGCTGCTAACTCAAGTAATTAAAACAATCATTACCCAATTGAATTAAGACAACAAAAAAATAAAAGACACACACACACACACACACATATATATATATATATATATATATATATATATATATATATATATATATATATATATCCCAACCAAAAAACTTAGAACTAATTAAAAATTGCATAAAGAAACAATATGATAACAATATAACTAATACCAGTTTTGGATTAATTAATGAAATGATTTATTTTTTATTTCTAGTATTATGTATCATACATGTATATTATTACAATACTATAATAATACTACAGTGAGGTCAATTAAAAACTTTACTTACTAGGGTTCACTACAGTGCCTGTATATCACAGGCACAGGTGCCTGGAAGAACAAGGACTCTAGGTTTTAGAACCCCCTCATAAATTTATAGCATCTTTTATACTTTTTTCTCTATGAAATATAGTTAGCACAATAAGTTTATATAGTAAGAACTATTTGTCAAGTATTAACTCTTGCATATATTGTTCTTAGTCTTATTATTTTTTGTTCATGTATTTTGTTCATATTAAGTAATATTTTTGTACTTTTGTTTTTAGTCTTTCCTAAAGATGATCCAAATGGATTGAAATATCTGGTGCCTGTTAATCAAAAATATTGTAGCCCTGAAGTCGTTCCTTACCAAATAGTAATTATGGAGTTCTAGATAAAACATTTCTGTTTAAAGACATTTTTACAAATATAAGAAACACTCAAACAAAAAATCACTTTACCTTAACGAAAGAAACAATACATCACACAGGTAAAGTCTAACTATTTTTTCAGTGAGTGGAATTGGGCAAAAGCAAGAAGTCTGAGGTAAAGGCACATCAAAAATAACATAAATACAATAGTCAGAATTATTTATTTTTGACTTTAAAATGCAAAGAAAAAGAAGAAGAGAGTGATTGTTGTGATTTTGTTTAAATTTATTTAAAATTCATAATACAACTATCATCAAATTTATTTATTTAATAATTTATAATTTTGCTTAAACTTAAAATTTATTGAATAATATAAAACTCGATTATGAAGGTTACTTTAAAAGGCGTAATGATAAATGACATTTTAACAGATTTTGTTGTTATGAACTTTAAAAATAATTTGTTACTGATAATAACTCAGTTTAAGAAGCCTGGATGTTTCATAGACGGCAAAAAACAAGGAGAAGGACCCAACACAGTTTATTCATTAAACGCTTTACTCGGAGATGATGATAAGTATTTACCGGTTGCTAGGTATTTATATGAAAAACTCCCTCTACCTGACAATGTTGTATTTAGTATAGCTTTGAAATGTGACGTCTCGAAAATTGTTTTAGATGCATTATGTGATGTTCTAAGAGAGATAAAAGCATGGTGAAAATTATAGTATAATTAAAGAAGGAATTCTACTTTGTGCAGAGTAAAGCTGTTATTTGAAAAGTTCTCTCAACTTGTTTGGAGAAAATCACTTCGTAAACACAACATATCAAATCCGCAGATATTTGATTATGCTGTATGAACTATGAGGAGGAAATCCAGTCACATTTTTAGAACGAGGGAGATTTATTCTACTCCACTCTGCCGATACACCATAAGAGGCGATCATATAACTTTTAAAATATTTTTTTTATTAATATAATAATGTAATTTTATTATGCCTAGAAATCACATTTCAAGTTTTTTTTGTTTTCAACTTCCCATACACTTTGAGTTATACCTTTACTATAAAAGACTAGATGTTTTGTCTTGGGGTCACAGTACTTTATGGAGGGAACTAATATGGTGCAAGGAACAGAGAATATTCAATGCTATACACTCGCCTGTTAAATACGTTTAATATCTGCTGAGTAGCAGATGCCACCTGTATTTTTTATGGCAACCACTTGAGACCGCCTCGAGAATCACGAGTCTGGAACCTCTGTCTCAGATCAGCGTTATTCAACCTTTATGAACCAGGACTCAATTCTTATACTTTATATGAACAAATGCTTTTGAATGAGCACCAGTGGAGTTGTTCATAATTAAAGAAACGAAGAAAAGAGTCTCTCCACAAAACTATTGGAGACTTCCCGAATTGTTTTGAGGAGAAACTCTTTTCTTTGTTCCTTTAATTATATGAACAAGTTTTGCAGGCTTAATATTATATTTTGAATTATGACCAGATTAAATAATAAAATATAATTCTTACTCGTTAATAACATTTAATGAATAGTCCTCCGTTTCTCATTTTGTTAAAACAGATCAAAAATTATAAGTGCAGCCAGTCAGACATTTTTGCAGTATTAGACTTTTCCTCATTTATACCATAGGTATATAGAAAAGGATTGTGCTTGCAAAAATATCTGAAACCAGAATTATCCATTTTAAATGCCTCCTGAGTGGTTTTCACAAAGTTGTCTGTCTGTATGTGCGTGTCTGTTATCATCATAACTCCTTGTGTAGTCATGCTATAGAGTTGAAACTTCAAACAAAAATCAGTCTACCACTATAGTTGTGCTGTTCAGAAAATATTTTTTTTATGATGTCACTAACCATCATAAAACGAGGAAAAATTATGTGATCGGATTGAGATTTGGCACGCATGTGAGTATGTATAAGACTAACTTATGGGCCGAGTTTCATCTCATTATCAGCATTAGTTCAATTTTTATAGAATGACTCGTCTTAAATTTTAAAAAAATTGTAAAAAATCAGAAAATAATTCAATTGAAATTAAATTTGGTACATGTTTATACCTTTAATTAATAAATAAGGACATTTAAGATTCGTTTTAATACGAGAAGTATATCAATGATTTTTGTTGGATCATAAAAATTAAGCAGCATCGAGTGTGTTCAGTGCTTGATGGGTGACCGCTGAGAATTAAACGGATGCATTTATTATCAGGACTAGCAAAGCGAGTCCGAAGACATGTTGCAGTATAATTTTGGTTAATTGTATAACCTGAAGAAGAGCGAAGTGAGTCCGAAACAGGGAGGATTAGGGTAGCGAATCCAATGTGATGATGAATAGTTGGGTCCAGGACAGCCTGATGACCAAACGTATGGTTTACCTTTATTCTAATTTTAATTTTGGCAACAAAAGTTTTAGGACTAGAAATGTCCCCATTTGCCTTTTTAATAAATATAACTTAAAATATAAACAATTCAATAAACCAACAAAACGAGTAAGTTACAGAAATGAACTCATAGATGGGTCAAATGAAGAGTGGAGGGCAACTTTCATATACAAGGAGAAAACTGACCTAAGTTCACATCAATGTTCATAAAAGTTGAAAAATCAGGTACCTCAGAATTTTTACTCACAACATTACCTCATCATCACTACTGTGATGATGAGGGTAGCATGAGGGCTTTGCTCACCCTGAGGTTATAACAATCCCCAAATTTATTGTGCAACACATTTTTCATGAAGCAGTGCTAAAACAGGCACAACACTTAAAATTTCATTTTAAGGTTTGTTTGGCAAATGACCTAAAGTATGCTACTCTACATTGCACACATTCTTCTTTTTCTCAAATTTTCCATTTGGGAGTAATCTAGGGTAAAGTAGAGTAGACTCAGGATTATTTGCATGTGCGAACAGAAAAAGGATAAAAAGTGTGAATAACCTTCCTTGGTTATCTAACCTTCCTAGCTAAACAAAATAAATAATATAATAAATAAATAAATATATAATATATAAATAAATGTATAATATATAAATAAATATATAATATTTAAATAAATATATAATATGTAATTATAATATATATACATTTTTTGTTTAATTGGGTTGCTTTGTTAAAAAAACATGGTTATTTTACGGGATCTAAATTGTTTTAGTCAGACCCATTCATATTTCAGTGAAAAATCAAGTTTTACCTGGCTTTTCGTTCAAATGATGAAATAATTACTAACAATTTGAGTAAATAGTTATTATTTTCTTAATCTGCACTATCTTTTGTATAAATTACAGGGCCATTGCTAGTTTTAAATAATTTTTGTTCAAGTTAAGTATGTACATATAACAGCTTTCTGTTGAGACTTGTAAATCCAATTTCAGGCGATTGTGTTCACTACAACAAGATATATATGATTCTTTATTTTATTAAAGATGGTACACATTAATAAAACAACAAATATTTGCTCAAATTCCACGTAATAATTTCATAATTTGAATGAAAAGTATGGGGAGCAACAAGCACGTGAAAATTTCTCTCTGATAGTTTATTATGAGCACTTACCATTTAGAACACCAAAAATACCACTAATATTTTATAAGAGTGATTTCCCACCAGAACTTTATTTTACTCGGTCCCTTTGGAGGAGTAAAAAACAGTTTAGGGTAAGATTTTCTTCCCAAGTTTCGTTACGAAACATTATGTAGTAGAGGTTAGGGCAGTTTGGAGTAAAATAGTGTCCAAACATAGATCTTGCCTTAGGTTACTCTGGTGCACACTGCAATAACGCACCAAACAAACCTTTAAAAATAATGAACGTTGACCAATCATTTTCTTATGACCTAACAATAATTGTCTGCAACCCAAAGGATAAGAATTTATTGTCTTAGATGATAACCAGTAACTATGTTCTAATATTTACCTAGCATTGCTTTGTATTGTTGGTGTCAGTCTAAACATATGAGCTGTTAAAAGTCTTCAAGCCCTGTAATTTACACAATTTTAAAGACAGTATAATACAACAAGATGAGCATAGTAAGGATATCCTTGCAGGATGGATAAAGAATTTAAACATTTACTAAACAATTATTGATTATATTTGACTAAAACTAATCTTAATTAAACACATTAAGTATTTTTGAGGAATTCATAAAATATTATGGTTGAAATTTAAAAAAAATTCATGCTTAATTGGAACTTTGACAATTAAATATTGATGATTAAGAAAAAATTTATATATTTTTTAATGTTAAACTTTTTAACCTTTAGAACAAATTAGTAGAACTTTTTTAGAGTTAGATTTAAGTTGTCTATTTTTTCCAAAAAAATAAACACAACTTCAACCACAAAATAACAATTGTAATAAATTATTTAGTTAGTTGTTAAAATTATCCTTTTTGAAGTTTGCTATTTGGAGAGCAACAGTCCAAAGAACTTTAAATGGTGATTCTGGAGAGGGAATGTCTAATATTCTACTACACTCAGCTATAAAATACTCCATGTCATCAAGTTGCCCAGCCTCTCCTGGACTGGGCCTAGCGAGACATTTATTAGCTGCTTGAGCCAACCTAGCTCGCTCAGTAGAAAATTCTTCATCCAAATCAAACAGTTCAAGAGGAGGTGGAGGTAAATCCCTGAACCTTGGAGGGAACACCTGCAATTTGAGCACGCAGTTAAAATATTAATGTATCAAACAGAACATTTTAAAAGTGCTCAAGAAGTATGTGCTGCATTTAAGGTGATTAATACATTTATTGAAATGGGAATCATCAGAATCAAGTGCACACCTCAATTATTTAGTGACAAGAAGTAACAATAGACAGAAGTTTAACAATAAAAGCATCTAATTATACTAATTGTAAAACTTACAACTTAAATACAAATTTTAATTTTATAATATATTTATTTTAGCATTTATTATGATGTTAAACTTAATTTGTTTTGTATGCCATAGTTTGACAATCTGCATAATTATTAGTGCTACAAGTAGTTGTAAAATAGTGGTTATAGAAATATTTACAGCAATTTGAAGAGGAGGTAATGGTTGATCAAACGGTGGTGGAATTAATTTTAGTGGTTCATGTTTGACATTCAACTCTTTATAAGCATCTAAAACTTGTGTCACTAAATCTAAATTGACTGAAAAAAGCTTAGTATCAAATTCCTGGGTTAGGTCTAATGGTGAATCTCCCACAGTCTCCATAAGACTTCCTCTAACTCCTGTGCAGAGCCCACCACTATCAGCAACAACTGTGTAATCTAAAACCTTAACAAATTATTCAACAAAGTATTATGTTTGAGACAAGCCAAGAACAAATGTAGGAGTGCTCTGTTGAAGTCATTTCAATAAATTTATAATTAAAGAGATATCTGTCAAAATTTTAATTCAAGAGATTGCAGCGGCAACTCTATACCTTTGACAGTACACAGAATTAAAATTATGTGTAATTTAAATTTTCCTCTATTTCATTTCAACTCATGGATTAGGTGTAGTAGTGTTAATATGTAATAAAAAAGATCGTCTATCAAATGATACTTTATTCAAATGATTAATTTCTAAATTACCAGAGTTGGCAAAATTATTTTTTTCTTTAAAAAAGAATTTAAAATTTAATTAAAGAATTAATTTTTTTAATAATTATAAAAGAAAATCACATTTTTATTAGCTTTTTAACTGTTATACCATGAAATGCTCAACAGATAGTGTGAAACTGAAATGCTAATAATGCACTTATACATGTCTCAAAGATAACAACAAAATATTTAACTTCCTCTCAGTAATGCTTATGTAATATAGAAAGATCTATTTTGAAGGAGCGTTTTATATTTGTAAATTATCATGTTATATCAACAAAGGTTTTAATATACTGTGTTATAAATAGAGACAAGCTATGAGTGTTTTTTAAAGAATTAATAGAATTCATAATGAAGTTCTGGTTTATTTTCAACAATAAACAATTTTTATAATTTTATTTTAACAAATATGAGGCATCTTTAAGGCTAATAAAAATTTAATGAAAGCTCAATTCTCCTAGTCACCATCTTTATCAGAAATGCATAAACAATTTTGTATTGCTAGACCTTAAAAATCTAGAATTATTATGCACTCGATGTTCATCTATATGTAAAAGATTACATATAGCCATTTAAGGATGAGGAGGAGCCATTTAATGAGGGGGAAGAGCTGTCAAAAAAGCTCCAGTTAAATATTACAGAGAATACTCTAAACATAAAAAATAGTATTTGAAGAAAACGATGATATCCTTATTGTTATAACTATCAGTAAGGAAGCTTGTCTGGTTGTTAACAGTTATATTCTTATAACAGAGTATTCAACAGTAAAACTATTAATATTTATAATAAAAATTCAAATCAAACATTAGTGACATGACACAATTATGTCAGGTCCAACAAACGCCCCCATTTGGGTTGAATTTTTAACTAGGGTTTTTTCTTTTGGATTTAATTTTGGTCTTAGGCCTAAAGTTTCCGAAATTTTTTTCAATTTAGGTTTTGCAAGAGCTTTGGTAAAAATATCAGCTGACATATTATCAGTGCTGATATATTCTAATTCGATAATATTATTTTTTTACCAAATCTCTTACATGATGGTACTTCAAATCAATGTGCTTACTCCTTTTGTGAAATACAGGATTCTTTGCTAGGGCTTGGGCACTTTGATTATCAATTAGAATTTTGATGGAATTTTTATTATATGATTAAATTCTAATTCTTCGAGCAGGAATTTCAGATTTAGAAGTTCCCGAGCAGCCTCGCTTAACGCGATATACTCGGCTTCCATACTGGAGAGGGAAACAAGATTTTGTTCTTGGATTCCCAAGATATGGCCCCCCCAGCCAGTATGAAAGTGTATCCTGATCGGGACTTTCTATCGTCTGAATCTCCTGCCCAATCAGCATCGGATAAGCCAATAAGTTTTTCTCCAGTTTTCCTGAATGTGAGAGCATAATTTGATGTTCCCTTGATGTAGCGAAGTAGTCGTTTGGCCGCATCCCAGTGCTGTTTCTTCGGACTTTTATTATATTGACTTAATTTGTTGACGGAGTAAGCTAGATCTGGACGAGTTGCTGTTGATAGATAAAGTAGTGATCCTATTAAGCTTTGATACTGAGTTGGATCTACTTCTTGAGCTTCATCTTGATCTTTTGGTTCCTTCTCTAGCTGGCTGTTTGGATCTAATGGTAATGGTATAGGCTTACAATTTTCCATTCCAAATTTTTTTAATATTTCAATAGCATATTTTTCTTGACTTATTTGAATTTCCTTTTCATTTTTAACTATCGAAAGTCCTAGGAAACTGTTGATGTCTCCTAAGTCTTTGATGTCGAATAATTTTGAAATTTTTTCTTTTACCTTGGATAATAATTTCTTATTGTTGAAGCTAGTATAATATCATCGACGTACACTGCCATTAATACGTATGATTCTCTTTCTGTTAGTTTATAAACACAAGGATCTTGTTTACTTTGTTTAAAGTTATACTTTTTACTTGGTCATCGAATTTAATATTCCATTCTCTACCGGCTTGACGTAGACCATATAGAGATTTTTTTTAAAAGACATCTTTTTCTCCTTGTTTGTAGTAGTCTGGTTGATGCATGTAGATTTCTTCGCTTAAATCGCCATTTAGGTAAGCTGTTTTTACATCTATTTGGTCAATATGTAAATCATTTTCTACAGCTAGAGCTAGTAGAAGTCTTATAGAGTTGAATCTTACAACTGGAGAGTATGTTTCTGTAAAGTCTATGCCGTATCTTTGAACATAGCCTTTCGCAACTAGGCGGGCTTTAATTTGTCAAAAGCTCCGTTAGCTTTATATTTTTACTTAAGATCCATTTGCATCCGATTGGTTTTTTCCCTGGTGGTAAATCAACAAGTGTCCAGGTTTTCTTTTTTAGTAATGAATTATATTCTTCATCCATTGCAGCTTTCCAATTTTTACGTTCTTCTCTTGATAACGCGTCTTCTACATTTACAGTTCCAGGATCTTTTTTCATTATTTTGACATTTTTTATTTTTCTAGGTCTTCCCTTTTTTCCAGTTTTTAATTTTTTAGGTCTTCCTGGGTCAATTTTAAGGGTATACTCTTCTTCAGATTCTTTTTCATCAGTTGATTTTTCATCGTCATCTGAGTTAAGAATGAATTGATTTTCTTCTTTATTGTAATTTTCTTCATCATCATTGTTATTTTTTTCATCATCATTGTTATTTTCTTCATCATTATTGTTATTTTCTTCATCATTAATGTAATTTTCTTCATCTTCACCGAAATTTTCTTCAACGTTGATTTTATTTTCTTCTATATTATTATTATTATTACTTTTTAATTTAGAATTATTATTGAATAGAGTGCTGAAATCAAAAGTAGATTTTTCTTCTTCTATATGACTTCTATTCTGATATTTATCTTTGTAAGCGATAATTTCAAGTATTTTTACATCTCTACTTTTTATAATTGTATCTCTCAAAAGATATATGCTTTTGCTTCTTCTGAATATCCTAATAAAATATTGTTTACTTTTAGATTCAAATTTTGTTCTATTGGCTTTTTATTTAGTACGTATGCTATGCTTCCAATTTTTCGTAAGTGTATGGCTGTTGGTTTTTTACCTGTCCATTCTTCTTGGGGAGTTTTTACTATAGTTTTTGTTGTACATCTATTTCTGAGATAAGTAGCAGTGTTTATCATTTCTGCCCACATAAACTCTGGTAACCCTGACTCTAGTAGTAAACATCTTGCCATTTCTACTAATGTTCTATTAGCACGTTCAGCTACAGGTTCATTTGAGGAGTGTATTCAGCAGTTAGTTCATGCTTTATGCCATGATTTTTAAGTATGAATTAAAAGTTCGGCTGCAATACTCTTGAGCATTTGTCCGTTCTTATAGCTTTTATTGTTTTTCCTGTTTGTTTTTCCACAAATTTTAAATTCTTTAAATTTTCAAATATTCACTTTTATTATGAAGAAAATGTGAATATTTTTCTGGATTTATCATCTATAAATGTAGCAAAATATCTAGTACCGCTTCCTGATGGTGTAGGCATAGGTCCGCATATATCAGAATGAATAAGATCTAGTAAATTTTCTTTTCTAGGAGGTATTTTATTCTTTGAAAATGGTAACCTGTGCATTTTTCCTTCGATACAAGTTTCGCAATTTTTGTTGAATTCTTCTAATTTTAGGTTTGGTATACCATGAATTAGATTTTTCTTTATCATGTTACCTAATTGTTTTCTATTTAGATGTCCAAATCTTGAATGCCAAATTTCGTTTAATTCATTTGGTTTATTTATTATTTTTTCACGATTGTTCTAATTTTAAGTATATTATTTCTTTTGTTTTTAATTTCATCATCTGTTGTATTCACTGCCTTTTCTGCATTTGTTTTTGATTTTGACATGGATGTTTTTGTTTATTTGTAGGTATTTTATCCTTGTCTATTTTAATATTATTTAATCTTTCAACGTAGTATAAGTTTCTATTTACTTTGGCTTTGATTAAAGTTTTATTATTTTGAGTGATGAATGCATAATTTTTAAAAAATTTTACTGTGATTAGGATTTTGTGTGGCTTTTTATCAAATTTGTTTTTATTTCTGGAATAAATAGAGTTTCTTTTAATTCTATTTGTTCGATTTTGTTGTTAACTACTGAGTGGATTTTGATAGTGCCTTTACCTTGAATGTTGACTTGGCTGCCATCTGCCATTCGCACTTTTTCAATTTCTTTTATGTTGTTGTAAGTTATGAACATATTTTATTGTTACAAATGTGTGAGCTTGAGCCTGAATCCAAAATAAAATCTGTTACTGTTTTATTTGCATTTGGTTCGATAGATAGTACATTTTCTTCTAAATCTTCTTCTATTATTAGTGAAGTATTATTCTTTTCTTAAAGAAACAGTCTTCTGTTTTATGATTTGACTTCTTACAAATTTTGCATGTAAAAGTATTGTTAGTAATTTTGTTTGATTTATATTTTTTATTTTTTGTTTAAAGAATAATTATCATTTTTTGATATTGAAGGACTAGATTTTTTCTTCTCTGCCTCTTCTAGTATTTTTATTTTTAAGGTTTCTAGTGAAGGAAGTTCATCTCTACATTCGATGGAACATTTGAATATCTCATACTCGTCGGGTAATGAAGATAAAGAAGTATTGTTGAAAAGTCATCTGATGGTGAACATTTTAGATCTTTAGTTGATCTATATTTCAAAGAATTGTTTGATGTGTTCTTCCATGTCTTGATTACATTTTTTGTTTAAATTTATTAATTGTCTTGTTAGCTGTACCTTTTTGTTTGGTCCAGTAGGTTTAAACGTTTTTTCAAGTGTGTCCCACGCTTCTTTAGAGGTTTTACAATTTTTTACATGATGGATGCATGGTGGTGATATTGCAAGTATTATAGTTGCTAATGCCTTTTCGTCTTTCAAAGTCCATTCTATATCACCATTATCTCCACTATTGTTATTAGGTGTAATTACTCCGTTTGTATAATTCCATAATTCACTATGGATTAGAATCATTTTTACTTGAATTTTCCATGTTTCAAAATTGTTCTTGTTAAGCTTTTCAATTTGATAAATGTTTGACATTTTTTAAATATTTTAGTAAATTATTTTTAAGTTATAGGTATTTTTAAATTTTCACTTACTTACTGGGCCCATAACCTTTGTTGTAACTATCAGTAAGGAAGCTTGTCTGGTTGTTAACAGTTATATTCTTATAACAGAGTATTCAACAGTAAAACTATTAATATTTATATAAAAATTCAAATCAAACATTAGTGACATGACACAATTATGTCAGGTCCAACCTTATTTGCTCAAAATTATAAGAAACAGATTAGTATATAACAAAATATTTGAGAGTGCCAGTTACTTCTTTCAATTTTTTAAGTTAATAACCTAACAAAGTAAAAAAATACCTCAGGATCATCAGAATCAATAGGATTGAGCTTAATTGAATCTGTTGTTAGAAAGTTCACTATCAGTTCTAATACTAAATTATTATCTTCTTTTTCAATATATTTATCAGATAGAACATGACCAGAACCAAGTACAGCAATCTTACCACCTATGAAAAATAAAATAACAGGGAAAGAAAATAATATTAATATTTAAGCACGGAGTGCCTCAGCGCTCTGTTCTTGGACCCCTGCTGTTTTTAATTTACATTAATGATCTCCCTGAATGTGGAGCCATGAGTCCAAGATTTGTGGATGATACTACATATGCAGTTAGTGGGAAGAATCTTGATGGAATAGTTAATAAAATAGATGATATTATCAAGCTAGCAAATGACTATTTCAAGCTATGAAATGAGTTAACTTTAAATGAGTCAAAAAACCAGATTTTAACTCACACTCTTAAATATAATTATAATAATAATATAAACATTTCACCCATTAAATACTTGGAGTGTCCCTTCATAGTACACTAAACTAGCATTTTCATTCACGTATGCTGTATTGTATTAAAGAATGGGGAGCCCTCGTAGCCAACAGTATTTTTATTTTACAAAAAAAGGTATTCGTAATATTTTATTGAAAATAAAAATTTTAACTTTTCATTCAGCCTATATTTTTTCATTGCTTTTGTTTGTTAAAGCAAAGTATGATGAGGGGAGTTCAATTATATTAAGAACCACAATCATGGCACTAGATATATTGCTAACATCAATATTCCCACTTGTAGGCTCAACAATCACATCAGTCCCCAAATTTTAATGGAATAAGGTGCTTTAATAAATTACAAGCTTCAATAGTTGAACTTCCACCCAAAAAAATTTCAATAAAAGCAATTAAAACATTGTTGCTTGAGAAAGCCTACTATAATGTTAACGAATTTTAGCTGATAATTTAGTATTCCACCTTAAATGTTTAGTCTTTCTCATGTAATGTTATGCTTTTTTTTAATCAAGTTTGTTATTCAAGTTATGCTGCCTATGTTTATGCAGTCTATTTAATAATTTATAATCTATTTGTTTTCTTGTTTTGTTCTTTTCATTTAATTGGAAAATTTTGACAATTAAAAAACTTTGTAATAAAGTAACCTCAAGTATGTAAATAAATAAATATAGATAATACCAAAAAAATTAATACAAAAATTGTTGGTAATTTTTTTACTTTGCAATATTTTCAGGAATGGCAATATTTGATAAAATCAATATCCTATGGGGGGGAAAATATAATCAGTCCTTTCTCTCATATCAATGGTTTTTGGACCACATTATTTGCAATAACGATGCTATCCTCTCTTATTATACAGAGAAGGAAAATATAGAGAGGCTAAGATCCATGATACTTCAAATAAATAAGATGGTTAACAATAACTCATAACAACTAACCTGGATTCATGCCAACTGGTGTTAGGTAAGTAAAAGCCAAAACAGGTCTATTTAGAGGAAAAGAAACTGAACCAGTAGAAAGGATTGGTACAGCAGGTTTTGCTGTGTTTATAGTAGCACCATATGGATAAATAAAACTCAAGCTCCTAAAAAAATAATACAATAAAAATTGATAATTTTCAATAACATTCCCAATCAAAAAGACAGTTATCTTTTTGATCATATAAAAAGAAGTAATCCATTTTTCTGAAACAGGAGGAGCCTTCAGAGCTCTTAGACAAATTCCTTTGTGTATTGGCTATTGCTTAGTATTATTAGTTGCTTTATTTTTTTTTAATTGCATTTTTGCGAATTGACATCACGTGGTACAGTTTGTGGGCCCCTCGGAGCCATTCATTATATTGCCTGACAAGGATAGTTAACCAAATCAGGGTGGATGTAGAGGATGTCCTCAACCGATGCCACAGAACTCATTGATTTTGATGAAAACAATATATATATATATATATATATATATATATATATATATATATATATATATATATATTAAACTTTGTTAAGACCAAGTTTTTTGGTATGAGGAGGCAAAACTGAATCCATTCCTCTCCGCTTTTGTTGTCCAAACAACCACATAAAAATTTGCTAAAATGAAACTAAAGCTCTTAAGAAATTTTAATTATGATTTTTAATAGCCTAGGTATACTTACTGATTAAATTGTTCTGAGACGGTTTTCCCCAATACTCTTGGAATTTCACGGTTTAAAACTCCATTTTGAATCAAGCATTCTTTTGGATGAAAATATTTGTAATAATGTGTTCTGATTACGCTATCTGAAATAATAATAATATTTAGTCAGAGTCAAATTAAAAAGAAGCTACTAAATATGGAACTAAGCTTTTTATCTATTTCATTTTTAGAAAAAAGCAAACCTGCCCACATTTTACCCTTATGCATATCCTGAGCATTATTTGATCCACAGATGAGGCTGAGATATTGATGGACTAAGAACACTTTAAATCATTTTGATGACCAAAATTTCAACTATGTTGAATATTTTTCCAAAATCTAATAAATTCTCCATGATGAAATAGATTTGTTAGACAAGTACACATACAAATACATTTATAAAATATACATGAATTTACCCCTCACAAGAAGGCAAAAGCCTTGTATCGTGAGGAGGAGTATTTAGAACAGAACATATGGTATGTTTATATATTTATCTTTACTGTTTAGTATCAGTGCTGATATATACATTAATAATAATTACTTGTTTTAATATGTTTTGGTTTTAACATTCACTGAACTTCATTTCTTGTGTTCTTACTATGGCTGACTAGTTCAAAAGAATGAATAATTAAGCGTAAGGAGTAAGTTATACTCATATAATTGGCTGAGTTGTATAATGCTTAGTTTTTTATATAGTGGAGCTGCTGAATCGAGTCTCTTGGCTTTTGTCATGATTCTTAATAAGTTATTTTGAGCGCTCATCAGAGGTTGTAAGTAGTAGAGCAAGCTGAACCCCAGCTCACTACAGCATACTGTAGGTATGACTGGGCCAGAGCAAAGTAAATATACTAAATTGTTTAGATAGAGCACATATTTCTAAGCAGAAGGAAAACATAAGATAACTGTCAAAGTTTTAAGGTAATATGGTGTATGTGATGATCCCAGTGTCAATGCTGGTCTATCACCACTCCAAGGTAATTAATTTTATTTATTTTGTTTAGCTTAAAACACGCACAGTTTGTGGCGGTGGTACAGTTATCATTATGTATTTTTAGAGTAGAGGAACAAGGTTGACTTTTTTTTTGTAGGAGAGAAGGTTACATACTGAGTTTTTTGAATATTAAGAGATAAGTTATGTTTAGTGAGCCAGTTTCGTATTAAAATCATACCCTTAGTAGCTATCTCGTGAACATGTTTCCATGAATTGCTGCTAAAAACTGCTATGGTATCATCACAAAAGGAAAACAGTTTAAGTCCATTAAAATTAAGTCTACAGAACTTAGCAACATAAGCTGAAAAAAGATCTGGTCCTAGGACTGTGCCTTGAGGAATAGAGAAGATAGTGGTCTCTAGATCGCTAAGTACATCACCAATACGACATGATTGCTGTCGGTTCGACAGGTAAGACTCAAACCACTTGAGTACGGATCCAACAAGACCTAGCTCCTTTAAGCATTGTATCAAGGCGCAATGGGGCACGGAGTCGAAGGCCTTGGCTATATCTAGAGATACAACCAAAACCTTCCCCCCGTCATCCATCACATCATGAATATATTGCGTTACAGCACATACAGCGTCTTGAGTACTTATACCGCGTTTAAAACTGTACTGATTTTCTGGGATTATGTTGTACTTGACGAAATGTCTATTTAATTGAAGTTTAACTAGTTTTTCTAGAATTTTAGAGAAAGTAGTAAGCATTGAAATTGGTCTGTAGTTAGACATGATCTTAGTGTCACCTTATATATACTACATAATCTTTGAATTTAATAGATTATTTGTAAAAGCCCCATTTTAAATATAGGTTGTTAACTGATGGCCTTGCTGTCAGCAAAAAGAATTGTGCATATTATTGAAATAATACTTGGTTAGGGAAAAACATTTTAGGATGAAATTTGGGGAAATAAAATTCTAAGTAAAAATGAAAATAGCTAAGCAATAAATTAGATAAATCAGTACCTGAGTTAACCATATTTCCGTATTCTTCCAATAAATAGTTGATGTTTGTTTTCTGAGTCTTTTCTCCACCCTCAGCTAACACTACAAGAAGATTGCCTCCATTATCTAAATACTTTTTGATAGAATTGAACTCTTGTTCAGTAAATTTCTGCCGAGGACATGGTAAAATAAACACTAGTGCATCATTGAAAACATCACTAGTGATTTCTTCCTTGTTTCTATAACAAAGAAGTAAGATTATTTTACATTTAAAAAAATGGGTACAGTGTACCTCGGAACTTTTCCTCATCACTACGGATCCACTACACTCAACCTCCATATTTCCGACTTGCTTTGCTCATCCTCAAAATATACAAATCATTAAATTAATTCTGCAACTCGCTTCGCTGGTCCTCAGATAGTAAATATATTCATTTCATCCCCAGCAGTCACCCATCCAGGTACTGACCACACTCAATGCTGTTTAACTTTTATGATCTAACAAAAGTCATGGATATACTTGGCCTATTAAAACAAAACTTGGTGTAATTATTTATTATGTTAAGTTATAAACTTGTACCAAATTTCAACTCAATTTGATTCATAATTTATTTTTAAATATACACAAGTCACTTGATAAAAATTGAACTAATGCTGATAATAGGATGAAACTTGGCACGTATGTTAGTCTTATACATGGCTACATGGGATGTTTTATGATTTTTTAAAATTCTTGCCGAGTCATTATTGCAGGTTAATGACGTCATAAATAATTATTTTCCAGATAGCACAACTACACCTGTAGAATGATTTTTGTAGCAAATTTCAACTCTCTTTCATAAATACACTGAGAGCTACATTGATAACAGACACACACACATTCAGGCATATAGCTTTGCAAAAACCACTTAGGAGGCCTTTAAAACACCTCAAACGGATAATTCAGGTGACATACCGGTTTTCAATCTTTTTGCAAACACAATACTTTTCTACGGTAATGAGAAAAAATAAAAAAAAAAACTTAATTCACTAAAATCAAAATCAACAAAATATGAATCTTTAAAGTAAAAAATAATATATTTTTTAGAAAGAAAGTTATATTCTTGAATATATATACATTATATTTATACTACAGTCTATGGTTTAGTTTAAAAACCCCCAAGGTCATAAGTATTTTTGGGATTGACCAATCAGAGAAGCCGCTGCCAACCTCTCACTTAAAAAGAGAAAAAAATCCCTACCACAATAACCGCTGTAGGGAAAAAACCTTCTTCCCGGCAATCGTTCACTTTGTTTGTGGATCTTTTTTTGATTGCATGGTTTTGAAAACTTCTTTCAAATTAATCTTAAAAATTATATTTTAAAACAAAACTACACAAAAGAAATTTAAAAAAACATCGCCAAGAAAATACGGTTAAAATAACCTGATTTGTTTACTTAGTTTTTTCCCAATCCCTTCTTGCAATGATTTTTTTTCTTAGGAATCAGTGGTGTCTAAACTGACCTGTCAAGATTTTTAAACTAAACGATAGACTGTAAGCAGTCATAAAAAGGTAATCAATGATTTTAGAAAGTAGATAATTACTAATTTTTTTACAAATCTTTTTTATTTGGATTAAAAACATATGCAGGAAAAAATGTAGTGGCATTTTTTACATGGTACTGATATGCAGCTGTTAAAAGCAGTAAAAGCTACATTTATTACATAATTACCAATACATTGAGCAACAAATCAAGATATTTCTGTGAGCAATAAAATGTTAGAACATAAATAAAAACACACACAGGGTGTCCATCCCTTAAGGCCCATAGTACTAATGAATAATACTTACTAATAGGTAATTTATATATTTGATAATAATTAAGCTATGCATACATTCCCATCCCCAAATTTTGTAAAATAATCCTATTATTTAAATTTATGAATATACACCTCAAAGAATATATAGATAAAGAAAGATGGACCTGAGATTTATTTTTCAGACAAGAAAAGGTTAGTTCCATAGTCAGTTAACAGGAGCGCTAGTATGTAGGATGCGCCACTGTCGTTTTGTTTTTCAGCAAACTAATTCTGCTGGCTAATCTAATCTAATGATTTGTGTAAGGGCCATTCCATGCAGAATCAGCCAATTTTGTGCGGTCAAAATTTAAAAGTGAATGATACTTTATCTATTTATTGTCTTTTGCTTATTCTAAAAGGAAATGGTCGAATTTTCTCAATATCTTAATCCGTTTCTCGACAGTGCTTGTTTGTTTCTTGAAAAATGTAATTTTTTTTTTTTGATAAATTTTAAAATAACTGTAACTTGTTTATTAGTTGAGATAATTGAATGAAAAAACAGCTGTTGTAACCAGGAAATACTATATTTTAACTAATACCTGGTTTTGTTTTGGGTGTGAAGCGTGCAAAGCTTATTTTTAACCTAAAAATGCATAAAAATAGGCAAATTTTGGCCAATTTTTATGGGAAAAAAATATATGAAATAGTAATAACACAATCTTGATATTTTTACAGTGATGACCCCAAAGAGTGCCCTTAACATAAAATATTATTAGGTTTTTAATATTTACAGCCCTTCATGATTTTTAAGTGTGCGGAAGTAGTATGTTTTCAATTTTTGCCCTATTTTGACAAGCTATAACTCTGATGGGGCAACTTTTAAAAATCTGATATTTTTACATTAAACACTGCATACTAGTGCTCAATGCTCAAAAAGTTTCAAGGATGTGATATCTCTTATTTAGAGAAATTGGTATTTATATATACATACTTTTATATGTATAATCATATACTAGGGAGATTTTATCATTGTTAATGATTGGGTATTCTAACACTGATATGCCTTTATGAATTTTGTTCCAACTCAATTAAAGGGAAAAAAAGGTATGCGAATGTAAAAAAAATATCAGGGAATCAGAGACATGCACTGCATAGTTCCTGAAGGAAGCAATAAATTGATATTTAAAAGAACTTCATTATCTAGGTACGAAATCCAGCATTATTTTTGTTAAATTACATTTATTTTTTAATTTTATTTTTTAATTGTCAACCATCATTTCATACATGAAGTATCACTTCTTAAATTTCTTTAATATTAAGAATTGTAGAAATTGACCCTTCGTAGTTTAAAATAACATACTATCATTTGAGATGTGCTAAGTCATAACATGGTTATTTAAACAATTTGGTGTCAGATCAGTTTCACACATACGATACTGTATGTATGAAGCCATCTCATAGGCAAAATTATCAGTTAAAATTCGCTAAATACGATTATACTGCTATGAAATAAGTTAGCTACAATAGCTGTGAATAAGTTATTTAAAACTCCAAAAAATAAAAAACAGTTTTTATTTTAAATTTATTTCTTATACTATATGAGAGCAATATAATTTTTTTGAGGGGCTAATTTCAAACCAGCTGAGGAAGGGTTAAGCCCCCTAGCTCCTCCCTAGAATTGCGTATATAGCGATAATATAAGGATTTAAAATAAGTCATACTTTCCTCATAAATAGTGATAAATCTCCCTAGTATATGATTATACATATAAAGTATGTATATATAAATACCAATTTCTCTAAAATAAGAGATATCACATCCTTGAAACTTTTGAGCATTGAGCACTGTATATGCAGTGTTTTAATGTAAAAATATCAGATTTTTAAAAGTTGCCCCATCAGAGTTAAGCTTGTCAAAATAGGCAAAAATTGAAAACATACTACTTCCGGCACACTTCAAAATCATGAAGGGCTGTAAATATTAAAAAACCTAATAATATTTATGTTAAGGGCACTCTTTGGGGTCATCACTGTAAAAATATCAAATTGTGTTATTACTATTTCATATATTTTTTCCCATAAAAATTGGCCAAAATTTGCCTATTTTATGCATTTTTAGGTTAAAAATAAGCTTTGCACGCTTCACACCCAAACAAAAACCAGGTATTAGTTAAAAATATAGTCTTTCCTGGTTACAACAGCTGTTTTTTCATTCTTATCTCAATAATAACAAGTTACAGTTATTTTAAAATTTATCAAAAAAATGAAAAAATGACATTTTTCAAGAAACAAACATGTCGAGGGATTAAGATATTGAGAAAATTCGACCATTTCCTTTTAGATAAGCAAAGACAATAAATAGATTAAAGTATCATTCACTTTTAAATTTTGACCGCACAAAATTGGCTGATTCTGCATGGAATGACCCCTAACTATTTGCTTTACATAGTTAAAGGAGAGTTACTTTCAGAGTTGCAGCTAGATGCCAGCACTGACTTCACTTCCTCTTTCTACACCTATTATATTCTTTGTTGCACCTTCACAATATATATATATATATATATATATATTAATATATATATAATATATATATATTATATATATATATATATATATATATATATATATATAATAATTCACTATAAAATTCCCTACCAACAACAAGGATTAATGCTCACAAAACTTACAGACTTTTATAATCAATAACTTTTTAATTAGAAGAGTAAATGTGTGTTAACAACTTTAAAGCATAAGATATTTAAGGTGTATTTTGCTTATACATCTCGTAAATAATAAAAAATCTCTTACATAGAAACTTTCCACTTGATTTTAAGCTTCCTCTGTAAAGTTTTATAATTATCGTTTATTTTAAACAGTTCATTTTTGGATTGATTAAATACGATAGTTGATGGCAATGGTTTATTAACATTAACTCCCTGTAAACATAAAAAGAAAACATTATGGTAAAATTAAACATTTTTGATGTTTAATCCACAGTGCTGTGGAGGACAGGTCCGGACAACTCATAAACTGCCCTTGGTAGCAATCCAAAAATAAACGATTATATTTTTAAATTTCAATGTATGTAATCATGGCAACTATTAATAAACTGCATAGGCTTCTATGGTTATTGTCATGAAGATTTAGGTCTTCCAATGGTGACCGCGTCAATGTAGATGAAGAATCCGACGTTTTGTTTCCACTGTGGGAGGCATCTTCAGGAATGTAGGACATCATGGAAAGAAACACAATGCTCAACAAAACTAAACAGTTCAGTTTTGTAGAGCATTGTGTTTCTATCCATGATGTCCTACATCCCTGAAGATGTCTCCCACAGAGGAAGAGAAACATCAAATTCTTCATCTACGTTCACGCGGTCACCAACAGAAGACCTAAATCTTCATGGCAACTATTAGTTATGACAGCAACAATTATCCTTATAATAAAATTATATTTATATTTGTTTCTTTTTATTTTAACCTAATAAAAATGGTTCGCCATTGTCATGTTCTGCATTGCAAAAATTCATAAACTAATAGTAAGTTTTTTAAACTTCCAATGATTCCTACTGATTGGAGGTAAGTTCATTTTATCCAATTAATTTAATCTCATGTACGTAACATCTTAACAATGTAATTTAAAGATGTTTCTTAGATTGACTGTTTCAGGTAGCATTAAAAGTCAAAATCTATATTCTAGCAGGTAGATAATTTATTCACTATTGTTTCTTATTACCTGATTAAATAAATAATTTAATTGAATGAAATGTAAACTTACTTCCATCAGAAGCGTTCAGGGAAGTTTTAAGATCAAGAAGACCGTGCGAAGCACTTTGGCTAGTTAGAAGTATGACTTAAGTCAATTTCAAACTGAATATGAGCAATAAAGTGAAAGGTCAGTCGGAAGGTGGGTCTCCTGCCACACCAGCGTCAACCGGGATCTAAATATTTCCACTATAGAGTCCACTGTCTTACTGTTTAAGTTTCTATTGTTTCTGCTTTAAACTGAAGTCCAAGATATGCTTCAGAGTTCCTCAGCCCGTCAGTGCCACTATCCTTAATCAAATGATACCAAAATAGTTCTCGTTGCTTAGCAACGTTGAAAAATCAAAACAATATTTAGAAATCTCGCTATGTGGCGCAATCTAGCAAATAATAAGAACTATGCAACAATTTGATAACATAGTCTGAAGGCCACAATGAGATGCTGAGCCGGTACTCAAGGCCAATAGCGGACGATTATTATATTTTAACAATACAAACCTCAACAGATGGAGCCATTAGATATTATAATGATTTACAAAATTAACGGACGATCACATGATTTATAACAGCAAGTTAATAGAAAAAAACACTTGTTAGCTGTCAACTAAAACACCTAATAGATATTTTATGTTTTAAATCGTAAAATAAGATAAAAGGCAATGCACATTCTAGAGCAGGGGGGTGTCAGTAAGCAGAAATATCCCCCGCCTTCGTGAAGAAGAAAATTTTCTATAACTCCAAGAGATGGCAGCACTAAGCGCTACTTTAAACTGAATTAAAAGTTTTTTAAGTATCGATAGTTTAAGTCATTTTATCAGCGTCTTTTACACAAACAAAAAGGCGGTATTTTTCTGAAAAATATAAGTACAAAACGATTGTATTCACTTAAATAATAAAAAAGTTATTGAGATATTTAATTTTTTAAGGCTTTTAATTGTAATAATTTTGAACCGCCATGTTGTAACAGTGAGATAACCTCTTAAAAAAACCGTTTCTAGCGTGTTGTTTCATAGAGAAGAGATTAAAATGTGTTGTTTCGTTCATGTTCATAAACTAAGGATATTATATTATTAGCTTTCGTTTTGTGTGTAAAACTTCGACATCGATAAAATAGATACTTTTAACCGATAATTTCTTTCATAGTTCAGTAATTAACTTATATTGCCTTGTTATGGTTAATCAATCCCAAGTATTTTGTTCCGAGTTGTCAACAAGAGGCTACACGGAGGTTAGTTTCATTTTTTTAATTTCACAATAGAGTAATAGTGCTAAGAGTAATTATGAGTACTTATTAATAGTTTTTTGTCGATTTATGTATTCTCGTTTAGTGAAAATAGGAAAATTATAGAAGTTTTTACCCCCATTATTTGTTTTTTGTGACTAGGTTTTAGAGTGGATTAGAATTAACAAGTGACTTTATTCACTAGTTACTGGATTAAAACCTTAATTTATCTCTTTTTTTAAGGGAGTTTAATTCCTTCCACATGATAAATGCCGATGGTTGAATATACCCCACGTATGAACGAAGTAATTGTGTGACAGAATTTGTACAAAGCAATGACAAAAACGCAATAAAAACAATGATTTTCAGGCACAAATAGTGCAACATGTAGGGTTTGGTTTACACAATATTATGTCATTTCACAATCATCTGTCAGTTTTCTGAGTGGCACCCATTGTTAAAATATCGAGAAAACTTGAATCTTTTTATAAATTGATTTTTCGGAACTTGCACAAACTAGTTTTTTAGGGGTTTGGCTAACTTGGTATTTTATTTCACTGTAATTATAAGTAGAGAAATTGTATATTTACTAGGCTCTAAAAGGTCCACCTAAAATACTTGTTTTTACTGTATTGTTTCAATTTTTTATGCATATTTGAGTTTTAATTTTGTATCTATTTCCTAAATATATGTTTATGTTTTTCAGGATTCCTCATCCATCCAAGGATGCCCATCACATTAGAAAACAGCCCAAGAATCCAATGATTGTGATCAATTCATACTGAATCTGAGAGAATCTTTTTACTTATGATCGTTTCGTAAGTGATCTTCCTATTGTTCATCTTAAAAATTATGCAATACCCAGCAAAAATGTTCCTTGTAAGTACTTTTATTACAATAAATTGCGTATGGTTTTTTTTTAGGCTTCTATGGTTATATTTCATGGCTTTCATTTAGTGACCGCATTAATGTGTCAATTACTTCAGACACAGCGTACTAAATCCATGGATCACATCAATTAAATGCAGTTAAATACGCTAATAGTAAGAACTATGGGGAGAAATTACCTTTAGATGACATAAAAAGGTTAAATTACCTTTTAGTGTCAACATTATGAATGTTGACACATTTAAATGTCGAATTAGTGTTTTTACTATTTTAATTTTATAGTGGAATAGAATAGCAAGTAAACTGACTTTTCTAAAAAAAGTGCAAGTTTCGAAAAATCAATTTTTAAAAAATTGAGTTTTTGTGTAATTTAACAAATGGCTGCTACTCTCTGATTGACTGAAGAATGTCAAAGTACATAATATTTTGTAAACAAACCCTCTGTGTTGTTTTATTTCTGACCGAAAAATTAAAATTTGTACAATTTTTCTGTCACAAAATAACCTACGTCACGCCATTAGGCATGATCTCCTCTGCAATTACAATAGTTGATAAAAGTAGCCTAACGGCCAAATTTTCTTCTTTTGAAATTTCCAGTCAAAAGAAGGAAATTTGAAAATATTGAAAGCCCAAAATGTGAGTTAAGTCAGCAATGCTAAATTTTAAATTTAATAATGTAACAATAGTTACAATTTATTGCTTAATTAATGTTATTTGTTAAATTTGTTTTAGAACCTGAACGAACCACATACAAGCCAATCTTCTTTGAATTGCATTAGGAGTCATGATTTTTTTTTCTGATGGTGAGTGTATAAAGGCATTTAGTTTCATCATTTGTACTATTATTATTGGCAAGCCTAATATATTACTCACATACTGTAAAAGTGATAACATCAGTTCTTTATGTAGAATTTCTATTATCTTTAGATGGCCAAGTTAGGTCATGAGACCAGGCTGTAAAAAGTATTTGTCGCTTAAAATTTAAATAATTCTTAATCACAGCATATTGTAATGGCATCACTTTAACTATTAAACAATTTGTTAAGTAAAAAGTGTTTCTAATGTTGAAAGTTCTCTGTTTAAATAAAAGGCCTCAACCTGTAGCAAGCTCAGTTCTCTAGATATTTATATAAATGGATGTGAAAGTTTCCTGTATATAATTCATTTTTAATGGACTTTACTTGTATTATAATTTTTGCATTTTCCTGGTATAAATTGGTTGCTATTTTTTTGGAAATTGTGAGGAATTACCCAGTAATAATACTATGTATCATTGAGATATTATTGCTAGAGGGGCCTTGCTATTGGTAGAAATTTGAAACAGTTAAAAATTAACCTGAACACCTTCTACTATCAATATAATTAAATACACAGAACGAAATTACTGTAACTAGTAGAAGGATTAAAATCAATGACGTCATATTTAAAACTAAAACTTCAAATATTTTAATTCAATTTAAAGCAAAAATAAAATATACTGTCACAGTAAGTGTAGTAAGAAATTTTGCAACAGTATTATGTACTACATTTTTTTTTATAATTTGAGTAGTTTATTACAATACAAATTGCAAATAAATATAAAATTATTGATGTCACACATTTCATCAGAAATGTACTTCTTAACTTTTGAAGTAAAAGTGCAATGTTCTCTTGTCTAACATCTCTGTTGTAAGTGATGCTCCTATAAATAATATTATTCTAAGATCACTAACCTACCATTGAATCATAATATTTTGTAGTATTTATTGTATACAATTACTGGATTGTTTCTCTTACAAGTATTGTCAACCCACTAAAACTGTACTAACTCTAATACTTATAACATATGGAATTGTTGTTGTATAACTCAATAATAAAGTTAAACAAATGTAGTATTTGAAAGTGAACTTTTTGTAAAGATATTTAATTTTAAAATATAGACTTTTTTTACTTATAAATTGTGTTTACTTGTTTCTTGTTCCTTTCCCATACCTGCTAAAACTTTTTAGATTAAACCTAGATATGGTTTTACCTTTTATTTTAAAGGTAAACATATTTTTTATCATAACTGAAAAAAAATAAATTTAGTAAAATGTATGTATTTTTCTTTTTTTTAATTAAAAAAATTAAGATATTACCAACCATTATCTTAAAAAAATAATTAAGCCATCATAATTTAAATATTTAAGGTTTTCTAAAATTGCTTTTTTACGATAATTGGTAGTTTTCTTAATTTCTTTAATTAAAAAGATAAGAAATACATACATTAAACGAACTGTAGAGTATAGGTATTAAAATAACTACTAACGCAACCTAGTAGTCAACAGGGGAACTAATTTTTGAGTCCGAGTTTTTTATAACTCCAGTAGATGGCAGCACGTGTAATAACTCATGAACATGATGAACATGGAGGAATGACGAATCTATATTATATCCTTTATCTATGTTCTAGAGGTTGTGTTTCTATTTTGAATCGGAGCGGTTGCTAGGAAACGTATGTTCTTCTTCTTCTCTTTTTTTAATGTCGAGAACTTACTATGTTAGACAGCACTTTATCTTTCTTTTTGTAGAGGGATTTAAAATAAATAATAGGTCTTCAACCCTGCAGTCAAGAGCCGCTTCGCAGCCATACCTGTAGTTGTTTTGCATAATTTTTTCACACATGACCGTTGGAGTATAACGATTTTTCAAGGAAAATGATGGCTTGCCTAGCTGTGGCCCCTTCGAGGCGACCCCAGAAATCGTCCCCCTGCACCGCTTTCATTCTGACAACCTCATTAGTATAATATCCTTTAAAATTCTCTAAAACGCTAAAGTTATTTTTCCTCTTTTGTGGCTGTAACCCTAGAGATATTATTACTAGAGGGCCCTTAAGATTAAATTTTGAAACATTGAAAAAGTAACCTGACCACCTTCGCTAATAAATATAATCAAATAATCAGTACAAAATTACAATAACTTAAATAGTAAAACATTAAAAGAACAAATGAAAACACAATTATGTGCGGGAAACCGAAATAAATTTATTAATTATAACTTTAAATGACGCTTGAAGGAGGTTTCAATGAGGCCAGTTTCAACAGAGCCCGTGAGAGCCCCAAAAAGATGTTTCAAGCATTTTAATGTATTTAGATAGGCTATGCCCCCTCTAGTATATGTATATCTCTATGGCTGTAACTATTTCTCTATAACGACTACAATTATTATTAATAGCTTCATAATCATATGCACTTGTACCATCCTGGAGGCTGTTTCTGTAACATTTTTGCTCTAGTTTGGTTAAAATATTAAGAGGTAAAACATTGAGGTTAAAATATTGGAGTCGAACTATGTTAATTTATAAATATTACATTAATAATACAATACCACTAAAACATGCATATAACTGATAATTAACTTGACGGTTCAGCCTTGTAGTCAAATACATCTTATAGTAGAAAAATTGAATGTTATCTTAAATCAAGTGGCTACACACATTTGAAGAAAAAGGATAGAAAGGTAATGGGTAATAAAATATTACTTATGTTTTCTACAATAAATGTAATGTTACTTTTTAAAATTATAAAAAATATTAAATAAATAATTTTATTTTTAAAATATTTATCATACAATAATTATGTTATATCAATACAACAAATATGCAATAAAATTTATTGCATCCATGACTAAAATATGGCGCCAGGAGTCAAAAACTACTATAGATATACTATAGATTAGGTCAATAAAATGTACTGCATACTTTAAAATTAATATAATATACACAGTTATTAATAACTTTAAAATACACAGTTAAATAATTAATTCAAACAGTTATTGGAATATTTACAGTTTTATTCAAGTCAGAACAGGGCTATCTATAATCTGTAGCACCTCCTTAATAGGTTAAGCCCAAAAGAAATTTTAATTTATGCAGGATTTTATTCTCACTATGTATATATTTTTACTTAAGTGAATTTACCAAAACCCCAGCATCATGTGGTTTAGCAACACAATTATCTTCCTATTTTCTGCCAAATTGATTTTGCCTCCTTTTCATTTGTCTGTTGGCATAGTTTATTCCAATCTGGAGGGTTTAAACGCTCAACAAATTTATTAAAATTCTCTAAAGAACATGGACTAGGACACTCAGCTATGTTGACATACTCTCCATTATCTTCCTCACTGTTCTTGTAGTATAAAACCTGAAAATAATAATAAAAAAATTCACCACTTCATATTTGCTTTGCTCATCCTCAGAAAATTGAAACCACTTGCTTAGCTCAACCTCAGACTGTAAAAATTACATTTTATTCTGAATGGTCACCCATCCAGGTACTGACTTCACTTATACTGCTAGTGATCCAACAAATGCCAAAGTTATAAAAACTTTTCTTGAAATCAAACTTAGTATACGTATTTATTACATAATGGGATATACTTGTATCAAATTTCAACTTAATTAAATAATTTTTAGATTTTTAACAAATTTTTAAAAAAGATATACATGACATATTATTATAATTGAACGATTGCTGGAAATGAGATGAAACTTAGCAGATTTGTTAAAACTAACTAAATGAGTACTGAATTTCAAATGGATACAAACACTTTTCCAGGTTTTCAGAATTTTTGCAATCGTTACGGATTGTTAACGACATCATATAATGTCATTTTCCAGATAGCACAACTAGACCTAAAGATTGATTACTGTATTAAGTTTCAACTGTCTAGCATAAACACACTGGTAGCTGCAATGCTAACTGACACACACACATACACAAACAGAGGTGAAAACTAGTCAGGAGTTCTAAAAAAACCTGAAATGGATTATTCATACAAAATTCCAGTTTTAGATTTTAGTGCTATCACATTAATTTCCTTTATACCTACAGTATAAATGAGGAGAAGTAATTATCATTCATATTAATATCAAAAATATATTTTTTTAAGTTTGAAAATGAAAGTAAAATAGATTTTTTCTTCTGATGTTACTAACTACTATTTATGCTATCCAACTAGTTAATTTATCAAATAAATAGTAATGTGATAATGAAATGCTTTCACTCTACAAATTAAGTTGCAAATAATCGTAGGTTTCGTAACTTGCTTCATAAATTAGTTTATAGATAATGGATAGGAAGTCAATAATTAATTTCTAAAGAGATATCAATACTTTACTTAGCAGTACTTCCATTAGCACATGGAATAAAATTAAAACAAATAAAAATTGGATTGAGGTGCAGTCATTTAGTTCCTAATAATGAAATCTCAGATTTGGTCAAGACTCAGAATTATTATTATGCAAAAAAAGTGTTTATCTAAAAATATTTTTTTTACTTTTCTAGTTTTTTGGTTTTCACTACTTGGACGAAAAATAAAGTGTTTTTGCTGCCAAGGCAGAAAAATACTTACATTTCTGACTTGTCACATAAAATAGCATTTTTTGTTCATTAGATTTTTATATTTATTAACAAGACAGTGAAATCACACTTTTTAATCACTTTAATAACATAAACTTATTTTACATACTTGAATGATATGCATGTCCAGAAGATCATGAAGTTCAAACGTTAAATATGCACTAGTTTTAACTTCAAGGCTAGAGTCATTATTACCCATAGCTCTAAGTAGAGCTACTATAGTACAATCATGTGCAGCCTCTATGTACATTTTCATATTCTTTTCAAATGTTCCATTAACCTTCATATTAAATAAATCACTAATACGCTTTAATTCAGGACCTGCAAATTTTGAAAGAAAATATAATACAGGCGATTTAGCAATTTCTTTTAAAAAAGAAAAAAAATATTAAATTGTAAAATAAAAACTTAAAAGTACACTGTAAATACATTAAAATCATTTTTTAATAAATATTATATTAATGTTAGATATATTAAAGTGCAAGTTATATTTATGTTTATCATAATCATATTATACGATTAAAATTTTCAATTTACATTATTTTAATATTTTTACCTCATCAGATATAAAATCAAAACATTAAATACTTTAACACATTTCCTTGGCTATTGTAAAATTTTATGGATTACTAGTAGTAATGATATAAAACAAATTTATTTGTGTATATTTTTATTTAGCTTTGAAAGCTATAATACAATTATTTTTATATCTATTTATTTACTAGCAGTGATACTCGAGCTTCGTTTGGCAAAGATATTATTTATCAAACAAGAAATTATTAATTATTCCTTAGAGGACTACAAAAATAAAAGTAAAAAGATAATATATATATATATATATATATATATAATATTATATATATATATATAATATAATATAATATATATTTATTTATTTATTTATATTTACATATATAGATTAAATTATTTTTTACAAAAAAAAAATAAAGGAACATTTCAAAGAAAGCCAGAACAGATTTTTTGTTAAATAAATAGAAGGAAGAAACGTTACCTGCACCAAGGCTAATCAACTTATCAGATCCACCATATTCAGTTAATAGTACTGGAGTAGCTTTGGATCTCATTGGTTCAGGGTATAAGTCCTTTGTCCAGCCAGGAAGCTTATAGCCATTTTCTTCCTACAAAAATTTGTATTTGTACAAGTACTTTAAAGAATTAAAAAAAACTAGTCACAAAACATTTTAAATAAGAAGAAAAGAATGTTTTTATATTGGATTTTGATGACTAAAAATCAAGACATTTTTAGACTCAGAAGTTGTTTTAGTATTCTTTTTACTAATGTCAGCACAAATTAGTAAAAACTAAAGCAATTAAATATTATTAGGTACTAATAATTTATTTATTTTACGTCCCATACTTAAAAGTGCGCTTACTTTGGTTAACATATCTATAAGGGACATTGATGATATAGATAAGACATAATTCAGCTCATTAACTACTCCAGGCTAGAAGTGGATTCATTTAATCACTGACCATTTTTAATGCTTCTCTACTTCCGTACTCTAATAGAACAGGCCTTGACTTACATTTCTTCAAATAATTACAAAGATATAGAATGGGTATGATTATTACCTGCATATGTAAGATATCATAAATGTCAAGCAAATCAGATGCTGTTGTGACATTAGAGCCAGTATAAAATGAAACATTTTTCAGCAATTGTGCTGTATCACTGTTTTCAGAATACTGTTGATTAAGTTTAGCCAGTAGTTGGTTAGCTTCAGCTTTATACGATGGACAAGTTTCATCATAAGGTAACTAAAGTATAATAACAAAGAAAAAGTAAATAAGTGTATTATAATTCAGAATTAACATAATTTT
Organism: Microvelia longipes; assembly: GCA_018340805.1. NCBI lineage: Eukaryota > Metazoa > Arthropoda > Insecta > Hemiptera > Veliidae > Microvelia > Microvelia longipes. The sequence goes on along the minus strand of JACMZG010000008.1, from coordinate 33,321,185 downwards.
TGTAAATGTGAATGGGTTTTAAGTTTTAAAGCTTTTATATCTTAGAGAGAATCAGGCAGAAGAAGAGTTTTACAATACTTATTTTATAAACACTTTCATTTATGGGCTCAAAAGATTTTCTATACCATCAAGCATAGAGTAATATGGTATAAATACAAGTATTCTCTAAGCCACCAAGGATTTAGTGAATGTAAAATAAATATTATCAAACAATAATTTAATTTAACAAAATATATTATTGGAATTAAATGAATAATATTTGGTATCTTCAAGTTATCTACAAATAAATAAAATAATTTCATAATTGTGAGTAAATTTGATAAAAAATTATTGAATGATTATTAGTTTATAAATCAAATTATAAATAAATAAAACCATTTTACTTTTTTTAGTAAATTCACTGGTGCCAACAAGAAAAAGTAGTTAAATAAAATCATCAATTAATATGAATGATATAAAATGCAACATGCACCATACGACTTGATAAAATAAAACCCTAATCTTTGAAGAGGTTAATTAAAGATTTCAATTTGCTATAAAAAATTGCATAGTAATTTCACTTTCCTCTGATTTGTCTGATTTTTATGGGGTCAATTACAGCAAGATCACTTCTGTTAAAAGTAATTAAATTAGAGGAATCAATTGATTAAAAAACTCAACATCAGATGGAGGGTGCTCCAATCTTTTTTCCTCATTCATATTCTTAGTATTACTTGAAGCACTTAAGTGCTATTTATTGATAAAAAAAATTTTATGCCTTTTTTTACATACATTTAGTTTCAATTTTAAAACTGAAGTGTGATTATGTAATATGCAATGTATTAATTAATAAGCCAGAACTATTAATTAATTAAGCAACTCAATGAATTGGTAAGGCGATGCTTCTTCATTTGATATACACAACGGAGGATAGGCATCAATTATAATTCATGGGACCACTCAAACTTTGTTAAAACCCTTCATAACAAGACCATAATTTTGATTAACAATCCAAATTTAAAATAAAATACTGCAAATAAACTTACTTCACAAACATCAAATGATCTGACATGAACAGGTATGGGTTGCCACAATAAATTAGGATTCCAAACTTCTCTTCCTACGGGTGGGTATAATGCAGCTAGTACGCAGGATGCGCTCATAAAATCTCTGTTAATATTATTATAATCAGCTATTGTATCATTAGGATAGAATACATCAGGTAAAAACGTGTTGTATCTTTCTCTTAACTTTAACCCTGTTTTGTATAACTGTTTCTTTCCATACTATAACCAGAATTAAATTACATTAATTAATATAATATCTTCATTAATTTCATTAATATAAAAATAAAGTACATTGATTAAATTAATATCTTAAACGATTTCAGTTAGACTTCATTATAATAATAGTACAATTATAATAATCGTATTAGTGAATGGATATAGTCCATATAATCATATATAAAAAATATTTTTCCGAATAGCACAACTGCAGCAGTAGACTGATTTTTGTTCAAAATTTCAACTCTCTAGCATAAATACACTGGGCACTACGATGATAACACACACACCCACACACTTACAGACAGAAAACTTTGCAAAAACCACATAGGAGGCCTTAAAACACCTGAAACAGATAATTCTGGTTTCATCCCGGTTTCAGATTTTTTGCAAACACAATACTTCCTATATACCTACGGTATAAATGAGGAAAAATAAAAAACGAGTAAAGAGTACCTCAATACTTTGTTCACATCTTAAGACTTGCTTTGCTTGTCCTCAGACAAGCGAAGCAAGTCTTAAGATGGTATTACTTGGGTCTCGCTACACTCAACCTCAGATTAAAATGGTAATCTAAAGTCTAGAGTGTTATGACTTCAGACTTGTTATGCTCATCCTCAGAATGTGTAGTGATTATCCTAAGCATGAGGTGGTATTACTTTGGTCTTGCTGTGCTCGACCTCAGAATAAAGTAGTCATCCCATGTCGAGGGTGTTATAACTTCAGACTCCCTTTGCTTGTCCTCATATTGTCATGATTATCTAAGCTTAAGGTAATATTACTTCGACCTTGCTACACTCGACCTCAGAATCATTAGGTAACCAAAAATCTAGGGTGTTATAGCCTTAGGTTTATTTGAGCTTAGAAAAATAATACGGTAGATAGGCATTCAATCAAATAATATGGAATACTTTTTATATTATGTTCTAGGATGTATTAAAGACCTGTGATCATACTTGGCTGCCTAGTTTTTATTAATTTATTTCTTTATAAGAATATTAGGACTATATTTTATTAATGTATCATATGCTTTAATAATTGAACAAACTTTATCATGTAATTTGACGTGTCTCACAAAAATATATGTTCGTCGATAATTTTCAAACAAAAAGTTCAATAGCTATGGAATTTACACTAGTAATTTATTATAAGTTTTGCTATATGTTATACATTGAGAAGTAGTAAAAAATCTAAAATTTATTGGCTATTATAATTTTAAAATGCAGTAATCATTATTTTCAAAATGCTGACCTATATCAAAATGACATTTTGTGATTCAATCATAGAGGATATATAGTACTATATATAGTACAATGGATTCAATAACTACCTATAGATGTTAATTTTTGCCTAATGTCATCTCTAATGGTCAAATTTTCGATTTTTAACAAATTTTGTAATTTTTTGATGACTCAGCAAAATAGGTTATTATAGTCTGAAAATAGCATCTTCCCGGCAACAAAACTAGACCTAAAGCCTAATTTTCGTGTCAAGTTTCAACTCTCTTAGATATACACAGTGGGAGTTTTTATACACACACATAGACACCATGATAAAAACCTTTATCATGAGAAAAAAAATTTCTCACACCCTGATGGCTTTGTTGCTCTGGGTTTTATGATTTTTTTGTGCAAAAATAGTTATTTATGCACCAAGGGAGTAAAGAATGCTATTATTTCCCTGAGCAGTTAGTTGGTTCCTAAGGCGTGAGCCGAGGGAACCAAAGTAATTAACTCCCGAGGTGAAGCCGAGGTATTTATGAGTTTAATTACCGAGGCAAAGCCGAGGGAGTTACGACTATTAACTCATCAATAAAATTGCATTTATTGGGAAAATGGCATTTTACTCCCAAGGTGCATACAAGATTTTATCTCCAGATGTTTGATTTTATTTTAACATGTTTTGTTGTATTTTATTCTTATTTTTTGGGTCGGACCCCTCTATAAATTTAGGGGGGGGGGGCCAAAAAAAAAATGTTTTGCTCCAAACAACTTCTATCAACCTGAAACGGACTTTGAGCCAATAAAAAACCTTGTTGGTCGGCCCCCCTTATAAATTTTGGGGGTGCTGCCCCAAAAAAATAAAAACATTTTTTTATTGCTCCAAACAACTTCTATTTACTTTTTACTCCTAAGGGAGTGAAAAGTGCTTCTTTACTCCCTAAAAATTAGTTAATTAACTTTACAATACACACCGTCTGGAGGTAAAAGTATTTTTTATGTTGGTATAAAACAATTTGTGCTTTCTTTCGTTCTTTAAACTTCCAGTGGTCACCCATTCGCCTACAGACTACACTCAATACTTTTAAACAAAAAGTGATCCGGCAAAACTGTGAATATACTAGCCATATTGAAATGAAACTTTGTACACTTCTGTATTATATAAAGAAATTCACTCATGGCCATTTAGATCCATGCTAAATTTCACATAGATCCAATAACTTTTCTGTTTTTTATGAATTTTTTGCTGAGGAATTAATGACATCAAAAAAAATTGTAGGTCTAGTAGTGAGGGCACAACTAGACCTAAAGATTGATTTTCGTACCAAATTTCAAATCTCTAGTGAAGACACACTGGGAGCTATGATCGCACATATATACAAATAGACAACTTTATTAAAACCACTCAAGAGAATGATTAGTGTATACACAATTCTTTTCCTATATTTCACAAAAAAAATAGGTGCATGATAGTAATTGTAAGATTATTGTTTTTGAAATATATACAAAATTTTTGAAATATAGTGAAATAGTGCAGTGTAATAGCCCCCTACACTATTTATTGAAAAAATACCCACTGAACAAGAAGAACTAATATTATAAATTTACTAACAGCATTTATATTGGTCTTAGAATACTAATATTTAATATAAAATACTACAAAAGTAAAGTCATTAATTTTTAAAATTAATCAAAATTAACACATTTTGATTAATTTTACCCCTTTCTACTATAGTAGATCAATTAAAAAGACATTTATTAATTCATACCTTTTATTAACTCTCTAACTTTGTGATAAGTAAAGATAGAATTGTAACTTACATAAGTTAGTTCATCAGGCCCAGTTGGCCAGAAAATTTTATTGTTATAAGGATACGGATCATTTGGGTAAGATTTTAAAGGTGTTCTGCTACCATGTCTTGTCACCTAAACAGATTTTTTTCAAATTATAATACACACAAAAAATGTCATTATAATCTATCATGATATTAGTATCTAATTTCTTAGGGTTCAATGGAGTTTCCAATTTATATTTTTACATTCCAAAATTACCATATTTATAGCAAAATTGCCTTCCAACATTGGACAGGAGATAATCTACATGGCTTCATGACCTTAGAAAATCTAGTCACAGACTTGATTGGGCAGAGCAGACCTAATAGACATCCAGCTCTAACAGGGGAGTTATAGTGAATAGTGGATTACTTTAGAGCTAGTTAAAAGAACCCAAAGGTGTAACCAGATCATCAGGCTTAACCTCCTACTACAACTGCTACTTATAAGATAGTAAAATCTACACCTTAAGATATAAATAAATAAATAAATATATATATATATATATATATATATATATATATATTATATATATATATTTCTGTGTATGTCAGTAGCGTAGATAAGTATTTTTTTTGGAGGGGCAAACAAGGCTAGCCATGCCCAACATTTATCATCACCCCAAAAGAGTATTTTTGCCAACTGTAGTAAATAGCCCTCTCACTTTTTCAGGCTAGGACCGACTATGGCGTGATCACTATTTTTTCTTGCCTTCTAAACTTCTAAAATTATATTGCATTTTGTTTAATAGGCCTCCATACTTTAGCACGAGCAAATACTTCTATGACTTTAGTTAGGTCTAATCTACAAAAGTTTCCAACTCTATTGAAATAATTGACAACCCTTTCAACCTCTCTTCGCTCATTTTGGTTCTTAAATAGCTTTTTATTACTTTGAGTTTTAAAAAACGTCTTTCACAACTTGCTACCGAGACTGGAATTGTCAGCAGTATTCGGTAAGCTGTAGTAACGTTAGGAATTACTTCAGCTAATTTATTCTTAATTATAGCTTTTAATAGATCAAATGAAGAGTCAAGAGCTATTGCTTTTTTTTAAGTAGGTATCAAATTTTTAAAAGACAGAAGCTCACGAACAACTTCTTGTTAAACGATGTCACCCGAACCTATATACCCACACACACACACATGGTCACGTTAGTATCATTGTCTCTGACTGATATTCTCCCTCTATCCCATAATACTCAATCCCAGAATTCCCAATTTTGGGTTTTCATGACTAATTACATTGTGACGTATAGACAAAAGCATAAGACATCTCAGTCTTTTAAAATAAAATAAAAATAAAATACTGAAGCATTTTGATGCCCCACGGCAAAACTAGGGGGGGGGGGTGCCCTGCCTGCCCCCCTGATATCTACGCCACTGGTGTATGTGTAAGAGAAAAATTGCTTACCACTGCAAGATATTTTAATGTAACTAAAGAAGCTTCACTTTCTCCATTTACTAACAACAACTTACAGTATAATATTACAAATAAATTAAAGATAATAAGCTTCATTTTGCTCTAAAAATTTTAAAGCAGGGTTGAATTTGAATTTCTCACAAAAATGCAAGATTGTAACTAATGAAATAACTAGATAAATTTTTGAAATTACTCAAACCAAATTAAATAATTAAACACTCAAAGTTCGTAAATTAATAATTATACATAAATTTACTAGAAGGTTGTGTCGATTTTCATATTAAATACGTATAATTTCCTTATATCAATTTCATAAGAGTTATAAAGTGTAATTGTTATCTTAACTCCTCAGTATTTTCAGATATCACAAGTAACTAGTTGACACATTGACAAGTACTTATTGTTAAAAGTTTTTATGTAGATTTTCCATATAACTCTGGAGTATGAGGGAGTCAAGAGCTACCATTAAAAATACAATTAATACTTGAAATTTTTTTATAAATAATGGAGGGTGCTTAGTTCCAGTTTGGCAGCTTGTTTTTTAATACGGTTGTCATTCTTTTTATTAAAACTAAACATTATGTAGTATACCATAATTATGTGGTATAGTATACCATGATTATATGGTATACTACATAATCTTTTATTAAAACATTTAAAAAGTTCACAGTTTACAAAATTATACACTTATGTCATAACTATTAAAAGGTATGGTATTTTTATATGTTCATGATTAACAAATACATGACCTCTGGTCATACTTGGTAGTCTAATATTTATTAATTTTAAGTCATTATTAAATTTTATTAATTTATTGAATTTAAATTTTTGAGCATATTTAAATAAACTTGGATTTTAATTTTACGGATTGCTCTAATAAATTTATATTTTCACCAATAATTTTTAAACCAAAAGTTAAGTAGCCATACTGTAGCCCTTCTCGGCTAAGACTTGAGTTTTAGTAATGCCCAACTCAGTCGGGTGCACAGTATAGGGGGTTCGTGATCAATCCTGGCCCTGAACGTTTTTCTATTTGTTCAGCAAGGTCATGCGCCAAGGCATTTTTTGACTAGATGTTGGGGAATATACTAACCCCCCCCCAATCCTAATAGGACTATTGCACAGTATACATGCTCTGTACCCGCACATTCTCTATATACCATCCCACATCTCCCCACTACAATCAGAGTTTCTTTCAGATAAGGTTCTTCACCAGAAGGGGATCTCAAATTTCAGAGGGGGTTATACACACACTGTTGTAAAAATTGTTGACAAGAAGGGGCAGGTGTGCAACAATTTGATAAATGTTACAGCCCAATGGCAAAAAGTGGTAATGGTACCAACATTACATCCTTGAAAGATGAGGAGAGAACATTGTCTTTCCCTCACTTTTGAAAACTGTCTCTTTCCCAAAAATTGACTTTTGTGAGTTCAAATTTACCATTATTATTTTGGCAACTAATACCCAAATATGGTAATTTTGTTTTTCTTTTTGGTAACTAATAATATTGCCTACTTTGTAAACTGCATTAAATCCTCCAAAAAATTAATTTCTTTTATCAAGAAAGAAATATTTTTAACAATCATTTATGATATATGTCGAACAATAGTATGTATATTGAAAACTTCCCCGGAATATAGTGATAATAGGCAATATTACAGTATCCTATGACAAATCTATTACTAAAACTAGTAAGAAAATTAACATATTTGGGCAATAGTTACCAAAATAATACACTTTTACTATTAGGGGGCTATTTTTTCACCCAAGAGGATGGTTGAATTTAATTTTTTCCAAGTCCAATGTACATAAAAATAACACAACCTATACTAAGTAGTATAGTGTAAGTTAATACAATACTCATCGCCTAATAATAAGGGACTTTTTTTATTGTAGAGTGAAGTGAGACAGAAGTAATACCACCTTAACCCTAAGCTTTAGGAGGCTCTATCAGTTGTTACAATTATGACACTTAAAACATGTTTTGACCGACAAGGACAAAATTGAAATTTATATGCTCCATGGTGGACGGAGCAGGCCAAAAAATTTGATGAATCCTCTTACTTTTGCCAGCAAAGCATGAAATATTTCCATTTTTAGAATTTAGAGGAGGGGATTAACCCATCCCTCTCCCTTCATACTGTCAGTGATAAAAACAAGTATATCTATTTGGGGTCACAAATACTGAAGAAATATTTATAAGTAATTTTAATTAACCCAAAATAAATTTAATTTTCAAAATAAATCTGAATATTAAAACGAGAATATAAGGATCTTTAAAATGTTAGTGTTACCAATTTCAATATGATCACAAAAACATTTATATTATAATCTGATATTAACATAATCAATTAGGTAGGATTAAGTGACCTTTTACTGTCACAAGATCTTCAAATTTCCAATAAAATCTCGTTTCAATGGACATTAATAACTCGCAATAAATCAACTAAAAGGAGTTGTGATGTCATTAACACATCATGCAAATGATTGATTGTTACATACATTTTTTTAATTGTATTATTTCAGAGAAAAGTTAAATGATCATCAAGACAGTTATAACAAGACTTTTAAACAAATAGAGTACCTGCACTGTTAATGAAACTCACTGAAAACTATTAGAAAGAAAAAATATGCATTCAGGTCTTCAGGTAGTGCCACAACAATGTAATGATGATCCTCTTTCACTTCAAGAGGCATCTTAAGAGATGTAGGATATCATGATTTAATCATCTACATTGACGTCAATGTACCTCCTAATTCTTCATAACAATTTCTTTAAAAGCCTATAAAGTTTATTAAGAAGACATATGTTAAAAGTAATAAAATCCAGTGTTTTTACTTCTTCTCATTTATTCTTAGTATTGTGTTGTACTAAAAATTCAAAACCAAGATTTTACCTGTTTCAGGTGTTTTTAAGAAGTAGTTTTCATGAGTGGTTTTCACAAAGTTGCCTGTCTGTCTCTGTGTGAGTTTGTGGGTATGTCTGTATTTATGCTCGAGAGTTAAAACTCACTACAAAAATCCATCTTTAGTACCACCCAGAAAATTTATTTTTTAACATCATTAATGAGCAATGACAACTCATCAAAAATTTTGAAAAGTCATAAAACAAAAAATATTTTGATTAACTTTAAATTTAGCAAAACTGTAGACATATATATATATAATACTAACAATTGTGTAAAATTTCATCTCATATCAGCATTAGTTTAATCTTTATCAAATGACTGGTATTTGTTTTAAAAAATTGTTAAAAGTAAAAAAATAATTCAATTCAGTTGAAATTTGGTACAAGTGTATTCCTGTAATGATATCCAGTTTTGTTTCAATATGGCAAATACATCTACAGATTTAAAAGTAAAGGAACATTGAGTGAGGTCAGTGCCTGGATGGCTGACCTGTGGGAATAAAATTAATGTATTAACTGTCAGAGGAAGAGTGAAGCCAGTCCAAAGGCGTTTAGCAGTATTGGGTGATTCTTATACTTATTCTCACACTCTTGGGGCGATCAAAGTCATCTTGGGAGAGATGTGAGAGGGATTCAAATGCAGGATTACTTAAATTGTTCTCAGGAGAATCATAGAATTTTTTAAGTGACTATGCCCATGGACACATTAGTATTGTTTTCTCCTAATTCTCATACATACACACACAATATATATATATATATATATATATATATATATATATATATATATATATATATATATATATATATATATATATATATATATATATATATATATATATATATATATATATATATGTGTGTGTGTGTGTGTGTGTGTGTGTGTGCGTGTGTGTGTGTGTGTATTTTTTAGATTGAAAAAATAAGAGGATCCAGCAAAATTCTAGTGGTTATAGTTCTCAGCTTATTTAGCTAAAATTTTGCATACAAGTAGTTTTTGACATGCTGATCAAATTCGCAGTGAGCACAACCCTCTATCTCCAACTCTTGACCTTCTACGGCCACCATATAAATCAGTGGGGGGGGGGGATAAAGATGGGGTGTGGGTGGGTGGGGTAAGTGTGGGCGGGGTGTTGGTTGTGCCTATTGACACTTTTGATCGGCACGTCAAATAAAATGTCTTTAGGCAAATCATCAAAGAATTTTGACCGGGAGATATTTTGCGATGTTTGCTATTTTGACTAGAATATCAAATACTATCTTTATTTTTATTGCAGCTGCTGATGCCACGTATATTTTATATATGGATGCCTTACAGAATGTATTTTACCTCTATTAAAATTAAAAATAAATTAATGGCGTCTGATGGGTCTGATCTAAGAGCTACAAAACCAAGGCTTTATTTAAAAATAATTTGATCATTATACTGTCTTTTATAGATGCATTAATGAGACGCCTAGTTATAATAAAACACAACAGATACTTACAAGCTGATGGTTTAACGAATAATATTGATGGTGAAATTCTACTATAATGTAAATGATGAAAATACTAAAATATTTTCAAAAAAATATTAATACTTATATTAATACTTTTTGTAGTTTAAGTATCGATTTCTTCTTCAAGTATCGAGTTTTATTAGCATCCAGGTTTAATCGAGTTTTATGAAGTCAGGGTACAACTAGTTTTAGTCTCTTAGTACTTAAACAAAATTTTTTTACAAAAAATAACATCCTTTCAATATAACATTCTTGAATAGTAAAAATTAAATGACATAAAAACTATAGATGTGGCTTGTCGCTTCTTAAAATTTTAACGTTTAAATTTAATTGTGCAAGAACAACATTCTCGTGGCTTACAGCGAACATTAAAGTTCTTATTTCATTCACGTTCGTTTTATTTTATTAATATTATTACAACTAAATATGATGATAAAATTTATTAAATTTATTATTTATTTAAAATAGAGTTCCAAATCTATTTTTAAATTTTTTTTGTCAGAAAAATATGCGTTGGCCAGACTGAAATTTTTTAAAGATTCACTCGTTTAATCCTCATCGCCCGTACCGTAAGTTGAATTTAGTTTTCGTGAATTTTCGTTTAATACCGTATTTAAATTTATTTGAATTAGAGAATGTTGAGATTAAATGTTAGATTTAAGATGTTAGTGTTAGTTTTGACCGAATCGTTATCTTAGAACGGCAAAATATCGATTTCAAACGTCAGCCTTCTCGTTCGTTAGTAACTAACCTAAGCGGACATGGAAAAATGCTCATCTCGAAACGTATGTATTCTTATGAATGCCATCTTATCTTGTAAAATTTTAAATATTACAGCAATATAGTTATTGAATATTAATCAATAAGTATAGTATCAATAAGTATATGGTTTCTATTTGGATACTTAAAGTTTGGTTTATTGATGATGTTTTCGCATAAATGAAGCCGAAGCTAACCAAGTTGTCTGGGATTGTGTGTCTGTTCTCAACGTATCTCCCGTCCCAATGTTATGCTATAAATGCTATAAAGTTAAAACATGGTACAAAAATTAATGTTTAGAATTCTTACTAGTTGTGTTTCCGAGCACATAAATGTTCCATAAAGTGAATAAGCGAGTATACAATTTTAATTGGCACATTACTTTGGGAAGTTACCGAGTCCGGTAGCTCAATGGTAGAGCACTCGCCTGTCGACATGGAGGTCCAAGGTTCAAATCCAGGTATCTATCAATTCTTAAGTAATATAAAGTTGTTGAAGAGAAAGAGAGTAACACAGCTCTCATATATGATGATTTATGTTTGAAAAAATAATTGTAAAACACATATTTTTATGAAATATAAGTTATTACCCATTTCGGCACTATATGTCAAACAATAAATCATCATATATGAGAGCTGTGCTACATTCTTTCTGCAGAACAACTTTATATTACCTATATGGTTTGATAAAAAATGTCTGATTTTTAAGTCTGGCAATTTCTTAAGCTGCTGTTCTTAACATAGAAAAACATGCAATTTTAAAGTTTTTGTGCGTTTTGGGGAGTAAATTAGAGATTATTGTTGTATAAGAGCACTTATATCTTTAGTTATATGAAACCAATTTTGATGGTTAAAACATTGATTTGTCACAATAAACTTAAAATAAGAGTCCTCTAAATTTTTTTGATAAACCCAATAGGAATATCGCAATAGGCCAAAAACTGATTTTGATTTTCGGAATGGGCCAAGGGCTAAAATTCCCCGACCTAATCCTTTATCAGGGAGCCAAAATAAATCAATGTATTGGATTAAACCTTTGGCGCTCGACGGTCACAAATTTGCAATGGTCTTTGGGCTATAGCTAGAGTTTAGTGATGCTAGAGGAGCTGACTCGATTGGTGAGACTGGTTGAACGAGGTGGAGCAAGTGAGACCAATGTGATCAAAGGAGTTATTAAAACTAGAGACTAGATGAACTAAACACAACGTGAACTAGTAGTCTGCGCTTGCCAGAATTAGCTTAAAAGGCCCGTCTACAATCTTAAGTTAAGTTAGGAAGAATCGAAGAAGTGAAGAATTCCTCAGGAAGAATCGAAGAAGTGAAGAATTTTTCACTTAGAACAAACTATTTTGAAATTCCCGCTCTTTAGACTTAAGAGATCCGTAAACACGTCTACAACCTCTGAGTTGTTAAGTCAAGTTTTAAAGTTACAATTACACATATAGCTGTATTTAGACTACTTTTCTTCCTACCGTCTACACACATTTTATTTATTTACTTATTGTAACAACGAGCAGAGCTCAATAACAATTTTAATACAATTTAAATAAACATAAACTACCAATAAACTACTTTTCTTTCTACCGTCAACACACATTTTATTTATTTATTTATGGTAACAACGAGCAGAGCTCAATAACAATTTTAATACAATTTAAATAACCATTGCTTTTTCAATGATCTTTATATACAATATATACAGTTATAATATAACAATATACAGCAATTTGATGGATGCAGCTGATTGATGCATGTAAAATTGCGAATTTTCATAAGGAAGATAATAAGAATTTAATCATACTACATTTTAATAATATTAAATTATTTATTAATAAATCAAAACATTTCTAATTTTAGGAAACTAGATTTATTAATCTAAGGTCACTAAAGATATAAACAAATAAACAAATTTTATAATAAAACTGTTTATTATATAAACAAATTTGATGTCATGATACTAATAATAGATCATAACGTCAATTTGTTTTGATTCAATTAAATAAAAAGCTCCTCGACCAAAAGGAAGGGGCTCAGTCTTTTGGTAAAGTTATAGTTATGTAAAATGGAAAGTTATTGTGAGTTTCATTAGTTCTTTTTAAAGATAATTATTATTTAGTTTCATTAGTAAAGTAAAGTTTCTGAAGAAATAGTGCTAGCGATACTCAGATAGAATGGTCTCGTAAGTTGATCAATAATTATTTGTAAATATGTACAAGGAAAAGAAATTTAATATATAATCTTAATTAAATTTAAAAAGATGTAATCATCATGCTTATTAATTAATTAATGTATACGTTCAGACTTGTGTTTGTTAAAATTATTTTATTTTTAATTATAAAATGTCTTGTGTTAATCTTCTGTTTTTGAGTTCTACCCTACTTAGATGAACCACCAAAAGAAATAAAAGATCACAACGGTACCTATGAAATGTTCTAAGGGCTATTTATGTGTTGAACTTATCAAATAGACCCCTAATGTTATATGGTGGAGGCCCGTTTTTTTTTGTGGTTTATCAAAGGGGAAATTCAAATTTGAAATTAACAACATGATTTGTGATTAAGATTTAAGGGTTTTAACTCGGACAGATGGACTGCTTAGGTCAGCCATTTTCTCTGTCAATGTCAAGTAAATTATAATTAGTTTTTCGAGATCGGCATATTTGCTTAGGATTACATTTATTTTCTTTTTCTTTCTAGTGCTTTTACCTTGTTTCTTTTTTTTCTTTTTAATTAACAACAGAAGTTGTGGCTCTTGATGTTCTTTATGGATTTATAACATATTAGTTACTGCTTCTCGAAGCTTTTGTTCATGGCTATAAGATCATTTTATAATAAGTTTTTAGTATATTTTCTTTAAATTAAAAGACTCTTATAATGATTCTAAACACTTTGTTATTTGATTATGTCTTATTATTATGTTGTTAATTTACATTAGAGTATGAATGTATGCCCCAAGATTTTATCAGTGATTTACTGAGTTGATACGTTTTGTTTTTTGGAGTTCTTTTATTTTATGTTATTTCGTAGTTTTTATATATAGCATCATATTTTCGATGTCTATTTCTTTTGCTTAAATAAGTTACTCTCTGCTCAATTATTTGTACGGTTTACAACCCCTACATTCTTTAATTAAAAAGGAGGATTGTTTTGATTTTTTTCTTTTGAAGAGCCGTTATTAATATAATATATTTTTAATATTTTTGTTATTTTTTCGTACTTTTATTTGCTTGGTTTATTTATTTTTGCTCGATCACTATGTCGGATTTGTCGGGTAATGAATCGGACACTAGCTCGTGTGCTTCGGTCACTTCACGTGTGAATATTTATCGTATGCGTTCAGACCAGCTCAGTGCATACTTGCTAGAACAGGGGCTAGATGCTACCGGATCACAGAGAGAAAAGCGGGTGCGAGCTGCCACTTACTTGAAGAGTAAAAAGCATACAGTTAATATTCTCACAGGTTCAGGGGGCGCAGACGGTGGTACTCCTGCAGACCAAGCGCAAACGCAGCGTTTTCCTTATTTTGCTCCTAAATCGTTTTCGGGGCAGACTGAGAAACTTGAGCCGTTTCTTTCTTCAGTACGCCGGGCTGCTACTGCTAATCGTTGGTCTGATGAGGAAATCGTTAGAATTCTTCCATTGTATTTGTCGGATTCCGCTCTCGGTTTTATGATGAGTTAGAAGCGCGTGCAGGCCGGACTAATACGCCTCTCACTTGGACTGCAATTAAGACCGCATTTTTAGCGCGTTTTAGGCCCTCGTCGCGGTTTTCGCTCCAGATGGAGCTAAATACTCTGCTACAGAATAAGGAGGAGCACGTGCTCGACTTTATTGATCGCGCCGTTGAATTATGTTCACGCATAGATGACAACATGCAGGAGACAGATGTTGTTACTCACTGTTTAAAGGGTTTGTCACCCCATATTTTTGAGCGCGTTGCTCTCTATAATAATAACACGCTCGCTGAATTGCGCCAAAATATTTCGAAGTTCTTAGAGCAAAGTCTACTTCAGAAGAACCGAGCGGCTATCTCCACAGTCGCTTCTGCTCAGCCAACCGATCTCTATGATTCGCTGACAAAGCAGATCGAGTCGTTAACACGGGCGGTGAATTCTATACAGATAAAGCCCGAGGCTTCATCGCGGCCGGCTCGGTTTGACAACCGCAGGTCATATAACCGCCACTCTTCAAACAGAGATTCCCAGAGCGGATCTTACAACCGTTATAATATAATTATAATAATCATAGTAATAATAATAATAATAAGTTTTGTTATTACTGTAGGGCAACATCTCACTATGAGAGTAGCTGTCCTTACAGACCTTTTGGCTCGAGGGTGGTCAGCGTAGTGGATCTAGGGATGATAAGGGCTCGAAAGATTTTCAGTCTAGGGGTCCGTCTGATTCACAACGCTCGAGTTCTGATTATCGCTCAGGTAATGGGTACGGGCATAGAGGTCAAGGGGGCAGCCGTTATCAGACAGATCGTGCTTCAAAAAACTAGGTGAAGGGTTTACGGAGACGGTCAATGTGTTAAGGTCCAGTAAACCCCATTTTTCTCGTCAAGATGACGTATTATTTAGTACCATGTTTTTATTCATGTCCAATTATTTTTTAAGTTGTGTTGAGCCACTTTTGGCATGGTTTCTTTTTATTTTTAAGGGCTTAGGAGCATTACTTTTAATTATGTTGCTTTATTTTGGGTTTCTCAGCCATAATTTATGTTGTTTTATGCGTAGCTCTATTAGCGACTTTTATTTTTATATACAAGGTCAGCATTTTTTTACATCTGGTCGGAATTTCCTTCAAATTAAGGCAAGTTTGTTATACTGTGTAGGTCAGCAGATTTTAATTAATTTAAGAGATAGTTGTAAATTCTCATTACTATCTTTATATAATAAGTTAAAGTATTGTCCTAGGTCAGGCTTTTTGCAATTCTCATATCCCGCGGATTATTGCCTAGAGATAGCAAAGGGGAGAGGTTCTTGTGTCACTACCTCCAAGTGGAGTTTGTCAGTGCCTATTCTGGTAGGTCAGAAGAAATACATGGCTTTATTAGACAGTGGAGCATCCCTAAATGTAATAGACAAGGAGGTCTTGTCTCACTTAGGTTTATCTGTTTCTCCAGTTCCAGACGATTTTTCAGTACAGGGGGCGTCTAAATCTCAACTCGACATTACGGGTATGACAGAGCTCAAATTTCAGCTTCAAAATACGGTTTTTAATGTATAGTTTATGTTGCGAATAATTTATTAAAGCCAGTAATTTTAGGCACGCCTTTTTTACTTCAGTACGGGGTAAATCTAGATTTTGAGCAAAGGCGTATTTCTTTTCAGGCTGGGCGTGACGTTTTATACGTACGTATGCACTCGACGTGGGTTAAGACTTCTTTAGAGGATGCTAGGGGTAAGAATAATAGTCAGCTAGGCATACAGTTAAGTAGAGATGTAGTTGTTAAGCCGCGTGAGTCTTTAGTCGTGCCTGTGCTGTGCCGCTCTTCAGGCGCACCGGGGGATGAGTATTCAATGAGTTCGGATTTTAATTTATTGTCTCGACGGGGCATTCATTGTCATACCTTACAGCGTAGTAAGGAATCGAGTCTGTGGTTTTGGTTAATACAACCACTTCGACTAAGCATCTCCTTGCGGGAGCATATTTAGGCGCTTTAGAGCACCAGCAAAGCCGAGCTAAGCCCCTTAATGTATTGTCAGTCGATCCACACAGCAATTCTGCTCAGGTCTGTGACTTAGATGGTCGCCCTTTGTTCATTAACCCAGATCTTCCCGTAGAGCAGCGTAATCAGATTGCAACGGTTTTGCGTAAATATAGACACGTTTTTGTTTCGGATAAGAGTCGACTTCGTTTATCTAAGTTGAAACCAGTGAGTTTCAAGCTTACGGATGAGAATGCACATGTTACGTCACGACCTATGAAGTTGTCCCCCAGGGATGTAGAGGATATGGACAGTATTTTAAAAACTTATTTGAAAGCAGGCATAATACAGGAAAGTAGAACTTCGTTTTCATCACCAGCTTTTTTAGTACGAAAAGAGAATAAGGAACCCCGATTAATTGTCGATTACCGTCAGCTTAATAAATACGTGAAAGGTGATCAATACCCATTAGGTCATCTTCCCACTTTAGTAGGTTGCTTAGGTAATCATGATTATTTTGCTAGCATGGATATTTTGAGTGCTTTTAATCAGTTAGCGATTAGTCCTGAGTGCCAGCAGTATACCGGGTTCAAGTCCCGCGATAATTTATATACTTTTAGGGCTTTACCACAAGGTTTTAAAATATCAAGTTCCCTTTTTGCACGTGCGATAAGTGCAAGTTTTAATGATCTCTTGTATACTAGTTTTGTATACTACATTGATGATTTTGTAACGTTTGGGG
>JACMZG010000008.1:33227222-33302890 GCA_018340805.1 Microvelia longipes | reverse complement strand
CTGATACCAAGCGAACTTTTGTGTTGGATCATATAAGTTTTTGTTGCGCATAGCGAATCCGATGTAATAAGAAAAAAAAGTCTGAGGTACCCCGTACTCTGAGTGTACCCGATTTTATATATTTTTAAGTCAAACTGTGATTCACCCTATGTTTATAGTTCCAATAAAGTTTTTTTAAATTTAAAAATTTAAGAATTTTTAAAGAAAGTTTAGTAAGTACAATTAAGAAGTTAGTATTCATTGATAATATATCCTTCGGGGTTGATTTGCGGAGGTTAATGCCAGTTAAAATTTGGGTCTGCTTTCTTTTAAATCTAATATTTTAATAAAACTTTATCCTTAGTCTCACTTTTAAGTTATAGAATTCACAATTTTATATAAATTAAAACAATGACTTTAATTCTATAATTTCGTAAGCTATAAAATTAAGCTATGGCCATTTCACCCAACACTGTGGCATTCATCAGGCTAAATTTAAACTAAAACACTACATTAACAACTAAAATCACAGAACAAATTAAAGCACAAATACATAAGCTAGAATAAAATAAAATAAAAACACAGCTTTTTTATTGTGATTTTTTATTTTATTTATTCTAGTCTATGTATTTGTGCTTTATTTTGTTTCTGTGAATTTTTAGTTGTTAATTGTAGTGTTTAGTTTTATTAGCCTGATTTGATGCCCACAGTGTTGGGGTGGTGAAATGGCCATAGCTTAATTTTTATTAGCTACGAAAATTATAGAATAAAAGTTCATGTTTTTAATTATATTAAAATCTATATGTTCGTTAATTTTACTAGAAAATGTCAATTATAAGACCTTATTTTTATAGTGAATATTTATAGATTCAGCCGGACTGTGCTCTCAGTTTATATCAATAGTATTTTTAATAAATTTTAATTATTACTATGAGCATAGTGGATAAACTCACGTGAGTTTGTTACCGTTGGGAGATGCCCCCATAGACGTAATGTCCCTTGAGCGGCCAGTTATATTTTTTAATACCTAAAGGTATATTTATAAACGTATTACTGTTATTTAGTTTAATTAGGTATTATTGTACAGAATTAAAGGGACTAATTGATGACTATTAATGACTATCATTGATGACTATTCATGACTAAATGATGACTAATTGAATATTAATCCTCATAAGTCGTTAAATGCAATGTTAAACATACTCTAGTTTTAAACGTTAATACCACCTTGACAAAATATTCTGCATTTATTTGATGTAGTTCGAAGACAACGAATGATCCTGTCCTTATTTCGAGAGGAGTTTGCTGGTATCCCAGGCCTTTTAATAATGCTATTAGAGTGCAGTCATGTGCTGCCTCTATATAAAACTTATTAACATCACCATACGTCCCATTTGCTTTCATATTCAATCTTTCACTTATGTACTCAAGTTCAGGACCTAAAATATTTTTATAGAATTAGAATGCTTACTTGAACTTATCGACAACCAGTTTAAAACATAGAGATATAGTGTTACCACGTTACAAAAAAATAATTGAAATTAGGAAAAATGAAATCGGCGTGGTTTATTTTAAGTGAATTGTGTATCAACCACAAAGATAAAAACATGTGAGTCATTGACCGGCGGTGGTTGTCTTTATATTCTGACAGCTGTAAACCTATAATTAACCGTCACACTTGGATGAACTGATAGCATCATTCGACGGAACGATACGAGCCAGAATGCCAATGCAAAATTGTTACATAGAAAATAATTGAAATATTTTAGGACATAATCTATATATGGTTATGGCCTTTTGTACATATATATATATAATATTATATATTAGAGAAGGAACTTACAGTTGGTTGAAGAGATAGAAGGAGAGATCTATCTGAATCAATTTCACTGCTTTTCAACAAGTCCCTTGTACAACTTATCATATCCCATTCTTGTCTGGCACCAACTGCATCTCGTCCAACCTTGTATATGTCCTTTGGAATGTACCCAGTGCCAAGCTTTTATATTGGTGAACCAAATGTAAACTTCAGACGCATTCAATCTTCACAGGGAAATGTTCTTTAAATCAACTACCAGCGACTTTACCTTGTGCCAAAACATGCCAATTTCCCACAATCTCGTCTTGATAGGTGTTTTACAGTACGGTCCACTACGTCTACACTCCAAATACTCTTGATGGGATCGACGACGAATGGAGATAGCCTATCAATTAGTCACTAAGTCCCGTGAACTCCGGCATTAATATCAAATGAGCGTGTTTTTATTTATTTATTTTTTTATTTTTTTATTTTTTTTATTTTTTTTTTATTTATTTTTTTATTGTTTTAACTTATTATTTTTTATTTTTATTATTTTGATCTTTATATATAGTATATATTTTGATTTATTTTATTTATAATTATTTATTTTAATATATATATGATTTTTGTTTGTTTTGCTTATTTTAAAAAATTATTCCTTTTTTTTAATCAATTTTTCTTTCTTATTATCTTACGTGCCTTATTTTACACTGTTATTTATTTATTCTATTTCACTTCTATCTTACTTACTTAATGTTACTCCTATCTACTATTTTATTACCTTTCCTACTTCCCTTACCTTTCCCTTGCGTTCGCGATGTGCCGGTTCGGTTAGTATTGGTGACGTTTGGCGGCGGGACGGTTGTAGTTATACCTGCTGGAGCATTGGTTCAGTTTTCTGACACGAGCGACACTAGCTTCACAGCCGGAAGTCCTTCCCGCCTTTCAGGCTCATTCTCAGTACCTGGCTGGCGCCTCACGGTTCACATCTATCTCCATATTCTCGCTTGATAAGACAAAAACAGTCGAAACGTCGCGTTTAATCCTCTCCTTCTATCTCTTCACCAACTGTAAGTTCTCTTCTCATTATCATTTAATACTAAGGTATTTTTCTATTTTATTATATATATATATATATAATATATATATATATATATATATATATATATATATATATATATATATATATATATATATAATATATATATATATATATAAATAACATAAGTATAAACCACGACGACAAGACAATACATACACATTTGGGAATCAGGAGACGACTGGACGATTCCCTTTCTTTCTTGAGTAGGCCATAGAGCCGGTAAGAGATTCGAGTGGCCAACGTTTGCAGCGGCTATAGGCGAAGGCTTTATACCTTATCTGTTCTAACTATCGTAAGATTTTCTTTTTGTTTGAAGTTTTTTTGCCTATGCAATGTATTTCGAATATTGAGCTATTCTAAGTGAGAGTACAGATACCAAAGTCTTTTCTATATTTATAAACTCTAGATGCTTGAACGCATAAATTTGTTTGAACAATTGAGTATCCAATTTCGTGCTTGCACTTGTAGTGATTTATTTCCTTTTAAGGGCATAATAATAAATGTACTAATGTGGATTTATCTATATGGGTTATCAATATATTAATTAACCAGAGAATAAATAGGGTTGAATTTGCAAGTGTACTGATAAACTTTGTTCTGCCACTATCCATATTGATACATACCTGCAGCGAGTTGTATAAGGTCCTGTGAACCACCGAAAATCTCAGCTAAAAAATTACCTGCTGCTGATTGCAAACCATAAGGAAATATTTTTTTAGTCCACTGGGGCAATTTGTATCCATTTTCCACCTATTTATTTTTAAAAAGATAAACTTTGTTACTTACTTTTTTGTTACTTACTTTTTTTGTTACTTTTTGTAACTTTTTTACTTAAAATATATTACATCATAACATTGGGATCACTGGTGATATAAAGAAACCTGGAATGGAGTATGAGTCGGGTACATTTTGTATATCAATCAAGTTGCTTGCTTTCTGACTTGCATATATAATTTCCTATTTTACAAAATTAATTCTTTAAGTGACACAGACCTTGTGTTTAGGTCCAATTAAGATCTGAAATTAGATTTTTGGTTCTAGATTTAAAAATTCGAGTCGTAAGTGACCATTAAACGAAACGTTCTCCCCAAACATCCCTTATTCGAAATACATTTTAAACTATCAGTTTAAGCATATACATTGGCTGGCACTAGATAAAGCTCTTAAAACCCTGAATCCATAAATTTTTCTATTTTTATACACATGAATTGAGCTCTACAGTAGGTAGTGAGTTTAAGGTATTGCAAGTAACATGGGATAAAATATATTTCCTAAACTTCCTCATATCTTTACCCTTCATGATACTATATTTGCTTACTTAGCAGAAGCAATATCCATTCATCGCATACTTACTTCCCAATATACCTACTACCTATAGAATACTAATTTATTTCATATACTATTTTCTTAATTTAAATTTTATTATTGAATATTCCATTATACATTATTATTTATTTATTTACTATTTTTAAAAGTCTCAGGGTGTAATATTTATTTGTTTTCTTTTCTTTTCTCTGGTTACAGAGAAAAAAATATACTCGTATGCTGGACCATTGTGAATGTAGCATGCTACTATAGAGAAAAAAATTAGTTGGGGTTAATATATTTTTTGCCTATAGCTATGGTCTTTAAGAAAGCCAATTTTATTCATGTATATTTGTTGGATTGTATTACGATTATGATTAGTTACCTGCATTAGTAGAGTATCGTAAACATCGAACATATCCGAAAGCTTAGAAAATTTACTTCCAGTATTCTCCGACACATGCTCAATCAGATCTTTGTAAGAACTTGAATTTTGGTTAAATTTTATTTTTTGTTCCTTTTGAAGTTTTATAAATTTAGGGCATATCTTTGAATGTCCTAGCTACAAAATATAAATAAATGATAAGTATGAAATAAGTGTCCATTAAAACGTAAAGAAACAATATTTCATATGTTTTATATTTTATTGTGGATAAATATTCTTTTTATCCAGTAAACAAATCTCATGGGGAAAGACCAAATTTTAACCTATTTTTTTATTTTTGATGTCTAAGGTTTAATTAGCAATTTTCACGGCTAAGATTTGCTCAAAATCACATACAGCTGCAAATCATTTCAGTTTATACATCCTTTTGGGTCGGGTCAAAGTATTTAATTCTACGGTTCGTACAAGTGATAATATAGTGATCCAATACTTTCTATATCAGAAAACCCCTACTTCTTATATTAACCTAAAAGTTCTGTAACAGCGCAACAAAGAATTTTTTCGTAAATGAGTTTCATTCTCCTCTCGTCTAACATTTCATGAATAAAAGACACACTCCGGTAGCGACGCGGGCTTGCCTTGCGTGCGTTGAAAGTACAAATTCCATCAGCAATTCAAGCAGACTAAACCCGCATAAATGGATCAGTGATTAGCATTTGATTGATTTGAACCATTCCCTTTTCAAAGTTATGAAATTTTTCTTACCCCCTCAACCGATTAGAGAAGAATACTTAAGTAGAGAATTATGAACACTTAAGATAGAGAAGAACACTTTTGTTCGTGCTATATCTTTTTAAAGTATTTAATTTTTAAGTTTAATTAGTTTAAAGTCGTTTTCTTAAATTTCTATTCGTATATCAAATGTATCCCTTAATATTCATGGCTTTCCCCGATCTGAATGGTAAATAGTATATTATTTTGATTAGTTTATTTTATCCTAATGTAATTGTTGTGAAATGTTATGCATTATTACTGTCCTTTTGGTTTTAATACCTAAATATTATTTAACATGTAAATTTTTTTTAAAAACCAATACTGTTTATTAAATTTTATAACAAGTACAATGCAATATAATGATGAAAACATGATAATTCTTTACCATTTTGTTCAGGGTCGATCAATTTTTTTTATTTAACATTGACAAATAAATCTTCTAGGAAAAAACAAATAGAACAAGAATATGAACTATCTTTAGGGCTGACATTCCCCATTCACAAAAATTTAAATAATATCTTTTCTTCAACGTATTTTTGAACTTCTATTAAAACAATATAGATATTTATTTCTTGTATTCGCAACTAAAGTATGCGATCGTAGCGTTCGCTATGTGAAACCTTCATTTTCCGCATCGCAATGACGTACGCATCGTTACCTGAGTATTGTAAATGGACATTTATACGTTTATTCTTATGATTTTACATAATAAACTATTAGCGTATATACTCACATCGCAAATATCAAAATTTCTTTGTTTTAAAATAACTGGTTGCCACAGTAAATCAGGATTCCAAAGTTGAGGTCCGTCCGGAGGATACATTCCGGCTGAGAGGCACGCTGCACTCATAAAATCTCTATCATAAGGATTGTAAGTTATTTCGCATGAATCGGGTTTGTATATAGGGTCAATAAAACCTTGGTACCTTGTCCTCAACAATGCCCCTGTGTGGTATAGCTGCTCTTTTCCTATCTATAATTTAAATTAAAATATAGTAATCTTCTATACAATATCTTGAACAATGCTCTATTTTTTCTTTTAAGCACTTTTAACCTCGTGGCTACATCGTTTTAAAAACAATTAGATTGACAAGTTTTTTTTTGTTACTAAACACGTCCTAATAAGTAATATTATTTGTGGCATTGTTAAAATAAACTTTAGAGTTTTTTAAAGGTTAGTTGATACTTCAGGTTAGAGATATTAGTTCCTGCAAAAAATTTAGTGACTAAAGAGATGCAGTGATTGTACAAATTTGCTATCGAAAGAACTAAAATCTTCTGAAAGTAAGGAAGTAAACATTGTAATCAATTTAAACTCTATTTCTCCATTATTGATTTTGTTCTTTAGCGGCTCTGACAGTGATCAATTAAGCCCTGTTTTGTGCGTGGGTACTGAAGATAAGTGGAATTTGGATGGTCTTAGACGTTTTGAAAGGAGATTTATAATCTAAGTTCGTTTCTATATGCTTCTATATTTTCTATACGCTTCTATATTTCTTCTATATACGCTTCTATATTGGTTCTATACGCTTTGCAATGTAGATGGAGGTATGTGGCGTACTACTTACACTTACGCAAGCACTACTTACGTAGTGGCTTGAACAGCTAAATTTTACTTTGATTAAACTTAACTTTAATTAATTTTAATTAACTAACTAATTAATTAATTTCTTTATCTAAAATATATAATATAATTCTATTAATCTGAAATTTAGTTAAAATAACATGCTTGTCGATCTTAAGGTCAAATAAAAAATTCTGGCGCGGTGGTCCGCATGTCGGGGCGAATTTCATTTTGGAATGCGTGTTTCCGTGCTTAACAACAATCCTGGTAGGGACGATAATTTTTTTAACGTTTTTTACATTCTATAAGTTTATAACTACTAAATAATTTAGCGCAGTGGTCCGCTGTCGGGCGAATTCATTTGGAATACGTGATTCCGTGCTTAACCTAAGCAGTTACTCAATTGTCAAGCACTGCTCGTAACTCATTTTGTCTGTATTTTCAAAGGAAATGCGCTTAATTATCCAGTTGGTTACACAAAACTATGTCTCTAAAATTAGCAGTACGTAATATTATTTGCACTAGTTTAAAGTTTAGTTACTGTTCATATTTAAATTTTTAGAGCATTTCCTTCAAAAAATACAGACAAAATGAGTTACGGCAGTGCTTGAGAATTGAGTTACTGATTAGGTTCTAAAGCATGAACCGGAACCTTAAGCACGGAAACAGGCACTCTAAATGAAATTCGCCAGACAGCTGTCGGGTATGTAAAAAAAATACTGTCCCCACCAGGATTTTTTAAACACCCATCCCAAAGGAAATTCGCCTGACATGCGGATCACCGCGTCTGAATTATTTAAATGAAAATCGCTATACTATAATGGACAGTAGTTTATCCACAAAAGTGTCTCAGTAATGATCCGCTTCATTACAAACCACCTCATTTTTAGCTGTTTAGAAATTCAAAGGGCACTTCTACGGTCATTATATAAATAATTAAAAAAATAATGTTATTCCTACTATTCAGAGCAAAGTCATTTCAATTAACCTATAATATAAATATTAAATACATGAGCATAAAATCTTTATTTCGCATTCCTCACTTTTAGAATAACATGGCTTAGATAGTTTTGTTGTGCGAAGAAATGTACAATTTTTACTTACGTTAGTTAGTTGTTTCACTCCATCGGGCCAATATTTTGGATTTGTGTAGGGGTAGGGATCGCTGGGCCACGTTTTAAGAGGAGTTCTGCTACCATGTCTTGTAACCTGTAATAATTATAAATACCAAAACTTTACCAATTTACCTCCATTACTCCTTTTTGAAATTGCTTTCCCTTACGCCGGTAAAGATGACATTTACTTAAAAATGGCTAATTGATGACCTAACTTTTTTTTTATTATCTTATTTGGTACTTGGTGCAACAGTCGGCTTAGGACTTTGGCTTGCTTAACAGGTGCTTCCAAGGTATTCCTATCAAGAACCCATTTTCTCAATACACTAATTCCTATCCCCTTAAATCTTCCTCCCTTGTTGGGAAGAAATCTCAAATGTCGTTACATCGCTTTATTCTACCACATAATAGAAGGGATTCTATTAAAAGCAGCTATGAGGCATTATTTGTACATTGCCGAACCATCAAAATCTACTAGCTCTTATTTCTTGGAGGATGATAAGTTTATTGTATAGTCGTTGTAGTAAGTCAACGGTCCTAATTCTCCAGTTCCCATTAGCTTGAACAGTTTTACACCCACTTGAGCACCATACTGACTAAACGGCTTAACCTCGTTTAAATGGTTTTTCACTTTTCACTAAAAAATCTAGGTTTTCATTCTTAACTTTAGTTTTTGGGAAATTTTACATGCCGTATATATTTACGCTATGGTGATGATTAAATTATTTTCATAAAAATTCAGACATTTTTATTTTAACTAAATTAGTTTTAGTGATTAATTGCGAGATTATGTGTAAACTATTTATGTTTCGCAAAACTTGGTATTATCAAATTATATAAAATAAAGTATAAATAGTTTTAAGGAACTTTAGGGTGTTCTTACCACTAACTGATTTCGTAAGTTTAAAATGTTCATAATTTTTGCATGTTTGTGATGCAACTATAATCCACCATAACCAAAAGAAACCATAATCCACAGTCAGCAGTTAAATTCAGTTTAATTAATTCTAAATAAGTCTATTAGTAGCCTGGTAGTGAAGGAAACACCTTTTTATCAAGTTTTTAAAGTGGTAAAATTTTGCCATTTGAATCTATTTGTATGGGTTTAGGAATGCAGATAAAACTCCTTTATACTTTACGTCTCCATAACACAATTTACCATTAAAAATAAATTATAAGTTATTTTTATAAACCAAGTCTTCATCTTTTATTACTTTTTAAAACTGTGACCGAAGGAATACAATTACTAAATCGTTTCTCCCTCATGCTTCACAAAGGATATCAATTTATGTTTAATTCTAAAATTTAACAATTATGATTTTTGCATTATTATTTACCGCAAGTTTCTTTAAAGTTTATTTTAGCGAATTGTTAATAAAAATGATTTAGTCTTGTAGCGGAGATCGCGTAGAAATAGTTTTTTTTATCCAACATTAACGTGAAATGCATCTACGTCCTTTTAATGTTAACATCATTAGATCATGTTATAGATTAACATCATAAATAATGTTGTATTATGTTAAATCATTATCATTATATTAATGACATGTTATAATTTTAATGGTCAAAATTTAATAAAAATTTGGCCAATTACGAACCAACTTGTTTCTACGATAATGAAAACTAACCTACGAGAACGTCTTTGTATTCGTATACAACCAAACAATTTATAGTTAACATACCAAAGCAACAAATTCCAATGTTGTCAGATTGGGTTCAGTTGAATATTGTGGTTCACTGTTCAATGAAAATGTTCTAGTTTCTATTGGAATATCATTATCAGTTAGTGGAAAACATAATATCAAGCGAAAATATACTAAAAATAAAACTGTAGATAAATATTTAAACATATTGAGTCGTGATATAAAAACAGTAACACTCAGATTTGAAACTGACTGATATACCTGATTTAGTATGACTAGACAATGATATCACAATGTCTTCCGTATTGATGTATAACAATAGACCCTTGTTATTATATTCTCATCGAGAGACATGTGTATCTGTTTAATAAAATTTCCGAGCACCTCAGTTTATATTTAGATTTAGGCTCATTGGGTGTATGTTTTTATTCTTTAAAGTTGCTTGGAAAAACCAGGAATCTATTTTTACAAGGTTACCTCGTTTCGATCGCTTTTGGTTCTTGGACGCTCTTCTTTGGTTTAATCTATACGACTCCATTTAGGTCCCTCCGCATAATTTTAACTGTTTCATAAAGTTAAGTTTTAATTATAATTCCTCTAATTGAGTAAACAATCCTAAGGTTGATTTGATGTTGCTCTCCAATCATCTCTGCTCTCGGCTAGAGTTTTTAAATCATAATATGATTGCCAGTGGACATCGTTCTTAATCCTAGTATTAAACTGTAGTCAAGGCCTTCCTCTAATGTTTTGTACTTCTTTCATTTCTTCCAGTATTACTTTAAAAGTCCCTCGTAACAAAGTATATAGCCAAAGAGACTCATACTTAGTCATAAAATTATGATTAAAAATAATCATAATTTTTAAAGTAACTAAAAGTAGTAACAAAATTACCACATTTGGTAATAGTAACCAAAATAAGTATAATAAATTTGAACTCCCGAGAGTCAGTTTACTGGGGGTAACTGGGAGATTTATACTTCAAACGGAAGACGATTTTCAAAAGTCTTGGACCATGTTTTCAATTTATTTATGAAGGAGTTATTGATGGTGCATCTAAAATGTTCACCTATTAATAGTAGCTCCATTTTATTATTAGAAATTATTATTGTGTTTCTTATGGGTCCTTTAAAATTAAAAAAAAATACTTTGTACTTTATTAAAGTAGTATTAAATTAAAACTTCCAAGTCATACAATTTTTACAACTGTGTATATACCTCCCATACTTTCGAGATACCGTCCCCCTCCCCGGGAAGAACCTCTGAAAGAAAAACACACACAACTTATCAATATTTAATCAAATATAAGATCTGCAGGCCACTAAGGTATAAGGTGGTGAGGACAGTGGTCTAAGTATTTTTTAGGATAAGCTTTAGATGAGGATTTTAAATGATAGTGTTAGTGAGATAAAGTAAGGAATCATGGGATTTCTTTTTGACATAATAAAATTTATTCGAAGAAAAGATGAAACGTGGAGCTAAAAAGGATAATTAAGGATAATATATTATACACAATAAGATTGGAATCATAGAAGAGAGAATCAGAAATTTTGTGAAAGTTGATTGTTTGGAGTCTCTTTAAATATATATTTTTATTACATTTTACGATCAAATTTGACATGATTGGTTCCAATCAGGAGGATTAATGGATTCCACAAATTTGTTAAAGTTGCTGAGTGAGCAAGGATTAGGACAGCCATCGATGTTAATTCTTGAAGGAGTTTTATCATAACTAGTCTCATAGTAAAACGCCTGTAAAAACAAGTCTAGTTAAACAAGTCTAAAACAAATCATATTAAAAGTTATAAGATTAATTTATTAACAAAATTCCTAAATTCTTCTGCAAGTTTCGTCCATAACTTAATATATACATTCAAGATATAGGTTTAATAATAAAACGAGATAAGAATTCAACAACTCTATAATTATGGAATATGTGTGACGTCATAAGTCCACAATAATGACCATACAATAATTTCAAAAATTACAAATGTACTATCATGTACGGTTAACAAAAATGCAAAGTCATATTTCATTATCAGTATTACCTCCTGTTTTATAGCTTGACATATATAACGATGTAAACAAATGACGTTTTTGATTTGTTTCGCGGGGGTATATATATATATTATATATATATATAATATATATATATATATATATATAATATATATATATATATATATATATATATATGTGTGTCTGTGTGTGTGTATAAACCTAAAAAGTATTAATATATTCTTGATTAATAATTCCCCTACTTTCAAAAGTCATCCCCCTCTTCTTTATGTGTTTGGGCGCTGAATTGAATAAACTCACAATTCATTTTGGGTTACCAAAAAGCCGAAAAACCGTGAGACATAACCTGACCAGCATATTTTAATCCTACGCAAGGAGTGGTTTTATCAAGATAAATATAATATATTTGTATTATGTTTATAATTCTCTGTATTATAGCTGATTAATGATTTTATATGAATTAAGTGATTTAAATTTGTATATAATATATACAAATGTACACTAATTTGTATTTTAAAACATTTGTTTACCTGAACTAAATAATTAGGCGGGAGATAATGAAGTTCGAATTGAAGATACGCTCCTGTCTTGATTTCAACTGGTTCCTTCTTTCCTAGAGCAGCTAGCAGTGCTATTAAAGTACAGTCATGGGCTGACTCTATGTAAAATCTTTTGTCTTCGCCGAATGTTCCGTTAGCTTTCATCGTTAACCTGTCGCTTATGTATTTTAATTCAGGTCCTGCAAATTGAGATAAGAATGATTGTTGCGGTTTTGACAAAACTATTATACTTTTTACTTAATGATGAAAATTCATTAGAATTTTTTATTATAATTGCTTTATTTCTACAAAATAATGTCAGTTAAATGACTCCAGTCACCAACAAAGACATTCGGCCCAGTCAAAAAAAGTCCCTTAGTTGTTTAGCAAATTTTCCTCATTTAATTAAACTATTTTGTATAATTAGTTGTTTTAGAGTCATTGTTTGTAAATTTCCTTTGGAAAAAAGGAGTTGTGTGTTTGTGTATTTCTTGAAACTTTCTTGTAAACGCGCTATCTTTCAAACGGATAAATATTTTGTTTATTAAATATGGCTCTATAAGCAACATGGGGAGGACACGAACCTAATGAAAACTAGGTTGCGACGTGATTCACCCGGTTTGTGATTCAGCAACATTTCTATAAACGGTAACATTTAAGGTTTTTTCGCTACAATAAAGGCCTTTATTTGTGCTGTTGCGAAGCTAAATCGAATAAAATCCGTCCGAAGTCAAATACAACCACTAAAAGTGACCAAAAAGTCTAATAATTCATGGTAAAGTACTGTTTATGGTCGCTGAAACATAAATTTCGAGTAGGGAGTTGATTCAATGCTTCTCGGGACACTGAATCGATTAAAACCGGCCAAGAGCCGATACAAACCACTTAAAGTGACCAAAAAGCCGAAAAAACGGTTGTAAATCACCGGAAAACCTATTATACGGCCGGTAAACAATAACTTTTTAGTACGAAGTCATTTCGATGTTGTTTGGGCTAGTGAATTGATAAATGTATGAATAAAATCGATACGAACTCTAAAAGTACTTAAAAGCAGGGCACTTGATCCTGGTGAGAATAAATATTTTTTATCAATTGACGTGAAATTCTTTGAAATGCGTGTTTTTATGCTTTATAACTTGAGCAGTTACTCAATGATCAAGCTCTACTCGTTATTCATATTTTTTTGAGTTTTGTCATATATATTGTTTCAAAGCAAATGCGCACGATTATCCTGTTGGATAATTATGCGTAACATAAAAAAAATGAGTTACAGTAAATAAATAAATAAATTTATTTTAGAGTTACGAGTAGTGCTTGATAATAATTGAGTAACTGCTTATGTTATAAACCATAAATCGGAACGGAAAGGGAGAAATTCGGCCTACCGCGCCAGAATTGGTTCATATTTTTGAAAATTAAAGAGAATGCCTACAAAACACATAGAAACCGTTCATCCAATTATAAACATCTAATAGCTATCGGTGCTCACTAGTTCCTGAGTATGCCTAGGGTATTAAAATAGGCTTTTCTCGGGTGAACAAAAATTGTCAAACTACATACTTGATTGGTTATTTAATAAGCTCATTTGCACAGCTTATTTAGAACTCAATAATTCAACCAAACGACCAATTGTTCCTAAAAACACTCAAAAATAAAAATTTGAATCTATCTTAATATTGTAAGTTAATTACCAGCTCCAAGTTTTATTTGATCCATGTTTGCGGCATAGGTGTCATGTAAATATTTAACTGCAATCGGCCTTATAATTTTAGGGAAAATTTTTGCTGTCCATTGTGGGATGGTGTATCCATTTTGTTTCTGAAAAAATAATGATTGTTTTGTTGCTAACTGTATATAATAGTCTGATTCTGAATCAGGAAACATTGATATTTGTAGCTTCCACTCTTTATTTTTATCATTATTATCTTTATCTTTACTAATTTTATATTTAGGTTGTATATTCTTACAATTGTGATCTGGCTAGTTGGTAATCATATTTTTTGGTTTGCATGGAATCGAGCACCAGTGGAGTACATTTTGGGTGGAAGAAAAAAGTTTTTCCCCAAAAATATGTTGTATTGGCAAAGCGCTTTTAACAGTATGAGACCATCATTATTATCTATTCAAAGTATGTGATTGACAAAGAATGTCTGTGACGAGTATGTTGATTAAGTAATATAATTCATAGATTAGAAAATAAATAAATGCATTAATCTTTTTAATGGGTGAAAATATCGTTCTACTAGTGAACATAACTAAGAAATTCCACAAAAAGTTGGCTTTTATGCTAAAAAACAGCAAGGCTGGTCAACGCAAGGAAACATATATCAAACCTGTCTAACCCAAAAAATATTTTAATGGATGAAAAACTGGGACGCATCTAGTTTAAACGCTGATGTTTTTACCATGAAAACATTGTAATTGCTGAACACGAACACGTACGTTGTTAATGTTAGTAGCTTTTACGATGTTTTCTCAGGAAAATTTAATAAAATAACATCAACTATATTAGTATTGATATGATGTATTTAAAATACCTGCATTAATAGAGTATCGTAGAGATCATACATCTGAGATAATTTTGTGTAGTTCATACCAGCATTCATTGACGCATAATCCAGTAATTCCTTGTACTTGCTTGTATCCTCGTCAAATTTCTCTATCACATCATTGTATAATTTCTTGTACATTGGACACATATTTTAACGTTTATTTTACAAAAAGATTAAATAACAATTAAAATATACATAAATAATATAAATATACATATATGTTTTAAATAGAATATGTTATTTGATGGTCTTTTATTGTTGTTTGTTATATTTGTATTGTTATTTAATCCTTTCTTAAATAACAAGTCATTATTATTTTCCTTTGTTGTTTAATCTTCTGTCTTTGGTATTAACTATTTATTATACCCCTTGTTTTTTCGTTTTTATGCTTAACCTGCATTACATATTTGTTTTGCTATTAGATACTTGTATTTGTTTTTCTCCCTTTCTTTTTTTTTTTTTTTTATTACTTTACATATTTGTATGCTAATTATGGATTATTATCTCTGTTACCACTTTCCCTCTCCTTTTTACTATTTTATTTTTTTCTAAACTTTATTACCCATAATTATTTTTATTATATACAGTATTTTCTTTTATTTTTCTTCCTATATATATATATATATATATATATATATATATATATATATATATATATATATATATAATATAATTACTGTTACTTATATTCCCCTTCTTTTTTATTATTTTATCATTAATTACTAATTTATTAATTAATATGTTTTACAATAAATTCATTATTTTACTTATTTCTATTGACTTAATGTATTTCTTGTACACATTTTACTTTTTTTTATTTTCTAATCTTTTGAATTTGCCTCCCTTTTTTTTCCCTCTCTTTCCTTTCTAATTTATCTTTATCAATTGTTTTATTTCTTGTTAGCTAGTTTTTTTAATATGCCTTATTTAATTATTTTTGATAAAACCTATATTTGCAACAGGTGGATTTGTGTTTCTTTTTAAGGTAACTATTGTGATTTTAGATATATTTTGCTTGGTTAAATAGTTGTAATTCTTCATACAGTAGGGTAAGGGCGCCCTACGCGAAAACACGTTCGTAACGATTAAGTATTTTACAAAGAGCCTGACTCTCAGATAATTCGTAAGATTGATTAATACGGCGGATTAAATTATCTTATCTAGACAGATAATCAGAGCACTTACAGTACGAATTTGTTGACATATTTTATCCACTGAACTAAATCTGATACATTATTCGAACGTAGAAACGCACCTATTGCCTCACTATAAAAATTGTAGGATGAAGTTGCCTATCGTGAAAAAATCATTTGATTTAGTAAAGTAGATGACGACGACAAAGATTATCTTTTGAATTCTATTCTAATATTACTGGCTTCTTGGTGTAATATACGTTACCAGTATTACACGTATTAGTTTTTATTAATACTTGAGTGTGCCTCTATAATTTATTAACATAATGAAACTTGTCTCTTTTGTGCTCTAAACTGATTCTTATCCGTATTAATTTTGTTATTATTTATGTTACGAGCAATTTCTTCCACGTCTTAAAGAAAAATTTATTATTTAAAATCCTCGTGCAAAATGGGCTAATATTTTTCTTTTCTTTGTTTTAGATTGGCCAAGTTTTTATTATGAAGGACTCTTTAGGATCTGTAGTGAAGGTAACTTGAAATCATTATCTTAACATATATGGAGGTATTTTAGAACAATACTTACGTTTAAGTGAGATTTATGACTATGTCAATAGCACATGAGTACATTTTATGCCAGAGAAAAACTCATACGAATTTCTCGCGTTTTAGTTGTCTTTTCTTTGAAGATTATACTATATTTTAAAAATATTTTTGCTTTCGAAAAACAAACAAACTTAAAATTACAAGGAAGTTTTGTTGCGGATGCGATTTATTTATAATTTTTATTTTGATATCTTAAAGGAAAGTCTTAGACGACTTTATTTAGTATAATTAGAGTCAAGCTCTATTCCGCAAAAGGGAAACTGTACGGCAAAACAACTAGATGATACAACAAAACAGATATATATCCAATCATTAATTACTTACATCGCATATATCAAAGTCTCTAAGGCCGAGCACGACTGGTTGCCATCTCACTTTAGCATCCCATACTTGTGGAGAAACTGGAGGATACATAGCTGCACCTATCAGCGCAGAACTCATGAAATCTCGGTTGTACGGATTATAAGTTATTTCTGACTCATTTGGATGATAAAATGGATTTATAAATCCTTGATATCTCTTTCTTATACTTCCGCCTGTATGGTAAAGTTGTTCTTTGCCTAACTGAAAATAGATGAAAAAGATAATTTAGCGAACCATTTTATTGATAAGCTATACATCATACTATTCAATTTGTAAATACAATTTACATGAATGTGCTAATCAAGAATAACTTAGAATTTATTTTCCACCGAGAAGTGGAAGCATATAGAATGATATATAGAGATTTTTTACATAATACTATTATAAAAAATCGAGTAGTGGGACCTTGGAACTTTTCCTTATCACATCGGATTCGCTACGCTCTCCTCTCTACTTCGGACTCGCTTCGCTTGTCCTCAGATATTAAATACATTCGTTTCGTCCTCAGAGGTCGCCCATACAGCACTGTCCACGCTCAATGCTGCTTAACTTTTATAATCCAACAAAAACTATAGATATACTTGTTATATTAAATGAAGCTTGTTGTACTTATTTATTACGTAAAGGTTTATACGTGTAAATTTCAACTCAATTAG
Organism: Microvelia longipes; assembly: GCA_018340805.1. Lineage (NCBI taxonomy): Eukaryota > Metazoa > Arthropoda > Insecta > Hemiptera > Veliidae > Microvelia > Microvelia longipes. The sequence continues at coordinate 33,285,357 of JACMZG010000008.1, read as the reverse complement.
ATTGTTTTCCGATTTTTTAATTTTTTTTGAACACGTACACAAGGCATTTAATAAAAATTAAACTAATGCTGATAATGAGAATAAATAGTCTTATACATGGCTACATGCGTGCCAAATCTCAATTTGGCACGCATAACTTTTCTGTCATTTATGATTTTTTAAACTTTTGCTGAATCATTATTGTGGGTTAATGACGTCATAAAAAAGTATTTTCCAAATAGCACAACTACAGCGGTAGACTGATTTTTGTACAAAGTTTCAACTCTCTAGCATAAATACACAGGGCGCTACGATGATAACAGACACACACACACTACATACACACACACACACCCAGACAGACTACTTAGAAAAAACTACTCGGAGGCCTTACAAACGCCTAAAACGGATAATTTCGGTTTCATCTCGTTTCGTTTTTTTCTAAACACAATACTTTTCCTATGTACCTATTTATACCTAGATATAAATGAGGAAAAGTAAAAAATCACGATCTTTAATATTAATTTATATTAAAAACCAACTGAATGCGGCAGTAGATATTTTCACCACATGTGTGGTCCTTTGTCGTGTAATATTAGCTGGGGCCTCAGAATATTACATTCAACAATTATTATTTTTTAGGAATCTTAATGTATTGTATTACCGCTTTGCAGAGAAATATATTGCAGCATTTATTTTCTTTTAAGTGATAAAAAATATCAAACCTCGAATACTATCCATAATTTAATTTTGCAAAGTTATAAGTGATAATCACACTGTGACTAATTAGGAAAACCCATAAACTGAATACATGATTTGCTTGATTCAGTGTTTTTATGTAAAATTTTGTAAAATTGTTTTGGATTGTTTGCTCAGTATTTATTTAGTTGCTTTATCCGTTTTTTTAATAAGGCAACTAGTTTATGTGACATATTTTTGTATGCTATTTATACTCTTTATTTTGTTGATTGGCCTTATTTAAGTAAGTTGTACTTAATAACTTATTTTTAGGTTTCTCTTGTTCGTTTCTAAACTTTACTTACGTTAGTAAGTTCGTTTGGTCCGTTTGGCCAAAACATGAAATTATCATAAGGGTACGGATCATTTGGAAATGTAGAAAGAGGAGATCTGCTCCCATGTCGAGTTACCTGTAACAACAAAAAACAGTAAATTCTGTATATAAGCATAAATTTGTAATATATTTAAATTCTAAATTTCTTAAATAAATAAATAATTTAATTTACTCAAATTTAAATTTTAATTTACAATCATTTAATTGTATCTTTCAATAACACATTTCTTTTATCGTTTTTGTAGTTTAATATTTATGATTATAAATATTAAACTAGTACATAACTTAGTCCAAGAAGAACCCTAAAAGGCAAAGTCCTCAGAGAAGTTCGTCTTTCATTGGCTATGTAAATAGCTTTTTATGTACTTGAATATACAACTTTTGCTTTATTTTATCAAGGACTTATTTCAGCCAAGTTGCATATTTAAAGAGAAAAACTTGGGTACGGGATACCGCGGAACCTTTTCTAAACCCATTACTTTTTTAATACTCATTCTTCCTACTTCAGACTCGCTTCGTTCGTCCTCAGATAGTAATTACATTATATATATATATATATATATTATATATATAATATATATATATATATATAGATATATATATATATATACCGTCCTTAATGACGCTCTATACAAATTATTTTCTGGATAGCAAAACTAGATTTAAAGATTGATTTTTATACAAGTTTGTTAGTTTTTATACCAAATCTAAAGAGTTGGTTGTACCAACTATTTTGATCGCAGCTCTCCGAGTATATTTAATCTAGAGTTTAAATGACAGACACACACTCACGTTCACATACAGACATACAACTTTGTAAAAACTACTCTGGATGTCTGAAACCACATGAACCAAAAACACATGAAACAATTCAGGTGAAATCCTGGTTTTATAAATTTTTGGCGAACAGAATACTAATCTTTCGGTCTAATAAAGAAAGTATAAAATAATGTTAAATTGATGCGGGTGCCTCGGAACTTTCCTCTCCTTCTCCGATTCACTAGGCTTTTTCTTACTACTTCGGCGTCGTTTTGCTCAAAAAGTGAAAAAACGCCTTATTTTTTATTTAACGCCTATATAACTATTTTTATATAAGTACAGTATAGTTGAGAAGATAGTAATAAACAATGAAAAGAACAATAATAAGAATAATGATGAATAGCACAATATTTAAAAAATCAATAGCTTATGTATAAATATGTTTGATGTACCAACAAAGCTTCTATTTTTACTTTTCCTTACTTTTAACGTAGGTAAAGAAAAGTATTGTGTTTGTAAAAAAATTCGAAACTGAGATTTCACCAAAATTATCCGTTTATGTATTTTTAAGACCTCCATATATATATATATATATATATTATATTATATATATATATATATATATATATATAATATATATATATAATATATATAATATATAGTGGTGTGTGTGCGTCTGAAGTAGTGAGGATGACTATAGCAAATCCGATGTGTTGCGGAAAAGGTATCCGAGGTGCCCTGTACCCAATTTTATTTCATTTGATACTAAAAGCAGTTAAATTGTTATCAAATTTATTATCTCGTCGTTTTGGACCAACTATTTTTTGTGTTATTAAGAATTTTCTTCTTATATTGAGTAATGAATTTATTTTAATTAGGCTTAATTAACTCCTTTCCTCACTCTATTCAAGTGACTCTTTAGTCAATGAGACAAAAGAAATTATGTTTAGACATATCTTTAAAATTTTATGATTACTCACTATAGCAACATATTTTAAAGTACCTAAAGACACCCGAGCCAAAGGCTCTATAACACTTAAATCACTATATGCCGAAGTTAAATTAAGTATCAAAACAAAAAGTATTCGGTAGAATGAAAGCGAATTAAGCGACAGAGAACTCATGACTGCAAACAGCTGGAGCTCTTTAGCTGTTTCAAGTGAGTGTCAACCGGATAACCTTGAATGATAGTTTGATAAATGATAATGTAGGTATTTGTAATGATTTGATGATTAGAGTGCTATTAGAAGAACTGTATCACAATATCTTTATTGTTGAAATAAGATAAAAATTCTGTTTAAAATAATTTAAATCCATTTCCTTTGTCATCTAAAGACATTTAAACTATACTACAGAATTCGAAAAGAATCAAAGAAATTTATACTAACTATAAGAACTTTACTACAAGAGCTATATTAATATACTAAATAACTATGTGAAACTAAGAATAGACATGTTAACAAATGTTTCTATTATATTCTATGTTCATTACTTTAATCTCATTGATAATAAGAAAAAAAACTGTACATGACATTTTAATTAACTCAAGTTTTTCCTTATGATCAAATATACATGAAAGACTTTTGAGGGTCACCTTAGCTTATATGGTATCTACATACCTTGAAATAATATTTTTTTGCAATGTTATCAACTCTTTCCTGTCCCCCAATTGGAGCGGACATTTCCACTCTAAACTTTCCCAATAAGCCAATCGCAAGCCTTTAATTTTCCTAATAGGATATAATCCGCTCGAAATCGAGCATTTCCTAAGCTCCAAGCTCAAAAGTTCGGAAGAAGCTCTGAAGTCAGGAATCTCGTTTAGCAATCAAGATGTAACCAAGATATGAACTACTCTTGTCTCGAAAGTTGTTACTAAATTATCCCGCTTAACTTCACTCTGTTAATATCTGCTGTTTACTGAAATGGAGTCTCCACCGTGGCTTTAAAACCAGCTGTCCCTTAGATGGAATTTTTTTGTTGACTCCTCTCTTCTCATCCATGCTTGGCAGGCACGCTGTCCCTTTAGGGGGATTCTTGCTTTGGGCTGGTTGGTCAGCTTCCGCTGTCTTACTCAGACTAGCAGGTCGCAACTGAGGTCTCCGCTGTCATTATGAATTTGCGGACGGCCTCAGTACCAACGGTCCTTTTCAGGACCACCAAGCATGATGGTAGTCTCCGGGGATCATCTGACCCCCAGTCTCTCAATATTATACGCGGAGCGTATCGTATATTATATATATATATATATATTATATATATATATATATATATATACACAATATATGGTTGTATAATTATAAGTAATTTGCACCACTTAGGACAGTCGGATTAAGCTAAAATCGGTCTGAATCAATTCTAGTAGTCATCTGACTTGGTGTATGACTCTTAGTTTTATAAGCTGTTTCAAGTTTAAAAAAAAATCGGGTTCAGGGTACCTCAGTTCTTTTCTTCACAACTTTAGAATCACTTCGCTTGTCCTCAGAATATCATGATTATGATTGTTCAAAGATTAAAATGGCAATGCTTCGGTTTCGCTACGCTCGACCTCAAAATAGAATAGTCATTCAAAGTGTAGTGTGTTATGACATCGGACTCGCATAGCTCGTTCTCAGAATATCATGACTATCTGAAGCTTAAGGTAGTATTACTTTGGGCACGCTAGGCGACCTCATAATTTAATCTCAGAATTATTTGGTTTCCAAATATCTTGGGGGTTATGGTGATAGGAAAATTAAAGTTTAGAGAAGTAATTCGGTGTATAGGCATTCCATTAAATAATATGGGTAATACTGCATTCACATATGTTTTAAAGACCTGAGATCATACTTGGCAGCATCCTAGTTTTTTATTAGTACAAATCTTTTAGGTAATATTGGCACTATATTTTATCAGTGAATCACATAATTTGAATATTCAAATTTTATGTGGTAAAACGTCACGATTTTGTCAAATAAACTTTTATATTTCTATCAAATCACAATTTGTCAAGATTCAGTTGTACCTGTTTAAATACTTTTCTTACAATAAAGCAAGAAAACGCAATTCCTGAGACATTCGTTCGATATGAAAACATTTTTGTTTTTTTTTCATTCCTGGATTGTGAAAATTTCGTGACGGAACTATTCTATGGAAAATAAAACTTCATGACGCAACTCGACCAAAACTGTTTGCTTTAATCCTTCTCATAACGGAACTAGACGATCCCCCCAAAAAATCTTTAAAAATCTCTTAATACAAAATTCTAACGCAGTGGTCCACATACCGGGCGAATTTCCTTTAAAATTGGTGTGTTTCCATCCTTAACAATTTACTCCTTGCTTAAGTTTCCGGTTTATCTTTTTTAACTTATATGCAATTATAAATTACTCAATTATAAAACACTACTCGTCACTGATTTTTTCTGTATTTTTTTAAAGAAAATATCTTCAAAATTAGCAGTTCACACCATTATAACACTAGTTATCTGAGTCAATGCTTATCTTTAAACGTATTAACGCATTTCCTTTGAAATATACAGAAAAAATGAGTAACGATTACTGATTTGTTACGAATTGTGCTTGAGTAGTTGCTCATGTTACGAAGCATAAACCCGAAACTTATTCAGGAAATTAATTTTTAAGAAATTCGCCTGACATGTGCACATTCGCGCCAGAATTATTTTTAAGATATAAATTTGTATAATGTAAATAAAGCGATACAAAAGTTATCGTTTTTAATCTAGGTCACAACGTAAATGTTTAAGTCTTAATGGGACTTTGTAAATAAGTAACCTGGGGAAATGCTCTTTCATTGTAATTATTCAATTATCAAATTACTCTTTAAAATGGTTGTTATCAGACAAAACTTGTAACCAATAAACGTTGTTATCAGGGCATAAAGTTTGGGTTAAGTCCATTAAATTCAAGCACTCTTTGTTTTATTAGGCCTTTCTTGTTTTTGTTCTCTAATGTCTTTTATTTAAAAGATTGTATACATGAATATAGATATCCATATAACCTCATTTAATTTGGTATTCTGGACATTGAAGACAACAATAACAATGAAACAACTAACATTTTTCATATTAATAAATTTGGATAGGAAAATACCACTCTCGGGTTGGTTCCTTACGTCTAACTTATTATTAAATATAGGTGTTTAATAATAACTTTTCTGTTTGATTTCTTCACCCTTTTATTAAATCCTGCCAATGGAGTAACAATTAATATCAATTTGAATCTCTTGCAAAGGTTAAGATGGATTAGAAAGAAAATATACAAATAAAAATAATTTAAATATTTTTTATTTTATATATTTTTTTAATTATTTTAATACTCATCATATTTGTCCTCGAAAGATCCTAAATAAATAGATATAACAATTTATTGATTTTTATAACACATTTTTATTAATAACAATTCATTAAATGTATTTACGTTTCTTTATTTCGTCTTAAAGCTTTTATGTATTTCAGGTAATAGGATTATAATTTGTAGTTTCATTTTCATAATAAATATTTTAGACAGAATTACTTTTTATTGTTTTTAGGTTATTTAATTTTTATTTCTTCAGGTAGCATTTATAGTTGTTATGAATTGCGTTTTTTATTGGATTTGTATAATTATTGGATATTTAATACAAATTATTAATTGTTGGTATATTATATTGATCTAAAATACTTAATCAAATATTATTGTACAAATCGTTATCGTAGAATATAGTTTACATTTCAGTTTTACTGAGGAATGTCATGTCAGTTAGTCGCTGTTGCTACTAAATTATTTACGACTTGTCTTCTTCAACTCTTGAGTCTTGTTTAAAGTCTTTAATTCAACTCAAGCTCACCGGTGGGTAGAATTACGTCACACGTTGTATTTCATTTCTGATTTTTAATAAAAAGGTGGATTTAAGTGGCGTTACCTCTAAAATTGGATTTAATTTACCGGGTTCCTCCCTTGAAAATTAGTGGAAACTTAAGAACTTCTAATTAATTTCTAATTTCACTTACCTCTCCGTCAACAGAAATGAAATCTTTTCACATATCACGCTACTAACTCCAGCTTTTAGCAAACATTACCCCTTTTACCAAACATAGCCCTGGTTAAGGCTAAACAACCTGTTAATTCACATAAATATAAAACAAGCCGTTTCATTTTATTTGCTAATTGACCATGCTGATGCATACAGGTATTTCTTTTATTTGTTGGTGTAAAACCTTGATCAAGCGAATAATTTAGGTAAATATTACTTTAGACATTAGTAAAATTATTAGAAATGTCGTTGAGATATTTTGAGCTTAATAATTTAGACGACTTGCTATGAGATTAACTTTCATAAGTATGTTCAAAGTATTAATATTATTTTATCGTACTACTTGTGTACTTAGAATTGCAGATTTAAAATACAAAAGGAAATATGTACAAACTTTTGCGCATATTTCCTATAACTTCATCAGTTTAATGTTAAGAAGAGTTTCATTATATTTTCTTTTAACCAATAATTTGCACAAAATTTTAATATTCAACTTTATTAAAACGATAACCTAATTTAATTAAATTATTAATGGAAGACTTATTTTTGAGTAAATAATTATTGACATTTTCTGTAAAAAAAATACTTATAATCGTGTTTTATTTTCAAGTAACAGTTGTTTGTAGGCTGCAAGACCAGTTAAATAGATAGTTGTTAACTTTATAGTTTCTTATTATACATTAGTTTATTTGTTATTAGTTTACTTTAGTTTGTTATTATACATAGTTTATTATTTTTTCTCTGTTGTAGGATACAAATAATTTATTGTACTTCAAATATGAATGCCAGCGATGACTTTCATTTTTAATATAATTTAGATCGGCCATTGTATAAAAACACAATAAAATAAAACTAGCAAATTATAAATTGTAATATTGTAAATTCTTTAATTTCATGACGTTTGTTTAATAAATAAAATGTCTTTTGAGGTCAACTTGAATGCTAATAATATAAAAATATATTTTGTATTGATATAATAAAATAATATAAACCTGATTGTAGTGAGCAATACCTCAGTATAGTAGTATTGATTTAATTATCTATATCAAAAACTCGCACAGTAATCCAATTGTTTATACCAGATAATTTGTATTGAAATCCAATAAAAATTACGCTTATAAGAATAAATTCTAACAAAGAACGATATGAAAAGTAAAATTAAAAAAATACAAAATAAATAAAAACAATTACCTTCACATAAAAATATTCTGTTTCTCTTATATATAAATAAATTAAATTATTTTATTTAAAAAAATATCTTACATCCAAATTAAAATAATTTTTTCTATAAAAAACTCAATTAGCACCATTAGTCAAAAGCAAGTAGAAATTTTATTTTATCTTTTTCATTAAAGTTGAAAAAAGATTCTGAAATTCCTATTTGAGTCAATAAAAGGAGCCATTGAATAGTTTTATTTAGTATTATGCTATTTGTATTATTTATTCTCTTATAATATATTCTAGTCATTTTGTTCTAATAATATGATTCTTCTGTATGAATTAGTTATAATATCTTATATTTTAATCATAAATCGATTGTGTAGGAGCAACTTCAAACAGTAACTGACAGAATACTGTGAATTTATCTGAAACAATATAAAGACAAACACAATAATACATACATATAAATTATAAAATAACCATACAAGGTTTTTAACTTTTTGCTTTCAAAATTATCATTTTACCCCTTTATTGGCAGAAATATAATTGAATTCTTTTAAATTCTGCTTTCCCTTCTTTTATTTTGCTTTCCTCACTTTGGTTGTTTAGATTTTGTTTTTAATTAATGTGCTAATGTTATTATTTTTTTTGAACCACACTTAAAGTGCATCGTTTCAAACAAAAAAATCTTTAAAGAATTAAACAAAAAACTATAAATTTATTATCTGCCTTACCAAAAATAATAAATAACCCCGCTGGTTAAATATTTTACTGTAATAAACGATTATTTTACTCCAACGATTATGTTACTACAGTTTAGAATACAAGTTCGCTTATATCACGCATTAACAGTGAGGTATATAGACAATTCTGGTGCGTGGGTCCGGAAGTCGGGCTAATGTATTTTAGAATGCTAAATGATAATATATAATGCTATATATATATATATATATATATATATATATATATATCTCGCATGAACTTAAGTTAAACTAGAAGTTGTGGACTATCTTTTAACAAATATGTAGAACAAAATTTTTAACTAATTAAAAAAGTTCGTTAAAACTAACTTTAATTAATTATGCATGCGTTAAAAATATTGTTTAATGTATAAAATCTTACCCATCAGCGGACTTGTAAATGCATAATGAACGAAAGGAATGTATACGAATAGGCCTCCTACTATAAACAGAGCGGCGTATAAATATTCTATCTGAGGGGTGTCAATTATTGGTGCCGCTATCAGGTATAATGATATACCCAGCACAATTATTGGTACTATAATAGGAACCTGAAATTAAAGTAAAAATTGTAAAATTTTCAATTTTCAATAAATATATAATTATTTTAGAAAGCGGATTTTTTGGCCTTTTTTATAAGTACTAATTGTACGAACACACTATTCGTACATAATCTGTTAGTCTGTGGATCTGAATTTTCCATGGTGAAATTGAAGAAGGGTTGAGAAATCAAATTAAAAATATGCAAGAGGGTCCATTAGTTTTATTAATGTGATCCAAAAAAGTAACAATAGATTTTTCTATAATCTGTTGTTAAAAATATATTATATGCATCTCATACAATAAAACTACTTTTGCACGTAGCTGGTATCTAATCTTAGATATTTTAAGTAAAAAAGAGTATAAAATTTAGTAATATGATTGAATAATTACACCAATATAGAAATGATTTAATACCTTGTAAGGCCTAGGGAAGTTTGGCCGTGTGTATCTCATTACAAGTAATGCCACCATTGAACCACCATAAAATATCCATGCAGTAAAACTGAAAAAATCTATTAAACTCTCTATTGTACCTGAGACTACCATTGCAGCAGCTATCACAGACTGAAATCATGTAAATGGTTTAATATCAATTAGGGAAACTTTTTTTAAAACGAGGGAGGGGTGATACATTTGTGTTACGTGAGGCTAACAAGTTGACGGTTGATTTTCTGTCGAGAAATTTAACACTTTACTTCTGTGTAGATTATAGGTGAAAATACATACTTTAAAAGAAATTCCTTGATTTAATTATACATAAAGGGTTAGATTTAATCAAAGGACAATGGTGGCGCCCAACGCGGGGCCTCATTTTTACTTCATCTTTATACTCCACTCATGTTCATACAATATAAATATGTTTACACCAAATAAAAGTTACTAAGATATTATGATACATACATGGAATATTAATCCAGGAGCTGGTGTTAGCCTTCTTACATGAACATAAGATAAAATATCCATTAAATGACCTTCTCGACTTGCAACAAAGCACAACCTAGAAATTTATTTAATTTAAAATCAGTTAATACATTAGCCTATAAAAATTATGATCACTTAGTCTCTTAAGAATGTGAAAATGCTTTTAAAGTTATATTTATTTGGTATTCATGAATTTATTATGAAATGACTGTGTCACTTTAAGCCATTTTTGAGACATCATATTATATTACTAGTATTGTAGTTCCTAAGTTTTTAAAGACGTTACTAATTTCACGGTATTTTTTTTTACTAAACAAGCTTAAGGCAGGGTCGATACAATACATGGATTTTGATTGCATTTAAACAAGAGCGCAAACCAAAGCGAGTATTGTTGCGATATGAATTATTTATAATATCTTTTGTTTTTTATATAATACAGTTAAGTTAATTAAACACATTATTATACACATATCTAGAAAATTAAAATTATATTACTGATGTATGAATAAGGAGAAAAAATTAAAAACATGTTTCAAGAATTCAAAATCTATCTGATTCAAAATTCATTTTATGTCGCCAATATAAGATGAATCATTACCATTGATATTAAAAAAACTTTATTTGGCCATAATCCAAATTTAAGGATAGCGTAATTTAAGTCGCGACTTAAATACAAGTTTCTATATCTTTAACTATAAGCAACACGTTTCTCATTTTAAGGCTAGCTTTCTATTATTGATACCGTAATGCTGAAGTATGACTTAATGTTTTATATAAACTATTATTCAGGGTCCCAAATTTTGCATACACCCTGAATTATTTTAAGTTAGGAACTTTATGAGTGCTTGAAAGCGCGACGTTCTTTTTAAAGAATGGCATATATGAGGATCTGTATCCTCATAAAAACCTGGGCTCTCTCTTTTGTGCGAGGACTTCCATGTGTGCGTAAAATAAAAATTCTTAAACTAAAACAGTTTCATTTTTATATTGTAGTTATTTATCCGCGATATCATGCATTCCTAAAGATGCCTCCTAGAGTGGAAGAAAAACGGCGCATTCATCATCTACCTTTTATAATGAATTCATTGAAATTATTCCTTTACGCTGAAACTTTTTCCTTTATACTACATTCTACCCACTAAAGACTGGATTTAACTGTGTGAGAAAACAGCGGTTATCGCTGTTTAAAAATTGTGATTTGTATTTTTCTGAAGTAAAACTTAGATCTTTATATTAGACTCAAATTTAACTACCCGCAGTCCCGCAAGAATAAAAATCAATTTCTGGTTTTACAAATTAATCACCCGATCCAAAAAGTTGAGGCTCGTAATTAATATTTCATCTTTGATTGACACGATGAAAACTGACACTAAGCAGTGCAATTGTCATCTATTTATTTAAACAATTACTTAATGGATGATTTTTTCTTATATTTTATTTTATATAAAAAAAGTAGATTTATTAAGACTAAATACTTCATACCTTCCTGCAGCAAACAATGTGCCATGAGCTGATCCAAACGTTGAAATAGTAACTGATAGAGGCATTAGCCAAGCCATTACTCCCAGTATCCGATTACCAAATGTCTAAAAAATAATTATGAACAACAACAAACAAAAGAAAAAATAAAACATTGAAACAAAAATCCAATTTTTCTATCTTTTAAAAAAATAATTTATTTGATTATTGATTCTGTTGGGATTAATAGTTGACACTTACGACTGCGACTGCTTCCGATTCGCTCATTTCCAGAGGAGACATCACCGTTAGATAGGAAAGATTAATGAGTATATAGCACACGGTAACAAGAGGTATCGCAATTATTATGGATCGTGGTAAATTCCTAAAATCACAAAAGTAAAAAAACACACATAGCATTTTCAGGTTATTACATTACCCAGACCCTCTTTAAAGCTTTCTTTGTCACAAGAAAATCATGAAGTGTTATAAGTAAGAATGAAGTTAACATTTTACCCCAAAAATATTTAAACATTTGCATCATATTTTAAATGCGTAGACAAAACTTTTGACTACGAAAGTATAAAAACCAGTAAAAATACTGAGATTCATCTAAATAAATAACACTTGGGTAGGTAGGTATATCAATGTTTTATCATAAAATACACAGTTTTTACATAGTACTGAATTAATAATGATTCACAAAGAAAGATTATTCATTTGCGACTTTGTGATAATTCTTGAAATCATAACTTTATTAAAAGTATGAAATTGAAATAGCTCTTAATTACTCCATATAGGGGTCTCAAAATAGCGGCGATTGAGACACCAAGAAATTAATAAGATTTTTTTTTTTAAATTTAATTTAATTTTTACAAAATCATATTTATGATAGAGCTCAAGACAAAAGCTCTAAGTTAGTTTACTCAAAGCTTAAGTCAACATAAACATGCACAGGCCGGATTATTCTTTGATTTTTAATTTGAAAGTTTCAAACATGCCTGATGGTTTCGCAATCATTTGAGGTACGCGTTTATGAATAATTTTTCTTTTAAGTATAACTGATATGGCAAATTGCACGTAATAAGCACTAAGCATTATTAGAAAAGTCTCTGACTTAAGCTTCAAAATTTCTCAGTTTTACATGCAATTTACCAATATAAAGAAAGCAAATAAAATAAGATTTTATGACAAACCCTTAAAATGACTTATCCAATTGCTTATCAATTACTTTAAGTGAGATTTTAAGGGTTTTTCATTGATTTTATTTTATAATACTGAACTAATCAAAATAATTTCAACTAACAGGGACAGCTTCTAAAAAGGTATTCATGCTTTATTTAATATATTTTCCCTATGTTGTATTTTTATGTAGCCCCTCTTCTTTTGAGCCTTTTATCTAGCTGAATCATTTTCCGAAATCATAAAATGATAGCTAATTATGCAATATTTGTAATACATATGATTGTTATAAAATTAGAAAGTATTTTTGGGCTTATAGTTTTTCAAGCTTTATCCAATTAAGTATAAATTTGTAATATTATTGCAATTTACGAGTATATTATAATAGTGGTACTGAACGTTTCAATTAGGCAAAAATGTGTTAATATTCGTCTCTAAACGCTCAATTTACACTAAAATTTCATATTATGAATATATATATTTATAAATATATATTATATATATAATATATATATATATATATATATATATAATATATATATATATATATATAATATATAATATATATATATATATATTATATATATAATATATATATTCTAATAACATTACTATAATGTAATAAATTGTTTTTATGGAATTATCTAAAATTTTCTGGTAAACCCAGTGGAATTAATTTGAATGAATATATAATATCCAATAACCACACGGCTTTATTGGCTTTATTACAGCATGAATGGTTATTGTAACAATATCAAAACATTGAAATCATAAAATACTCATAAATTACTTATTTTGGGGTTTGATGATGTACGACAACAAAAGCGAAGCATGATAGAATAAGCCTAATCTATAACATTGACTCATGGTACGCTAATATTTGGTACAAGTACATACAATACATTTTAGTAACTTAATTTTAAATAAATATCTTAAATGTAGTTGAAATTAATCACCCTTAAACTTATTTAAAGAGCATTCAACATATAATATAAACGAAAAATGAATAATTTAGGTATATACATAAAATAAAATAAAAAAAATGTATGAAGAAATTATTATAAAAAAAAAAGTTAAACAAAACTAAAACTACTGGACTGTCCAGATACGGACAGCACCTAGTGATGCCCTGATTTTTTTCTTGTTGAAAAATATAAATGTAAAAAAATTCTACCTTGAAGGGTTTTTTATTTCCTCAGTTACATAGTTGAGATTATTCCATCCGTCGTAAGCCCATAACCCTGTGTAAAAGGCAGTCGCGATATTTCCTACAGAATGAGTAGTGCCTTTAAAAGGGCTCTCCAGATTATGAGTGTTTCCTATAAAGGCCAGATAAATAAATTCCGTCAAAGTCTCTGATCTTTACACTTTTTTTGTTTTGTTTTTTTATAATTTTTGTTCATGTTTATATACAGTAGTTCTCTATTAAGTAAAAATTACTGAAAAAACATGCACAAAAACACACTATACATATGTTGACGTTTAACACCAACTGTAAGGAGGCATTAACACACCATATGTAGTTTGATTTGTTTATGTATTGATAATTGCAAAAAAGTAATTGGTACAAATGGATTACCTTGAAACATGTTATATGTACCGCCACATATTATGATCATTATTGAAAGTAATTTGGCCGCTGTGAAAACATTCATCACACCTGTTGCTAACTTCACACTGTAGCAGTTAATAAATAATATCACCACTGCAACATTAAATAAAGAAAGAGCTACAAAGTAAATGTAAATAAAAATCTTAAACACAGTCAAAGATAATTATCTTTACCATTGCCAAACACTAAGTCAAAGTAGATTAATATACAAATACTAAGTTTATTATGAATAAGGGCATTGCATAAAAGGCATCATTTATGACATAGGCATCATTAAATAGAAATTTAATGACACGTCGCCTCCGTGTTAGAGGTCGTTAAAGCTTCAGGGTTTATCTAACTTTTGACACCACGGGCTCTTAATTTTTATAAGATAATTGTTTAAATAAATTATCACCAACTTTAGAATACACTTGGAGTGTTACGATTGCCGTCACAGCCTCAGGTAGTTCTCGTAGAGGGTTTTCCCAATGAGGACAGTGGTTTGAACCAGCGTTTCTCAATCCTTTTCATCCGAAACCCCCAAAAAATTGATGGTAACTGCTCTGCGACCCAATTTTTAAACTTGATTATAAGGAAGTTTTGCGGGATTAGTATTTTGTTCGATTTTAAATGATGCCTGAAATTATCTACAAAACAGGTACTTACAGAGTACTGCATTACTACAATTCTAAATTATTATTTGCTAATAACATTTCTTACAATTGTCCACAGTAAGATTATGGTTTTAACTTTATTCTAATTTTGTTTTAAGAAGAGCAACAAAAAAATTAAATGCCATGCCCTCATTTGCCCTTTCTATGAGTACATCACCGAATATAAACAATTTAATAGACCAATAAAATGTGTAATTATAGTAATGGATGTATATAGCAGTTTGTGTATAATTAAAAGGGGGAGGCAACTGTCAAATACAAAGTACACAGCCATCTTAGGCCTGTGCTAGGTTTAAACTAGAAAATTAAGTTAATAAAATAATTTAGTTCTACAATTTTTAAAAGTATACTTTCATATTTTTTAATAAAATATTAAGAATAATGTAATTTTATAATTAATTTTCTAGCGACCCATCAATAATTGTCTGTGACCCTAGGTTGACAATCCTTATTAATTCAAAATTTATTAATAAATACTCATCAAATATACGAATTAACTTCACAACTAAAACCTGTCAATAAAAATAATATAACTAATCTAATAACGCGATGATAACTTACAAATTGCTAACAGTGCGACTAATTTAACAACTGTATCGGGTGGTTCACACTCGTCAACAAATGCTTCAACTGCATACTTAGCAAAACTTAAACATATTATTGCCATTTGTGATGGCTTAAGTACTAGTGTAGAGACCCATGAGAATAAGAACGCTGGAAGTGCTCCAAATGCGTCCATAAAGTAAGCGTATTCAGCACCGCTGCTGGGGTTCATAGTCCCGAGTTCAGCGTATGCAAGAGCTCCTGGAACAAAATCATCAAACCGTACATTGTACATTAATTACTAGAAATAGGGCATGCGATGAAATGTGCTTAGTGGATGAATAAATATGAGATTGCTCGAATTACTCAAACATTCACCTTTTGACAATGTGAAGAGATAGTGAAGCAGAAATAAATTAAGTTAATTTACGAGCTAGAGATGTGATAAGTTAAAAGCGTATTTCTTTTGACAGGTCATTACGGTCTATATCCTTCCTCCGCAATTTTCTTTTTTATCCTGTGTAAAGATAATAATCTGTCAGCTGGTATTTTACACATCATCTGTTATGTAACGAGCAGTAAAACTGAAAATAAGATTTACCACCGGCAATACACTTTATATTGATCAAATAAATCTACTTTGTTTCCCATTAAAATATATAGGTTGAAAGTTTTGGCCGTCAATTTGCAAAAATTCAAAAGTCAAGAGTCAAAATGACGAATATTAAAATGCAATTTGTAGATTGATTTGCTCAATTTGTAGATTGAGGATGTACATGTACATTTGTAGTCAAATTTCGATTCGATCGGTCTTAATTACGAATTCTCACGATTTTTAAAATTTTAATAACTTTTCAAAATAGGTTATCAATGTCTAGTCTAAAATATATAATCTTCAAGGCAGCACAACGTGACCTTAAGCCTAATGTTTGTGCAAAGTCTTAATTCTCTAGCATACACGGGAGAGATATATACGTGTCTCAGACAAACACTCAAAGGGAGACAGAAAGTATGATAAAATTCATTCCAAACGTCATATAAGTGTCTGACACGCCCAATTATAATGATACCCTTCAGGTTTTAGGGTGAACACAATACTTTTCCAATATACCTGCTTTAGCAGATGAGGAAATGTGAAAATAAATTAAAATTAAAATACGCATGGAGTGTTAATGTTGCCTTTAGGGGTTTTCATTCCATTCATTAATTTTTGACTTATAGGAATATTATAATCCTTTTTTTGACTTGGTATAATGCCCATTGATTGCCCAGTCTTTTTACATATCATGTGTGGCTGGTATTTATTGAGACTGCATTAAATAGCTACAACTAATATTGTTTTGAAATTTGGTTATAAATTTACTACAATGTATCTACTTGAAGTACTTACCCAACAGGGAGAGGAGGCCACATGCCATCCATACTATAAAACTCATTCCGACGGACCCAGTCCTGTCGAGTAAGCCAGAAGGCGACACGAAAATTCCAGAACCTGCAAATAGGCAGTGATTATTTGTTTGAATTATATTAGAAATGGTGAATATCTGAATGTGAGTTTACACGTGATGATTCACATTAACAATACAAATCTAATGTTAATTATAATATCTGTATCATTATTATAATTATGAATAAAAAATATTATTTTACAGCTAGATAAATTGTTTTAAATGTCCTGACCCAAAAAATTGATTCTTTAAAGATAGGCAATAGTTTGTTTAAACTAATTTAAAGAAGCGGGTTGCTTTAAAAATTTGATCTGTTTTGTTTAACTTGAATCTTAATTAGTTAAACTTGAATCTTTCACAAAAGAGGTTGTGTCCTTTATCTTTATCCTTTTACGAAACCATTACATTGGATTTGAACCAATTTCGTGCAGCATGGTTTTGGCAGGTTTCCAATTGAAAAATAGCTTAATTTACATTTGGACCATTAGTCTTTACAACTAGTAGTTTAGATACTGTTAAACTTTACCCTAAAAGGGTATTCAACACATTAATATTTTTTGTTTTTAAAACTGCATTATCTATTAACTGTTTTTAAATATTTTAACCTATGAGTGTCAACATAATGAACAAGCTCTTGAGTTTGCATGTAAAAACACACACTTAAGGTGTTTTAATTTTATATATTACTATTTTTCTTTAGAAACTGACAAAAATAGGTCTATTTTAGCCAAATTAAAAAAATGAAATAAACAAAATACAAAGCTGTTACGTCAACCCTTTCAGGCTCTAAAGATAAAAATATCTTAGCAAACTGATGAAAGTAACACAAATCAAATATGTCTCACTGCTCTGGGTTTAAAAACTCTAAACGTGACATTTTATCCTTTTTGTTTTTTTAATTATATTTAATTTGTTTCATATTTTTTTAAGAAAACAATTAAAAAAATATTTTGGTGAGTAAAACTGGTGTACTTTTGTACGAAAACTGTGTACTGGTGTAAGAATCTAAAACTTCGTTTGAAAGAAAATTAAGAAATAATCTAAGGCTCAGACAGCCTGATTTATTTTTAATTTTTTTAAAAAATAAACGCCTATTTAAAATCTTTTGAGCCCCTCAAAAGACTCATACCTCATTTGGACTTAAATAGGTTTAAGTAGATCAGTGAACATTACTCAATACAATATATCTCGCCGAAATATAAAAAAAATCAGATTTGTCCTCTTTTCTGCATTCTATAGAAAGTTGACAAAAACACTTCTTTGCCTATTTTGACACATTTAACATAAGGGCCCAAAAACATCAGACTTTTCTAGTTACGTTATGATACAGTCATAGTAGATGCCCTTTTCCTAAAATGTTAGGTATTTAAAGTGCATTTGACCCTTCAAATGCACTTTGAAATGACTTTCAAATACCCCGTTCAATTCACCCTTTCAAATGACTTTTCTGTATCCCTATACAGAAAAGTCAAACGATGCAAAACAGTGAATTTGAAATATAATGATCCATACCTTGTTTATATTATGCTCAAAAACATTATTATTTTAGTTTATTATTAGTAAAAAAATGACTACCGGCGTAATTTAAAGACTATTGGCTATATATTGCTAAACCAGTTTAAAAACCGGTCAATGATCCTATGGGCCAATGAGTATTAATTTGTACACTCCATCTTTATGTAAAAGCCAAAGCAGTTAAAATTATATTTTTAGTAATATTAAAAATCACTACGCTCAATATCGGTTAAAAAGTGAATAAATGCATAAATGCAACTTCATCTTAGGATTCGTGTATGTAGATGGGTGTTGCTTGTCTTAGTTTAACATCAAAGTATCTAGTTTGTTGTTTATGATACAAATTTGGTTTTAACATCAGTTATAATCCCTCATGTATTTACCTGGCAATGGTTCCAAATGGGTTTAAAATATGTCCGAGTTAAGCTGTAAGAGAGGTTATCTTTCGAATTAATTAGATCATGTCTTCTTTGTGCGTTTGACGTCATTTTCTTTTGGTTTTATAATTTTTTAATACTGAATCCATATGAAAACTAAATATTACTGTTATAAATTATTTTTATAAAAGATATATTAGATGACACCAAATACAATATCAGCTTTAAATTGAATAAATTAACTTTATTTAAGCGGAAGTGAAAAGAATTTTTCATTATAAACCCTATAATATAGGATTAAAAAGAAAAATGACATTATAGAGTAATTTATTATAATAATTCTTATTTCGTCGTGGTTGTAGAGAGAATGCTTTGGTTATTTTAAAAAAAAATTGCCTGAGAGCCAACCTTTATTTAATAACCATACTGATAATATTTTTTATTTAAAAAAGATAATTAATCATTATTTTGAATTAGATATTTCAGAACATTTTTGCTGACAACTGAGTTATTCATTTCTCTAACAAAATATAAAGGCCTGGGGCCTTAGGCTTGAACTTATAGTTTAATTTATTTATTTGTTATCTTTGATTGTTTAATATGTGCTTAGCTACTTAATAAACTTTTGGGTAAAACTCTTTCCCTCGGTAAAATTACCCAAGGGATAAAACACTGTCTGAATACTAATAGTGTAGAATTAAGGCGGAAGAAGTAGGAGAAAGTTGAATTAGAGAGAGGAAAGTGTAGTAATAAGGGATTTAAGAGTTAGTGTAGTAAGAGTTATCTCATCTAAAGTTTTTGCTTCTTTGGCAATAAAATAAGTCTAAGTCTTTTCTATATTTATTTGAAGATTAAAAATTGTTACCCTTTAAAGACTTGAAACCGCAAATAAAGGACGAATGTCTCTTCTTAGTTAACATCTTTTTATTAATTTGATTTTTGATCATTTATTATTGAGGAATGGGGTTGGAGTCGAGGATAGACCCCATTTGCACTGCGACTAGAAGTCTATTGTACAATTTTGATCATTTAGTCTAGAAGCTTTTTCCTGGTGCTCTTAATAGGGGTCAATGTTTTTTAAAAATAGAGTAAAAACTAGTGAAAATGTTTATAAAAGAAGACAGCAGTCCAAACATAGTTAAAAAACAACTACCGAGCTTTCAACCAGGGATCCTGGTTGTCATCAGGGTAAATAGATAATAGATTTATTAAAACATGAACAACAAGACTATAAACATTAAACTAAATAAACCAACATATATAATATCAAATAAAGTAAGAAAAACAACAAAAGATAAGAGATATAGTATATTATATATATTTTTCTCCATGTTTGTTGTAATCCCAACGTGTTGCGGTTGTAACTTGCAGTTACTCTGAACTTCTCTAATCTTATGTTACCTTAATTTTTGATAACTTTTATCTTTTGTTGTTTTCTCTTAGATTATTTGTACATTATTTGATATTGTATAATGTATATAGTCTTGTTGTTTATGTTTTAATAAATCTATTTACCCTTATGACGACCAGGATCCCTGGTTACAAGCTTGGTAGTTGTTTTTCAACTATATTTGGACTGATGTTTTATTTTATAAACCTTTTCACAATTTAAATTTTATTACAGTCCATTAACACCTTTTTTGTGTATAGTAAAAACACGTGGAAAACATGATTTTCAGCAGTATTTTTTTCATTTATTCAAATGATTAGTATAAGCGTTTTGTAGTTGATTTATTATAAATCAGTAGTCATTAGTCAGTATTATAAGGACTATATAATGCGATTTATTATTTTGTCTTTACAAGATTGTAGAAGATTACATGACTTAAGTGTCACTAACGGACTCGTTTTTTTCTCTAACTTTAATTGATGTCGCGATTAAATGTAACAGCTTAAACAGCGCCAGGAAAATTCGACTAATATTATTTTTATAATTCTTAAAGACGTAGACAGCACATTGTTCGAGACAGACAAAATCTATTTTTAGATGGTTAGTTTCCTCCACCATTGTTTTAATGGTTCATCCGTAGTTGCGTAATTAACATTTGACAGGTATTGTACCTGAATATAACAAAGAATCATGTTGTTGGCATGTTAGGTTGCATACCTATCATAGTTCCGACGATTAGAGCCACCCCACTGAGGAGTCCCACCCGTCTCTCGAGGTGAACAGGGTTATTCTGAGTTGAGATGGGCCGCGCCAGCCCGTCCCCGCCCTCACCCAGCTCCCCATCCATCCCTTCTTTCCCACTCTCATCATACTCTGAAACAACCAAAACAAACAAATTAATTATTCAACTGAAATAGATGAAAAATTAAAAAAAAATGTTGATGAAGTCATTCAGCTGATAGTGAAATGACGGTAGGATAGTGTAATCATAAATTGGTGAGTTAATTTGATTTTAAGAAATAAATCAACTGTGAATTTCACCAATTAAATAAAATGTAAAGATAAAAAAAGTCTCCGAACTATTGTGATAAAACTTCATTATTATTTTATTTATAAATCTGATTTCGTTAAATTACTAAAACTCGAGTACTTGTAGAATAATACGTTTGAAGTTATAAAACATTTTTAACAAACCAAGTTGATATTGTTTAAATCTTATTGTTAAATGCCACAACACAGAGTTTTCTCAGTTCTATGTAGTTGATGTATTAGGTTTTTCTTGTTTCTGATATAAATATGTTTCTACATTCATTTATCGCAAAACTGTTGAAATAATTGTTCAAGAAATGTTTTTATACACAAAGTTAAATTTTGGCATTATTGGGACTATTAATTTTAAATTACACTTTTACATTTAAAGACATCCCACGTTTTTCTTGCAATAATTTATTATGCTGTAACCTCTCTTGACAATATATTAATTTTATTATGAAAGTATTTAATAGCGAGACAATGCTTAATGTTTAACAGACCCATACGGAACGTACATTAAACAAAAACACATGAAATGACTTGATGATTTTCATTTAAAGTTAGTCTTAACAGCCTTTTTGTGTAATGAAAGTTAAAAAAAATTGTAAAATTTATATTTCACGATACAAATATTCTTAGTTATTATAGAAATATACAATTAGAAATTTATTTTACCTGTCAGAATTTCGTAATTTATTTTTTATAGCAGATAATGAGTTTTTAATTACTAATGCTAAAGAGGCAATTAACTTGCAAATTTCGTATAAGTTTCATTTGGGTGAAGACTTAAAGTTTCTTTCAAATTTCTTTTGAATGTATCATGAGTTACTGAGAATCAGTAGCTCCGTGGTAGAGTACTCTCAGTATAACCAGAAGGTCGAGAGTTCAAACCCTACCGGTTAAGAAACTTATATAAGTTGGCTTTAAAATGCTTTAAGCAATATCTTGTATTTATAACTTATACAAGTTCTGTGGGACGGTGGAGGGTCGAAAAGATACTCAGCTGAGTACTGTGAAAGAGGAAACTCGGATTTAGCAGTGGAAGCGTCCTGGGCCCATAACCCATTAGATTATAATATAAATAAGATGGTACACTTCATTGGTATTTACACAACTGATATATTATTTGACACAACATGACATGACATTAATAATTTAAAAAAAAATTAAATATCTAACAGTGTCTGTGGTCCCCTTAAGTGATCAGGAAGGATCACTGTGCCTCCTACTGATCTACGAGCTTTCAGGCAAGGGTTATAAGAATGGGTTTATAAGAGCAGTGAGTACAAAGAGTATCTGATGAAATTGGTTAAAACTAATGGCTGGTGGACTAGATGAGACTAATGAGATCAGAATAGGTAGAAGCACTAGAGATTGTATACCAGACAAATTGTGAACTTTTTCACAAGTAAAGTCTTTCAAAGGGGAAGGCGGAAGTACCGAGTTCTATCCTGGTGCAGTTTATGCATAAACTCTATCACAAAATAAAAATGCCAAAAAGAAGATAAAAGAACAACATGCTATTCGAAATCGGTGCATGTTTAGAAAAATAAAGAGCCATAGCAGGGCTACTGTTATGGTAAATTAAAAAAAAATCTATCTCAGGGGTTATCAGCAGAGTAGCATTTGGAAGAGTAGAAACGCTAAAATGACCCTACTTAAATACCCTTTCCCATTTTTTTACAAATTTAAAAAAAACGTATACGAATCATTCCATAAAAATTAAATTAAAGCTGATAATGAGATGAAACTTTGACAAATGTTAGTCATACATAGCTAAATGCGTGCCAAATATCAATCTGATCGCATTATTTTTCCGCGCTTTATTTGTTCAAAATCAGTGCTGTGAAATTTGGCGGGTTTATGGCGTTATAACACATATTTTCCGGATTGTTAACTATACCTTTAATCTGATTTTGAAATCTTTCAACTCTTTAAGAGGTTTAATACTCTGGGAGCTACGATGATAACGGACACACACATGCATACAGACAAACAAAAAAACCTCTTAGGGAGCACCTGAAACACCTAAAACGGATAATTCCAGTGACATCCCAGTTTCGGATTATTTTGTTAACACAATACTTTTCCTACATACCTACGGTATAAGCGAGGAAAAGTAAAAAGAGGAGTAAATGAGTTAGTGTCACAACAGCTTAAGTTTGTGCCTATATATTTTTACAGAAATATAAATATATTGAGATGTAACCAATTTATATTTGGCTGAGCCAGATATAAATGAATCTTCTTAATAATATCTTTTAATTAAAATAGCTTTTTAATCTTTTAAAAGATCGATTAAATGAAGTTATCTTTAAGCATCTTTTTTTCATCCCCCAAATTGCTATTTTTTTGCACATTTTAATAAACTTTGATGATCAACAAATTTGATGATCCAAGGTTCATTAAAAAACTATACATCACCAATAATCAAAAATAAACATTTTGCGTCGAACTGTTTTCTTCTTTTAGTAGCAGTA
The DNA here is from genome assembly GCA_018340805.1 of Microvelia longipes. Classification (NCBI taxonomy): domain Eukaryota; kingdom Metazoa; phylum Arthropoda; class Insecta; order Hemiptera; family Veliidae; genus Microvelia; species Microvelia longipes. The sequence goes on along the minus strand of JACMZG010000008.1, from coordinate 33,261,479 downwards.
TATACCTCTTTACTAATAGACTAAGATATTTTTTATATATGTTATTGAACCTTTTTGATGTCAATGACACAATTGATGATGTAACTGTTTTCGATTTTATTTATATAATTTTGTTTTTATCTTTCTATCTATTTTTTTTTTGGCTAAAGTGGGTCCAGACAGTAATGTCTGGACTTTAAGTTGATTAAACTGAGGACTTGGATAAGACCTTACTATCAAGAAGTCTCTTGGAAATAATAAAAGTAAAACATAGTCCAACAATATAAGCTTTAGATGGGGTTATGGCCGAGGGCCCAATCTTAAAATAAAAACACGAAACTCTCGTACTAGTATCATTTATATTCCTCTGTAACCATATCAAATATCCCCTTCACATTTCTATTTTTATTTACATTTATAAAACTCATAGCATTTTTTGAATGGTTCATCTGACAAATTTACTATAAAACCACATGATAGTTTAAAATTTACAAACGTTACTAAACGAGGACTATTTCTGTTAAATATTTCCCATATTTAAATTTATTCTACGTGACGTTTTAATTCTTGCCAAAAGATGCTCAGAAAGGCGCCTGGCTTTATTAACGTGTTTATTGTGTACGAATTATTTTATTTACAATACGTTATTGATACGTTGTATAAATTATCCAATTTTATTTCTTCACAAATGTAAACTTTGATTAATACGTTGGAAAATCTGTATTGTAATAGTAAATTAGTAAATTAAGTCATGTATTTTAGGCCCCTTCGGTACTATTTTTGATTGTATTTCATTTTCAACTTTACTCCAAGTATTAATAATTTAAGCTGCCTTTTCTTAAATATTCACAAAAAAGCTGAATTCACAGCCGATCAGCGATACCTATGCCTTACAATAACAGTATTAAAAGAATGTTATAAAATCAATATTTAATTGATAAAGTTTTAAGTAATACTCGTGAAGTCCCCAATCTCGCTATATGCCAAGTTTTGATTTGAGAAAGCCTTTGAGAGTTATCGTTTATAAACTCTAGGGAGTAATCGTTCTTCCCGTACGCAAGAGAAGAAACTCTTTTATATACATACATGTTTTTTGGACATATTTTTGGCTGTAGGAAGCCGAACTCAATCGATCCCCCCTCACTCTTCTCTCTACTTCTGTTATCCGATCAACTTTGTAAGCATTGTTTTCATTATTAAATTCACTAAAAATAAATTTTTCTATACCTTGTGCTCAGTTCTTACTAATCTAGAAACATTGGCTTATTTTGTTTCAGATATTGATGATAAGGTTTTTAGAAAAGCAAGACTTGTGCACCTTAAGAACAATTACAGGTAATCTAAGTGTAGATTAATAATATTTTGATGTAATACACTTTTTTGGTATTTTGTTAATTATTAGATCTTAATAATTCCATTATAATATTAACGCTCGGGTAAACATTTGCTGTTGTGTTTTTAATGTATTCAAAAGAGCATATGAACTTAAGTTAAAAATATAATGTCAATTTAAATATTTAAATATATGAATTTAGTTGGATTCATTCCAAAATCCTATAAACACTTTTTTTACGTCAAATTATTATATTAATATCTCAATTTTATTTCATGATAGATCATTTGATATAAAGATAGTGGTATAGCCTTACATATTCTTTACCTAGCATACCCTAAAAAGAAATATAGCATAACGCTTAATATAGTATAACGCTAAAAATAAATATAGTATTTAGCGTTGACACTCGATACTATTTTTTTTATGAATGTAATTAACACAATTGTCATTAATATAAATTAAATTAATCTAAATTTTCACCGATTATAAAAGATTCGAAACTTTATTATTTTTTTTATTACAAAGGATTATTAAATGACGTGGATTATAATGGTTTGCTAAACTAAATAGAAAATAGGTATTAAGAAAGTGTGCATGCGAAGTTTTTCTTAAATTTTTAAAATTGTCAGTGAAAATATGTAATTTTAAAGGAACGTTCTTGGTTTATACTCCTTAATTTTTCAATATTTTGACTACGCTGTGGAATATTTTTAATGAAAACCAGCTGGTTCTGCCTTAATAAAGTAAAAATCTTGTGTAAAAGACGGATCTGATGGTTTTCCTTAATTTTTGGTTTAAACTTTATCACCTCTGAACATATTTCTTCAAACTAATTATTTGCATATATTGCAATAAATTTTTCCCATATATTGTCGGCGATCAGAATTTTATTGATGATCTTTAACGAAAGTCAAACAGTTAGCGGTTAATAGTGTAATAATGGTGTAAGATTATTTATTCTTATATTCCCGTAAAACAAGCATTCTAAATTTGAATTCGTGGAATCATTGACGTCATTTTGCAAGCACCCGAATGTTTTAGCTATAAATTTTATTTTTAAACAAGAGGTCCGAGTTCAGTATTTTATTTCTATTTTTGTTCTAAACTAAAATAAGAGCTTCAAAAATTATTATTCCATTAGCTTTAAATTGTTTTATTTAAACTTATATAATATGATTGATATAATATTCAGAATGAAGTACTTTTCATTTATGTTTTAAGGTAATTCATTATTTTAACTTATTTTTTCTAAATAAGAGGAAAGCATAGACCGAAAATAACGATCTGTCGTCAGTAACAACACGTGACTATAATAGAGACTTGGTACCTATTCTAGTGCATTTGATGAATGTGACAGACTTTTAATATTGCGTGGCTTTAATAGTGAAGTTTAATATTTACATATTTAGGAGTTTCTGATTCCTTAAGTTATAAAACTCAATATAGTCTGCATTTGCTATAGAGTATTTACACTCTAGTACTTTTTTAAACACACAATAGTTGACTTTTTGAGGCATCGCGTGGTTATGATAATACATTATTATAAATATTTGAAATCATAACTTAATTATCAGACATAATGATTGTAGTTAGGGAGATATGATAGATCACTTAGCTAGCATAACGCGGTTTGCATTCATCTACAAAAGAACCGTAACTTTTGTCTAAATGTCTCTGCTTTCACTAGAACATAGGACCTACTGTAAGACTACGTTTATCTTCTATTAACTCCATAAGGCTGACCATGTAATGTCACTATTGGGGGTCGAAATGTTGCCTACAGCAAGATTCATTAATAAGAATTTGTGTTAGTCTCCATGATTGCAATATAGAATATGAAGTAAACTGGAGTAATTTTTTAATGTCTCATTAGTGCCCCATCATTAATTATATAAGATTTATTTAGGTTTGGGTTCTACCTACGCGTGCCTTACTTAGCACAGGCTTGTAACCTCTGAATTGATATTTTTTTAAGGACGGCAAATACTACGATTTTCATCATAAATTTTTAGAGACCCCGACAAGGATCCAACTCTGTCAGCGTCGAGGACTGACACTTACACCAACGTTGTATTTTTTCAGTTGAATATATCTCACGGGAGGAGTCTAAGGCCACTTCGCATTGTTGTTAAGTGTTGTAGTGCCACGACCATTAGTCCTGCAATTTATTGAATATGAAATTAATTGGCAGGACAAGAAGTTTATTTTACTCTTTTTTGACCTACGTCTTGACGGGAAACATTTACTGTGCAAACGTTTATTAGAAATATTATAAATTGAATCTATAACAAAGGCCTAGAAATATTTGGGAGATCGTTCTAAAGATTTACCCCACCTCATCTGGGACTCCCTTTGTCAAAAAAGTTTGCTGGAGCAAAAAGGTTTATAACTAAAATAACCTATTTTAGTGATTTCAAATATTAAAATAGCCCCTGTTATGCTTAGTCTGCCAGCATAGTAAACAATTTAAGTTTAAAAGTTATATGTCTATAATTATGATGTAATCATGAATATGATTAATTTAACGATGCACGTAATCATGCACTAAGCACGTTGTCAAATCACTGGATACCCCACTCATTTATTGGAGGACATTATTGAACAACTAATCCTAATTAGGATTAGTGAGTCAGTGTCTAGATATCTCATTATATTTTAAAGCACTTCCAGTCATATTTCTGTTTATGTTTTAACACCTGATTATTTTTTATAAGCAAAATAAATTTTAATAGTTATAATACTTTAAGATAAGATACACAAATTATGCATTTTATCAAAGACAATATTCAATAGTATTAAAAAGGTCTTTTAACTAAAATATTTAGAAATTATCAATAAAATGTTCATATATTATTGTAAAAGTTAATTTTAAAATAAAATTCGATGAAAGGAATTCATTTAAGTTAGACATTTAAATTTGACTCATTTAAAACCAAAAGTGAAATAGTAAAATATTTATAATTTTCCTGTAAACATAGTAACGAAGGAGGGGGACCAGCTGCTTTCTCTCATATATGTTTCATTCTTATTCACAAAGCTTATTTATATCAAGGTTAACGACCCAAGTTAGTTCCCGTTAGAATACATTTTACAAATGGCAATATAAAGGTTAAAAGAAAAATCAATTTGAAGAATATTTTTTTAACAAATTTATTGTTATAGCAATGCTGAGGGGTAGGTCAGACTGTTGTGTTTGAAAAAGACTAATATTGTCTTTATAAAATATTTTTCCGTAACTTTTACTTAAGTTTAAATTTAACCATAAAGTTACTTTTTAGGTCAATGCTGAAGAAAAAATCTTAAATAAAAAATTCTTAAATAAAAACAGAGTTATACTTTAGAGTAATTAATAAAACACTAAGTTATTGACAATACTTAAAAAAAGAACCTAACTGTTTAACTTACGAAGTGTTGTTTTTATTTCTGATCTTTCTTTAATTATTTTATATATATTATTAGGTATAAATCATCATCACACCGAAACGTTACCATAGCTTAGTGTTTTATTAATTACCCTAAAAGATAAATCTCTAACTACAATTAAGGGTACATTACTATTATAATTAGTAAATTTCTTTAATTATTTTTGTTTAAATATATCTATGGTTTATATTGTACTAAATAGAAGAACCAAACATATTAATAATTTCGAATATAAAAGAATATATTAATTCGTAGTATGTGGACAATTAAGAGAAGCAAACATGTTACATACGTTGTATTAAAATAAACAATAATAATAGAGTATTTGCATTTTTCATTTTTTAACGAATTTTCATTATGATATAAAAATTACCCTTATGATGTTGTTGTTCAGGTTATATACATACATACATATTATAATATTATATATATATATATATATATATATATATATATATATATATATATATATATATATATATATATATATTTATTTATTATTATATTTGTGGTGTGTGTGACAGTTTTTATTTTACCTTTACGTATGGTGAACGATAAGTATCGAAGGCTTTTGTCAATAAAAACGAATCTTGGCATATAGCGAGATGTTGAGGAGGTTACAAGGCTTATTTGCTAAAAAATTATGGCATCAAATATCATCATCAACTTAAGTTATAACGTCATAGAATAAAATGAAACTTGAATTAATCACATTCAAGTAAGTAACAAGTAAGTATTTCGTATTTAGGTAGACGGCTAGCTGAATCGATTAAGACCAACTTCAGCTGAATCAAACCATAAGTGGCGCACACGGTATACATATAAATCTTGTATGTTTGTATATTAAATGAACTAAAATTTGGATATACATGTATACGTATATGTATATATATGTATACATCAGGTCAATGACCCCTAAGATATCTGCTAGGAGCAGTAGTCCTAGAGGATTGGTAGGTGTAGCGTATTTGCTAATTTAACGATTCAAACAAATATGTTATGCAAAAATGATTTTAGTTAATTTTAAAGAGTAAAAATAAATATTTAGTGTAGTAGAGCAGGAGCTGGATGGGATATTAGAAATAAACAAAATTATTTCTATTAACTGTTTCTAAAGGTATTATATGGGGGTTTTAGACAGAAAAGCCATGGGAAATTCAGATGCGCTTCTCTATATCGAAATCCGCAACGAAACTTTTAACATTTTTAACATTGTTGAGTTTTGCACTAGTTCACTGTGTTTGTTTCTAGACTCGTTTTTAGTTCGTTTATTTTGCATTATTTATATAGTTATTATTTTATTTAGTTATTATTTACATTACTTTGCTGGTATGGCTTATATTAATACACAGTAATATAGACCTATAATACATCAAGCTAAGCATTTCAGGCCCTTTTTTGCCTATAGGACAATTTAAGTTTTTTAGCCATATCTTCTTAAGTATATCTTTTTCTTTTTTTAAATTTTACAATGTGTATTTTACAATACATGTTTTAAGATACAGCAATAACAAAATTTTATATATATATATATATTATATATATATATATATATATATATATATATATGTGTGTGTGTGTGTGTGTGTGTGTTTGTTTCGAGCAATTGCAACTGCATGCTCCATTTATTCTTCACTTGTGTGTGTGTGTGTGTGTGTGTGTGTGTGTGTGTGTGTGTGTGTTGTATGTATGTATGTACGAGAATGTATGACTAAATGTTGTCTCTAGACGTTTCTATGAAAGACGATGATTTTCGAACGTTTTCTCGGATCGAAATAAAAATTTACAAAAATTCACTTTGTTAATGTCCCGAACCCAATTGTCGATGAAATATTTGTGACGTGTTTAACCTACATTAATGACTCTGCGAAAATTTTAAAGAACATAAGACATAAAAATTGTTTGATCGTTCTGAGATCTCATTGACATGTACTAATATGTATGTTCAACATATTTATTAAGTTTATTATCAAGGTTAGTCCTTCGATTTTATCAATTTACGTATATAAAATAATGTAAACAAGGGTTTTTTTACTAACACCTTTCGCTATATTGTGGCAATGGGCGACTTATGGTAATAAGTTTCTTATGGGAAACCTATTACCATATGACCAGTTTGTCATATGGTAATATGACAAACTGATGTAGGATAACAACCAGGTGGCCGCGAAGTGGCCCCTAATGCTGAGGCTGCGGAAGTTTTAAGAGGCTGAATGCCTCCTGTTACAATTTATTACGTTGTTTAAAGAATTCTCCTTCAAATTTAACCCAGTTATCATCAGAGTCTGTACAATATTATAAGAGTAGCGTATACTTGTGTCAAGTCCAATTAGTCAAGTCAAAATTATTTTTTAGATAATTAATATGTTTATAGGTGCCAAAGTGCTTGGTAAAGTCAATCAAGTACTCGCAATTTATCACACTTGTTGACTTTACCTTTATTAATTTATCTCTCATGTTGTTGGTAGCTGTAATGGTATACGGTTAATACTACCTTTATTCCGCAATTTAATAAAGTTAACAAAGAAAGGGGGAAACTGATTTGGATAATTTTATTAAAATAAACTAATAAAAGTCATCAAATTATTTTAATATTTGGTTGTGCATTATACAAAGTGAGAAAGGGCGATGTAGTTTCGTGCGCCGGCGCGAACCGGGCTTCCTGCTTAAATACAAAACCAGTCATGTGTCCTGTGTTTTTTAATTGTCCTAATAAAACAAGATTAAAGCATGTTTAGCAAATTCCAGTTAGTAAAAATTAAAATTGGATTTTAACTAGATAATTATAAAATAAATATTGACTAATTTGCCCAATCGTTTTCTGGAAAGAAACTTTAATGGATCAATGTGCAGTGTTGCATCATATCATTTCATTTATCTTTTATCAAATTTATATTTATACATATTATTTACGATTACATATTAGTGTTACTCTAAGATTTATCCCCCTCTAAAATTAGTTTTTTAAACTTACTTGCTTACTTGACAGTATATATGACTTAGATAAATTCCCAGATTTCATTAAATGAAAAACATAGTTACGTGCAATGAAGCACAGATTTTTATAATTCCGATAGAGTCGGAATTATAAGTACAACGGAGTTGTAATTATAATTACAATTTATAATTATAAATTGTAATTTTAGTAATTACAATTTTTATAATCTTAAATATAATTGTAATAAAAATATATTACAGCCTAAATTTCTAATTTAGGCAGGAGGAAAATTGTAGAGAAACTTTATTAAGATTGAATTTTAAGAAAACATTGATATATATGTTTTGAAATGTACATTCTAAATATATATAGCATAAAAATATCAAGTTTAAGCACAAAAGTCACAAAATTAATACATATATACACGCACATTTATGCACATACATACACACACACAGATATATATATATATATATATATATATATATATATATATATATATATATATATATATATATATATATATATATATATATATATATATATATATATATATATATATATATATATATATATATATATATATATATATATATGTGTGTGTGTATAAAAATCCTTGCTGAGTTATTTTCATATTTTATTATTTGAGGAAATAGACTAAAAGGCAACAACTGCAGCGCAACAGAGCAAGAAGCACAAATGGTGTGATAATTTGTCATTACATCTCATTATTAATTGAATTTGATTATCGAGAGCTTTGATTTTAATTATCTGTTGCAATACTTAATTATATTATATTGTAGGTATATTTTTATTAGCGAAAACTTATGTGGCTCTCTAAATATATTTTTAGATGATTTATAGAATAAAATAGTGAGAACCACGTGGAGGCTCGGAATAATATCGACCTCGTTCCCTCGCCTCGACCCACATTATATTTGGAAATGTGTTATTTTTTAATATTTTGGCCTATCGGATCCCCAGGTACAGATAGAGGTGAATTAATGATTAGTACCTCGTCTTCTCTTACTCTGTAGGGGTGGAACAGATTCTTGTGTGAAGCTACAGATGATCTCGCGAAGCTTGTCTTTCATCGTCCGCCGTCGCCGGCCCTGTTCGTCTTACTGGAGGCGGCATTGAGATTGCGCTCGTATCGAAGGGGGCCGCCACACCCTCTCGTATCCCGCGCAAGCGTTGGATTCGTTTCCCCGCTCGATACCCCACTAGACCTCGTGAAACGCCACCTAATAATAAACGTATTAGGGCAGTCCTTTACTACCGCCTAAAAACTTTGGCGCCTTTTTACTCGAATACATCTTATCTATAAATACATGATTACCAACGGCTAATTTATAATTTGCCTCTATTTAATAAATCATCCTTGTTATCACTGATGGTGTGTTGAATTCCAACTTCACGCAACAATCTCTCACTCTTCTTTTGTTTACAAAACTCATCGATTCATTAAATCCACCCCCACTTCTTGGCTGAAGTTTTAGACAAATATATTCTTTACTTGTTAAGCTATTTCTTACATTTGTTTTGACTTGTAACAGAAAAACTCACATTTTGAGTGTTTTTATTTGTTAATGAAAATCTTGGTTCTGTGACTATTTTTAAATTAGAACAATCCAGAAAAGCTAAGGCGCAATAGTGCAAAAATAGATCTAAGGCTATAATTAGAATTTAAACACAATACATTTATTTTCCTTGGAAGGAAAATGGTATTACAGACAAGTATAATAAATTTAACTTTCAAGCTAATGCATATGTTGGCCATAAAATTTACCTGAAGTACGTGTCAGTAATAATTCCTTTTTGGCATTATTATGTGGTTGATTATAAGAAAAAGAAACCAACTATTCTAATCTAACTTAAACCGCCTGAGAAATAATACTTTTCTGCCTACTGAGTTTCCAGCCTCATACTGCGTACTTGAAATGCTACTTTATCTCCCAATAAGAATATTAATATAACTATGTGTTATTTTTAGTAGATTAAGAAAAGCTGCTTTCCTGCCAATGAATGTTAGTTTATTCTATCAGAAAATGGGCACAAATGAGACACCAGGTATTTTTAATTATTTATTGTGATATTTTGCTCTAAACACCGAGCATTATCAAGCAAACATCAAGCAAACAAGTGTCTCATTTGTGCCCAATTTCTGATAGAATATTCAATTATGGAGACCAATATTACAAATAATGTAATATTAGTTTAGTTATTATTTTATTTTTAGTTTATTTTTAAAGTAGTACTTTGTAATTTATTGACAACATTTTTAACGTAACCATATGTTTCTTTGAGCTTTCGAATTTCTAAAGTGCATTAAACAATCTAATCCTTAAATGCTTTTAGAATTCCGGCGACGGCGCTTGGGGCCGCTTCGCGGTGCCGCGCATCCCTGTGGCCACATCTTGACCACATGGTTGTTGCACTTAATTAGTTTATTAGTTCAACTGGTTTATATAAGTGGCATACTGCCATGATACAAGCGAATTTTCAAATGTATTATAGTTTAATACGTAGCTAAAACCATTTGACAGCGTGGGAAAATAGTGTTGAGGAACCAATGAGGTTGGTCCGATTTGAAATAGCAGACGTGGTTTAACGTCTAGGAATAACCTCATTGGCTCCCTGGTATTATTTTCCCACGCTGTCAACTGATTTTAGCCGCGTGTCATACTATAGTGAAAAATCTTGATTTGTTTACATTGTGTCAATTCATGACATAATGTTTTGTTTTGAAATATACATGTCAATAAATAAAACCAGAAATAATAAAATAGAACTTTGTATGTTTGTAAAACATAGATAGTAGTATATGTGTAAAACATTTCAGCCCAATCTAAATACTATTTGAAGATTTGTGTTTTTTAAAATGTTTGTGGGGTCATTTTTGAAGGTTAATGACATCAAACTTATTTCATAAACAATTGGGTTTGGGACATTAGCTAGATTGATTTTGTACTAAGTTTTATTTTGATCCAAGAAAGCGTTCGAAAGTTATCGTGTCCCATAGAAACGTCTAGGACACAAAAATTATAACCCTTATTTTTAATGATTTTTCTCATTATGCTGTGACATGATGACTCATGTCCTTATTATGCTGTATCATTTATGATTGTATTTAGATTTATGTTTGGTTTTCTGTATAAAAACTTAAGGCTGCTTTTATAAGCATGAAAGTGTTGTATTAAATGTCATGAATTCAACGATGCAAGAAAATAAAGCTTTGTGTCCTTGATGTCTTTGAGTCAAGTTTTAACACAAAAAAATCTCAGTAAGTTTAAGTTATGCAAAGAATTCTTTCAAACATTTTCCTTCTATCTTGGATTATCTTTCTTATAAAAAGAGGATCATCATAAATCTGATAAGTAATTCCCTAAACTTGGAAAGTGTCTTAAAGATGTGTTTCTTAAAAACTTGCTTATAGCGTTATTAAACCGCTCCACTATTTTTTCTCGACTTTGTTGATTTATTGTATTCCTGAGTAATTATTTATTTATTTTTTAGGATTTAAGGATCAAATTAGGTAATGCTTTTAGTTTTAATGGCTTTTTTTTCGTTTTTAATGAATTAAAAGTGCAAAAACTTTGAGAATAGAATTGTTGCTCACATTGCGTAAGGTTCTATAGTCTTACGCAATGAGTTACTTACTTGCACGTTTAGGGTTATTATATAATGAAATTATGGAATAAAATAGTTATTTCTACCAAGGGAGTAATGAATGTCATTATTTCCAAAGAAATTAATTGGTTTATTATTGTTTAACCGAGTGGTTTAACTCCCGAAGCTGCTGAGGAAGTTGTGACAACTAACGTAATTATCGCAAGGAAATAATGGATTTTACTCCCAAGGTACAAAACAAATATTATCGCGAGATTTAGCCATTAAAAATAAAATAAGATTTTTTTTTATTTCACAATTTTAAATATTGTAAAAAATAATATATATATATATATATATATATATATATATATTATATATATATATATATATATATATATGATATTTATCTTTATAATAACAGTTATTAATATTTTAATTGATATGAACCGTGGTGTTTGAATTGTTTTGAAAACTTATTTTTAATTTTTCTCATTTCTCCTGTAAGATATAAGTATTGAAAATTAGAAACCGAGATGTCAACTGAATGAACAGTATCAGGTGTTTTAAGACCGCTTCAGTGGTTTTCAGAATGTTGTCAGTCTGCATGTGTAGTAAACTTTTTTTTAAAAAGTTCTTACTTTTTTGCGTGAACACACAGACAAACAGCATGATGAAAACCTGTCAGAACGAAAGTGTAAACGGATGATTTGATTATGATATTATAATAGTTATAGTAAATTAAAATATATCTCTGTCTTTCTTCCTTGTTCTCTGTGGCAAAAGTAAACAGAACTGAGGTCTAACCTTTCTCCTCATTAATAAAATGATGTCCTTATTATTAAGAACTTGTTTAAATTAATTCTCTTAACAGAAACAAATTACCTTATGAAACGTTTTAAAATTTCAACAATAATTTTTATTAAGAAAAATAGAATGAAATTTGGCTTTAGTTCAGAAAATTTGCTTAAAAACAATTGGATATCATTGATTATAGAAAACCATACTGGTGAGGGTCGGCCCCGGGAAACCAGCCTAACTAGAATAGAACTAACGCGTCATTAACCTAGCCATAGCTTTTACGCTACCTACTACAGAGCACATGATTTATAACATTACTTTATAATATTAATTTAGAACATTACATTAAATTTTATTGATAATTTTTTGTACCTTAAAAAAAAGTGCAAGGGTCAGTGTAATAAAAAATACTAAGGTAGGAAGTTAAAAAAGAAATTCTGTGATGGTACTAAATAAGCTTTAAGGTGATGTGATTGTTTCTAATTCAAACATAACTATATTTATTTCATAAATTGTTTACTGCAAAAAATAGGCTGACCCAGTACCCGGCACCCCTTGTTCCAGTACCGAGGATAGGTTAAGACCCAGTACCCGGCACCCCCGGTACTTGGTTTTACTTTCGTTCACCTACTATCGTAGGTTTAATTTAAATAACTGCCTATTGAACTAACTTTACATTTAAAATTTATCAAAATCTCAATGGTTAAAAAGGCAATAGGAAACAAAGAAAAGTAATACACAGCGTATTGCCATGAATTATTTAATACATTTTCTTATGAGGGCCATCTCGGGAATTATTGCATTGACTAAATTGGGTTAGTATGATTATTATGTAGGGATCCATATATTCATATATGGTGGTCCGATTGAGCTAAAACTGGTCCTAGTCGATTTAGCTTTCTTTTACCTTACTATACGGCACTTTGTTTAAATGTCATTTCAAAAAGTACTTCTGAATCACCATATCTCACCAGAACTCACCATATCAGATTCTCTACGCTCATCTTCTTCACCTCAGTAGGAACATCCATTTTATTCCCATTGGGCACCCTTCCAGGTAGTGACCTCGAACGATAGTGGTTAAAATATTACTGATCCAATAAAAACCGTAAATATACTAGAATTTTAATTTAATTGGATTACTTAGAATCGTATCAATATAAAAAAATATTATTTTATAAAGATTGAAATAATGCTGATAACGGAATAAAACTTCACACTTTTTATCTTATATGACTACATTGCTGCTACATTTCAAATCAAGCAAATCATTTAACATTTTTATGAATTTTCGACATTTTTGCTTTGTAACTATGATGTCATAGAAAATTATTTTTTGGATAGGACAGCTAGATTAAAAAATTAATTTTTGTACTAAGTTTTAATTTTTCAGCATAAACACACTTGGAGCTCCAATGATAATAGACACACACACATTTAAAATTTTGCACGCATGTAGTCCTTTAAAATACTTACAAATGTACTAAAATGTTTTACAAAAATCGTTAAATAATATCCAATCAAATTGAAATTAGGTTTAAGAATATCCCGCTATGTAATAAGTATACAAAGTTTTATTGCATTACGCTTAGTATATTTACACTTTTTGTTAGATTACTAATGTTAAGGAGTATTGAACGTGGTCAGTAAAAGTTTGGGTGACCATAGGGAATAAAACGAATGCGTGCCATCTGAGGGCGAGGAAAGCGAGTCTGAAGACGTAGAGATAGATTAGGTGATTCCATATTCTGAGGACGAACGAAGCGAGTCCGAAGTGGTAATGATGAGCGCAGCGAATCCGATATAATGAGGAAAAGTTGCATCGGAACTTTTTGTATCCGTTTTAACAGCCCTTGAACCTACCCACTGAAACTTTTATGTCAACGTGCGAAAAAAAATCAAAAATGAATTGCGCCACCTTTGATACGATTGGATATAGCTACTTATAAACAAATGTATAGTTCGGAATTGTAATTAATTTATTATAATTATTGTGATAAAAAGCCGCCTCCGTGGTTAAGGACGTTAGAGCGTTAGTCTTTTCACTGACCTTTGACACCACGGAGGTCTGGAGTTCACATCCCAGGTTACGCTCTCAGTTTATATAAGATTATTGTATAGATTAACTTTAGAATAAACGTTGAGCGTAACGGTTGTCTCTGCCCCCCAAAGAGGTTCCTAAAGGGTTTATCCCTAATGGGCCGCAAGGCTCCAAAGTGGCATTATATTATATTATATATAGTAATATAAAAATAAAACTATAACAGGAATAGGTGACTAAGTAAAAATATTGTTAATTAAGTATAGAAGCATGAAGCATTGTAAATTGTTATTATACCGTGTAAGTTTTTTTTTACAAAAAGTAAATATCTAATTTGGAAAAATAATAGACGAAATAAAAGAGAAAATTATTCATATCAAAACAATAGATAAGGTAGTGCCCACTATTGGATTAGCGTGTTTTTGTACAAGACCCAGTATACCCGGCACCCCTCTTAATTAATTTTTATCAACAAAATATACATTTTTTATCCAATGAACACTGAAGAATGAGAAATTACAAACACACACACTCACACACACACACCACATATATATATATATATATATATATATATATATATATATATATATATATATACATATATATATATATATTATACACAAAGGTTTATCGCCTTTGCGATCAAGTTCTGTACTGACATTTTTGAGGCATTGATGTAGACATTTTAAAGTCACCCGCGAAAATAATAATTTTATATTGACACTTATTCGATTTGGTTTATGTAAGATCACATTTAATTCTCTACAATCGTCAATGAACCCTATTTGGGGGAAATATGGCCTCCCCAAGTTTTTATGAAACATTGTAACCCCTTGGTGAAGATCCTTTGAAAAAAAGTTAAAAGGCACTACCTACCATTTAATAAAATGATATAGTTAAAAGTGTTGAAAGAATTTATAAGATAAATGTTATAACTTTTTATTATTGTTAGACATGACTCTTGCTTTAATTCAACTTGTTCTTTACACAAGGGTGATTACTTGTACATCAAGACTATTTAAACTTTTTTAAGACTGAGATTTTTGACGATATGATCTGTTCTTTCAAAGTTAGTTTCAAGGACTCCTTAAAAGAATCAGACTGCCCAAAAGAATTTTATATTACACTTAGGGTCAACCAACCTTAAAACCTTTGAATTTCGTTTTACACTTGAAAACCTGCAAAAATTCTTATTTTTTTTTTTTTAAAAAACCCTTAATGTTATGTATTTCTTAACAGTTATTTATTTTAAAACAAAGGATTTTTTATCACGAAATTACAATGCCTTTTCATAAAATTCTGGCGCGGTGGTCTGTATGCCGGGCAAAGTTCCTTTGGATGCGTGTTTCCGCATTACTTTTGTATTTTTCTAAGGAAATGCTCTGATACCTTATAACATAAACATTAACTGGACTTTAAATTAGTGTATAAAATTCTGGGCACTGTAAATTTTATTTTCGTTTAACCAACAGTACATGTACATTTCTTTTGAAAAATACATACAAAATAAGTAACGAGTAGTGCTTGATAATTGAGTAACTGCTCAAGTTATAAAGAATGAACCGGAACATTGAGCAAGAGATGGATTGTTAAGCACGGAAACACGCATTCCAAAGGAAATTCGCCCGGCAAGCAGACCATTGCGCTATAATTTTTATGAAAAGGCTCATCATGATAAATTAGAAAAAAATATTTGTTTTAAAATAAGTAAATGTTTTGTAAATTTAATACAAATTTTATGATTCAAAAATTTAAAGACAAAATTAAAAAAAGTTTTTAAATTCAAAGGTTTTAAGTTTGGATACCCTAAGCGTTATATACAATTCTTTTGGGCAGTTTGATTCTTTTATGGAGTCTTTATAACAAAATTAGAAAAGATTCATCATATCGTTGAACATTCTAATTTTTTAAAAAGTTTAAATAGTCTTAAAGTAAATATAATCACCATTGTACATAAAACAACTTGAATTAAAACAAGAGTCATGTCCAACAATAAAATTTTACAAATAACTAAAATAATACAAATAACTTATAAATATCGTTAGAAACCCAAAAAAATTTCCTAAAGAAAAAATATACATTCATTTCATAAAACAGTTTAATTGTCTATAAAAAACTAAAAAGAGTTGCATTTCTCTTAAAAATTGATCAAATAATGTAGCTCAATAACTGTTTCAAAAACAACAGACAATTTTATCGGAACTTTGGAAAGAGTTCTATTTTAACACAGTTTTTATCAATACCAATACTATTACCCATTTTTGGACTGGACATGTGGCTATGTATAAGACTAACATATGTGCCAGTCTTCATCTCATTATAAGCTTTAAATCAATTTTTATCAAATGACTTGTGCACGTATTTTTAAAAAAATTGTAAAAAATTAGAAAATTTTCCATTAAGTTTAAATTTGGTATAAGTGTATACCTTTACTAAATTAATAAATACACTGTTTCGTTTCAATTCGACATGTATATCCATGATTTTTGTTGGATCATAAAAATAGGCAGTATCGAGTAAGGCCAATGCCTGGATGGGTGACAGCTGGGAATAAAACCAATGTAACTACTATCTGAGGACGAGCAAAACGAGTTGAAGTAGGGAGGAAAAGTCCCGAGGTACCCTGTACCCTATTTTGTTAATTGCATTTTAAAAAATGTTCTTTAAAGAGGAAAATATTTGGTGAATTATGGAATACAAAACGGAGTATAGCTGGCTCTCAAGGGCCCTAAATATCACTCAAATCAGGAAGGTGAGGGTCAGGGACTAGACTTTCCCTATAGACTCTGGTTTAATTTAGAATTGAAGCAATATTTTTGCTTCAGTTAACTCAATACTCCTAAAAATAATTCATCCCAAAGTCAGATTATCAAACATAATTTCTGGCATACAATAAGTTTACTTGTTTTACAAAAAGGAACTTATTGTATTGTAAAAATATTTTGATATATTTTAGGTATAGTGTAAGACCTCACTAGTAAATAGAAGTGAATTGCTCTATTCACTTCATTTAATGAGTAAAGAAATAAAATACCTAAAAACATTTTTAAAAAGTATTTTTATTTAAAAAGTAAGATTTCTTATGTAAAGATTAAACACTGCTCAATAAATACAAAATTAGAATTAAAGTTAATTGATACTAAATGATTTTATTCAAATGAGAAGTATAGTAATATAACACGGCTACAGAAAATTCTCACCACAATATCATTATTAAGATAAAAAAATTGGGTACGGGGTACATCGGATTCACATTTGAAGATTGCTACGTTCATCCTCACTACTTAGGAGTCGCTTCGCTCGTTCTCGGGATATAAAAATCGCTAAATTTATACCCTAATACTTCTTCGGACACGCTGGTCACCCATCCATGCACTGAATTCAAACGATTCTGCTTTACTTTTATGATCTAACAAAAACCGTAGATATACTATTATTATTAGTATACTTATTTGTTACATAAAGAGATATATTTTTACCATACGTAGTACCAAAGAGTACAGGTTGTTATGTTTTAACAATAAAAGTACCTAACATAATATTTAAAACTAAATAGTTTGAATAAAACGAATAATACATTTAGAATTCATTGAAGTCTAATTATATTCTGACACAAAACATGTAAACAAAACAAAACATAAACTATAAAAGAAAATAGAGCTGTCACTTTCAAATTCCTAAATATGAAAATAAATAAACATGACATTTCCCCCCTTTAAGAAAAAACAGCGCTAGGGGTATATAACAGGAGGTCTTCGAATCCTTTGAGATCGTCTTAGTTCTACTGGGTTAGTAGTTTCAGGAAAGTTCTGGCCTCTGTGATTCTCAGAGTTCTCATTTGATTCGTTTGCCGGATGAAGCTGTTCCGTCTTTTGAAGTTGATCTACATGTCTTCTTTGAAGGGTACCCTCTACTTCGACTGTATAATGCAGTTGACCATCTCGACTAACTATTCTCCCTACACTCCATTTTTGGTTAGGTCGGTTATATTGCCTCACAGCTACCCTTTCTCCGATTTCAAATTTCCTATCTACTATGCACAGTCTGTCTTTATATTGTTTATATCTGACTGTAGCTTTCAGATCAGGTCTCAAACTTGTTAATTGGTCCGAATATTTCGATTTAAAACAGTTGAGCAGGGCTCTCTCCTGTAATCATATTCGGTGCTCTTCTGTAAGCTAGTAAAAACGTGTTAAGCTTGTCAGACATCGAACCTGGCGCATCTTTAAGTGACTTTAAAGTTTGTTTCAACGACCCAACACAACGTTCTGCTTGACCGTTAGATGATGGATGGAAGGGGGCGCATGTGATGTGCCGTATTTGAAATTTCTTCAGATACTCTGCGAATTCCTGACTTGTGAATGTTGCTGCATTATCACTGACTAAAATCTCAGGGAAGCCGTATCTAGCAAAAAGTTCTTTTAACTTCCCTATGGTGGCCAAAGTAGATGTCGAATTAACGATAAAAACCTCCATCCACTTAGAGTATGCATCCGCCACGACTAAAAAGGTGAATCCACAGAATGGTCCAGCGAAGTCTATGTGAATCCGTTCCCATGGCTTTGAAGGATATTCCCAATGATGCACTTCACATTTGGCGGGATTTCGTTGAATTTCAAGACAGCTTAAACAACTTCTGGCCATTCTTTCGATTTCCTTATCTATACCCGGCCAATACACTACTGAACGGGCTAATCCCTTCATTTTCACTACTCCAATGTGCCCTAGGTGGAGTTCTTTGAGAATGGATTCCCTGAATTTCGGAGGTACATACAATCTGGTGCCCTGAAAAATGCATCCACTCTCTAGAGTGTATGAAGAAGGCCTTCCTCCTTCCTTGAGTTCTTGGTACAACCTTTTCATTTCCGGGTCTCTTTGAGTCTCTCTAGCAACTTCTATTGGAGTGATTGGCAGAATTTCCATTTGAGAAATTAAATATAATCCCAGATCATCTTGTTTGTATAATGCTTCAGACTTAAGTGGGAATCGTGACATACAGTCTGCATTCCCATGGTGGTCGGTTTTTCTGTATCTTATGTCAAATTGGAATCCCTGAAGATACATTGCATAGCGTAGTAATCGAGCTGCACTCAAACAAGGAAGTCCTGCTTTGTTACCGAAGATATGTACTAATGGTTGGTGATCTGTAAACAATATAATCGTTGACCATACAAATAGTGAAAGAATTTTTCGACTCCCCACCTAATGGCTAGCGCTTCCTTGTCAATTTGTGAGTACTTCTGTTGAGTTGAAGTTAAAGTTTTAGAAGCGTAAGCTATCGGCCTTTCTCTCCCATCAGGGTATTGATGAGATAAAACGGCTCCCATACCCACAGGAGATGCATCCACAGCCAGGATAAGAGGTAATGTTGGATCGTAGTGTGCCAATATTTTTGAGGACGTCAACTCAGTTTTAATTTTCAGAAATGCTTTCACACTTTTGGTCCCAATTAAATGGTACGTCTTTTTTGGTGAGCTCATTCAGAGGGTAGGCAACTGTTGATAGATTTGGAAAAAATCGTCCGTAAAAGGTAACCATGCCTAAAAAAGCTTTAATCTCTTTAACACTTTTAGGACGGGGAATTTCTAGCAGTGCTTTTACCTTATCTGTTGTTGTATGAATCCCCCTCCTATCAATTTTGAACCCCAAGTATACCATTTCGTTTTGAAAAAACTCACTTTTGGCTTTATTGACCCGTAAGTTAGACTTTGATAGCCTTTCCAAAACCTGTTTAAGCCGATCTATGTGCTCTTTTCTAGTTCTTCCTGTGATTGCTATGTCGTCGAAGAACACACAAACACCTGGAATGTCTCCTAATAGCGAGTCCATATATTTTTGCCACTCTGCTGGTGCTGAACTTACGCCGAACATTAGCCGATTGCATTTATACAAACCCTTATGAGTGTTAATTGTTAAAAGCTTGGAACTCTCATCCGTTACTCTCATATGTAGGTATGCGGTGCTTAGGTCTAAACGGGTGAACTGTTCTCCTCCATTTAACTTAGCAAATAATTCTTCAGTCTTAGGGAGTGGATACTGTGTTACATTTAGATGAGCGTTCAAGGTCACACTATAATCGGCACATAATCTAATTTTGCCATTTGGTTTAACCACAGGCACTACTGGGGTCGCCCAATCGGAAAATGATATTTTAGTTATTACCTTAGTTTTCTCTAGCTGAGCAATCTCTTCCTCTACCTTGGGTCTCAATGCAAAAGGCACTGGTCGGGCCTTTTTAAAAATCGGTTTCGTTCCCGGTTTTACATGAATTTCACATGTATAATCACGAATTTCACCTAGGTTTTCATCAAATACCCCCCGGTATTGGTCCAAAAGCCGAGCAACTTCCTCTTCCAGTTTGCCCGATGACCCTTGTGAATCTAAGTTAAGGGAATAAACTAAAGGAAGCTTTATATCTAGCTTAAAAATCCAGTCACGGCCAAGAATCGTTGGTAAATTATTTTCAACTATGAATAATTTTAATCGTTTCCTGCAATCCTGATATTGGACCGTTACCCATGCTACTCCCAATGGTTTGACGGTTTCTTGGCTGTAACTCTTGAATATAACCGAGGTAGGCTCATATTTCGCATTCGAGATTTTCCTAAAATTCTCCAATCCCATAACTGAGTACACGGCGCCTGTATCCATTTCCATTTTGGTGAAGACTCCATCTATCTTCACATCAATCAGTATGGGTCTCCTAAAGTTTTCACTCTCTTGTGAATTACCTGCTGTTGTATCAACTTGTCTAAGAGGCATAGGTATTGCTTGCTCAACATCTTCATAATAAAGTTCATCTGTTGAGGTCTGATGTGAGGAGGGCCGAGACTGTGACTCACTATCTGTTTGTGATATTCTGTTTGCCTTAAACCCGTTTTTCTTTAACCTGCAAACTGTTTCCACGTGGTTCTTTCTCTTACAGAACGTACATTTCAGCCCTTTCTGTTTACAGTCTCTCGCTGAATGAGGCCCGCCGCACCGATAACAAATATACGATTTTTTTACTTCACCTTTAAAGGTATTAGCCGAAGCCTTAATGAGATTACAAGACGGCATTTTAACATCAGAGAGTGACTGGACCGGTCTGTACGAATTTAAGAGTTGTTCCGAACTAATATTAGCTCGTTCCATCGCAGTAGCAATTTCAATCGTTTTTTCTAATGGTAAATCATCTTCTTCAAACAGTCGATCTAATATTGCTTTGGAACGCAAACCTCCAACAAAAACATCTCTCAGCACGACAGATAATATATTTTCAGGATAGTAGCAAAAAGACGCGAGTTTTCTTAGTTCTGACAAATATACAGATAAACTCTCCCCTTCTCGTTGCTTCCGATTAAATAAGGCGTATCGACTTGGAATTATGAGAGGTCGGGGATGTAAATGGTTAGTTAAAACTTCTTTTAGTTCATCAAAAGTTTTATCTTTGTAGGACTCCGGATAGAGAAGACTTTTGAGTAGCGTAAATTTATCTGGACTTAATGTAGATACTAATGTTTTGGCTCGTAGGCTCGTAGGAACATTTTGCACATCTAAGTAAGCCGTTAAACGCTCTAGATACGTTTCAAATGTCTCCAAAGTCTCATCAAATTTTTCAAAACATAACCCAGACACCCCTCTACCTGTACGAGAACTTAAAGTTTCAGAGCTATCTATCTGTTTCTCGGAACTATTTGCATTTTGAAGTAAGCAAGTCACAGCAGCTTGGAGACTTCTATTTTGCTCAAGACAGCTTTTAAAAGCTCATTTGTTGACGAATCAGACGTTTCTGAATAATCATTCTGTCTAGTTTTCACCATTTTGAAGTCAGTATTATTAATACGTATTAATACTTACTTAATTGGATTCGTCTATAATCTTCTGCAAATAGATCCTGTCCGCGCGCCACTGTTATGTTTTAACAATAAAAAGTACCTAACATAATATTTAAAACTAAAATAGTTTGAATAAAACGAATAATACATTTAGAATTCATTGAAGTCTAATTATATTCTGACACAAAACATGTAAACAAAACAAAACATAAACTATAAAAGAAAATAGAGCTGTCACTTTCAAATTCCTAAATATGAAAATAAATAAAGAGTATACAGGTATACCTATATACTCCTTGGTAGTACTATGGTAGTATATCTACCACAAGTAGATATACTTATTATTATTAGTATACTTATTTTTTACGTAAAGAGATCTATTTTTGAACCACAGCTAAAAGCTGATTTACATTGATTTAGTATTATAAAGATTAAGCTTCTAAAATGTAATATTATTATCTTGTAATAAATGGTGGTATGATATGATATGATATGATATATTTTTACCATACTAGTACTATGGTAGTATATTTACTATACGTAGATATACTTATTATAATTAGTAACTTAATTTTTACATAAAGAGATATTTTTTTATACCGTAGATATAAATATGTGTCATCCCGGTTTCTGATTTTTTAAACAGAATAATTTTCTGCGGAATAAATGAGGAAAAGTAAAAAAGTCGGTTTTTGATCTATGGAAACTTAACTCCGTTATATGACTCTTCTAAAAGATCTGACAGAGATCTCCATCGGAAATTCAAGTCCGTTGTATAATTCTGTTGAAAAGTTCTGACTGAGGTCTACTTTAGAACCTTCAGACTGTTATATAACTCTGGCTAAAAGGTCTGACTGAGGTCTTCTACGGAAGCTTAAGTCCGTTGTATAATTCTGTCTAAAAGGTCTGACTGAAGTCCATTTCGGAAACTCAAGTCCGTTATATAATTCTGTCTAAAAGATCTGACTGAGGTCTACTTTGGAACCTCTAGTGATTTATAACTTTGTCTAAAAGATCTGACTGAGTTATTCTTCTTAGCATCTATTTAGTAATAATAATCATGAAATTGGAAGTTATGATTGGCTATGATTTTCTTTTTAAAACATTTGTGATATGGAATAGATTATTGTCATTTTTGTTAGCATTAATGATTTGATTTGAAAATCTATATAAGTCATAATTTTAGAGTTAGTTGATCATTTGACTGCTAAACACCAAGATATTTCATTATTTGGTTGTATACAGTTTACTGAACTTGATTATTTTTTTTATTACCGACCCCAGTATTACCGACATGAGTATGCCTGGGGTTAGGCGAAATATAGTCATTTAAATAAGTAAGAAGTTGTTAATTCAGTCCTATCTAGTGTCTTTAAATAAATTAAAAAAGATCTTGATAACATTTGGCTTGTTTGAAACACTGCAGAGCAAGTGTATAGAACTGCACAGGGCTATAAAAATAATTTAATTATTCCCCTTCCTCCTCCCACTCTCAGCCACTAGAGAGAGTAATGACAACTTGATTGTTTTAAAGTTTTTTCTCTTTGTTTTTTTCGAAAATATTTAACAATGAAATGCAAAACTTGTCCTGAGTTTGTTTTAAAACAAATGCTAACAGGAAAAAATAAATGAAAGTTAAAACTAAATTAACGATAAAAGAAATAAAAAAATATATAACTTTACCTGTCTAAAAATATTTTTGAACTTGATTTCACCGACTTTCAAGGTATAATATTATGATATTCATCCGGAAAATTGGAAAAACGGTGAAAAAAAGAAGAAACGTGGGATGAAAAATATTTGAAATAAAGTAGAATAAAAAGTTTGTTATCGATTTAGAAAACTGAGTTTCATCGAGCCCTTTCTTTTGAGATTAGTTTCTCTACTTATCCCAACATTACTTGAGCTTAAGCTCAGTAGATAACTTTTAAATTTTATAACTTGGTATCAACAACTCTATAAATAACTTTTTAAAAGTAAATATCCAATAAAAATCAGTTTATTTACAATTTTACCTCTTAAAATATAAACAGAGGATAAAACAATACTGAACTTGTGTTTCCTATTGTTGCACATAAGAGAAGAACAGTCAATGCCCTTATACCCTAGAAATTAAAATTCAGAAAACTCAGTTAAGAAATGTTAATTTATTTTAATAACCTTCTATCCTCCTAAGCTTGTATTGACAAATAGATTATTCAGTTTAACAAATTATCATTAATGCTAAGTTGATAATAAAAATGACCTTTGTCTATGAATAAGAAATCAATAGTAGTTATTTGTTATTTAAATACAAATAATTGCTTTGTAACTAGACAAAACATAATTTAAGACAGTATCTGTCTTATCTATCTTGTCTGGCTTTTAATTGTAATGATGGTCAATATAATTGATCTTCTTTAATAAAAATTAATTATATCTATTTTTTTAAATTAAGTAAAAATTAATTAATTAGTGAGATTAAAAACACATGAGAAAAATAATCTATCTTTAAAGGTTTTAGTGCATTTCCTTTAAAAATACAAACAAAATGAATTACGAGCAGTGTTTGATAAGTGAGTAATTGCTTAAGCTATAAACCATAAATCGGAACCATAAGCAATGAACACGGAAACAAGTATTCCAAGGGAAATTCGACCGAGATACGGACCACCGCGCTAGAATTATTTTGTAGTTGTAAATCCGAATAACTTTGGATTTGCTACGCTCATCCTCCCTGCTTCGGAGTCGCTTCGCTTGTCCTCAGAATATAAAATTCGCCAAATTTATGCTTCGCTCGTCCTCAGATAGTAAATGCATCCGTTTCATTCTCAGCGGTCGCCAATACAGCACTGACCAAGTTCAGTGCTGCTTAATTTTTATGATCCAACAAAAATCTTTCAACGTAACTTAGTGTCTTTATGTATTAGGTAAAACTATACTCTTGTACCAAGTTTAAACTTAAATTTGTAAAAAACGTTCACAGTCATTCGATAAAATTTGAACTAATGTTGTTAATGAGATGCAACTTAGCACATAGGTTAATCTTATAAATGATTATATGCATGCTAAATTTCAATCGGATCGCATAATTTTTCCGTGTTTTATGATTTTGTGGCATTTTTGCTGTCAATTGCAGATTAATGATGTCATAAAAATATTTTCCGAATACCACTACAGCAATAGACTGTTTTGTATAACATTTCAACTCTCTAGCATAAATATACTGGGAGCTACGATGATACACACACACTCTTACAGACAGAGGCCCTAAAGACGCCTGAAATGAATAATTCCGGTGACATCCCGCTTCTCGGATTTCTCCTACGGTATAAAGGAGAAAAAGTAAAAATGAAATAAATAAATTACAATGCTGTTAGGTTCAGGCTCTAAAACAGCCAGATAAAAGTAACACAAATTAAACGCTGCGCGGGCTAAAAATCTTTTTAGCGTGACACTTAATCTCTCTTGTTACTTTTTAGGAACGATAAAAAATTATCGTCCCTATTAGGATTCAAACTCAGCTAGCCTGGCTTTGAGTGCTCATATCCCCTCCAAACCACTCTCAATCAATTCACGGGCCCAAAAAGATCGTAAACGACTCCCTACTTGAAACAAGAGGTCTACCCGCCGTATTTCTGTTAATTGATCACTGTTTTTTCGATTTTTAGTCACATAAAGCGCTCGTATCGATTTCGGACTGGTTTTATTCAATTTAGCACCCAAAACTACATAAAAAACGACACCTTATTAAAAATTTGTTTTTTTATCACACGTAATTTTGGTTTCTGGTAATTTACCACGGTTTTTATGACTCTTTGGTTACTTAGTGTGATCGTGCCGATTTTGAACTGGTTTCATTCTGACTTTGCCCGATTTTTTTGAATATATTGTTAACTTAGCAAACCTGGTAAATGACGTCACAAAAACCTGGCTTTCAATTATATATATATATATATATATATATATATATATATATATATATATATATATATATATATATATATATATATATATATACACCTTACAATTATTTATATATTTTTGTTAAGTAAGTCCCTACTCCAAAATCATACACCCGTTACCTCCTCCTCCCTCCCTGACCTTAACCTCATAAGGTCATTTTTACGTTGAAAATTCGTTAAAATATATATCAATTTATATCAAAAGCAAGAGACGTTATGTATTATAAAATAGATAAAAGGTGTGTGAGTGTGTATGAAACATCCTTTATCAATTAATTGTTTGAAAAATTTGATAAATGATTTATGTTAAGTGACAGCAAGCCGAGCTGAGTGCTTTAAATAAATCAATATTTCCTTTGTTCCTACAGCTTAAGTACTACTCAAGTTTTCTTTAAGAGGGTCCTTTTTCGTGAAATTCGAGTAGATAAATAAAATCGCCGAGCACAGGAGTTTAGGAGCTTGGCTGTTTTCATAAACTTGAGCTTGAAACTTTTTATAAAATCTGATTTTCTTTTCTCTGATATAATGAAAGCATTAATGAAACTAACATTTAGCCTCTCTTTCTAATGGTTAAATTTTAGCACAATTTTTTTTATTCATTGAAACTTTTTTTATAAAAAAAGATGTACATTTGTAAAATATATTTTTATAAAACTATTGATTTTTAACATTACAATTGTGTAAGTCTTGCATTTACATGTATAATTCAACATGCTTAATTTGTTAACTAAGCCTTCTTTCGACTTCCGTTATGATTGTTGGCTTGTCATAATGAATCTTTATTCGTTTAGCGAATTTTACATTAAACATTACGTTTGTTTTCATTATTTCTCAATTTTGTTAATTCTGTTAAGATTATTTCACAAACATTTACTATTATATGAGGTAATATTCTTTAAAATTGACAAATATAAATATAATATTTTTATCCTGATATTTTTAGCCATTCGGACATGCTTCGGATTTCGCATCAGATTTATATGATACCAAATGTTAACTTTCACTACTTCCTGGTACCTTTGTCACATTAAGTATTCCTTTCAGGTATACTTAGGGTCGGATTTTAATCTATGGACTCATTGGACCTGATCGCTTTTGAGAATTTGATCAAGCGAAGCAGGTTGATTCAGACTTCGTATGTGATGTTTTTATTGAAATTTAATTGATCATGCTTCAAATTTTGAAGACTTTAATAATGCAGTGCGTTAAAAATTTGATTTATATGGTTGTATTATTAGGGCTTTGCTTTGTAAAACAAAAAAGAACAAACAAAATAAAACTTAGACCATGTTGTGATTCTTTACGATTAATTGACTTAATTAGAGATAGCTGAAAAATGTGATCCCTTACAAAAAAGTATAAGGATTGTAATGCTTGATGAATAGAATAATTATACTGTTTTAACTCTAACTCTACCACATAAAAATCTTAAGGGAAATACACTCATTCACTAATACTTAGAGAATCGCCTTGCTGAGTCACATATGTTGTTTAATGTACTCAAAATGACCTTTAAACAAAGTATATTTAATTTTTTGGATTAAAAAAACAAATGGGTATATTCTTATCCTTAGAATATAACAGTTATCAAATTATTACTGCTAAAAATCTTTGGACTTGCTTCGCTCGTCTATAGACAATTAATAAATTTGCTTTAATTCCAGCAATCCCCCATCCAAGAACTGACCTCGCTCGATGTTGCTTAAATTTAATGATTTTTTAAATCTGAACATATACTTGCCGTATTGAAACAAAATCAAGTGAAGTTTGAAATTTTTAGCCCAACAAGACCTGAGAATTGATTTTTGTACAAAGTTTCGATTCTCTAATAAAAAAACACAAGAAGCTATGCTATGATAACAGTCACACACACACACATACCGACAGACAACTTTGTAAAAAACCACGCAGGAAATCTTAAAAACACCTGAATCTGATGATAATCCAGATGAAACCATGTTTTTGGTTTTTCAGTGCAAACACAGAACTTTTCACGCATAATTACGGTATAAATGGAAAAAATATTCATTTATTTTTTAAAGAATACAACATAGTAATAAATTGGTAGCTTGGAAAAAATGAGAAAATATAAAACTGAGGCAGTAGGTGGGCGAGAGCTGAGATACGTGACTGAGCTCAGGTGCTCTACCAGCCACGCGGGCTTGATTACCACAAGCCAAGGAACAAACGAATACATTCTTTTACTTTTACATTCAATTCTCACTCTTTTAGTACTTATTGCACCATTTACAAAACAACGAATTTAGTAGCTCCTACACAATAATAAAAAACAAATCGGGTAAATATCTTTGGGCTCGCTTCGCACGTCCTCAGGCTGTAAATAAAATCGTTTCAAGCGGTCACGTATCCAGACACTGATCTCACTCGATGATGCTTAACTTATACGATCCAAAAAAATCGTTGTGACTTTTATGAATGCTTATTGTAATTTACTTTGTATGGTAAATTTCCTCGATAGCTATTTCATTTTAGACTATTTTTTACCCAAGTTTATAATTACTTTTATTGGTTGGTGTATTATTTTAGGAATAAGATGACTTCACCCAGGTTTACGTTGTTAACATTTATTGGGGAAATTACTTGCTCTTCAATAACTTATAAGGTTTAGACCAAGCACTGTTTTTGTCAATCTTGGTCGGATATGACATAAACTATACATATTGCTGGGATACGACATAAACCTTACATGTTGCTCCTGCTGCGCTGATGATGACGTGTCATAATTTGCTTTCCTGGGGTTGACTTATTATTGACTAAAAAGAGGGGTTTGTTGTAAAAATATTCTAAAAATCTGTTTTTTCAAAATATTTAATGATTGTATATGGCAATATTATTATTATTTGTGTATGATTGTATTTGGCGATTGTATTTAATAATTCGGCAATAATAGCCCAATGCGTATGCAAAATTGTGTAGCTTAAATGTTTTATAAGAATCTTATTGTGCTGCTACAATAAAATTTGATTTAATAACTGTTAAATATGAATGTTGTAAATATTTATCTGAACATTTTGATCAGGTAGTGAGACGTTGATTTCCATATTTTTTAAATGGAAATAGCTAAAAAGAGTGTTTGCACATAAATTTTTTAAAAATATTATTAATTTTAAACTTCTATATTATACATTATTAAACATCTCAGCTTTTTTTCCTTCCTTAAGGTAAAAGTCTTGAACCGCACGAGATTGCATAATTCCCGAAGCAATAATTAAATACCTCAACATTGCCTATAAATGTATAATCACATGGACTTCTCCTCAAGAACCTAGATATGTCACTTGATTTCACTTTAAAATTTGACATCTATGATTTTCTCGGCTCTCGCAGTAGTCAACAGGTTCATACCTTTACTCTCTTAGTATTAAGATAATTATTTTTCTTCTATTTTGAGTTAATTAAACGCTTTACTGATAACATATATTTCTTATTCCGTGAAAATTAAAAGTTGTTTATGATATAAATATATTCCATGTTGGAGTTATGTATTTACATGTTTCACATGATGGAGTTAGTCAGAGCTTCTGATTTAATTATAGAATCTTCTCCTCTTTGTCACAATAGACCGTGTGTGTGTTTTGTTGTGAGAGAGTGTCCGTGAGTAGAATGTGTGTATCAGTGTGTCATGGGTTTTGCTTGTTTTTATAAAAGAGGCCAATGTTGTATCGTATAGAGTATTTTTATTTATAGTATAATGTTTATTAATATAAACTGCGTTTTATAAACAGGAAAACAAAGTTACAATAATTTTACTTAACATTTACCCTGAGAACTTCTTCTAGGAAAATTATTTTTTTACACCCAAATGATTTTTAAAAGTTTTACCAATTATATTTTCATAGCCAGATATGCATTTGTCGATGAACCGTATTTTATATTAGTATTAGTAGTAGTATTAGTATTAGTAATAATATATTAGTAGTATTTTTATTATAGTAAGTAGTTTTTTTCTAAACAAGAAAACTACTCCGGTCTCTTTTACTTTTGTCACATTAAAATTAAAATTATTTATGATAACATTGAACTTGCCTTGGCTTGAAATAAGGTTGTTTTACTTTCCTTGACAGAAAGTGTATCTCCCTCGATATTAGTCTGAGTATCCAAATATTTTGTTCTCCAACTCAGTTAAAATGCTTTTCCTTTGCACTTGTCTTCAAAATTTGTTTGCGGTTTGATTCGTCACGTTCTAGTTGTTTAGAATAGTGAGAAAAAATAAATATTTACCTTGCATTGTTGTGGTTATATGACAAAGACGTAATTTATTTTTTTTGCAAATAATATACTCATGTTCCTTGAGATGTAAAACATATATAAATATGTGATATGTGCCAACTCTAGTTTTATTAGTCCATTCCACAATTGTCATTATCAAATCGAAATCTTACTGAGACAATTCTACATGAGATAATTTCAAAATATGGATCTTTTGAAGCATGAAACATATTTTTTCGTGGCAATTAATAAGAAGCTCATAAAAGCTCTAAGAATTTTTTCTTGCTTGTTTGTCTGAGAAGAATATTATTAAAATACCTCGTGGTGTCATAAAAACACGTTAAGACGTAATAAAAATATTAAATCATTTGAGACAAGATCGTTAAACGGGTTGCAATGAAAATATCTTATTTTTGTATCTAAGGTTTATGTGCGTTGTTTCAACCTCTGTCCAATGGTTTTATCTACCTTTTAATCAAGTCTATTTATTACAATTTTAATTATAAATTTGTTTTGTAATACCGATACCGACTTTTCAAATAGCTGCGATAAATTAAATAAAAGTGGAGTTTGTTTTCAAAATCTGCTTTAGTTATTTATGCAACAAAGGATAAAACCAAGTTTTACAGCTTAAGTTTAAGGTAAAGCCAAAAGAGAATACTTAATTGGCTCTACAGCCGGCCGAGGGAGATACAATAGTTAGCTCCTTAGGCTTTCCCGAGAGAAAAATATTTTGAAAGCTGAAACCTCTCATCCTTGTCACATAGTAACTTTTTTATCTACAACTAGGCAACTAAAACGGACATAATGTTACAAAATGAAACTGTGACTTGAAACAAGTTTTGATAGTAAATGATAATATTATTGAATGGACATATCAAGTTATTAATAAAATATACCCATATTAAGATAGAGCAGTCTGCAAAAGAGGAGTGGAGGAACCTCCAAGGAACTTATATAAAGGGGAAGGAACATATTAGGCCTTTACAATAGGCCTGATATATGTTGTCAACACCCACCGCTACACCCTCGAGCACTCGTAGCACTACTGCATTTTTCCTATTGTCAAGTTATAAACACATCGAGTAAAATTTTAGTTCTTCATTATTGTCCCATGCCCATCTATTTTACTTGAAAATGGTGGGGACACTCTTTAGGTCTCCCTGTGGGTTTGACAGACAAAACTATAGAACCCAATACATTCCTAAATAAAGCTGCTTATCTTTTTTCCGCTACATGTTGTTAGCGCTGCAACAATATCCATAATTAATGTAATATTAATGTAATTAATATCGCTTAGGCCTTTTTGGAATGGGGATTGTTGTAATTTGAGTTTATAATAGTAGTTTCTTATCCTTTATTCGAACCTCGTTATTCGTCTGGCTTATACTATTTTTGCTTGTCAGGACGTAGAAAAATTCACATCACAAATAAAAAATCAACAAATTTGTAAAAAAAACCAGCTCGATAAACATAATCTGATGTTTACCGAGCGAAATCTCGGTAAAATCGATTTATTTTGCTCTAGCGTCAGGATTTCCGCCACAAAGTTAAGATTCCGGCGGCATTTTTCCTGCGAAGCAGCTTCATTTTGGAAAACGTTGTTTGATTCGCTATCGATTCAAACTTCTAAAGAATAGACTTCGATGAAGTCTATTCTGTCTTACACTCCGTTAAGAGGAACAGATTTTACATTGAACTTACAACGAAAGCTGTAGACAAAATACGTTTCTCTACTAAAGAGGTATACACATTGAAAGAAATTTCATTTAACAAAGCCATTAGCTTAAACATTATAAAATGAATCTTTAATAATAAATAATTATTCATGTATGTAAAAATATCATTCGTAATTTGTATAATGAAAGGTAATTATTCATTTACCAACTAATCATTTATTATTAAATAATCCTCTTTGTATAAAATTGTGATAAAAATAATTTTAATGATAAAGTTTTAATTATTTACCAATTAGTTTTATAAATAGGCTGAGATGTTTTAGTAAACGTTTTGTGTACATTACTCACACCAAGTGATTAGAACTGACAAGTTCCGACATATCATACTGTCCTAGTTTCTTAAAAGTAATTATAACGTAGAAAGTATATTAGAAAGGTAAAGATGTCAAAGCTTGTCTGGTTCAGGTCTGTCTCATTACTTTGCTCTAGTAAATATTGTTTGTTTTTCTGTTTAATTTTCCTTTGCCAAAACTAACACTTCATTAATGTTACCTACAAAATGTTTGTGTTGAGATGTCAATTGTGAGATAAGATTTGAATATTGTGTTTAGTGAGATTGTAAAAGTGATATGAATTTTTCTTCTAATGGGTTTTTCTACTTTTAAACCTTACTAGTTTATGTACTTTTACCTAATTAGTATACGTACCCTAATTATACGAAATAAGGTTAATTTTCAGTAAATTATCAAAGGAAATCTTTAGAAAGAATTTTACAAAGGAGAAATAAAATTATGGTCAGATTTTTAATAAGAAATAAATACCTATTCTTTTAAATAGATTTTACTTTGGAACTAAATCAACATGTTAATTCCTTAACTAAAATAAGTTTAATAAAATTTAAGGCTTTTAAAAACATGGACTATTTTTTAACTGATAAAATTTAATCAAAAGATCCGTGAAGAGTGAATTTTGGCTTAAGTTAGCTCAATTTGTTTTATAAAACCTTCATTTAGATTCAAAAGGCATAATTGTATAGTAATGAAAAACATATTTCCAACATTTCCTCTTCTTAATAGTTTGTAGCAGAACATGCGTATCAAATCGGTTGACATCTTCTACATTTTCTTGCTAATATTAGGTTACTTCATTCGCAAAACTATACCAGATTTTTTCGGTTTCGATGTCTGAATAACTCAAAATATACTTTGAAAAGAATTCGCAATAAAGGAGATTGCATGGCAGGTCAAAGTTCTCTATAACGAACGTTTATGCCCAACTCAAGACGGCTTGCAAAAGGGGGTAGGCTCTTAATATGTCTCTGCCACTCAGTAACACTGATCTTATTTAAAGAGAACAGGATTGGGACTGGGGAGGTAAATAAATTTGGACTGAACATTAAGGTCGATTATAGATTAAGGGATCATATTTTAAATAATAACTAACGTGATTTAGCTTCAAGCTGGGAACAACATGCGTATTGAGCTTTAAAAGAACAGTAATAAATCTCTGTTTGCCCAGGAATAAACAAAAGCTGCCTACTATCAGAACAGTCGCAAAATAAGCTAAAAGAAAATTAAATGACTCTAATCTTATTTTAATTAAATAAAATATTGGCTCTAAAGACTCGATCATAATGTCTGATCATAATTACTAAAATTAATTATACAAAACAAAATGATAAGCTGAACAGAGTTTGGTATACCTTTGACCCCATCACAAAGCTCCTATTGGTGGTCTTCAACCAACCTAAAATTAATATTAGGCACAAGGTAAAAAGGTATATACATAAAAAAAGGAAAATAAAATATATATCTAAAAATAAAAAGAAACCTGGTGAGGAAGTATGAGGTTGTGGTGACTTGGTTTTTGTACTCCCAAAACCGTTCACCAATCGCGAACCCAGGTTGTAAAGGAGGAAGAATGAATTAAATTTCAAACCTCGATCTGTGAGTAAATCTCACAATGGATTTACTATGGCTCAAAACCAAACGAGTCTAAAGTTGCCAAAGAATTGCCCCTAAATTAAAAAAATTTAACTAAAGAAATGCTACCAAAAAAAATTTAAAATAAAAGAGTGTACAACTACTAGAATGTAATAATAAAGTAAAATGATCTAAACTAATTTAAAACAATTAAAAAAAACCCTAAAAATAAATAAATATTAATAAAAAACTAAAAATAAAAAAATATAAATTATAATTAATAAGGACTACTATAAAAAAGATATCTAAGCAATGGCTTTTTAATAATATCTAATACAAAATAATAAAAATAATATAAAATATAGAAATTAACTAAATAATAATAGTAAAAATAACTAAAACAAAAGAACAAAATTATAAAAATAGTAGGAACTATATAAAACAAAAACTATAGAAAAAAAAAAAGAAATAAAAAATATATTAAAAAAATTAAAAAAAAACACTATATTATATAATTAAAAATCTATAAAATCAA
>JACMZG010000008.1:33145441-33226222 GCA_018340805.1 Microvelia longipes | reverse complement strand
TATGGGTCTCCTAAAGTTTTCACTCTCTTGTGAATTACCTGCTGTTGTATCACTTGTCTAAGAGGCATAGGTATTGCTTGCTCAACATCTTCATAATAAAGTTCATCTGTTGAGGTCTGATGTGAGGAGGCCCGAGACTGTGACTCACTATCTGTTTGTGATATTCTGTTTTGCCTTAAACCCGTTTTTCTTTAACCTGCAAACTGTTTCCACGTGGTTCTTTCTCTTACAGAACGTACATTTCAGCCCTTTCTGTTTACAGTCTCTCGCTGAATGAGGCCCGCCGCACCGATAACAAATATACGATTTTTTTACTTCACCTTTAAAGGTATTAGCCGAAGCCTTAATGAGATTACAAGACGGCATTTTAACATCAGAGAGTGACTGGACCGGTCTGTACGAATTTAAGAGTTGTTCCGAACTAATATTAGCTCGTTCCATCGCAGTAGCAATTTCAATCGTTTTTTCTAATGTAAATCATCTTCTTCAAACAGTCGATCTAATATTGCTTTGGAACGCAAACCTCCAACAAAAACATCTCTCAGCACGACAGATAATATATTTTCAGGATAGTAGCAAAAAGACGCGAGTTTTCTTAGTTCTGACAAATATACAGATAAACTCTCCCCTTCTCGTTGTTTCCGATTAAATAAGGCGTATCGACTTGGAATTATGAGAGGTCGGGATGTAAATGGTTAGTTAAAACTTCTTTTAGTTCATCAAAAGTTTTATCTTTGTAGGACTCCGGATAGAGAAGACTTTTGAGTAGCGTAAATTTATCTGGACTTAATGTAGATACTAATGTTTTGGCTCGTAGGCTCGTAGGAACATTTTGCACATCTAAGTAAGCCGTTAAACGCTCTAGATACGTTTCAAATGTCTCCAAAGTCTCATCAAATTTTTCAAAACATAATCCAGACACCCCTCTACCTGTACGAGAACTTAAAGTTTCAGAGCTATCTATCTGTTTCTCGGAACTATTTGCATTTTGAAGTAAGCAAGTCACAGCAGCTTGGAGACTTCTATTTTTGCTCTAAACAGCTTTTAAAAGCTCATTTGTTGACGAATCAGACGTTTCTGAATAATCATTCTGTCTAGTTTTCACCATTTTGAAGTCAGTATTATTAATACGTATTAATACTTACTTAATTGGATTCGTCTATAATCTTCTGCAAATAGATCCTGTCCGCAGCGCCACTGTTATGTTTTAACAATAAAAAGTACCTAACATAATATTTAAAACTAAAATAGTTTGAATAAAACGAATAATACATTTAGAATTCATTGAAGTCTAATTATATTCTGACACAAAACATGTAAACAAAACAAAACATAAACTATAAAAGAAAATAGAGCTGTCACTTTCAAATTCCTAAATATGAAAATAAATAAACATGACACAGGTATACCTATATACTCCTTGGTAGTACTATGGTAGTATATCTACCACAAGTAGATATACTTATTATTATTAGTATACTTATTTTTTACGTAAAGAGATCTATTTTTGAACCACAGCTAAAAGCTGATTACATTGATTTAGTATTATAAAGATTAAGCTTCTAAAATGTAATATTATTATCTTGTAATAAATGGTGGTATGATATGATATGATATGATATATTTTTACCATACGTAGTACTATGGTAGTATATTTACTATACGTAGATATACTTATTATAATTAGTATACTTAATTTTTACATAAAGAGATATTTTTTTATACCGTAGATATAAATATGTGTCATCCCGGTTTCTGATTTTTTTAAACAGAATAATTTTCTGCGGAATAAATGAGGAAAAGTAAAAAAGTCGGTTTTTGATCTATGGAAACTTAACTCCGTTATATGACTCTTCTAAAAGATCTGACAGAGATCTCCATCGGAAATTCAAGTCCGTTGTATAATTCTGTTGAAAAGTTCTGACTGAGGTCTACTTTAGAACCTTCAGACTGTTATATAACTCTGGCTAAAAGGTCTGACTGAGGTCTTCTACGGAAGCTTAAGTCCGTTGTATAATTCTGTCTAAAAGGTCTGACTGAAGTCCATTTCGGAAACTCAAGTCCGTTATATAATTCTGTCTAAAAGATCTGACTGAGGTCTACTTTGGAACCTCTAGTGATTATATAACTTTGTCTAAAAGATCTGACTGAGTTATTCTTCTTAGCATCTATTTAGTAATAATAATCATGAAATTGGAAGTTATGATTGGCTATGATTTTCTTTTTAAACATTTGTGATATGGAATAGATTATTGTCATTTTTGTTAGCATTAATGATTTGATTTGAAAATCTATATAAGTCATAATTTTAGAGTTAGTTGATCATTTGACTGCTAAACACCAAGATATTTCATTATTTGGTTGTATACAGTTTACTGAACTTGATTATTTTTTTATTACCGACCCCAGTATTACCGACATGAGTATGCCTGGGGTTAGGCGAAATATAGTCATTTAAATAAGTAAGAAGTTGTTAATTCAGTCCTATCTAGTGTCTTTAAATAAATTAAAAAAGATCTTGATAACATTTGGCTTGTTTGAAACACTGCAGAGCAAGTGTATAGAACTGCACAGGGCTATAAAAATAATTTAATTATTCCCCTTCCTCCTCCCACTCTCAGCCACTAGAGAGAGTAATGACAACTTGATTGTTTTAAAGTTTTTTCTCTTTGTTTTTTTCGAAAATATTTAACAATGAAATGCAAAACTTGTCCTGAGTTTGTTTTAAAACAAATGCTAACAGGAAAAAAAAATGAAAGTTAAAACTAAATTAACGATAAAAGAAATAAAAAAATATATAACTTTACCTGTCTAAAAATATTTTTGAACTTGATTTCACCGACTTTCAAGGTATAATATTATGATATTCATCCGGAAAATTGGAAAAACGGTGAAAAAAAGAAGAAACGTGGGATGAAAAAATATTT
This sequence comes from Microvelia longipes, assembly GCA_018340805.1. NCBI lineage: Eukaryota > Metazoa > Arthropoda > Insecta > Hemiptera > Veliidae > Microvelia > Microvelia longipes. The sequence goes on along the minus strand of JACMZG010000008.1, from coordinate 33,223,295 downwards.
GAAATAAAGTAGAATAAAAAGTTTGTTATCGATTTAGAAAACTGAGTTTCATCGAGCCCTTTCTTTTGAGATTAGTTTCTCTACTTATCCCAACATTACTTGAGCTTAAGCTCAGTAGATAACTTTTAAATTTTATAACTTGGTATCAACAACTCTATAAATAACTTTTTAAAAGTAAATATCCAATAAAAATCAGTTTATTTACAATTTTACCTCTTAAAATATAAACAGAGGATAAAACAATACTGAACTTGTGTTTCCTATTGTTGCACATAAGAGAAGAACAGTCAATGCCCTTATACCCTAGAAATTAAAATTCAGAAAACTCAGTTAAGAAATGTTAATTTATTTTAATAACCTTCTATCCTCCTAAGCTTGTATTGACAAATAGATTATTCAGTTTAACAAATTATCATTAATGCTAAGTTGATAATAAAAATGACCTTTGTCTATGAATAAGAAATCAATAGTAGTTATTTGTTATTTAAATACAAATAATTGCTTTGTAACTAGACAAAACATAATTTAAGACAGTATCTGTCTTATCTATCTTGTCTGGCTTTTAATTGTAATGATGGTCAATATAATTGATCTTCTTTAAATAAAAATTAATTATATCTATTTTTTTAAATTAAGTAAAAATTAATTAATTAGTGAGATTAAAAACACATGAGAAAAATAATCTATCTTTAAAGGTTTTAGTGCATTTCCTTTAAAAAAATACAAACAAAATGAATTACGAGCAGTGTTTGATAAGTGAGTAATTGCTTAAGCTATAAACCATAAATCGGAACCATAAGCAATGAACACGGAAACAAGTATTCCAAGGGAAATTCGACCGAGATACGGACCACCGCGCTAGAATTATTTTGTAGTTGTAAATCCGAATAACTTTGGATTTGCTACGCTCATCCTCCCTGCTTCGGAGTCGCTTCGCTTGTCCTCAGAATATAAAATTCGCCAAATTTATGCTTCGCTCGTCCTCAGATAGTAAATGCATCCGTTTCATTCTCAGCGGTCGCCAATACAGCACTGACCAAGTTCAGTGCTGCTTAATTTTTATGATCCAACAAAAATCTTTCAACGTAACTTAGTGTCTTTATGTATTAGGTAAAACTATACTCTTGTACCAAGTTTAAACTTAATTAAACATTTTTTTTCAAAAATTTGTAAAAAACGTTCACAAGTCATTCGATAAAATTTGAACTAATGTTGTTAATGAGATGCAACTTAGCACATAGGTTAATCTTATAAATGATTATATGCATGCTAAATTTCAATCGGATCGCATAATTTTTCCGTGTTTTATGATTTTGTGGCATTTTTGCTGTCAATTGCAGATTAATGATGTCATAAAAAATATTTTCCGAATACCACTACAGCAATAGACTGTTTTGTATAACATTTCAACTCTCTAGCATAAATATACTGGGAGCTACGATGATACACACACACTCTTACAGACAGAGGCCCTAAAGACGCCTGAAATGAATAATTCCGGTGACATCCCGCTTCTCGGATTTCTCCTACGGTATAAAGGAGAAAAAGTAAAAATGAAATAAATAAATTACAATGCTGTTAGGTTCAGGCTCTAAAACAGCCAGATAAAAGTAACACAAATTAAACGCTGCGCGGGCTAAAAATCTTTTTAGCGTGACACTTAATCTCTCTTGTTACTTTTTAGGAACGATAAAAAATTATCGTCCCTATTAGGATTCAAACTCAGCTAGCCTGGCTTTGAGTGCTCATATCCCCTCCAAACCACTCTCAATCAATTCACGGGCCCAAAAAGATCGTAAACGACTCCCTACTTGAAACAAGAGGTCTACCCGCCGTATTTCTGTTAATTGATCACTGTTTTTTCGATTTTTAGTCACATAAAGCGCTCGTATCGATTTCGGACTGGTTTTATTCAATTTAGCACCCAAAACTACATAAAAAACGACACCTTATTAAAAATTTGTTTTTTTATCACACGTAATTTTGGTTTCTGGTAATTTACCACGGTTTTTATGACTCTTTGGTTACTTAGTGTGATCGTGCCGATTTTGAACTGGTTTCATTCTGACTTTGCCCGATTTTTTTGAATATATTGTTAACTTAGCAAACCTGGTAAATGACGTCACAAAAACCTGGCTTTCAATATATATATATATATATATATATATATATATATATATATATATATATATATATATATATATATATATATTATATATATATATAACACCTTACAATTATTTATATATTTTTGTTAAGTAAGTCCCTACTCCAAAATCATACACCCGTTACCTCCTCCTCCCTCCCTGACCTTAACCTCATAAGGTCATTTTTACGTTGAAAATTCGTTAAAATATATATCAATTTATATCAAAAGCAAGAGACGTTATGTATTATAAAATAGATAAAAGGTGTGTGAGTGTGTATGAAACATCCTTTATCAATTAATTGTTTGAAAAATTTGATAAATGATTTATGTTAAGTGACAGCAAGCCGAGCTGAGTGCTTTAAATAAATCAATATTCCTTTGTTCCTACAGCTTAAGTACTACTCAAGTTTTCTTTAAGAGGGTCCTTTTTCGTGAAATTCGAGTAGATAAATAAAATCGCCGAGCACAGGAGTTTAGGAGCTTGGCTGTTTTCATAAACTTGAGCTTGAAACTTTTATAAAATCTGATTTTCTTTTCTCTGATATAATGAAAGCATTAATGAAACTAACATTTAGCCTCTCTTTCTAATGGTTAAATTTTAGCACAATTTTTTTTATTCATTGAAACTTTTTTATAAAAAAAGATGTACATTTGTAAAATATATTTTTATAAAACTATTGATTTTTAACATTACAATTGTGTAAGTCTTGCATTTACATGTATAATTCAACATGCTTAATTTGTTAACTAAGCCTTCTTTCGACTTCCGTTATGATTGTTGGCTTGTCATAATGAATCTTTATTCGTTTAGCGAATTTTACATTAAACATTACGTTTGTTTTCATTATTTCTCAATTATGAAAACTCTGTTAAGATTATTTCACAAACATTTACTATTATATGAGGTAATATTCTTTAAAATTGACAAATATAAATATAATATTTTTATCCTGATATTTTTAGCCATTCGGACATGCTTCGGATTTCGCATCAGATTTATATGATACCAAATGTTAACTTTCACTACTTCCTGGTACCTTTGTCACATTAAGTATTCCTTTCAGGTATACTTAGGGTCGGATTTTAATCTATGGACTCATTGGACCTGATCGCTTTTGAGAATTTGATCAAGCGAAGCAGGTTGATTCAGACTTCGTATGTGATGTTTTTATTGAAATTTAATTGATCATGCTTCAAATTTTGAAGACTTTAATAATGCAGTGCGTTAAAAATTTGATTTATATGGTTGTATTATTAGGGCTTTGCTTTGTAAAACAAAAAAGAACAAACAAAATAAAACTTAGACCATGTTGTGATTCTTTACGATTAATTGACTTAATTAGAGATAGCTGAAAAATGTGATCCCTTACAAAAAAGTATAAGGATTGTAATGCTTGATGAATAGAATAATTATACTGTTTTAACTCTAACTCTACCACATAAAAATCTTAAGGGAAATACACTCATTCACTAATACTTAGAGAATCGCCTTGCTGAGTCACATAATATGTTGTTTAATGTACTCAAATGACCTTTAAACAAAGTATATTTAATTTTTTGGATTAAAAAAACAAATGGGTATATTCTTATCCTTAGAATATAACAGTTATCAAATTATTACTGCTGAAAATCTTTGGACTTGCTTCGCTCGTCTATAGACAATTAATAAATTTGCTTTAATTCCAGCAATCCCCCATCCAGGAACTGACCTCGCTCGATGTTGCTTAAATTTAATGATTTTTAAAATCTGAACATATACTTGCCGTATTGAAACAAAATCAAGTGAAGTTTGAAATTTTTAGCCCAACAAGACCTGAGAATTGATTTGTACAAAGTTTCGATTCTCTAATAAAAAAACACAAGAAGCTATGCTATGATAACAGTCACACACACACACATACCGACAGACAACTTTGTAAAAAACCACGCAGGAAATCTTAAAAACACCTGAATCTGATGATAATCCAGATGAAACCATGTTTTTGGTTTTTCAGTGCAAACACAGAACTTTTCACGCATAATTACGGTATAAATGGAAAAAATATATCATTTATTTTTAAAGAATACAACATAGTAATAAATTGGTAGCTTGGAAAAAATGAGAAAATATAAAACTGAGGCAGTAGGTGGGCGAGAGCTGAGATACGTGACTGAGCTCAGGTGCTCTACCAGCCACGCGGGCTTGATTACCACAAGCCAAGGAACAAACGAATACATTCTTTTACTTTTACATTCAATTCTCACTCTTTTAGTACTTATTGCACCATTTACAAAACAACGAATTTTAGTAGCTCCTACACAATAATATAAAAACAAATCGGGTAAATATCTTCGGGCTCGCTTCGCACGTCCTCAGGCTGTAAATAAAATCGTTTCAAGCGGTCACGTATCCAGACACTGATCTCACTCGATGATGCTTAACTTATACGATCCAAAAAAATCGTTGTGACTTTTATGAATGCTTATTGTAATTTACTTTGTATGGTAAATTTCCTCGATAGCTATTTCATTTTAGACTATTTTTTACCCAAGTTTATAATTACTTTTATTGGTTGGTGTATTATTTTAGGAATAAGATGACTTCACCCAGGTTTACGTTGTTAACATTTATTGGGGAAATTACTTGCTCTTCAATAACTTATAAGGTTTAGACCAAGCACTGTTTTTGTCAATCTTGGTCGGATATGACATAAACTATACATATTGCTGGGATACGACATAAACCTTACATGTTGCTCCTGCTGCGCTGATGATGACGTGTCATAATTTGCTTTCCTGGGGTTGACTTATTATTGACTAAAAAGAGGGGTTTGTTGTAAAAAAATATTCTAAAAATCTGTTTTTTCAAAATATTTAATGATTGTATATGGCAATATTATTATTATTTGTGTATGATTGTATTTGGCGATTGTATTTAATAATTCGGCAATAATAGCCCAATGCGTATGCAAAATTGTGTAGCTTAAATGTTTTATAAGAATCTTATTGTGCTGCTACAATAAAATTTGATTTAATAACTGTTAAATATGAATGTTGTAAATATTTATCTGAACATTTTGATCAGGTAGTGAGACGTTGATTTCCATATTTTTTAAATGGAAATAGCTAAAAAGGGTGTTTGCACATAAATTTTTTAAAAATATTATTAATTTTAAACTTCTATATTATACATTATTAAACATCTGAGCTTTTCCTCCCTCCTTAAGGTAAAAGTCTTGAACCGCACGAGATTGCATAATTCCCGAAGCAATAATTAAATACCTCAACATTGCCTATAAAAGTATAATCACATGGACTTCTCCTCAAGAACCTAGATATGTCACTTGATTTCACTTTAAAATTTGACATCTATGATTTTCTCGGCTCTCGCAGTAGTCAACAGGTTCATACCTTTACTCTCTTAGTATTAAGATAATTATTTTTCTTCTATTTTAAGTTAATTAAACGCTTTACTGATAACATATATTTCTTATTCCGTGAAAATTAAAAGTTGTTTATGATATAAATATATTCCATGTTGGAGTTATGTATTTACATGTTTCACATGATGGAGTTAGTCAGAGCTTCTGATTTAATTATAGAATCTTCTCCTCTTTGTCACAATAGACCGTGTGTGTGTTTTGTTGTGAGAGAGTGTCCGTGAGTAGAATGTGTGTATCAGTGTGTCATGGGTTTTGCTTGTTTTTATAAAAGAGGCCAATGTTGTATCGTATAGAGTATTTTTATTTATAGTATTATGTTTATTAATATAAACTGCGTTTTATAAACAGGAAAACAAAGTTACAATAATTTTACTTAACATTTTACCCTTGAGAACTTCTTCTAGGAAAATGATTTTTAAAAGTTTTACCAATTATATTTTCATAGCCAGATATGCATTTGTCGATGAACCGTATTTTATATTAGTATTAGTAGTAGTATTAGTATAGTATTAGTATTAGTAATAATATATTAGTAGTATTTTACTATAGTAAGTAGTTTTTTCTAAATAAGAAACCTACTCCGGTCTCTTTTACTCTTGTCACAGTAAAATTAAAATTATTTATGATAACATTGAACTTGCCTTGGCTTGATATAAGGTTGTTTTACTTTCCTTGACAGAAAGTGTATCTCCCTCGATATTAGTCTGAGTATCCAAATATTTTGTTCTCCAACTCAGTTAAAATGCTTTTCCTTTGCACTTGTCTTCAAAATTTGTTTGCGGTTTGATTCGTCACGTTCTAGTTGTTTAGAATAGTGAGAAAAAATAAATATTTACCTTGCATTGTTGTGGTTATATGACAAAGACGTAATTTATTTTTTTTGCAAATAATATACTCATGTTCCTTGAGATGTAAAACATATATAAATATGTGAAATGTGCCAACTCTAGTTTTATTAGTCCATATCCACAATTGTCATTATCAAATCGAAATCTTACTGAGACAATTCTACATGAGATAATTTCAAAATATGGATCTTTTGAAGCATGAAACATATTTTTTCGTGGCAATTAATAAAAAGCTCATAAAAGCTCTAAGAATTTTTTCTTGCTTGTTTGTCTGAGAAGAATATTATTAAAATACCTCGTGGTGTCATAAAAACACGTTAAGACGTAATAAAAATATTAAATCATTTGAGACAAGATCGTTAAACGGGTTGCAATGAAAAATATCTTATTTTTGTATCTAAGGTTTATGTGCGTTGTTTCAACCTCTGTCCAATGGTTTTATCTACCTTTTAATCAAGTCTATTTATTACAATTTTAATTATAAATTTGTTTTGTAATACCGATACCGACTTTTCAAATAGCTGCGATAAAGTAAATAAAAGTGGAGTTTGTTTTCAAAATCTGCTATAGTTATTTATGCAACAAAGGATAAAACCAAGTTTTACAGCTTAAGTTTAAGGTAAAGCCAAAAGAGAATACTTAATTGGCTCTACAGCCGGCCGAGGGAGATACAATAGTTAGCTCCTTAGGCTTTCCCGAGAGAAAAATATTTTGAAAGCTGAAACCTCTCATCCTTGTCACATAGTAACTTTTTTATCTACAACTAGGCAACTAAAACGGACATAATGTTACAAAATGAAACTGTGACTTGAAACAAGTTTTGATAGTAAATGATAATATTATTGAATGGACATATCAAGTTATTAATAAAATATACCCATATTAAGATAGAGCAGTCTGCAAAAGAGGAGTGGAGGAACCTCCAAGGAACTTATATAAAGGGGAAGGAACATATTAGGCCTTTACAATAGGCCTGATATATGTTGTCAACACCCACCGCTACACCCTCGAGCACTCGTAGCACTACTGCATTTTTCCTATTGTCAAGTTATAAACACATCGAGTAAAATTTTAGTTCTTCATTATTGTCCCATGCCCATCTATTTTACTTGAAAATGGTGGGGACACTCTTTAGGTCTCCCTGTGGGTTTGACAGACAAAACTATAGAACCCAATACATTCCTAAATAAAGCTGCTTATCTTTTTTCCGCTACATGTTGTTAGCGCTGCAACAATATCCATAATTAATGTAATATTAATGTAATTAATATCGCTTAGGCCTTTTTGGAATGGGGATTGTTGTAATTTGAGTTTATAATAATAGTTTCTTATCCTTTATTCGAACCTCGTTATTCGTCTGGCTTATACTATTTTTGCTTGTCAGGACGTAGAAAAATTCACATCACAAATAAAAAATCAACAAATTTGTAAAAAAAACCAGCTCGATAAACATAATCTGATGTTTACCGAGCGAAATCTCGGTAAAATCGATTTATTTTGCTCTAGCGTCAGGATTTCCGCCACAAAGTTAAGATTCCGGCGGCATTTTTTTGCGAAGCAGCTTCATTTTGGAAAACGTTGTTTGATTCGCTATCGATTCAAACTTCTAAAGAATAGACTTCGATGAAGTCTATTCTGTCTTACACTCCGTTAAGAGAACAGATTTTACATTGAACTTACAACGAAAGCTGTAGACAAAATACGTTTCTCTACTAAAGAGGTATACACATTGAAAGAAATTTCATTTAACAAAGCCATTAGCTTAAACATTATAAAATGAATCTTTAATAATAAATAATTATTTCATGTATGTAAAAATATCATTCGTAATTTGTATAATGAAAGGTAATTATTCATTTACCAACTAATCATTTATTATTAAATAATCCTCTTTGTATAAAATTGTGATAAAAATAATTTTAATGATAAAGTTTTAATTATTTACCAATTAGTTTTATAAATAGGCTGAGATGTTTTAGTAAACGTTTTGTGTACATTACTCACACCAAGTGATTAGAACTGACAAGTTCCGACATATCATACTGTCCTAGTTTCTTAAAAGTAATTATAACGTAGAAAGTATATTAGAAAGGTAAAGATGTCAAAGCTTGTCTGGTTCAGGTCTGTCTCATTACTTTGCTCTAGTAAATATTGTTTGTTTTTCTGTTTAATTTTCCTTTGCCAAAACTAACACTTCATTAATGTTACCTACAAAATGTTTGTGTTGAGATGTCAATTGTGAGATAAGATTTGAATATTGTGTTTAGTGAGATTATAAAAGTGATATGAATTTTTCTTCTAATGGGTTTTTCTACTTTTAAACCTTACTAGTTTATGTACTTTTACCTAATTAGTATACGTACCCTAATTATACGAAATAAGGTTAATTTTCAGTAAATTATCAAAGGAAATCTTTAGAAAGAATTTTACAAAGGAGAAATAAAATTATGGTCAGATTTTTAATAAGAAATATAAATACCTATTCTTTTAAATAGATTTTACTTTGGAACTAAATCAACATGTTAATTCCTTAACTAAAATAAGTTTAATAAAATTTAAGGCTTTTAAAAACATGGACTATTTTTTAACTGATAAAATTTAATCAAAAGATCCGTGAAGAGTGAATTTTGGCTTAAGTTAGCTCAATTTGTTTTATAAAACCTTCATTTAGATTCAAAAGGCATAATTGTATAGTAATGAAAAACATATTTCCAACATTTCCTCTTCTTAATAGTTTGTAGCAGAACGTGCGTATCAAATCGGTTGACATCTTCTACATTTTCTTGCTAATATTAGGTTACTTCATTCGCAAAACTATACCAGATTTTTTCGGTTTCGATGTCTGAATAACTCAAAATATACTTTGAAAAGAATTCGCAATAAAGGAGATTGCATGGCAGGTCAAAGTTCTCTATAACGAACGTTTATGCCCAACTCAAGACGGCTTGCAAAAGGGGGTAGGCTCTTAATATGTCTCTGCCACTCAGTAACACTGATCTTATTTAAAGAGAACAGGATTGGACTGGGGAGTAAATAAATTTGGACTGAACATTAAGGTCGATTATAGATTAAGGGATCATATTTTAAATAATAACTAACGTGATTTAGCTTCAAGCTGGGAACAACATGCGTATTGAGCTTTAAAAGAACAGTAATAAATCTCTGTTTGCCCAGGAATAAACAAAAGCTGCCTACTATCAGAACAGTCGCAAAATAAGCTAAAAGAAAATTAAATGACTCTAATCTTATTTTAATTAAATAAAATATTGACTCTAAAGACTCGATCATAATGTCTGATCATAATTACTAAAATTAATTATACAAAACAAAATGATAAGCTGAACAGAGTTTGGTATACCTTAGACCCCATCACAAAGCTCCTATTGGTGGTCTTCAACCAACCTAAAATTAATATTAGGCACAAGGTAAAAAGGTATATACATAAAAAAAGGAAAATAAAAATATATCTAAAAATAAAAAGAAAACTGGTGAGGAAGTATGAGGTTGTGGTGACTTGGTTTTGTACTCCCAAAACCGTTCACCAATCGCGAACCCAGGTTGTAAAGAAGGAAGAATGAATTAAATTTCAAACCTCGATCTGTGAGTAATCTCACAAATGATTAACTATGGCTCAAAACCAAACGAGTCTAAAGTCTGCCAAGAGATTGACTATCACCTAAGCTTTACTTTAGTGCCTAATCCTGAAACCTAGCTTAATCTAAGAGCGAAGTCTTTGGGATTATTTGATTCCCAAGTTAATCCACTAAATATCATGCTCTTTAAATGCACTAAAAAGTGCAGCTAAACTAGCAAAACTTAGCACAACTTAAAAAACTTAACCCTCCAGAACATGAGGTCACGAACTCTGACCCTCAGTCACTGACTACAGTGCAGCCAATCTAACATTCAAGAAGGAAAGCTAAAATAAAATCTAAACCTTTCAGGAACTACCAAAAAACTTAAAAAGGGAAAAGAAAAGGGTATTAAAAGCAAACAAACTTATTAAGTAGAATTTAAAGAAAGACAAATAAAGAAATCATACCGTTTCCCTGCAATTATATAATTAGCGCCAAATATTCAAATTGAATTATTTCATACCAATTTCAAATTTAATAAGAACATTAAATAATCAAATTGGTATTTCCCAAAATAAATATGTTACATCTCTTGTCACGAAAAGTAGTGTCACAAACACACTCATATTGGTATATATATATATATATATATATATATATATATATAAACACCAGCTTTTGAAAGGTCTAGATCCATATTCAAATTATTAAAATTAGCTTGTAGTAACGACAATTATCTGGAATGTTGAGGCAGCATTTTAAAAACACATTCAAACTAAAATTAAGGCTATTTAACAAAAAAAATAATTTGGAAGGGTGGACTGATAGCAGGACAAATTTCCTTTAGGATTATTGGATATTGCTCAGCAATTTATATTTTGCTTATATTTTCGGTTTATGCTTCAACTTGTATGTAAATTTTACTAACTTCATCAAAAGGAGGCGCTACAAAATTTTAAAGTTCTGCCATAAATTTGCTTTTATTCAGCCCAAAATCATGTACTAAACACAGACACAGACACACACACATATTAATACATATATAAATAATTCATATACATATTAATTCATAACATATTAATATATATATGTACTTACGCACCAGAATTATTAATGTATTTTGACTTAAATTGATGTTGAGGTTTAAATGCTTTCGGTTTTTATTTTATTTTATTTTTTTAATTGAACGTTATAAACACGTTGACCCTTGTTTACACAAAAATATTTTTTTATTATATTCCAGATTCTATGGACTCAATAAACGTTTTAGGCCAAACAATTTCATCATTTTGGCTCATCATAAAAATCTGGCAGCGAATCAGGTATATAAATTATTTATTTATTTTTTTAGAAAAGAAAAAAAACATTCCCCTACAGACGACAATCCATTTAAAGCGAAAAATAATGATATACGTCTTTATACAGGGTGGTACATTTCAAATACATCACCCTGATTAACTCTACTTCGAGTAGAGATATCGCGATAAAATCTACCACCACTAAGTTTACCACAGACGGTTTAAATATCCAATTCTATGTTTGGTACTCGTCTGGCATACATGGTAGTTTTATTACCAAAATTCGTTTTTCTATGGTATCCTTAAAAATTTGCGAGCATACCTTAACACATCTTTATTTTAGAAACAATGTCACATCCTAAACAATTTGATACCTTATAATTCAATTCTAGTATTTCATTCCTGAATTATTAAAAACTGATGTTTCTGGACAGGTTATAAAGCATAAATCGCAAAATTAAACAACAAATACGTTGTTGAGCAAATAAAAAATCTCACGGCTCCGATATTTTCGCCATATGTTTTCCATGCTTATTAGTGGTGGGTGCTTTGACTTTACTCCTAAAGATTAATATTTTTGACGGACAGGTCGTAAATCATTTTATTTAATATCACCCAAAATATATTTTTTTTTCATACATTACCCCTACAATTTCTTTTTTCGTATTTTGAATGTTGTACTGGTCTTAGATTTGGTAGATAATCCTATCATCTAAAAAATCTAAGAAAGGCAGTTTAAACTAGCATCTTAGAAAACATTATCAGGTAACTATATAAAGGCGTTTAAGGATTAAGGAAAGTAAACCGTTTATAATACCAGTAATAATAGTTCAAGCTACTAAAAATAAACAAGCTGCCAAGCATGGTGTCACAAACCTGCGATATTTTTTTTCATTCATTATAATTCGACATTTGGAAGATAAAATAGTTATTTACGCACCAAGGGAGGAAACACAGTCCCTACTCACAACTTACCGTTGGTTCCTGAGGTGAGACCGAGAAACCTGGAACCTATTAAGAATTAAGAACGGCCCTTCATCACGGATATACCAGCGGTTGTTTGTGGCCATTAGTGTGAAAATACAGTTCTTTAAACACCGACAGCCTTACTTATAAAAGTGATCACAGGTCCGTCCAATTTTGGTACCGGCCTCAGTTTTACCACGATGGTTTTTAACTCCTAGACTACTTTGATTTGTATGTTGAATACTCCTGTATACATTTGTATGTATCTTCAATCATATCCCCTTTTACTTGTTTGTTTGTTTTACTCTAGTAAATGTAAACAAACTATTTACGGCAATAATAGCATTTTTTATTCCCTAAGGGCATAATAAATATTGATTGATAATTGAGTAACTGTTCCAGTAATAAAACATAAACCGAAACATAAACCTTAAGCAAGAAATGGACTGTTAAGCACGGAAACACGTATTTAAAAGGAAATTCGCCCTACATGTAGACCTCTGTGCCGGAATTATTGTTAAGAAACAGTTTGAATACGAAACGATAAGTTTGAATAACGTAGTGACGCCTTTAGTTAAGTTAAATACATTTATAAAAGAGACCTCGCTTAGTTGAAATATGCAGATGAATACAATTTTAAATGCATTAAGAATTGTAGAGATGATCTTAAACTACTTTATTTTCGTTATATATTTCAATTTTAATTGTTTCTAAAAAGAACGTTTGTATAGCATGTTCAATACAATCTTTTAGAGAATAGTGCCTTCACTTTTTTAAATACTAAAAGCGGGTACAGGGATGAGTTGCTGGCTGTGAAGTCTATTTTTACAAAAACGTATAATAGCTCAACATAGTTAACCTGCAGGCTATCTCATGGGGATTTTTTTATTCCCGCCACAAATCATTTCCTAAACATCCTATCCTTTACGATGACATTATGAAGGATAGGATTTTAAGAAAAACATTTTTCAGTTTAAATGAAAAATCCCACACTGGGATTTTTATCCCAGACACTGACTTTTATCAATTGACAATAATATTTAAGGGTTTATTTTTTATGAAATTAATAAATCAATATACAATTTAACTACGATCGCAGCTGTGATTGAATTTTAGGAGTATCCTTTTTGGGGTATCCCTCAAAATGTCCAAAGAGGTTCCCAAAATAAAATTTTAACTATTTAAAACATCGCAAAAACCCGTTCCTTGACTAAACTAATAAGAGGTTTTAAAAATATTATTTAATACATATAATTATCATTAATAAATTTATTAAGTTATTATTTAAAATAAATAAAACCAATATACAGTTTAACTCCGAACTAAGCAATTATATAAATATATTTCTATATAATTGCTTCTTATGCTTGTATAATTTCTAGATATATTTCTATATAAGGTGATTCGTAGTTTAATATACAAATTAAGTAACTATTAAAAATTCATAAATTACTTTCAAAAATTAACTTAATTTAATTAGTTTTAAGTAGTAACCCTAATTATCAAAAAATATAAGCAAAGACAAGAGATATGCGTGCTAGATAATTGTAAATTTTTTACTATTTTATTTCCAAGAACTGATCGATGTGAGTAGAAAAAAGGTCACTTCTCTCTTCAATATTGAGATTTATGTTTCTCCAATGCAAATTTGTTTTTCATTTCGACTCTTTTAATTTAAGACTTGTTTTCGTCGGTCATTTCTGTTTCATTGTTGTTCTATTTTTTCTTGTTTTATTTGTCAAATAATTTTGGTCATGAATTTATCTTTCTGTTTCATAATAGTAACCTCATCAAACAAGTGTAAGAAACTAAAGTTATATTGAGCTAGTGCTTTTGCCTTATTCGCGAAGGTCTGTATTGGAACTAAAGTGATATAGAGGTAGTTTTTTCCCTTTATTGACGGAGTACTATATTATGAAACTAATGATAATATAGAGCAAGTAGTTTTGCTTTATTCACAGAGTACTGTATTATGAAACTAAAGTCATATCGAGCAAGTAGTTTTGCTTTATTTACGGAATACTGTATTATGAAACTAAAGTCATATCGAGCAAGTAGTTTTGCATTATTCACGGAGTACTGTATTAAGAAACTTAAGTGATATAGAGGTAGTTTTTTCCCTTTATTCACGTTGTCCTGACTTATAGTATCAATGTTGAAATTAATGGCATTAGCAGTTCATCCTCTTAATTTCTTGTCTTAATCATCATAAGATAATATACGAATATTTAAAGATAATTATTACCTTTCAAATATTCTTATTTTATCCTTTTTCATTTGACAGTATAAAAGTAATACGAGGACACAAACAGCCTCATGATTTTCGAATACCTAAAGATATCACTATCGAGATCACGATCTATTAAAAATCAGTTCTAACATACCAAAAAATCCTCCAATTTTTTCTCGTTATTTTAGACATACTTATAACAAATATATTTGTTATATGTAACATTTTAGCCTATTCTTGTAACAAATATAATTTCTAATATGCACTTCAAATAACAGAGGTTACAGAGATTTATCCTCTTTTTATATTAACCTGTTTACTAAAGATTGGTATTACTTTAGTTGATAATTTCTAACCCCTTCGTAATTTTGAAGTTGTAATTTCGTTTAGTCATCACACATAATTTATGATATTTTTTATACTAAGTTTATATATACTTGTTATGAAGAAAAGAAATAACAAGACGTGCATACATTACATCTGATGAAAATATATTGCGATTATACAGTATAAGGAAAAATGTATTAAATCAGAAATTTGTTCGCTCAACCATAAATTCTCAAGTCAGGTAAGGAATCATAAAGGTTAAAGAAATAAAATGTTAAGAAGAATGTGGATGACATGGCTTTTGTTGTATTTTTGTGCAAATATAATAAAAATAGTTCTTTTTTAATATATCTTTTTAAAATATTACAATTTTAAGAAAAAGAGAGAAAATATCAGAGTACCTTGAACATTTTTCTCATTTTATCGGATATTTGCTGCGTATAATCTTACGAAATCGAACATACTGCATGAAATAACGTCTTCATTGCATAAAAATCAACCAGCAGTCTCCTATCCCGCACCGACCTCTCTCGGTGCTTTTAAAAACTAATGATTTGAAAAAACCCTAGTTTCAATTTAATACCAACGTTCTTTTTTTGTGTCAAGCCATTCGATAAAAATTGAAATAACGCTGGTTATGAAATGAAATTTCGACTTATCGGCTTCGTCAGCTAGAGTTTGCATGTTCAAGCTTCTTCGGGGATACATTAAGTTTACTTTGAAAATATATATTTTTAATTTAATTTTTAGTTCGGTTTGTTTATGGACTATTACTAGAATCTAAACCAGCCAAATAATTCTTGCACTGAGGTCCGAAAGCCGATAGCCTAAAATCTATTTCTTGCCTAAGTTTTCAGTTCAGACTTTATAACCTGAGTAGTATCATTACTACCAGTAACACATTTTTTCGAATGTTCCAAAGAAAACGCGCTATAAATTTAAAAAAAACTAGGCTTATGTTAATGTGCAAATAATGTTGCTTTTATCTCCAAATGGTGCATAATGTGAAGTTTACTGACTATTTTATAGGAAATAAAGAAGGACTTTTTATTCCCAAGGGAAAAAAAGTTACTTTTGATTCCCAAGGGGAAAAAAATTACTTTTCACTCCTTTGGGAATAAAAAGTAGCATCTTCTCCCCTAGAAGTGAAGAGTGTTTCCTATTATTGGTGTTAGAGCCAATTATATTCCTTTTTTTTGGAATTGGTATCTTCCAAATTTATAAAGGAAACCGATCAATTTTGGTAACGATTTCCCAATTGGGGGGCGCTGGTTTGATTTTAAAAACCTCTAAAATTTATAAGGGGGACCCGACCAAAAACAAAAAAAAATATTGCCTCAAAATCCATTTCAGGCCAAAAGAAGCTGTTTGGAGCAAAAACAATTCTTGATTTTCTTTAGGGTAGCATCCCAACATTTATTTATTTGGGGTCCGACCCAAAAAAGTTTAAATAAAATACAAAAAATGTATTTTGTAGCTCTCTCAAGGAACCAACTAACAGCTCACGGAAATAATATTTTTTTACACCATTGGTGCATAAATAACCGATTACTATCAGAAGTAAATTAATACAAACAGACATTAGCTATATAATATAATCCTACTTTCATTATTACTTCCTTTATTGTTATTTTACTCTGCAAGTTCATTTTACTATTTAAATAAACCTGAAATCTATCTTAAAGTTAATAAGTTAAGTGTAGTAGATACACCAAGAATTAAAGGAGAGAATTGGAGGCTTGGTGATCCAGCAAATTGATTTATGATTCCCCTAGATGTTTCCTTATTTATTGTCTTTTGTTCGCTTCTCTCAAACGATAATGGACTTTGATTGCGTCCCAATGCCAATCTAATCACAACCGTCTTTGAAAAATTGTTCTCTCTCTTTTATTTCAAATTTTTATTTGTTCTGATTAAATATTATCAGATTTTTTTATTTAACTGATTTTGGAACTTTATTTTATTTATAACGATCACTTAATTTATTGGATTTGACCCCGTTTCCGATATCGTGTAAGCACCAGTTTCCGATAAGGGAGGTCCGGGGTTCGCAGCCCGGGGTTTGCTCTCAGTTTATATGAATTGTATTTTCATTACGTAGAGCATAGTGAATGAAACCCATTTTAGGGACTTGCCGAAGAGAGAGGGAATTTTTTTTCATTTATACTTTCTTTGAACAATATCAATTTCTTTTATTGTGATACAATTTTTTTATTTTTGTTTAATTGTTCAATAAAAGCTAAGTTATATTCATAAAGTGTAGAGCCTTAACAGTTATTCTTTTAACTCTAAGAATCATTTTTATTGCCATTAGTTTTAGCACATACGTGCCTTGAACACGTCACTTCGACACTTTACAGGCAATGAATTTGATGAGCGGGGAAGCTAGGCTGAATCTAATCTTGTCATGAACTCTAGACTCTATTTCTGCCCCTCAGGACATTTGACATTTGCACATGTTTTATTGTCATACACTGTAATGTGAATTGCCTTTGGAGTGCGTGTTTCCGTGCTTACCAATCCATTTCTTGCTTTAGGTTTATGCTTAACCAGGCCCTTAAGCAAAAAATTGTTTCTTAAGCACGAAAACAGGCATTCCAAAGGAAATTCATCCGACATGCAGACCACCGCGCCAGAAGTTTCTTAGATAAAACTACTAGGAACACAGCTATAGGACAAAACATTTGTGGTGTCTTTTTTTATAAGTCAATGACGTATCTTTTATTTCATAAACCAAAGGGTCTGGGGCAATAACAAGGTTGATTTTTGTACCGAGTTTCATTTCGATCCAAGATAACGTGTCCCATAGAAACGTCTAGGACACAAAAATCTCGTACATACATACATACATACATACATACATACATACATACATATACATACATACATACATACATACATACATACATACATACATATATATATATTATAATATATATATATATATATATATATATATATATATATATCAATCATTGAGACATCCTCTTTTAAAAACCTTTACCTCCCCTCCACTCCCCTCTCCATGACTCCAAATCAAAGGTGCCACTTAATATTTCGTCATTTTTCATAAAAGATTGGCTAAATTCAGTAAAAGAATCTAATCTCAAAAGTATATTTTTTAGTAACTGTTATTTAAACGACTGCCACATTTCTCTCCCTAAAAAACTGAAGTATTAAATTAAACTCTCTTAAAAAATCTTCCTTGATTTTTCATTACCTTCAAAATTACTCTCTTTCGTTTCCCCAATTAAAGTAAAAAGAGAAATAGAATATCTCTGACTAATCTTACTTATCCTCCTTGAGATTATTTTTTTTCCCATTTAACGAATTTCCTTTGAGAAAAATCGGTATAGAGATTGCTGGAGTCATTCCGCAAATCGTTTTAGAGATCTCTTATCTATTTTGGCATGAGAATACAACCAATTCATTACCTTACACTCTATTTAATCTTAGTCACTAGTGCTGCTAAATTTTCTGGAAAATGGTAACCCTGATTTTTGTAATGAAAATTTAATGAACGATTCCGGTAATTTCTCGTAAGTTATTTTTGTACATATATCATAGACTTTTGTTCAAAAGAATAAGAAAGAAATAAACTCATCCTAGAACTTAAGAAAGAAATATATCATGAAAAACTTCTATGATGTATGTCTAACAATAGCTTGATGAAAAATTACTTGAATATGGTAATGTTATTATTAAATTTTATAAAATTTAATAAAATTACCAAAATAGGTAATATCATGGTATAATATAAATAATCTTTTTAAAGTTACCAAAAGAGGTAACTAATTATCACATTGGGGTAATAGTTAACTAGATAAGAATGGTATATGTGGACAAGCAAGAGTCATTTACTGTAGGAAGAGACAATTTTTAAAAGTCTAGGACCATTTCTGTTTATGTTTAAGGATTTTACGTTAGTGCATATAAAATGTTCATGCATGTATTATCAGATACATTTTGTGAACTCGCTATATTTGATATATTTCAATAAAATTGGTACAAAATCAATATTAGAGAGGGCAAGAATCATATTTCAATCAATGTTCATGTGACCTTTTTAACTTTGTTTTAGCAGAATCATTTAACGCCAAATCATTTACTTAGCAAGGAAAATTTATCAAAAAAATTAATTAAAGGATTATTTTATGCCAGAATAAAAGTGAATCTTCATGTTATTTGAAGCAAGATACATAAAGAAACTTCGCTCGGCTTGCTAACCTCAGTGCTGAGGTCAGCAATTCTTTTAAAATGTTGTTTTAAAAGAATTTTGAGACATTGATAAATAAAATGATTATTCCCACTTCTTAAATCTTTTAATTGGTAGTTATTATTATTAATTTTTTTATGTTTTGGTTAAAGGGTTTTTGGTTTAAACTTGGGCCCGCTTAAAAGAAAAGTTGTCTGATGAAACTAAAATATTTGACACATATACTATGTATGCTAAACAAGTACGAAGTTAAATTTTATAATCAGTATTAATTTTCATTCAATCGATTGACATATTACATAATGTAAACAAATCAGGTTATTGATTAATAAATTGATGTCACTTATATAAAGTAATAATATGATAAACTGATATGGGACAACTATATATGGCGCGAAGCGGCCCTCAGTCCAGCCGCGTAGTTAACACAAGACCGAAGACCTTTCGTTTTAAAAACGGAATACGATACTTCCCAATACATTAGGAGTGTTCCACATTAGTTTGGTAAAATGTCTAATTTAACTATTAGCTTTTTGTTTCACATCATAATCACTTACAACTTATCTACATTTTAATCCGCTACGCTTAGTTACAGTAACTGTATTGCGATAACAATATATAAATAGGATAAAAAAGTTAATACGAACTATTTAATCAAAAATAAATATTATTAGCAAAGAGAAAGTAATTCACGGTCTATGAGTAATTGACTGATAAAGAATCAGTGGTACCAACTAAAGCTGTTGGTACTACTAAACATGTAGTATCAACATGTTTAACAAAATGTAAACATCTGATATTTGCATAGTTTAAATAAATAACCATTAATTTGCGCATAATAATTATACATTACACTTATAAATTATAACACTTTTAATTGAAACATATTTAAAACATTAAAACAAACAAGCGCAGTTCAGTCAACAGCCGTGGTTCCTTTTTCAGGTCGGTACATAATTAAAACAGTTAAGGTTGAATTCTTGGACATTTTTTCCTTGCTATGTTTTATTTACTTTCTAAGTTTAATTCCCTCTCTGTATTTCAACAGTAGTGTAATTGTACTTTTCCTTCTAGGTAGAAAATGATTTTTTCTGTCCTTTAAAGGAAACTATTTATTTAAAAAGATTGCATCAAGTAAAACGAAATTCTTTGTGTTTCTTTAAAATATTTATATCCAAGTCGGTACATGTTAATAATTTTTATAACACATCCTGCAGGGGTTTCTTTTGGCGGTGAATTACAAAATTAAAGCAACAGTTATAAAACTGGCACTGTAACAAGTAATCTCTGTCTCTTATCGATTTACTCTTGCTCCATTCTACAATAATGTAGGTAGTGAAATATGTAAATTACATTATAAGTTATACCCAGTGCCTAATAATTACTCTTAGAGTATAGACACACAAATATAAGTAAACATTATTGATATGACAACAATATTAGGTTTGTTTGGTTAAATTACAATAAACTTTACATTTGTTGCATTTTTAACGTTTTGTAACAATTTATTACTATAAACAATACTGTATTGTTAAACAGAATCAATACGCATTTTATTGGTAACATTATAAAACATCATAATACTTAATCCCATAGAGGAAGCCGAGATGCCTTGTTTGTCAGAGTTAAGGGAACCAGTAAGTTTATTCCTGAGGCGTAGCCGAGGTGGGAATCAAAGAGGAGTGTAATGACCTTTTTCTATTATCAAAAATAAAATAAAAATTTTATCACTATAACTAATTTAACTACTTTTATAAATATATATATATATATATATATATATAATATATATATATATAATATATAATATATATATATATATATATATATATATATATATATATATATATATATATATATATATATATATATATATATATATATATATATATATATATATATATATAATACATAACCCGGTTTGATGAGTCAGCCAATTTTTTAAAAAAATTCAAGGTAGTATTTTTTTTGCTGTGATAAAGTCTTTATTTATGCTATTGGGACGCTGAGTCGAATGAATTTTGTCCAAAGTTGATATGACCTTTCTAAGTGACCAAAATGTCGATAAAATCATGATAAATTAAGCAAAACCATAATTAAATTTTGGGTTGGGTGTCGTTTTCTATGTATTTTTGCCCAAAATAACATGTTTTTTAGTTCAGAAGTTGCTATTTTATTATTACAATGAATATAAAAATGCATGCTTGTGTTGTTAAAATAATGAATAAATGCCCTGGTATTTAGTAAAATGAAAAAAAAGTTCCTGGGCTAGATCTGAGTAATGCATCTTTAGAATTCCAGGTAAGGGCCTAATTGTGCCTGCAGTAAATTACTTTCCCCCTTGATTTTACATCTCGCCTTGATTTTTTATTCCTCCCTTATTTTCACATCCAGGCCGTAATATGGTTCTTTCCTCCGTAAAGATTGGGGCGAAAATTTAATGTTTTCTCCCTTTTAGAGGAAAACAACTTGGCAATATTGTTTCTTAGAATTTCTTCTTTAAGGCCTGAGGTTATATTATAACGAGCTAGTCATTTTTATTAAAAGTTTGGGAATAAATACTTAAGTTTATTTAATGTTTCATATCTTTAAATAGATTGAACATTTCTTGTTAATTATAATCTTAGTTTATTACATCTTTATGATCCTAACCATCAAGTAAAGTTTGTCATTTCATAATATAATTTGCTTTGGTTGTGTTGCAGGATGGACAGAAACTTTTTCTCGTAAAAAATCAACGGTTTCATAATATATGAAGGTAAGACCTTTTCTTTTTTAAAAAAGTTTTTTAATAAAATTATTTAAAAAAATTTAAGTTACTAATAATTAATTTAATTGCTAAATAACTACAAGAGACACTTAGGAAATGTGACTAGCAAAATGGTATGCTAAATCTGGGAAATTTTCTTTCATTCGACATCAGTTATTAATGGCTTGACATCAGAGCGCCAACAAAGTGCAAACAGAGCCCGTACTAGTTCTGCCCGTCACTTTAAATTTTGACAAACTTAAAGTGTCCTTACCAGAGACAGGTGTGCTTAATAGACTAAATTGTGGTATATATTATTCGATTCTACCGAGTTTAGAAAAGTATAAAAACTTGAAACAGAATATTGTACGAGAGAAACTTATATAAATACATAAATTTATTTAATTCCTTTATCGTTGTCTACAGTAATATAATTAAAATTCGTCAACATATTTACAACAATGACATTTATTATGCATGTAATTTAGTAACTTATATTTAAATAACAATTATAATAAACTATATTTAGATTTTAATGAAATCTAATAAAAAGTAAATAGTATTTTTTTCGAATATTTTACTGTGTTTAGAGGTTTTTATTCTTTCAATTCTAGTTTTTTCTTATGGTATTGTGGTATATAAAATTGCACAAAACAATTTTCCAAAATATTCTAGTGATTTATTGGAAGATTCAAACTTATTACTTTCTATTTTGATTTTTATTTATTAAATACTTACTCTTTAGTTTATTTGAATGTCTTGTTAAATAGGATTCTTTATTCAAAGTGTCGACAGATTAATATTATTATAAAATATTTAATTTTCGGAAGCTGGCTTAGCAGGTATTTATCTATTAAAGCACTAGCATTGTTCTAATAGTTATTTTCTGTTCTAAAAATATATTTTAAAATTTACTAACCCTCTTTCCCTATTGAATAATTGAAGCATAAGTCACGGTAGAGTTAAATTTAGCAAAATAGATATTAGTTAATTTTTAAAGCCTGTTAGTCTTTTTTAATACTTAAGTAAATAAGAAGCTGAAGAAAGTTTAGAACTTATGTTATTAAAGTAATTAGTCCAATCCATATTGTTTTGTAATACTTAAGAGCGTCAATAAGTCAACATCATCAATACTTTCTATAACATTAGAAAAATTCGATACTACCTACTGTTGCAATTTTAAAATTACCACTCAAACTTCATTAAAAAGTTTTTCATAAGTGTCAGATGACACAATGAGAGTTAAGTCATTGACATAAAATGTACACTTAGTTTTATCGTTAATCATAAATTATAAATTTATAATAAAAAGAGTAAGGGCTCTAACACAGCAATATATAGCAGAGCAATATTTATAAATTATATAATTAAAATAGGTGTATTTTTATCCTATAAATTATTGTTTTGCATAAATATAATTCTTATATTTTAGTTTTGGGGAAATATTAAAATTGTTAGACTTGCAGTCTATACAGAATTTATGTTTATTTAGGACCAAAAATATTTAGATAAAGTAAGCCTATTATTCATTCCAATTTTCCTCAAAAAGTTTTTTATTTAGATTAAGGTATCCATCCCATAAGCAGTTTTTTAAAATTTAAGTCCATGTATATTTAAAAGTACCTTTAATTAAAAAACCCCTTTAAACAAATTTGTTACGGTTCTAAAAAATATGCATTCTCTTTTAAATATTTTCCTCAATTACAATTTAGGTCTATATGTAGGTAAAGTATTTCCATTAAAAACCCGAGATCAAGATTACAACAAGGTTTTACCAAGGTAAAAAAAAGTAGGTTTTACCAAGTTTTCTGTCTGCATGTGTGTTATCAATTTAATTTCGGATGAAATTTCGCTACAGACTTAAAAAAGGTTGTACGAAAATCATATTTTGTTCTAAATCTGAATTTTAGATAATATCTTTTCCGTGATTATAAAACATTATATAACAGTATAACCTAGTTTCTTGATTTTTCAATGCACTAAAACAAATTTAAAACAAGCATAATCTAAGCTTAAAATGATAGTCCAAGAGCCAGACCTGAAAACATAAATTATTATGTACAACTCAATTCTAATGTTTTTAAACTATACCGTTAATGATGAAGAAAAATCATAGTCTGCCAGAGTATGGTCTTATAAATACATTGAAGGTCTCCAGAGTGAAGACCTATTAGATATTTTAGTTTTCTTGAAATAAATAGTTTTCTGTTAGTTGTGTACAAAACTTGAAGAGGAAAGTTTTGAAAGACTTTATGTTGACAAAATGTTCACAAAATCTACTGTTGACAAGAAGTTAAGTTTTTTTTTTTAAATTACTTAAAAATGTTGAAATTTTTTTTAATAGAAATTCGTTAATTTTGCAACAAAAAAATCCGTAACCTTGGGTGTAGCAATCCAATTTCAATAAATAAACCTGGAATTATTAGAAACGTTGTAAGTGAAATTGTACTTTATAAATCTTGCACACAATCAATAAGGAACAACATCGTTCAAGAAATCTAAAATTTGTGCTTTTTTCTAATACTTTGAGTCTCCACAATCATATGATGGGCTTTACTCTGGATATGCAGACTGGTTTTCTTTATTATTTATGGTGTATTTAAAAAATGGTCACGTAGTAAAAATAAGTCACGGTCCGGCTCTTGGTCAAGCGCGAATAATGCTTTGCAGAGTCGGAGCATTTCGCCATTCATATCTCTAGATGATGGTCATTGTTTTGTATAACCTATTCGATAATTATGTGCATTTCTTATGAAAAACCTGAAACGTTGAGTAACAAATAATAATGCCAGGGCTCAAATAATGAACATAGAAAAAACTTTAAGCAAGAAATGGTTTGTTTTGTAAGAAAACAGGAATTTCAAAAATTATATTTGTCGACTTATTATCCAAATTTGTTAATTCCTCAGCTCCAGTGTTTTAAATTTCCTTTCTTGCTACATTTCAAATTCTCCAGAGACTTAAATTCATTCAGAATACAATTATTACTTCTAAACAAATTAAAATGTATTCCTTAATGTCGTTTATAGTAATTCAATAGCTACTGTTCAAATTAACTTCTTTTAGAAACTTATTTAACGCTGATCAGGAAACTGGTTTGGAATCCATTGGATAAATTTATTGATATTAAAAGAGCTCCATCTTATTAAATCTTTAATAGTATCTATGATACAAAATTAAATGTGAAAAATGGGCGTTATTATAAATATTTAATTCTCGTGATAGGAATACTTAAAGCAGTAGAAGTTGTATTGATAGCACAGAGTTTTGGTGTCAAGAGAAGAAAAATCAATATTATTTTATTCATATTTATAAAGTTTTTCAATCACGGTCTCCAAGTCTTACCTAACTCAATGCCATATTTCTTTTCCCAACTTGAAACTATCTGCTCACTACAACACGATCCACTTCTAAAAGTCTACACGTTAACTTCAATTTATAAGAAACGATTCCTCTTTTATGATAAACTCCTTTATTTACTAATAAAACTCAATTTTTATCTTTATGTAAACAAATCACGATATATAAATAAATACATTTAGAAATTTACTGATATCATGGCAGTATGCTACATACAAAACTAGAAATACGAAAAACTGCTACTGGACCGCAACAATATTCGTTTGCTTTTTTACGCTAATGCTGCTTATTCATTGACTATCAATGATTAAGTAATTATTTAATGGATTATCAAATAGTTACAATTAACTCTTTTTTAACAATTTTGCATCCCTTCAGGCTGGCGTCTCTCGCCCGCGGCCGCAGGTTCTGCAGTTTTGATTGCTACGCCCGTGGATGGTGTACATGTACATATATATTTGTACATGCCTGTAGAGTACAAAAATATGTATTATATGCCTAATTACCTCTTTATTATCGTACTTTCTTGATGTAAAAGTGCGTAATACCATATGAATATGTAACCTGTTCTTGCTCTTTCAGAACCCTCTTTTAGTATGAACCTGATTTGTCCAACTATTTTTTTTAAAAATGCGTTTCAGTTTTCGTTTGTTTAACTGTAGTTAAATTTTCAGCGTTCAATAAATAATTAAATATAAGGTTCCATGTCGTGTCATGAATTTTAAATGCTCTTTTAAATTTTATAAATTTAGATAAACTAATAAACGTTAAGTTTATTAAACGAATAAAGTAAGAATTGTGGGTCAGATGCGTCACCCAAGCGGCTCTCTGCGACGTACTAGAAGAGAAATAGAATACAATTTAGCTTGAAACTTATCTTTCCTAACTTGCTCTATATTTAGCCTTATTCTAGGACTCTCTATCCGAACTACTGCATAGAGAAAATTCATCTTAGTATAAAATGAAGCTACTTTTCTATCTTGAATATGTCAAACTTATTTTACGTTTTGAGTCTATGATGTCTAGAATTCTCGAAATATATTTAAAAATATATTCAATTGAAACACTTTGATGGTCCGTAGTAGACATTGTATGAATACTTAATGTCCACTATAAAACCTTCATGCCATTTTTATTTTAATAGAATACTTTTACGTTTAAGAAGTATAAATACATCTCAAGTTTGACTAAGAACGTTTGTTTGTTGTTGAAGATGTTTGGTCAGATAATAAAATATTGGAAGACAAATATATGCTCTAGTTTGGCAATCTTTTGAGAATTTAGGCCTAGCAAAAAAATACGTGCATAGGCGCATGTAGAAAAAAATAACGTGAATTTATTTAAAATCAATAGCAATATGAATAGAAAATATAATACTATATTCGCACAAAGACTTTACAAGTGACACAATCTTGTAAGTTGGGGTTTTAATGATTATATTTCAAGGTAAAAAGCAAGAACAATATACAAATATTTTTCCTTATTAGCTTTACTATATGTGACGAATGTCACATATGTGGAATCTTGCAATCACGAAGAGAAACAATCTGGTGAATATAATATTTGTATTTTGTCGTACAAACATACTAGAAGAATTTGTCATTTATTTTATGCAGATAGCCTAAAACCAATCTAAATGAAAAATAATAATTATCATACAAACAAAAGGTTAGAACAAAATGTAGGTAAATAATTAGGAAAAGCTGTCAGATCAAAAGTTTTTTGATGTGTACTGACGGCTTTTACGAAAAACAGAGTTTTAAACACGTAAAAGATGAAGAATTCTAACCCTGACAGAGAACATAGGGTTATTATACGGTTGGAAGGGTTTTAAATTTCACTGGCTTATAAAAGATTTAGCTAATAGAACCTAAAGCCTTGCACAATGGATCTTCCTATGCCAATAGGAAACATTTCTCCTTGTTCCAGCTAGATTAGCGGCACGCTATTCATTTATTTACTTAAAACAAAGTGTGTGATAACCACTGAAATTATTTTCTTTGATGCAACCAAGAGGACTTTGTAATACCACCTTTAAAAAAAATGTAATTATCTTTTTTTCCAAACTCTTGTTTAAATTCTATTTAATTAAAATGAACTTTACTGAGGATTTTCTCAAAGCTTTTCTCAAATTAAAAAGATAACGATTCAAAAAAGCAAAAATAGATATGGAAAACGAAAATTCTCTAAGCTTTTTACGCTTTAACATGTAATGTAATCTTCATACAAACAATTCATCATTGTCAAACAGTAAACCAAACTTTAAAGGTACATTTTTAAATTATTTAAAACAAGGTTGGCTTTAGTTTTACAACTATTTTTAAAGAAGGTTTGAACCCCTTTGGGTCGTCATCAGCCCTAAGCACCAAAAAACAAGTACAAAACACTTAAAAAACATCTCTAAGACAAAACATTATGCAAAAAGTAATCAATTTAAATACAAACAAACAAAACTTACTATATCCGCAAGAGGTTTATGTAACAACACAATTTAAAAAATGCAACATAAACTAAAAAAATTAACAAAACAACAAAAAACAAGAACTTGTAAGGAAGTAAACAACGAAATTGAATTTTTAAAAATAGCAATAGATAAATAGAACAGCAAGTTAATATGGTGGACTATTTGATAGCTTTGTAGAAAGCCTTGTATAGTAGTGATGGTGCAACTTCAGATTGCTCATTTAAAGTTGTAGTCTCTTCATTTTTATTGATAAAAATATTTTTGATCCCTGCAAAGCTTTCTGTTTTCTACCAAAATGTTGATTGTGAACTATTATGAAGTCTTACTAAAATTAAATCGTTTCATTTTAAATTAAATTAAATCTTTTTGTTTTAAATTAAATTGAATTAAATTTAAATTAAATTTACGACTAAATTAAAATTAAATTAAATCATGACGCTTTTAAATATAAATGAAAAAATTGGGTATGGGGTACCATGAAACTTTTCCTCATCACTATGTTCAATGTTTCGGACTCGCTGCGCTCGTTCTTAGATAATAAATCCATCCGTTTCAATATCAGCGGTTACCTATACAGCACTGACCATGCTCAATGCTGCTTAAGTTTTATGATCCAACAAAAATCGTAGATATACTTGTCGCATTGAAACGAAACTTTGAGTACTTATGTATTAGATAGTTGCACTCGTACTAAATTTCGATTGAATTAAATCATTTTTTGATTTTTTACAATTTGTTAAAAAACCTATATAAGTCATTATATAAAAAAATGGTCTAATGCTGATAAGAAAATAAAACTTGGCACATATGTTAGTCTTACACATGGCTACATGCGTAATTCAAGTAGATCGCATATTTTTTGCGTTTTTCTCAAAATTTCGCTGAGTCATTATTGCAGGTTAATGACGTCATAAACAAATATTTTCCGAATAGCACAACTATAGCGGTAGTTTGATTTTTCAACAAAGTTTCAATTCTCTAGCATAAATAGGAGCTGCGATGATAACACATACACATACAAACAGACAACTTTGTAAAAACCACTCATGAAGCCTTTAAAACAAAATCCCGGTTTCGGATTCTTTGCAAACACAATACTTTACCTATATACCTACGGTATAAATAAGGAAAAGTAAAAACAGATTTTAGTAACTTAACAGTATCCAATATATTTAGCGAATTTTCTTTTGATAAAAAATTGCTTTTTGCGTAAGTACAAAACAGAGTCATTTTAAACACAATATAATTGTGCGAAAGATAGTTGACACAATATAATTGTGTCAACTATTCATGTTTTGTAAAACACGGTAGTATCAAATTATATAGAGTCATATTAAATTAAAATGATTCATTTTTACTTTTCCTCACCTACCACTGTAGATATAAGGAAAAGTATTGTGTTCACCCTAAAAATCCGAAACCGAGGTGTCATTAGGTGTGGTTTTCATTATGCTGTTTGTCTGTGTATCAGTGCCTCGCAATACTCCAGCTGTGTTTTTGCTAGGGAAATAAAACTTAGCACAAAAGACATTAGGTCTAGCTGTGTAGCCTGAAACATGATATTTTAGACTAAAACAACCTATACTTTGCTGGGTCATCAAACATTAAAAAAATTCGTTAAATTTCAATGATGTGAATGATCGAGTTGAAATTGGACACTGATAAACAGCTTTATGTGGTCAATAAAACCACAAAATTTCATTATAATATTGGTCATAATTTTAAAAATATTGTGTATTACATTTTGAGATTTTAACGGCCCTTATAAATTGTATTTTTTACCGATTTTTGACGTTTGAGATATCTATAGATGGCAAAACTTTTATTTTAGTGATGGAACTTCCATAACTATTCAACATATAGTTTGTAAGTTATTGAGGAACACATATATTTTTTGGTGCGGCACCAAAAAATAATACTGTATAAAAAGTTTTTATACATCTAGCAAAATCCTAACGTTTTGTCGCATAAGATATTAACATATCATATGATATATCATTTTGATACTACCGAGTTTTGCAAAACATGAATAGTTGACACAATATAATTGTGCGAGAGACACCAAGGAAATGTAACAAGCGAAATGCAATGCTACATCTGGGAACTGTTCCATCATTCGACATTCGTCATCATTGATGGCTCGACATAATGTCATGTCCTACTCTGTTTCGTTACGTCTAACTCATCAGGGCGCCGACAGAGCCTGAACTCACTCTGACCTTCAATTAATTCCGAAGAATATTATGTGAAGTACTTACCAGAGACGAGCGGTGCTCTCTTACCG
This sequence comes from Microvelia longipes, assembly GCA_018340805.1. Classification (NCBI taxonomy): domain Eukaryota; kingdom Metazoa; phylum Arthropoda; class Insecta; order Hemiptera; family Veliidae; genus Microvelia; species Microvelia longipes. The sequence goes on along the minus strand of JACMZG010000008.1, from coordinate 33,193,407 downwards.
CCATCATGAAGGTCAGAGTGAGTTCAGGCTCTGTCGGCGCCCTGATGAGTTAGACGTAACGAAACAGAGTGGGACATGACATTATGTCGAGCCATCAATGATGACGAATGTCGAATGATGGAACAGTTCCAGATGTAGCATTGCATTTTGCTTGTTACATTTCCTTGGTGTCTCTCGCACAATTATATTGTGTCAACTATATCATATGATACATTGCCAAAGTATTGTGCTAATATGCTCATGAAGACTAATAGTAATAAAAATTAGGTAGTTAAGTTTGATCACAGGTATTTAATGTATTTGTGTGTATAAGATAATAGTATTACACGTATTATTTGATTGAATACCAATCTTGAGTATTACTTATCTAAGCTCTTCTAAAATCGAGCGTAGCGAGGCCGAAGAAATACCACCTTAGGAATTAAAAATATAACCCAAAAATAGGCCTCCAAACATTGATAAACTATCTATGTTTGGGGGAAGAACATAAACTATGCTCTATCTGCACTACTACCTGAATATGAGCAGTAATAAAACATAGTGCCCACTATATGAATGTGATCAGTAATAAAACATAGTGCCCACTACCTGAATATGAGCAGTAATAAAACATAGTGCCCACTACATGAATGTGAGCAGTAATAAAATATAGTGCCCACTACATGAATGTGAGCAATAATAAAACGTAGGACGCAACTAAATGAATATAAGCAGTAATAAAACACCATATCATACGTCTTTATTTGAGTCATTATGATGAATCCTACCAAGTGATTAAGTTAACTAAGATATTACAGTGCTAGGACGCAATACTTGGGTTGGAGTGTTTCTAGTCTCAGTTTATAATAGTATAATAAAACCTGAAGAGGTACTCAAATTTCTCTCAGGGTCAATGTTCAAAACTGTCAGTGAATTATAAATTTTAGATATTATGAATGAGGAATAAAATTGAAAGTAATAATCTAAAGTGGAGATTAAATCTACAATAATTCAGAAACGAAATAGAAAGATAAGCTTTCCTTAAAAATTTATTTAGAGTAAACAACGAAAACTTGTTACTATGTGTAAACCTTGGTTAAAATCAAAGTTGGAAAAAATAAATACTGAAAACTTGGTTCATTTTATCAACAGAAAAAAGTTAAATAAATGAAACTCAAACGAAATAAAACTATTCCATTAAAAGATAAGATTGATTATTGTTTTTAAAAGATTAATGAATCTTATCTTAGTTAATGAAACTTAACAAGTCGAAGTTGACAGGGAATGACACAGTTTACTTTGCCGTAATAAGTTCAAGTCCTTGAACGTTTATTGATTGAAGAGAAATGTTTCTTGATAATAATGTTATCAAACTTTGTTAAGATTGTTGATAATTAATAAACCAGAGAGTTGCGCCTTCATTTTAGATTTAACAAAATTTTCTAGGACTAGTTAGAGCAGGGTCTATGTTGACCCTCTAATTATGCAGCGGGATAGACGACACCTTTCTCTGGCTTGGCATTATTCAATGAGAGAGAGTGACTTTTCTACTAATCACAGGAGCTGTCTCTTTGACTTATGTTAAATTATATGCTAACTAAAAATCTAAATCAATTGGAACCAGAAAATACAAAAACTATTCTTCTTAAGCAAGTAATGATAATAATAAAATTATAGAGATCTACGACGACGTGTCACATTTTTGTTAACTGCAAAATCCAAATGAGCTCAAATTTAGGCAATAATTATCGGTAATAATTTACCATTTAAAATTTTTTTAATGCATACCCATGCTAAATTTCGCTGGTGTTTAGGTCTGCAATCATTTATCAGCACCGTTATAAGTAAATTGTGAGATTAAAATAAAATAATTAATTTAATCATTACAACTGTGCACTTCACTGCGTGTCCAGCTGTACCTTTCAACAACCAGGAGTAATGCATTTTACGAGAACCTCTAAAATTTAAAAAAAAATCTCCTATGGACGAGTACGTCAGAATGTTAAAAGAAGTTTCTTAGAATAATAACCCTGCTTACCTCATACCTGATAATAAAGAAGAAAAGTATGAAGCAAACATAAGACCTTTATAACTTGACCTTTCACCTCACTTATCAGAGATATTTCTGAGTAAACATAGAGTAAATTAAACAATTTTTTTCTTAAAGCTGGTAATTTTCCTATTGCTCTGAAAAAGTTAATTTTTCTTGTCAAATTCTGTAGAAAGTCATTGTCTTGTTTTTTGTCACGGAATATTAAAACGCCTCTGCACTATTTGCATAAGTTGAGTATTTTTTTTAATATTTAACATTTCTTTGTAAAATGGCCAATACTCAAATAGAATGTAAAGAGAGAGGTTAGACGATATGAAGCATTTTTTTAAAGTTTTTATTCATGACAAAAATTCATAACTAAATTATATAATTGATAACAAATAGGTACTTTATTTTAAGGTATATTTAAAGTTTCAAAACACACGGTGGTTATGAAGGCTTTCAAGTTTTAAAAAGAAAATAAATAAGCTGCCACTCTAGTTAGGTTTAAGTAAGTGTCTGGAGGTATAAGCAGAAAGTACCCCAGGATACTGGGTTTTAACTTTTCCTTTATATTTACAGCAGCTTTTAGGGAGTTTTATAGAAAAGCTAATCTTATTCGTACAGTGAAGTTTGCTATAAACTAAACTGATATTATTCTCACGAAAGGTATCTTACTTAGTAAGAGAATCTCATATAAGTCATTTTCTGATAAAAAATCATAAATGGTTTTAAATTGAATTTGATTAAGTAGTTAAGGTTGCTTGAGTGAGATTTGTCGCCAGATCTTTGTCAACGGTCGACAAAAAGTTTTTATTTAATTTAATATTTATACTTTAATAAACTGCGTAGGCTGAAGTATTATTTATACTTTATTCTATGGATATAATTTAACCTTCGATTAAAAAAAAACGATTACTGGGTTCCTCGGTACTTTTCCCCACAACTTCTGACTCGCTACGCTCGTCCACCAAACATCATGATTATCCAATCTTAAGGTGATTTCAATTCGGTGTCGCTGTGCTTGTCCTCTGAATAAAGAGGTTACCCACCCTAAGACGAGGAAGGGTCCCTTCGCTCGTCTTCAGATTGTCATGATAATCCAAATCTATTATAATCAATAATTATAATCTATTATAACTTCGGATGCGCTTTGCTTTTCCTCAGAATGACATGATTACAAAAGCTTAAGGTAGTATTACTTCTGTCTTGTTAAGCTCGACCTCAGAATTACTAGGTAACCAAATATTCAGGGTTTTATATCTTTAGGTTAATTCAAGTTTAGAAAAATAATACGATTGATAGGCATTCAATCAAAAAATACGGGTTATGTATTTTTCAAGAATGCATTAAAGACCTGTGATCATTCTTAGCTGCCTAGTTTTTTTTAGTTTTTTTTAATAGTTTAGTCCTATAAAAAAATATTAGCGCTATATTTTATAAATGTATCATATGATTTAAAGTTAAATTTTGTTTCCTATAACATCATAATTTTTGTCAGATGTAAACATACTTTATCATATAAGTGTTACACACAAAAAAAAATATGTTCACCTATCATTTACAAATTATTAGTTGAATTGCTGTGGGATTTCCTCAACTAATTAGATTGTGTAAAGGACCCAAAGGTGTGGTCTACTCACCAGGCTTGACCTCCCCACTCTTACTACTCCTCTACTGATTCGTTATAAGTTTTGCAATCTGAATATGTGTCGAATGTTCAAAAGCAGGTACACAATTTAATATGAAATGGTTGATATTTTGAAATCGGCAACCAATATCCAAATTAATTTTTTTGGAACAATTGAACACCTTTTGATTTACATTTTTGTCAAATGTCAACTTGAACGGTCAATTTAGCGATTTTTAATGAAACCAAATAAATTTTCTATTACTTAGCAAAATCGAAGGCCTCTCAGAAGATCGTAGGTAATGGCAGTCAGTAAAATATTATCTTCCTGACAGTACAACTTGCCCTAAAGTCTGATTTTTGTGCCATATTTCAACTCTCTAGCATAAACACAGAGGGAGTTATGTGTGATACAGACACATAAACACACAGACAGACAGCATAATGAAAACCGATGTATTAAATCTCAGTTTGGAATATTTAGGGTGAACACTATAATATTTTCTTATACCTACAACAGTAGGTGACGAAAAGTAAACTATGTAAATCTATTTAAATATCAATCTTTCTTATAAATTGTATATATATATATATATATATATATATATATATATATATATATATATATATATATATATATATATATATATATTAATATATACCTAGTGCACCGCCCTAGGTATTTCTATGCGTTTATGTATTATTTTGTCTTTATGAATAGAGATTTATATAATCGCAGTGCGACTTTAGATTTTTAGCGAATTTCCTTTGGGAAAAAATTCGCTAATGGGATAGGCGTCATGGCGGAATTCGAACCTCGGACCACGACACAAATCCGTTTCAGAGGTCCCTAATGACGAAAAAAAAATTTTGAAACTTTATATATATATATATATATATATATATATATATATATATATATATATATATATATATATATATATATATAATAATATATATATATATATATATATATATATATATATATATGTGTTTTCTAGACACTTTCTTGTAAACACTCTATCTTTCGAACGGATAATATTTTTTAACCAAACTTGGTACAAAAATCAACCTTGGGGAGGACACGAACCCTATTGAAAACCAGGTTTTTGTGACGTCATTAACCCGGTTTGCTGAGTCAGCGAAATTTTCAAAAAATCGGCAAAATTCAGGGTTAATATTTTTGGCCGCAAAAAAGGTCAGTATTTATGTTTTTTGAGATGCTGAATCGAATGAAACCGGTCCGAAGTCGATACGACCACTATAAGTGACCTAAAAATCGAATAAACCATTGTAAATTACCGAAAACCAAAATTTAGGTCGATTAAAAAATAAATTTCGAGTAGGGTGTCGTTTTCTATGTAATTTTGGGCGCTGAATCGAATGCAACCGGTCCGAAGTCGATACGACCACTTTAAGTTACCAAAAAGTCGAAAAAACCACAAAATTGTAGAAAACCAACATTACGGTCCTTAAAAAAATTTCGAGTAGGTGTCGTTTTCAATGTTTTTTGGGCCTCTGAGTTGAATGCCAGTGGTCCGGAGTCAATACGACCACACAAACTCAGGGTACCTGGGTTCGAATCCTGGAAAGGTCGATAATTTTTTATCGTTTTTTACTTTATATAAGTTACAACTAGAAAATAATTCTGGCGCGGTGGTCCACATGTCGGGCGAATTTCCTTTGGATGCGTGTTCCGTGCTTTTTACATTATATAAGTTTACAACTACTAAATAAATAATTCCGGCGCGGTGGTCCGCTGTCGGGCGAATTTCATTCAGAATGCGTGTTTCCGTGCTAAACAACCAATTTCTTGCTTATGCAACAACCATGCCCATTGCGTGGTTCCGGTACATGCTTTAGAACCTAAGCAGTTACTCAATTGTCAAGCACTGCTCGTAACTCATTTTGTCTGTATTTTCCAAAGGAAATGCGCTAAAACCTTTAAAGATAACTGACGAAGCTTAAAGATAAGTAACTAAGCTTTAAACTAGTGCAAATAATAGTGCGTACTTCTAATTTTAGAGGCATAGTTTTGTACAACCAACTGGATAATTATGCGCATTTCCTTTGGAAAATACAGACAAAATGAGTTACGAGCAGTGCTTGACAATTGAGTAACTGCTTAGGTTCTAAAGCATGTACCGGAACCACGCAATGGGCATGGTTGTTGCATAAGCAAGAAATTGGTTGTTTAGCACGGAAACACGCATTCTGAATGAAATTCGCCCGACAGCGGACCACCGCGCCGGAATTATTTATTTAGTAGTTGTAAACTTATATAATGTAAAAAGCACGGAAACACGCATCCAAAGGAAATTCGCCCGACATGCGGACCACCGCGCCAGAATTATTTATATATTATGTAACCTGACTCCGTGATTCCTTCCTATTTTCTTTTGAGTGTATAGTGTTTGTTTTTTTCACCACCTGTTATTACCTCTCGCCATTCGATTATCTTTAATCTTTTTTATTGTCATCTGTAATCTTCTTGTATGTGTCAACCTAGTCTCTTTTAGCGAATTTCCTTTGGGAAAAATTTCGATAATGGGATAGGCGTCATGGCGGAATTCGAACCTCGGACCACGACACAAATCCGTTTCAGAGGTCCCTAATGACGAAAAAATACGTTTCGCGAGACTTTATATATATATATATATATATATATATATATATATATATATATAATATATATATATATATATATATATATATATATATATATATATATATATATATATATATATATATATATATGTATTTCTAGACACTTTCTTGTAAACACTCTATCTTTTCGAACGATTAATATCTTTTAACCAAACTTGGTACAAAATCAACCTTTGGGAGGACACGAACCCTATTGAAAACCAGGTTTTTGTGACGTCATTAACCCGGTTTGCTGAGTCAGCGAAATTTTCAAAAAATCAGCAAAATTCAGGTTAATATTTTTTGCCGCGAGAAAGGTCAATATTTATTTTTTGAGACGCTAAATCGAATGAAATCGGTCCGAAGTCGATACGACCTCTCAAGTGACCTAAAAATCGAAAAAACCATTGAAAATTACCAAAACCAAAATTTAGGTCGATAAAAATAAATTTCGAGTAGGGTGTCGTTTTCTATGTAATTTTGGGCGCTGAATCGAATGAAACCGGTCCGAAGACGATACGACCACTTTAAGTTACCAAAAAGTCGAAAAAACCACAAAAATATAGAAAACCAACATTACGGTCGTTGAAAATTAAATTTCGAGTAGGGTGTCGTTTTCAATGTTTTTTAGGCCTCTGAGTTGAATGGCAGTGGTCCGGAGTCAATACGACCACTCAAACTCAGGGTACCTGGGTTCACATCCTGGAAGGGTCGATAATTTTTTATCGTTTTTTTTTACTAAATATAAGTTTACAACTAGAAAATAATTCTGGCGCGGTGTTCCGCATGTCGGGCGAATTTCCTTTGGATGCGAGCTCTCAAACCCAGAGTACCTGGGTTCAAATCCTAGTAGGGACAATAATTTTTTATCGTTTTTTTTACCTAATATAAGTTTACAACTAGAAAATAATTCTGGCGCGGTGGTCCGCATGTCGGGCGAATTTCCTTTGGATGCGTGTTTCCGTGCTTTTTACATTATATAAGTTTACAACTAGTAAATAAATAATTCCGGCGCGGTGGTCCGCTGTCGGGCGAATTTCATTTAGAATGCGTGTTTCCGTGCTAAACAACCCATTTCTTGCTTATGCAAGAACCATGCCCATTGCGTGGTTCCGGTTCATGCTTTAGAACCTAAGCAGTTACTCAATTGTCAAGCACTGCTCGTAACTCATTTTGTCTGTATTTTCCAAAGGAAATGCGCTAAAACCTTTAAAGATAACTGACTAAGCTTAAAGATAAGTAACTAATCTTTAAACTAGTGCAAATAATAGTGCGTACTTCTAATTTTAGAGGCATAGTTTTGTACAACAACTGGATGATTATGCGCATTTCCTTTGGAAAATACAGACAAAATGAGTTACGAGCAGTGCTTGACAATTGAGTAACTGCTTAGGTTCTAAAGCATGAACCGGAACCACGCAATGGGCATGGTTCTTGCATAAGCAAGAAATGGGTTGTTTAGCACGGAAACACGCATTCTAAATGAAATTCGCCCGACAGCGGACCACCGCGCCGGAATTATTTATTTACTAGTTGTAAACTTATATAATGTAAAAAGCACGGAAACACGCATCCAAAGGAAATTCGCCCGACATGCGGACCACCGCGCCAGAATTATTTCAGCATCCGATCAGTTTTACTTTTATCTACTGTTTTCATCCTACTTCTGCCTTATTAAACTATAGAATTATCATGTCTCCTATGATCTTTACATACCAGTCATCTCAGATCTTTTAACTTCGTAACTGTGGACTCTGGTAAGGGGAGCGTTTGTGGGCACGCTAAAGGATCCTTTTTAAGTCAAGATCCGGTGGCAAGTCCGTAGGTGAGAGTATAGGTTTTGATCGTATACACAGCTTGACAACCTTTAACTAGTCTCCATAGCCATCCCCTTTCCGATTTCAAAAAGTGCACTAAAAGTGTTGTACAGTGAATTATTACTTGTACTAAAAGTTGCATACCTATGAAAAATTCGTCTTGTTTTTGTATTTTTATAAAATGTTTTTATTCAGAATAATAATAATTTGATATTTTTTAATAACTCTATTGTAGCGGTATAACTTGTGTCATGTTATACACAAGTTGGAAATCATGACTATTCTATAATTTCTGCTGAAATCTCCTTTGCTTTTGACTTATAACTATGTTATAAGAGAACATTGTTATTACAAGGCAACATATGGGGAATAAATCTAGGAAGATGTAGATCCTCTCCTAACATTTATGACAAGATCAATAAGTTACACAACTAGTTGTGACATTTAAGTATTACAATTTTGTGGATAAATTTATGCGTGTTATTTCGAGAGTAATACCATTTATAATTTTATTATGAAACCGAATACATAATGTACCTGTGCATTAAGTGTACACGTGCAACTTTGCTAATAATCACGTATTTTAATTATACGTAATTGAAAATAAATTGATAGAGTTAATGTCAATGACGCAATAGTGCAAAATAAATCTGAAGAGATTTAATATATTTTATATTATGATACCTTATCTTTTTTTTAAATCACTTTATATAATAGCCAATAGTATTGGCTATTTCGTACTAAAATTACATGGCTGTTTATTTAGGTCCCAAAATAAGATATTTAATAGATAGACTATTACAATAGTCTAATAAATATTTAAGTCATTTTGTTCGAATCGAGAAAAGTTGTTGATAAGATAAAATTGCTGTAGAAAAATTTTAATCCATGGTACTTTTGCTTAAAGTAAGCAAAATATGCGAAAAAAGTTTTGCTTTTTTTCTTTACTAGTCGCGTAACCTTCAATTACCAGTAGCAGCTGGTTTATGATAACAATGCAATTCATTCGATGGTATATAGTTGTTATTTAATCAAATGTATTCTCCATCATTAGTTTAAAAAATATGAAATATCTAAAGCATCGCTATAGTATTTGATTTCATATCGTATGACTTTAAATATTTAAATTATTGTAACACATATAAATATTTTTAATGGTTTATGAATCAGCTGTGTATTGAAATGTATCCTAATAATATGAATTACTTTTAGCGAAGAGTATCGTTGTCAATGAAACCACATGGTATTATCTCTCTTTATTTTTAATGGCTTCTTTGTTATATTAATCTCTTTTTTCTAATCCCACTGTTATGCATGTACAGTTTTTTCGGGGATGTACGAACGGTCTGGTTTAAATTTATTTGCGATACATATGTGTATGTATGTTGTGATTATCTAGATTTGAGAACTACTGAAATCTAAGTTTGAATGTAAAAATATATCAAAATGATGATGACGCTACTTGAGTTTACATGGTGAATGGTCTACTTTTGATTTACTACGCATGGTACATGGGATGAGATGGTACCTGAATGAGCGTCATAGTGTTGCATATCTGGTTAGCTAGTATCTCCACTATCTCGAGGAGCTGGGGTTGATATGAAGCGATCCCTTGCATGACCCCGCTAGCACTGGAGCGAGCATACCTCCCTCATTCAGCTTCTCCTCCGTACAGGGGGTTTAATATCCCCCTCAAACTTTCCTCGTCCCATTCAAGTTCCTTCCTCTATCTCAAAGCTTCTGTCTTATCGACCAACATCATTAACTGATTCCTTTACCAACAAGTTGATGGCTTTTGTCTCCTTGTAGTACTTTGTAATCAAACTATTGAAAGGTTTTAAGTATAATAGTAAAAGCAAATACTTCAGTGTCTTTATCTAATTTTATCTTTATTATTCTAAACAAACAAAATTGATCTAATATTGGCTAAAATAATCTAAGCAGAAAAAACGTAAAAAAACTGAGGATATAATGAATGGACAAGTAAATGACCTACCATCATTAGATAGCCAGGCTTAATAGAGTTGTCAATAAATGAGGTACCATCCGGCTATAGTTTCTGGGAAAAAAGATTTCAAATATGAGTAAACAAACATTTATTTAAGATCTTAAGTAATGCAGTATAGTAAGGTTGTGATTTCTCTCCTGGAGTAATGATGATCTTGAGTTACTATATTGCCAGTACAACTTAAGTTTGCCCTCTCCTTGTGATGTTATGCAGTACAGTTATTAAAATTATACCTAGGCATCAGATCTGTTGTGAAACTTTGTTTCCTCATGACTAAGTATAATCCTGAACTGTTGCAGTAATTTTGAATTCTTTAATTTTAGCAAAGCTAAGAAAACCAATTCCTGATAATTATTTCATTTAACGTTTATTCGTAAGAATATTGCTAGTAACAAAGTCCATGGAACATGTTGATTCCTATGCAGGGTCGGCTTCTACAACATTCTCCTCCAAAACACTGTTAACAAAAATTCAATATTACTTTAATTTTATTAAAATCCCTACCTTGGAAAGGAAAAGTATTGTGTTCACCCTAAAAATCCAAAACCAAGGTTTTATCATAATAATCCGTTTTAAGCATTTTTTTGAAGTCATAGAGTTATATACTTAAATAGAATCATCAAAAAGATCAAATTCAATTATATATTCTTTGACAGAACTTTTTCTCGACGATAAATGGATACAGTTAATTAGCTAGGTTTTATAAAAAAAAAAAAATATTACAAACCAAGTTAATAGTCTTACTCACTCCTTTCGTTTAGAAATTCTAAACGAAAATAATTTGCTAATCTTGTTTAGCTTTGAAATACGTAAACATCCGAACGACCTTATAAGCGTCATTATCTTGTTAGAAATCCGCTAAAATAGTAAAAAAAACTTCTTCTAAAATATGAGGTATTATTATTGAAACAAATTCTTACTTTCATGACAGTCGATAAAAAGTTGTAATAAAGCATTCAAAAGAATAAAGGACACTTGAGTTCGTTACCCTTCTGACGACTCAATATTTGAGTTTTTATCTTTATCTCCAATATTTTGTTAAAGCTGGAGAATACTTTTTTAAGCAAAGTTAAGTTAAAATTCTCATTGCATGTTTTACGCTTTTCTTCTAATCTAAAAATATATACCTTTATAAATACTGTAATATGATATCTGTATTGATATTCAAATCCATAAATGTGTTAAATATGTCAATCTAAATTTAATAACAAATATGTTATTCAACAATATATTCCTAGTATAACTAAATGGTCATGTTTATATAAGTTAATACAGGTACCATAATAAGTACCTACATATATACTATTTGTACTATATACTACTATAAACCAATATTTTGAGTCTAAAAATACTAGGCTGAGAAGTTTGCAGATTTATTTGCATTAATCCTATTACAAGTTAGTGGTATGAGTGATAGCATCTATTCAATCAGAGCTCTTATCTGATAATGTCATAGTAAATTAAACTGTAATTTGTTATTCGTTTTATAAAATGAATATTTTGCGTGATGACAGCCTATTACATGAATTATTCTTTACTTAAAATTATTATAATTTTATGTCTCCCATAGAATTATTGTATTATTAAACTTTTAATTTAATTAAGGATTCGATAGTTCTTAACTTAAATACCTCTCCTTTATTAGGCTGATAAATTTAAATAATTTAGATAAATATTTATACGGTTGATATAAACTGATACCATCCAAATATATGACCAAAGTATGACGAATTCACTACCTATTTATGACTTTTTCAGATGTTTATTTCACAAATGTCTTCTCCATTCTTGTCAAATAACTTATAAATATTTATTAATTACATACTTGAGGGGGGGGGGGGGGCTGCTCCCCATTCTTTAATACAATACAGCATATGTGAATGAAAATGCGCATAGTAAGCAAGCTTCATGGTATCAATGTCTTAAGTGAAACTAAGTTTACGTAGCAGAAATAAAATAGATGAAAGTTTACTACCAAACTCATTAACATGAGCTTTCCAGTTAAGTGTACTATCAAGGGACACTCCAAGTATTTTAATGGGTAAAATGTTTATATTATTATTATATTTAAGAGTGTGAGATAAACTCTGAAATATGAAAGTAATTAACCATTTCTCACAAAAAGGGAATTTATGGAAAAGGAAAAGTATAAATATTTTTATTTTAAATCACTTAAAGGTCTGGCTTACTCCCCCTTAAAAATAAAAAAAAAAACTGTAGAAATTCAAAATATAAACACGAAGAAAAAGATTAATAATATAGAACATTAATTTAGTGAATAGAAATAAAAAATAAATAAATAATAAAAATATCATTTTCATGCATAGTATTTAAAAATAATATATTTTTGTGTCTCTGTATTATTTATCTTGACTTCTACATACATATACGCATAATTTTATTTAAAGATTGCTTGCAAAAACCATTATTTTAGGAAGGAAGAGCACCTTATAACCTACGGTATGCTAAACAAGCAAAACATGTTTGCATAAGTCGACAACATCATCTTTATCTCTTTATTAAAAAAAAAATATTAAAAAATTTGACATATCATATTTATAATGTTTTAAAGGCTAAGAGTCAGGCCTGAAAAATGTTACTCTTTTTGACTAATTCAAATCAAAGTTTTCTGCAAAATATATCTTTAATTACGAAGGAAAAACATAGTCTGCCTATCCAGAGTGATGCGCTTCATATGAATGGGCTTGCTCATATTATTAGAAAATACCCCATGGGACGTGTGCAAAACATGAAAAGAACATTTTTTAAAGCTAATAAAATGTCCCATAAAAAGAGTGTTGTGTTTTTGAAATAGCCATAACTTTGGTTGCAGTTATCCAATTTTGAAGATTAAACACTCATTTTATTGGAAATTTTCCATGCAACCCACAGGACACACAACTTATTACAAGCAAACTGAAACGTGTGATTTTCCTAAATCTTGGGTAGGCGCAATCATATGAAGGCTTCTGTCTGAATAGACAGAGTATATTTTTCTTCATAATTTAAGGTATATTTTCAGAAAAAAATTGGTTTTAAGTAGTTCAAAATGAGTAACATTTTTCAGGCTTGGGTCTTGGACTAGTAAGAATTCAGTTGTCTTTACTCTGACAGCTTTACCATATAGGTAGTGGTAGAAATGGAAAATAATGACCAATTAAAATAAAATGATCGGCTCTTCACATAGAGATATGTAGAGTGCATGATATACAGGCACTCTAGAGGTATGTTACTAGAGAAGGCATACCCTATTACAATATTATTCAATCAAGATTGAAACCTCCTCTAATAACATGTTCAGATAATGTATAATAAATACAATTATAAATATATAATTGATATAGTAAATCAATCGTTTACGTCTTTTCGCAGATTGTATGTGTCCCACAAGCAATTGTTTTTAAATTAAAAACGTTCCATTGATTATTTAAGTCACTGGAAATTTATTATGTTAATTTGATTATTATTATATTTTACAACAATATTTGATTATAATCAGTGGCGTTCATGTATAGGTTACTTTTCTGAGGTTTCAAAATTCAACCAATTTTTGTAATTAACGTGTAATACTTACTGGAGCTCCTCTTTGCGAACAAGCTTCGGACAAATCGATACAGCTTATAATTAAAACTAGACACACACAAATTAAGAAATTGAAAAAAATTCTATTTTTAATTTCCATATTAACAAATAAAGTAAATAATTGAGAATAAACCAAGTTTGGTCAGTATTTTAATCAAGTAACTGATATTCTTAATCAGATTAGAACAAGGTTGAACTTATTGGGCTACAAACTGAACGAGTCTATTTGGTATCATAGTCATAAATGTCTTATGTGATTAATTATTTTATTTAACTAAACAAATTTAGGTTTAAAACGATAAAAAAGAATGTTTTTATACCGTTTAGAGAATTCCCATATCTATATTATGTTATACCCACAATTAAACTGAAAAGAATGTATTTAATTGCCTTGATGATATTATAATTGATTTCTATGAAAAATTAAATTAGAATTTTAACTTAAACTATTTTAAAAATAGGTTAATTTGATTTTTTTATAAAACATTAGGGGTATTTAGTATGATTGCCTGAATGATTGATTGATCGATGTTTATGAGCAGAGGGAGGTTGCTCTCCGTCACACTAAGACAAGATTGCTTTTACAATATAAACTTTTAATTAATCTTAGCCTTCTCTGGTTCTATTAAAAACCAGGATCGCGACGTCATAACCCGGTTTTCTGGGTCAGCAATTTTTTTCAAAATTGTTATAATTCAAGGTTATTATTTTTTGCCGCGAGAAAGGTCCTTACGTGTACGCTGAAACAATAGAACCTGGTCCGAAGTCAATGCGACCACTCGAAAACCTAAATTTGGGTTGCTAACAAAATAACCCAAACAAAAACATAAACAACCCCCTAAAATTGGGGGTTGTTTTCGACAAAACCCGTCGAAAACAACAGTAAAGCTAAATAAGGAAATTTAAAAGAATAATTATTGTGTAGGGCGTCTTTTTTATGTTTTCTGGGGCGCTTAAGATCCCAGGTTCGAATATTTGTATTGCTGAATTTTTATCTTTCTTATTTACAGTACTTTTTTACAGAGTTTATAACTTTGAAATAATTCTGGCCCGGAAGTTCGCAAGCTGGAGATTTCTTTTCAAAATGCGCGCTTTTTGCTTATCAATCCAATGTTTGCCTATAGTGTTAGTGAAAAATTCCAATCAGGGATTCCCTCTGAATTATCCGTTTCAGGCCTTGAAGGCTTTTTAAGTAATTTTATAAAGTTGCGTCTGTCTATAAATGTGTGTGTGTGTGTTTTGTACATAACTGTATGTGTGTTTGTACAAAATCAATCTTTAGGTCTGTTGAAAAATTGTAAAAAACTGAAAAATAATCCAATTGGGGTGAAATTCGGTACATAGTATTATTTATGTTACAAATAAGAATAATAAGTTTTGTTTCAATATACGACATGCATATTGACGGTTATGTTAAATAATAAAAGTTAAGCTGCATTGAGTAAAACGTATACATCTACTATTTGAAGACGAGCGAACCGTGGCAGAAGACGTGTTGCCGTATACATTTGGTGATTTTTGTATTCTAAGGACGAGCGAAGTAATACCGAAGTAGGGATGATTAGTATAGCAAAGGAAATGTTCCAAGTTACCCGTTTTTTTAAACTTTTTTTTGTATTTTTGTGTATTTAAACCTGGATATGAGTTTATGACAAATAAACAAGTTTGATTTAGAAATGTCAAAATTTTGATATAATAATTAATTTAGTATAAAATAGAATTTAATGTTACTTTTATGTTGAGTTTAATAAATATTAGTAGAGTGTAAGTCTATGAACACGGGACTAAGTGGCGAAGACGATAAAAATAAGCCAATGCCAGTAACAAGAAAGAGTTTGGACTGACCAACGCAGACATTTCAAGTGAAAATGTCTAAGTTGATCGGCACAACATTAAACCTTACTGTCAGCAATTAGACGGTATTTATCTCTCAATTAAGTCAATACTTTATCGCTAATGAAATTAAAAGTGATGATAAGAAGAGGGCAACCTTACTCACAGGTATGTCCGAAGAAACTTTTTTATTAGTTTCTAACGTTTGTATTCCGGACGATCCAACGTCTATGAACTATGACGACTTAGTATGTCTGTTAAATTATCAATTTAAACCAGACGTTTCTACTTTTGGTGCCTGGCACACGTTCTATAATGCTAAACGTGGACCTCGTGCCTTGTGGCTTCCAAACTGTATTGAAGGTGGTAATGAGGGATATTTTCGTTCTGGTATTGGAACAGGCGCTATACAGAATAGAGGACCTATATAGGCGTATATAGGCCCTATATACGCATTTCAGTGCCCCCCTACAAATTTTTGAAAGTAAATTATGATTTTTGATGGAGAGTTGTGAGGCATGTTTACCAAGCAAATATAAATATATAAACAATAAAAAAACTTTCTTAATTAAAAAAAATCAGTCTTCGTCTTCATCTTTAATGTGTTCCAGAGCATCATCTTCTTCTATCATCTCCCTTTGCCAGTTAAGCATACCTTTCCAGAGATGATAAAGTCGGTCTTGTTCAAATTTTCTCCGCCACATGTATTCCGATATGTATACGATGAAAAAAGGGTTCTAGAAGTGCCGAATCTAGATTTATGTCCATGTTTAAATTTTTGCCAAGACCCTTCGACAGTATTTGTATGAGCTCCTGCGTATAGGGTTTTATAAAACATCGTCCGCTGCCAAGTTCCACTCCGCCGAAATACCACTGTTCTTTTACCTACAAATTAGCAATGTTCTCTTTAACTGCACCCCGTATCTTTTAAATATACAGGTAATAATGTGTTTCTTAATATTATAACCATCTTAATTTTTTTTTTAAAGATTAAAGATTGGACCATCCAAAATAATTGAAATAGGGCGCCAGAGAGATGGAATATTGAAACCTATGTCTTCTTCGATTCCATCACTCGAAAATAATTAAAAATGCTACAAAGTGTTACCTTATTGAGCAGATATCAAAATATAATCCAAAAAATGGTTATAAACCTCTCAAACCATCGGCAGACTCAGTGGAGGCAGGGCGGGTTTTTCTTACACAAATTAACTACAACTTTGAACAGAGATAGTTTCTTCTATTAAAGTAAAACATTTAAACTTTTTAAAATTTAATATTCAGAATCAAAATCAAAAGTAACAAGCTTTCGTTAAATCAAAAATGCATTAAAATTATAACACAATTCCATCTTCAAAATTCAGGTTTTGTAAATAATAAACAGATCGTTAATAGAAATTATAAGATTTTACGTTTCGGTTAATTTGATTAATAATCAAACAATTAAAAACCGACGTATAAAATACGCTAATCTTTGCGTAAAAGAATACGTGTCAAGCCGGGCAAAACGGCGTAATAACATCAACACGGAGCTAGTGACAAGGACGAGGCTTGACCCAAGACTGACCGTACAGCTCGCACCGCCAGGTGAACTCCGAACCTTTGGAGTTCATTTAATCTTATCTATCATCACAACATCTAACAAGTCTTCAATTAGACCCCAAATAAAAGAATAAAAATACATAAATTGTAAACAAATAATTCACCACGTTACATCCCCCCCTTACAAGAGGTGAAGCCAGCTTCACTATTCGCTGATTTCGCGACAGTGCTGGAAGTGAAAATCATAGTTGGGAAGGTAGCCATAGAGGAAGTCTTCTTATCGCGAAGCCGTTGACTTCTACGAAGTAGAGGAGCATGTGGCTCATTATCATTAGAATGATCATCAGAAGTAATGTCTGCTGAAGGATCATTGCCGGTTATAGGATGGGATTGTCCAGTGGCATCAGGTAAGGATTCATCAGCCCGTTCAATGTACTTCTTTAAGTTTTGAAACGTGTTGACGTCCAGCAGATGTCCCATCAGGTTTTTCTAACTCGTAGATGGTAGATGAAATTCTTTTTCTAATCAGATAAGGTCCATCATATTTCGCTGCCAACTTTGCGGAGAAATCGTTGGGAGCCGAACTCAAATGATGCGCCCGTTTGAGAACTTTATCACCGACTTTATATTTTACATTACGTCGCGACTTATCGTAATAAGATTTTTGCCTAGCACACGATTTCATTATATTAGACTCGACAAGAGATCTTAATTCGACAAGTTTAGGAAATCTATTAATCCAGGAAGAAGGTGAGGAAGGGGTAACCTGTTTGTCACCAAAGGACCTAGAATAGTAATTAGGAAAATTCAACTCTCGACCAAAATTTAACAAGGCTGGAGAAAAACCAGTAGAGTCATGTTTGGCTGAATTGATGGCGAACATAAATTCATTCAAATGCAGATCCTATTCATTTTGATTCGAACCCACAAATGAGTTAATCATAGTCTTTATCACACGGTTAACCCGTTCTACAGGGTTAGCCTGTGGATGATAAGGTGGAGTATTTTGAAGTTTGATGTCATGCTTGTCAGCAAATGTTTTCATCTCCTTACTAGTATACGGAGTACCATTATCTGATAACAAAGTATTTGGAACACCCCAGTGATAAATGATACTGGATAAAACTTTCAAAATACTAGTAGTGTTGGCTTTACGCAAGGGAGCAAGCTCAACCCATTTAGTAAATAAATCTTGGAAAACGAGAATATAGTAGTGACCATTTTTCGACCTTGGGAATGGTCCCATAAGATCTGTAGCAACAGTGGACCACGGTGTCTCGGGTATGCGAGAACCCATTAAGCCAGCAGCTTTCACTTGCTCTGGTTTATTTTGTTGACATGTAGGACAGCAACGCACATATTTGGATACCGATTGATAGAGTCCAGGCCAGTAATAAGATTTCACTACACGGTCATAGGTTTTGTTGATTCCTAGATGGCCACTTGTAGGGGTGTCGTGACATTCCTGAAGGATAGCGATACGCTTTTCCTCGGGAATGACTAATTTCCATGAGGGAACACCTTCACCTAAGGGGTCATTAAAATCAACACGATGAAAATATAAATTATCATTTTCAATTTTCAAGTCAGGAAAGCGATGAGGTTTCTGTTGACATAACTCCAATTTCTTCAGGAACCACTCATCTTTAGTATTAGAAATTACACACAACTGTTCAGCACACTCAGGAATTCGCGATAACCCATCGGGTAAGGAATTCAATGAGCCTTTACGATAAGTAATGGTGAAATCGAGGTCTTGAAGTTCTAAAGCCCATCTGGCTAATCTTCCACTAGGGTTTTTTAAATTATGAAGCCATCGAAGACTACTGTGGTCAGTAATAACATGGAATTGGTATCCCTCAATATAGGGTCTAAATTTCCGGGTACTCCATATCACCGCAAGGCACTCTTTTTCCGTTACGGAGTACTTACGCTCCGTTGTGGACAAGGTTCGACTCGCGTAACATACAACAACCTCTTTGTCGTTGATGTTTTGCGTCAAAACTGCGCCTATCCCACAATCTGAGGCATCAGTCTGAATAGTAAATGGATAACTAAAATCAGGCCGATTCAACAGGGTAAGAAGTCAAAATATTTTAATATGTTCATAAGATTTTTCTTGATCGTCAGACCACTCCCATTTTTGAGACTTACGAAGCAAGCGAGTAAGGGGCTCAATAATAGTGGAAAAATCTTTTATAAATCGCCGGTACCACGAGATCATACCAATCAGACGTCGAACTTCCTTGACGTTAGAAGGTCGCGGATACTCTAATATAGGAGCAACACGCTCGGGATCGGGCTGAAGTCCTTGTTCGTTTACCAAATATCCCAGATATCTTAGCTGACAGCAGCAAAACTCGCACTTTTCGCGATTGATTTGGAGGCCAGCTTTTCTCAATCTCTCAAGGATGATAGCTAGGTATCTTAGATGATCTTCAAATGACTCAGTCGCAATAATAATATCATCTAAGTACACGAAACAAAATGGTTCTAGGTCAGGGCCAATGATAGAATCCATAAAACGTTGAAAGGAGGCGGGCGCCCCTGTCAACCCATAGCACATTTCTTGATACGAGGCCTACATCTCCCTTCTTTAACCATGACTATAGGTTTGACCACTCACTATGCGAGGGTTCAATAATATCTTCACTAAGAAGACGGTCAACTTCCTTATCAATGGCTTCCTGTATCTTCGGAGAAACTGGATACGACCGCTGGCGAATAGGGGCATGACCACCTACATCAATGTGATGTTCGACCTTAGGGGTAGCACCAGGAACGATAGGTTTAGCCCATTCAGCAGAGAGAAAGTTTTCTAACTCTTTTTCTTGATTAACAGTAAGGGCTCGTATGCCAGCTAAAATAGTTGAGTCATCATTAGGTTGAGAAAAATTAAATATCTCATCTGGCTTATCTGAAAACCACCACGCATGTTGGTATGGACTTAACATAATTTCCATCAGACTGATAGCGTCCATGCCTAAGATGCAAGGGACTTGAAGAGTATTCAGAAGCCAAAAACATATGGTAAAAGTTTTACTCTCAAGGGCAAACTGGATTTCAACTTGTTGATTAACAATTTCCGTACCTCCATTAGCCATCTGAACGGAGAGGGGTGAACAATCAACAAACTGCAAGTTATATTCCTTCAGGAGATGTAAACCCTCACGACTTATATAAGATAAGCAGGATCCAGTATCCAACAAGGCAGGAACTGTAGTCTCTTTGACTAGGAGAGAGACATACATCCTCTTTTTAAAGTTACCTACTTTAGAATCATCATTGTTATTATAGGGTTTTGGAGAAACCGGGTTCAAAGTCAAATTATCAGTGGTAGTAACTACATCAGCAACAGGGCTTGGTTTCGTTGAGTCCTGAGACGGCCCTTGTCCAGGACTCATAGACCGTTTCCCGGGTTACAGGAAGTACAAGACCTAATAGTTACATTTTTAGTTCCACACTTAAAGCAAAATCTACCCTTACGTTTTTGAGGGCAGCTTTTATAATCATGAGTTGTTTCCGAGCAATTAAAACATTTAAGTGAGAGAGCATTAGGCACTTCAGGTTTTGTTTTATCATTTTTGGAACTAACCATATTAATATTTGAATGAGATTTAGACTGGTTTCTATCACTGGAATGTTTAGATGAGTGACCCTTTGACTTATGCTCATAAGCCGCATCAGGCACCAGACTATTCTCTTTAGAAGGAGGAGGACGAAATTGTCTCTTCCTTTCATCAATCAGTTCTAATTCACGACCCAACTTAATTAATTCAGGGATCGTGGTGAAATCCGACTGTTTAATGTAATAATGATATTTAGGGAGCATATTCCTATATATACGTCTCAGTTGTTGTTCTTGAGAAGGTTTAGGGTTCATACGACTCATAAGAGTACAAAGGCTAATAATAAAGTCAGATAGACTTTCCTTTTCCCCTTGTGTACGGTTCCTTATTTCTTCTTCAAGTAGATCTTGATAATTAACAGGCAAAAACATGGCATTAAAATCACGAACAAAAGTGGACCATGTGTTCCAGTTAGGTCGGTTAAGACGATACCAACTGAGAGCATGCCCATCAAGAAGTTCAGGGAGGCACAACAAAAGATCTTCTTCTGATATGTTATATGCCAACCTTCTTTCTTCAATACGCTGAAGAAAGTCATCCGCTGTCAGTCGTTTAGTGTTAGAAAATTTAAAACCCCATTTTCTAACAACTTCCATAGGTATAATGTTCCTAGTGTACACAACCCTAGCACCAGCACCTTCTTCAGAATCAGACATATTGTTAACGTAGTCTACCAAACGTTTTCTTAACTCACGAACACCACCTTCAGTATTGAGGGAGTATTCTCTTAAGTTTTTCAATAAGAGCAGGTTTCCTAAGTCGATAAATCCAAGTAGTAGTAGCACGCTGACCAGGTTCACGTTGGCCAGGTACAAGTTGAACAGGTTCAGGTTCAAAATATCCTTCCCCTAAGCCTAAGTCCGACATTAATTATCATATAACTTATTAATAAGTCATTAAGTTTAAAACAAAATAAAAGAAATGAAAGATAATACTTTAAAAAGATTACTAATATAAGTAAATTTTCCTCAATAATTTGTCCCTTGACTGCAGTTTTTATAAGTCCACAATTTAAAGCAAAGTGAGATTTTAAAACTAGACCAAAGGCAACTAACAGACAGATTAGGAATAAGGTAAGGTAAAGCAGGGTAAAAAATAATAAAATAACCAAATCTTCGGCTCCAGGGGGCTCTCAGGAGTACAAATTAAGAAAAATGGCCCACGGAAAACAAAAAAAATAATAAGAAAGGATTATAATAGATTTCAACTTCGAAAATAAACTAATATAACTTTCGCAAAAATTAATCAAAAATTTGAGTAAATTAAAAACCAAAATTTCACTTAAGAACAACGATAAGAAACTAATAATTTTAAACTAAGTTTTAGACTCAATAAAATATTTGTAAATGAATCCAAATTTACTATGTGTAGGATTAGAAGGGTACAACTATTTTCCACTATAATCGTTTAAAAGAAAATATGAATCCATAAAACGAAAATCATAAAAAGATTAAATAAGGGAACACGACCGAATAAATCACCGACCGACGGACGCAACGACACCGACGGAAGTTTTAGGTCTAAGGATTATATAGAAACTATAATCCAATAATCACTCCACTTTCAATAAAACTTTTCATAAAAATAAAATTAATTTTATACCGAAAAATACTTCACAAAGTATTATAAGAACATAATAATAACTTATTGTTAAATAATAAAAAGTCCCAATAAAAGTCATAAAAGTTTTCATACAAAAGGTAGTTCAGGTAAAAATAATTCACATAAATATTCCTCAAAAAAAATATTCACTATTCACACAAAATAGTTCACATAAAATTCCACAACATAGTCTCTAATAATACACTTATTAATAATAAAATGTATTTGAAGAAAATATTTTTTTAAATAATTGTTTTTATTTAATTGTTAATCGAGGATAAACATTTTCGATTTTACCCCCATAAAATGTCACTCAAATTTATTGTTCATAAGAATAAATGTCCAACACTCATTAAATTTATTTATTATTAACTAATATTTATTAATAATTTTATTTATTTTCAAGTCCAAATTTAAACATTTTAGACTCATAAATGCACATTTAATTTTTACGTTCAAAGTAACCATAAGGCCCCACGTTGGGCGCCACTTTTTATAACCATCTTAATTTTTTTTGTTAAAGATTAAAGATTGGACCATCCAAAATAATTGAAATAGGGCGCCAGAGAGATGGAATATTGAAACCTATGTCTTCTTCGATTCCATCACTCGAAAATAATTAAAAATGCTACAAAGTGTTACCTTATTGAGCAGATATCAAAATATAATCCAAAAAATGGTTATAAACCTCTCAAACCATCGGCAGACTCAGTGGAGGCAGGGCGGGTTTTTCTTACCCAAATTAACTACAACTTTGAACAGAGATAGTTTCTTCTATTAAAGTAAAACATTTAAACTTTTTAAAATTTAATATTCAGAATCAAAATCAAAAGTAACAAGCTTTCGTTAAATCAAAAATGCATTAAAATTATAACACAATTCATCTTCAAAATTCAGGTTTTGTAAATAATAACAGATCTTAATAGAAATTATAAGATTTACGTTTCGGTTAATTTGATTAATAATCAAACAATTAAAAACCGACGTATAAAATACGCTAATCTTTGCGTAAAAGAATACGTGTCAAGCCGGGCAAAACGGCGTAATAACATCAACACGGAGCTAGTGACAAGGACGAGGCTTGACCCAAGACTGACCGTACAGCTCGCACCGCCAGGTGAACTCCGAACCTTTGGAGTTCATTTAATCTTATCTATCATCACAACATCTAACAAGTCTTCAATTAGACCCCAAATAAAAGAATAAAAATACATAAATTGTAAACAAATAATTCACCACGTTACAATATGTGATGAAATATGTAATTGTTACCTGTTTTGATTGTTATCTGATTTATCCTTTGTTGTATTTCCGTTTAGTAAGCACAGTTTCATCAATTTCCACAACCACTCCAGGACCACCTATCCTGACTGGGTTGTGAAGACTGAATCTATTTTTCTAATACAACAAAAAATGACAATTATTTTAACCTGTTTGTCAGGAAAAAATAAATAAATAAAAATATAAAATAAATAATAAAAAAAAAATAATAAAAATAAATAAATAAAAATAATAAATAAAAAATAAATAAATAAAAATAAATAAATAATAAATCAAATTCAGTCTTCGCTCCGCGACACTCCACAGCCAAGAAGTTCATCTGCTGCTGTTTCCAGGGGTATCAGCCTGCAAATGGGCCGGGTTAAGATTTTTCCTTCTGGAGTTCTGACTTCGGCAGAGCGAATTTCGTTGTCTCTGCTGATGTGAAGTTTCGTTATTACACCTGTTCTCCATTTTTGTCGTGGACAGTTGTCGTCTGCGATATGTGCGACGTCACCAACCTGCGGTATACGCAGCTCTCCACTCTTTTCATTCAGAGCCTTATATCCATTTTCTTGAACGTTTCTTAAAAATTCAAGATTTTCGAGAGCTGTCATTTGATTGCTTTTATCTATGAAGTGAAGAAAAGCAACTTCATGTGGTACGTAATCATGTTTTCTCTCGCTAACATGACGATAAAACTTGCTCGGGGCCCTTTCGTGCTCAAAATATCTGGTGGAAAAAGCCCTTCCAGTTTGGCCGACATAAACACTTGCGCAGGTACCGCATTTAACTGCATAAACTCCGTTTTTGTTATATGGTGATGTTTTATCTTTGTAGCTGCATAATATGTTACGTATGCATGAGGTGTTGTTAAAAGCAACATTGAAGCCATTCCTTCTTAAAATGCAAGAAATTGTTTCCGAAACAGAGCCTATATAAGGTATACTTCGCCAAGAGCCTGTTACCTTAGAGTCAGGATTCGGGATTCAATATTTTATATTGAAATTTGTTCTTATTTCTAGTAATATTTAGGTCTAAATAATTAATGGAACCTTCTATTTCAACCTCATAAGTAAATTGAATACCTGTATAACATGAATTCAGGTACTTAACAAATTTTATCAGGTTATCCATACCACCAAGCCACACACAGAATACGTCATCAACATACCTGACCCACGCTTTTATAAATTGACGTAATGTATTAGAATGGTGTTGAACAAACTCGATGAAAAAGCGGTCCAGAAAAAGCTCAGCACACAATCCTGATAGTGGAGCACCCATGGCAAGACCTTTGCGACCTTCATAATATTCACCACAAAAAGTAAAATAATTTTGTTGGAGACAAGTGTAAACTAAGTCCAAAATTTCTTCTCTGACCTGAACCTCTACGTTAGCCCTAGCTAATTCTCTTTTGAGCAATGGTAAACAAACATCAGGTGGAATACTTGTAAATAAATCAACAATGTCAAAAGACACTAAAATAGCATGATCCGGAACCATAAAATTACTAAATTTCTCACAAAACGCTTTGGTGTTTTTAATAGAATCTTGGATATAAGGCTCTGAATGAAAAGAGTGAGAGTGTGGGAGCCTCTGTGGTAAGGTCTATGGTGGGGGCGCCACGATCTTCAGTCTTGTACATGCCTTGGCCTCAGAAACCGGCTAAAAAGTAATCTAGACTCATCTCACCGGTAATTTATTTCCCTCTTGTTTCATTTATTTTATACGTTTTTTTTGTACATTTTTGTTTTGTTATTTTAGTTTTTGACTTCTTATTTTTTATTCTTCTAATTTATTGGGTTCTAGGCACTGATAATGACCGTTCAGGTTGAAAGCTGGCTTTGTTTAATAATAATAAATCATCTGTGGAAAGACAAACTTTATTATTATTTATAAGCTTATTCCACATCTCAGTATTTATCGGATTTATGACATAATTATGACATATCTATCATATCTCCTCCTCTATTAAAGTTGGCCAAAGTTGGTCTATGTGTTTCCTACAAAGTTCTACACTATCCAGCTTCATTTTGTAAATAACCGACCCTTCTTTGCCCACTATCATTCCAAACGACCATTTATTCTTTTTACCAAACTCTCTTACTTGCACTCTCTCTCCTACCTTTATACATCTGTTCACTTTTGTCTCTACATAGCCTATTCTTTCCTACTGAGGTTTCATTAGATGTAATTTAGTTCTTACCTCTCGCCCCATCATTAAGGTGTAAGGCAATTTTCCTGTGACTGCGGATGGTGCATTGCGCAGCTAGGCTAGGATACTCTTGAGTTTTTCCTCTACTGTCCCACTGTCCATTGTTTTAAGAAGCTTCTTTATTGTCTGCACTGCTCTTTCGGCCATACCGTTAGATTTAGGGTGATATAACGCAATGGTCCTGTGGCTAATACCGTTTGTCCTTAAAAACTCTTACAACTTTGTAGCTACGAATTGTGGTCCATTATCAGATAGGGAGTCCAAAGGTGTCAAATAGGTTGGAAAGTTTACTAATGCACCATGGCGCTGTTGTGATTTTGGTTGGTATTACCTAAATCCATTTAGAGTATGCGTCCACAATGAAGAAGTAATCTTGTCAGATGCTGTGTGGAGTCCTACTTCGTCAATTATGTGTCCAAGGTATTTAATTGATTTTTCAAAGAATTTACACTTCTTCTTAATTAGTTTTAGGTTGTAAGTTTTTAATTGTTTGAATACTAGTTGTAAACGTCGTAAAACTTCGTCTTCTGTCGCCCCATGTACGATGATGTCATCAAACAAAAAGCTTACACCAGGAATGCCCTGTAGCACCCAGTCCATAAGACGGTTCCACAATTGAGGAGCAGTTTTCACCCCAAACATTAACCAGCTTCTTGTTTTTTTTTTTTTTTTTTTTTTTTTTTTTTTTAACATATTTTATTGATTAATACAACAACAATTATGATTGTTACAAGTATTAGAGTTAAATGGTTTTAGTGGCTTGAGAGACTTGTTAGAGAAACAATCCAGTGATTGCACTCAGGCGGGAGTAATTAAGCTAGTCAAAATATAGTGGTAAATAGATAAATAATAATAATAAAAATAAAAATAAATAAAAAATAAATAAATAAAAAATAAATAAATAATAAAAATAAAAAAAAATAAAAAAATATGAAAGATAAGATAGGGAGCATATAACCTAAAGAGCCTGCAGCCTCTGACAGCTAAGGTCTCAATAAGAGGCTATTCATAGCCACAGCTTTTTAGCTGGGGGAGGCTGCAGTACCCTTAGGGGGAGGCGGTATTATAGCGGGTTTAATTGATCTCTGGGCCACTGCCGTCTCAGACGTCTGACAGGATTGTCCGGAAGGGTTTCAGAGGAAAGGAGTTGTACAAGAGGATTGGGATGATCGATAAGGGATTCATGGAATTTTTGATAACGGGATTTGGAGAGGTCTCTGACAAATGGGACATTGAGGTCATTATGGATGGTAAGGTTTGAAACATAGAATGGAGCATTGGTGATTTTCCTTAGGATTTTTGACTGGAGGTTTGGAGGCGTTGAGAGTTGGAAGGCTTGGTGCTACCCCACACTTCTAGACCATAGGCCCACGCGGGTTTTAGGACTACATTATAAATTCGAAGCTTGTTGCTCAGTGCCTATGGTCTAAAAGACGCAGCAAGAACTTGTCTTGTAACGTCAGTACGTTTAATTTTAGTGTAGCTGCCAGTTCAATCGTCTGTCAAGCCAAGATATCGGACGGAGGATGATTGAGGAATGAGAACTTGATTGAGGGTGACTGGAGGACAAGTAAAATACGGGCGAAAGTGACGTGTTCCATTCCTCATTTCCTCAAGGCTCTAAAAGGAGGTAGTTTTGGGTGATATCAGAAGCAATTATGTGAACTGAAAGGATAGCTTTATCATCGGCAAAGGTTCCAAGGATTGTTGATGGTGATCTGGGATATCATGGGTATAAAAAGAATACAGGACTGGTCCTAAAATACTGCCTTGAGGGACTCCTGCCTTAACAGCATAGATTGATGAAAATGACGATCCATAACTGACCCGAAAGTATCTATCTGCAAGGAAGGACTTTAGAATAAGGAAGTAAGTAAAGGGAATGACGCCCTTGAGTTTCCAAAGTAAGCCAGCATGCCAAACTCTATCAAAGGCCTGAGCCTCGTCAAGAAAGACCGCTGAACAGTACTTTTTTCTCTCAAGGAGGAGGCAATGACATCGACAAGTCGGTGGCATGTTGGATAGTGGAATGATGGGATCTGAATCCAAATTGGTGGTTGGGAAGATATTGATTGAGTATAGGGAGTCGACGAAGTAGGAGCTTTTCAAGGACTTTACCCATGACGGGTAGGAGACTAATAGGTCGGTAGGATGAAGGAAGATGAGCTGGTTTGGAGGGTTTTGGTATCATAATAATAGTTGCGAACTTCCATTGGGTGGGGAAGTGGGTAGTTCTAAGGACTGAGTTGAAAATATAGGTTAAGAAAAGGATTCCTTTTTTGGAAGGTGTTTTAGGATTTCAGAAGTTATTAGGTCGTAACCGGGGGATTTACGAGGTTTGAGGTGTTTAATGGTGTACATAATATCAGAGGGATTAAAGGCTTTAGGTGGGGGTGATAGTTGGAGTGGTGAAAGGAGATCTTCATTAATCTTTTCGCTATGGTGTGGATCTTAACCAGCTTCTTGTAGACGCGTAATAAACATGTGTTGCTGTACCCAGAAACTGGGTTTAGGATCAAGATTATCTTTTAATATAGTTATCACTTCTTCATATCTCTTGTCCCTCGGATCCTCTGGTGCACATAAATCGAATATTTTTTGATGAATGCCTAGGCATTTAGAAGCGATAAGTTCTTTATATCATCTTCTGTTTGTCCTTTTCTTTCTGTCACAGGAGAACAGTCTCCTCTTCTTGATACGGTATAAAGTTCATGTTGAGGTTTGCCACCTTCTTACTCTCATTATTTGGTGCATCATATTTAACTTCCTTACCCATTTTACGTATCCTAAGTGCCAACTGTTTTGTTTCTAAGTACACTTCTTCCGTTTGAATAAAATCTGTTTCATCTTGCCAATCGGATATTTCTATATTTCCTTATTAAATTGCACCAGCTTACACCAGAGATCTTCCAAATGTGCCTCTCTAACTTCACATTCCTCTATGGTAACAATTTTATTTTTAAAATATTTATTATTTCTTAAAATTTTATTTCTCCCTTGGTTTCTAATTGTATACTCTGAGGACCAGCGAAGCGAGTCTGAAGTAGAGAGAAAAAGCTTAGCGAATCCGATGTGGTGAGGAAAAGTCCCGAGGTACCCTGTACCCGATTTATTATCCTTTCTATCGTGTAGAGATCTAGTCTCTTTTAAGTAGCGCCAAATTTAATTTTATTTCCCCGTAAGTATATCGTCATCCCTAATAAACTTGCATAAAATATAAGTTTTGCACATGTTATAGCATAGTTTTTAAATTAAATATTAGTATGAAGACGTTCAGCTGTATCCCTTTTAACTTATTTTTAATGTAGATAGTCCAAGAACGGGATAATAAAAAATTAAATTAATGTGGCGACGTTTCGGCCAAGGTGGCTATAATCATGCCTAAAAAGTAATATATTTAATTAACAAAAATACAACCAAAAATATATTTAAAGAATTAGAACTACTCAACTAAACAAAATATATTTTGCTTGGAAACCTGGCCACATTAATTTAAATTTTTTTACTCCATTCTTGGACTATCAACATTAAAAACTAAAACATTAACAAGTTTAATTATTACATTTCTCTTCTAATTAATACTTGTATTCAATAATATCAATGAATAGAATCAATTAAAACCTACATTTTTAAACGTTAAGCAGTACTATTATGAGCATAAGTTTACATCAGAGATGTTAATGCATTCTAACGGCCATGTTTTAAACTAATACTTGTTAAGATTATCGTTCAAATAAAGGCCACCAGATGTCAGATAAAGCCTAATTGTTCTTATAACATTTTCAAATTGATAAATTCCAAGTTTAATTAAAAGTCCTATTTTTATTATAACAAATTCGGGTATGGGGTACCTCGGAACTTTTCCTCATCACGTCGGATTCGCTGAACTCATCAGAACATACAATTCGATACATTTATTTTGTCACTCATCTTCGGATTCGAGTAAACATATTAATTTCATTATCAGCAGTCACACATCCAGGCATTGACTCCGCTCAATGCTGATTAACTTTTATGTTCCAACAAAAATCATGGATATACTTGTTGTGTTAAACAAAACATGGTGTACTTATTTATTACGTACAAAAATACACTTGTACCGAATTTCAACTTAATTGGATTATTTTCAAAAGAACGTACACAACCCTTTTAATAAAAATTGATCTGATGTTGATAATGAGATATAACATGGCACATATGTAAGTCTTATACATAGCCACATGCGTGTAATATCTCATTCTGATCGCATCTAACAAAGTCTGTTACGCCCTGTAGAAATAATGCAAAAAATTCCAATCCCATAAGCATTTTTCCTTTAAAAATTGAATAAAATCTGTGTTGAAATATAAAGGCTTATTCAGCTTTTTTATAGGCTGTAGCTGTAAATGTGTCACAACACATCATTCAAACTGGCTTTTACAAAACAGATTCTATTATATTTTATTACTTTATTTGTTATTAGCTACAAACCGACCTACAAACAAGCTTTGTATTGTAAAACGGAATCCTCAGGTAACTTTCTGGGAATCATCTTGAATTGGTTACAATGCGTCACTTGTAACTAAATTCCAGACGAAGCAATATAAGTGACGCTACACCTATACCTCGTGGGATTAGGATGTTGTGTTGAAAAACATATCATTTGGTGTTTTGTTGACGAGAAGACTGTCTTTCTTATTGCAAAGCAGTTTTCAAGACGTTTTTCCTAGAAAATACATTAATTAATTTTCAAACTGCAGGCTAGCTTTTAGAGTACATTATAAGTTTCGCATTCCTAACAATGAAAGGAATAGTTCAATGATGTTTAACGTGTGGAATAAACCACTGAGTTCCATACAACTTGTTTATGAAATTTACTTCAAATACACCGCAAACATGGATTCGAAAAATTCTTCTCCGTGACTCCTTTGCAGAGAGTTTGTTAATTCTAATCAGTATTTGTTGCCAGTTTGAGTTCTTGTGGTTTATCGAATACGCTTTTTTAATTAACTTTTCAATAGTTACTAAATAAATAATTATGTAAAAGTGGGTGATAGTGACTGTTGTTATAAAGAAATACACCTCCTGAAATGAAGACACGCCACAAACGATTTGATACCGGCAAAATCTAAAGCCAGTTCATAATGTAGTTACTTATTATTGTGTATATTTAAAAAAAATCAAAAATGAAGTACGGTACTTGACGTGCTAGAAAAACGTCTACGAATTACTTCTGTTACAACCCTGATGATTGTACCCTTATTGTGGTGTTTCAATTTCCGCTTTACTTGAGCTGCAAATCCACACTCGCATACAAAGTTCCGTTTGAACAAAGTACCGTAGTTCGCATTTTGATATGTAGAACGTGACATCTTTTTTTTATCAAATTGGGTACTCTGCCATTTTAGACATAAAAATTTAGGTGTCCTGCCTTTTTACAATGTATGCGAATTCTGTTAGTTATAAAGCAAGGCGTTTTTTTATGATTTGACAACATTTTAATTTGAAAATGTGAAATTTCAAAATGACCGGTCACTTATCTTTACTTATTTTTCTATATTGTTTAAATAGAGTACTAATTAGTCCTACAGTTCTGCAGCTCATTTTTTTTAATTAATATCAACTCGGATGAGTAGGGCATGTATATGCATAACTATGAAGTAATAATATTCAATTATGTTTAAAATAACACAAGTGCCACGTGTTTTAAGCAGCAGTTAACTATTATGTCGTACCTTATTTATATCTTTTACTCCTATGAAGTCAAATTCGAATTAATTAATCACATAATTTATATATTACATGAGTGTAATCAAGGTTTCGTAATGAATGACATTAAAAATGAAAATAGGTTGCTGGGTACCTCAGTACTTTTCTTAGCAATATCGGACTTGCTTCACTCGTCGCTCGTCCTCAGAGTGTCATCCAATCTTCAGGAAGGTGGCATTACTTCAGTCTCGCAGCGCTCATTCTCAGAATAAAATAGTTATCCAAAGTCTATTGTTTTACAACTTTGGACTCGTTTTGCTTGTCCTAAGAATGTCATGATCATCCAACGCCAAAGCTGGTATTTTTTCTCCCTTTAGTAAAGAAGATATATTATTTCCTGATGTATGTAACGACATATCATGCGAGATGAATCTTCTGTTTATTTATATATCTTAAAAGGCTAAATAATAATTTTTATATACAGCT
Source organism: Microvelia longipes (assembly GCA_018340805.1). Lineage (NCBI taxonomy): Eukaryota > Metazoa > Arthropoda > Insecta > Hemiptera > Veliidae > Microvelia > Microvelia longipes. Next base: position 33,161,455 of record JACMZG010000008.1, on the reverse strand, counting down.
GCAAAATTGGTCATTACCGAACTGTTTTTAAGCTGCAAAATGTCATTTTGCCTACGTTGTCAACAAAATATTTAAAAACAGTACGGGAAAATTGCTTGGTAATACAAAACCTCCTAGGGAGTTATGGTACATTTAAATACAATGGTAAAAAAGTCAAAACTCCCTAGGTGGTTATTATGTTGCAGGTTATTAAGTAAATTTTAGTGTTTGTCACTTTGTCAGCAATGATTCTTTGAGCTGGTTTTTTATAATTTTTTAATAATATCACAATATATTACAGTATAATAATTATTATTAATACAAGTATTACATTTTTTACGAAAAAAATTATAATATAATTAAAAAAAATAAAGTTGGCAACCCTGACATCTACGGCTTGTTTTAATTTTTTACCATGAGTTGCCGAATTTGTGTCATCGTTTTTATTTAATTTTTTGTTCATTTCCTTTGTTTAAATAAAGACAGTAGGTTATATAAAACGTATATAACTTTTATAAACAAATGAAAAGTTGCTAATAATCATAATGAATCAGATAAATAATAAGGAGAATGGACATAGAAACATTGTTGACACTGATGAATTATTGGACCACACGCCACCTGATATTTTAAGTATTGCATCAACTTTAAAACAGTCTTTACTGCCAGCAAAATCTCGCAGTAAGCATTTAAAAACTTATAATGTATTCAAAGATTGGTGTCAGTCAATTGTATTTTTTTCACAAAGATTACACGTTATATTTATAATAATTAACTCTTGTATATTTTTTTCTGTCGTAAGTAGATAAAATAATGTATGCTATTATGCTGCAAAGGAAACATTGCTGCATCGGCTCCGCCTCTGCAGGCAAATCACCATTTGCCAGACTCGGGTTCGCCTTGTCAGTCAAATGGGTTAATTACCAGCCTCGGCTTGTGATTCGGCAGGTAATTTCAAAAGCCTGCCCTCGCCTTCGGCTCGGGGGCTAATTTATAAAACTCGTCTGCAAAATTTATTTTGCTACCTAGTAGAATATACTATCGTTTTGTAGTCCAATACCTGTAACAAGTATTTTTATGTTTTGTTCTTCCTGAGATACTTCTTACTGTTGAAATGTAGCTGCGAGATCCGACTGTGTATTGTTTAAAAATTAGTAATTTTTTTAAATTTGATATCTTATAAATTTAATAAATTCGTGCCAAAAGTGTTCGTCTAAAAGTAAATTTTTATTATTTGAAGGAGGCTATGAAAATCCTTGACTAGTCCATAGTATCATGAACGAGCACCTTATGTTATCAAGCAAAGGACAAGTAAACAGTACATGATCAGACGTCTGTTGGCTTGTAATGTCGCAACTACATTCTGCAATTGATAATAGATTAAACCTCTTCAAGTTGCTATGCTTTTTACCATGCCCTGTTATAGTCATCGTCAACTTATAGCTCTCATTCCATGGCCCATGCTTAAGTGTTTGAGAATATTTGGGAAATACTCTCTTGTGAGGCGTCCAGTAGTAGATCTTTCCCATTCAAGTTGCCAGGATGATATGGCTCCTCTTTGTCTACTGATCCACTCTACTCTTCTAAGCGGGATCTTATTGTATGATATAAGTAAGGATTGGTCCAAAGCTGCAAATTTGGCAAGTTTATCTGCCTCTTCATTACCTGCATACCTATATGGCTTTTGACTCATGAAAAGTCAACATCAATCTCACTTAGTTTGACCTTACAGATATTTCTATTTTCTGCTAGCATAGGAGTCTTGATACTGTAATTGTTATAGAGTACTCTATAACAGTAGTATAACAGTACTTTATAACTCTAGTATACTCTATATGATAATAGAGTAGCTTGGCTATCTGTTTTCATGGTTAATCTTTTTATTGTTTTATGATCTTGTTGATCCAACCAATTTAGTGCCTTTAAAATAGCCAGTTGTTCTGCTTGACTGTTTGAGCATTCTCAATTTAGTTTGAATAAACTAAAAAACACAAAGATTACACGTTATATTTATAATAATTAACTCTTGTATATTTTTTTCTGTCGTAAGTAGATAAAATAATATATGCTATTATGCTGCAAAGGAAACATTGCTGCATCGGTGTAAACTACAAAAGCGCATCCAACACCATCTTCGCCTTTGCTTCTGTCTGTGTAGATTGCATAGTTGTTGTTTGAATCCAATATATTTTTTACTATTATAAAATTAGAAGTTGTTGCTGGATGAGGCAAGTTCTAAAGGGTATATTCTTGTTTCCAAAACGTCACAATTTATAATACAATAAAATTATCTTTCATTTCTAAATCCAAACTGACTTTATTGGTCATAATTTGACAAATGTCATTATTTTTAACATCCTCCGAACCCGAATAGATGGAACTGAACTGGATTATCTTATGATATTTCAATTATATTATTTTTTTAACACAACTATCTTAGTAGCAACAAAATAAGTCAATAAAAACTTGACCAATACAAAATAAACAAAGTAACCAACAAAAATTTGACCAAAACAAATGACCATAACATTAACAAAAACAAGCATTTAGGTTTAGATTATTTGCCTTTTCCTTGCGTTGAGGTAACTGAGGACACGTAATAACATAATGTAGTTTCTTACAAAGCAGACATCTTGGAGGTGATTATGAACCATAATAACATCTATTCTTTTTCATTATATCTCTTTTGTCATTTAAACTACTACCTCTACCAGTCTTAGCTAGAATGATTTTTCCCACAAAAAATACAAACAGGTTTAACCAATGGACTAATCTTTGGGGTTGGTTTATTAGTATTGTAATAATTTTTTGATGAACGGCATCATATAACTCTGAAAGACTTCTTTTATTTTTATTCATTACTCCGTCTAATATAATGCTAATAATTTCTCTTAATTTTCTATTAACATCTCATCTTTAGCTAAACGCTATTTTATCAAATTTAACACTTTAGAAAAACTATTACTGACCCTAAACATACTTTCGACTAAATACCTTGCTTTTCAAGTGGTTAACTGCTTAAAATATTCATATTTATCTTCGTCGTCCATTTTCTTATCCTCCGCAATTTTCCTAAATTGACCCCAGAATTGCAACCAGTTTTTCACCTCTCCGTCAAATTTGTCCCATTGAATAACTGGCAATTTTATTTTCTTCGTACTACAGCTATGAAATTCTCCATTCTTTGTTTTCAAAGAATCTAACACATTTAAATATTTCTCTATATAACATTCTTTCATTTCCTATTCGGAATCTCAGTCAACAACCTCTGCTTCTGTTGCATTCAACATCATTTCCTTCCTTATGGCTTCATCAATCTTTTCTAATCTGTCTATTTTATTTGTTAAAACCATTTCGGATACAATTATTCTCTTATCTGAATTCCTTTTTTCAATATAATTAACAATATATTTTCTTAAAATATTTCTTTCCTTCTTTAATTTTTTTTTGTTCTCCATTTTGCTTCAATTTAACTTTAATTCACTACACTGTATACAATTTACTTCAACTATCCCCACGGTCGCCACTTGTTCGGAAAACTATAATACAATACAATTCTCTTTCAATATAATTTTACAAATGTCATTATTTTTAACACCATGCGTAAATGTATAAAGATTAACTATTTGTTCTATTTTTTTTACAAAAAGGTATTATTCCTACTATAACGCAAGCAGCTTGGAATGAAATTGTTCTTTAACTTCTTATGACTCTAATTACCATTATCCTTTGTACAGCATTATCCTTTGTACAGAGTTTAATTTACATATATTTCGCCGGTCGGTTGACGTCTAAAAAAGATCATCTGTGCTCGTCTTCTCACGATGCTTTGGAGTATCGAATCGAGAACATGACCGGCACGTACTCTTCGTTCTTTTCTATTTCTCTCCATGCGAATTTTGTGAGTTTAAAATTTATATTATATTGAATCGTGGTTGTTTTAAATTGCCTACATCTGACTTGTGATGTTACAGGACAGAAAGCTCCATGATAAATAACTTGAAGTGCTCCTGATCCTATTCCCCATGTAATTTTTGCTGAATGATATAATAAATTTACATAACCTAAAATTTTTATTTTATCTGAATAATATGCTGGTTCCATAGTTATTGGTTAAGATGGCTCCTAGATATTTTAGAAACAAGACTCATTGAATTCTATACCCATTTAACGTTATATTCATATTTTGTTTCTTGTGTCTTCTCGTTCTGTGTAAATATTAAGATTTCGTTTCATTAAATTTTAATTTGTTAGCACATTGAAATTGGCAGCATTAAAAACACCATTTAACAAGAATGTGGTCATCGCATTCACAAATACTCCACATAATTTTGATTTTACAATTTAGCTGTTTTTTCCTAGGAGAGGAAAGATTTCTATAATTATGTTCCTACACTTAAACTTCTTGTTGTTAATGATAATTGTTGGCTTTATGATCTCTTGTTATAATGTTTGTATTTTGATATTTTAGAATAGATACTAAATTATCTAATGTTACCTCTTCTAGGATATTGTATATTATGATGCGAGGCAAAGACTTTTTAAAAATGTCAGTAGCAAATTTAGGAGTGCTATTGAGTTTATTAAAGCTAATATTACGTCAGTCTCGCTGCGCTTGACCTCAAATTTGAGTGGTTATCCAATATCTAGGTTGTTCGACTTTGAACTCGTTTTGTACGTCCTCAGATTCTCATTATTATCTTAAGATTAAGGCTTTACGATAGTTATTGTCAGTAGCGTAAGTGACACTTTTCTAATTTCCTTCGTTAAACATCGCATGTAGCCGGGTACTAGGGGTCTGGCAGTCTGCTTTCTAGACTGTTTAGTTATGAAGCGGTCTGTCTGGGCAGACCGCCCTGTAACTAGGGTTGCTAGTTACATACGTTGTCATTCCATAATGTACAGCAGGAATTTCTTATTGTTGTTGCGCTTCCGCACTGTTGCACCTCAGGCTCTTCTACCAGGGTTCACAATCTCACCGCTTGTGCTTGCTTACCGCTAACTATGTAATTTAATTGTTTATAAATTATTAATTATCTATTTTGAGTCTATTTGGTGTTTTTATGTGATTATTATCTGCAAATCACCCGTCTATCTTTATGGATCTAAGATGGACTGTGGGTCTCGGAGTGACATATATAGGCTTATGCTAATCTCAAAATCTTATTCCCTTTAGGAAAGTATGCCACTGTATTTCAGGTAAAAATATTTGGTATTAATAAAAAATATTGGAAAGAATCCAAATCAGACATCTATAAATATTTTTACTGACAGCTAAGCTGCCATTAAAGCTCTTGGTTCATACAAAGTCAACTAAGCTAAAAAGCTAAAGTTACTCTAAGCTTGTCTGGGAGTGCTTACAAAACCTTGTGACCTTGTCAGAAGGTTAACAATGATTTTGAAACTTAACAATTATGTTGCAATCAGATGAGTTCCTGGCCATAAGGGAATTGAAGGAAATAAGCAAGCAGACATCCTTGCAAAAAGGGGTCTGAGACCACTCCTGTGGGCCCTAATCCCTTAATTGCCATACTCAAAACTATAGCCAGAGGTGTAATTAAAGACCGGCTCTTATCCAATCATCTGCACCACTTGAACAAATCCTCTGGCATTAGGCACAGTAAACTTATGCTAAAAGGACCCAGTCCCAAAGTAACTAAGGATCTCCTCAGTCTAAGCAGAAAGGACCTTAGAACAGTAATTGGAGTACTGACTGGCCAATGTCATCTCCGAAAAGACCTCCATACCATTGGTATCTGCAAATATAATCAAGTATGGAGGCTTTGTGAATCGGAAACCGAAACTGCCTCTCACATTCTTCTGAGATTTGAAGCCTTTCAAATATCCTCTAACTTTGGTAGCTGCAATCTCACTAAGTTTGACTCTACCAAAGAATTATTGGTCAAAAAGATCCTAAACCTAGTCCGGGAAAAAGGATTATTCTGACTTGGACCAATGGAGGGGATAGTACAATAGACCTCGCAGTGCAAATGGGGTCTATCCTCGACTTCATTCCCAATAATTAATAATAATCGTAATAAAAATCTGAAGACGAACGATAAGCGATCTAGGTCGAAAAAAATCCGAGGGACCTCGTTCCCGATTTTTTAATGTATTTGCAATTCGTTTGAGCTTAGTTGCTTTGATAAAGATAAATGCGAAGAGAGGGCCCTGCTTAAACAATAATATCTGAAAGGACGACTATTAGGGCATAAAGTTTTCAAATTGAGGTATTCTAATGTCTGTTATTAACAGCGAAGTTCTAGACACTAGAAATGTAATGTCACATTCCACTACCCCACTAAGGGTTATTTGATCCGCAGGGAAGACGTAATTACTGAATATCTGCATAATCGAATACGACGTATATAAAAGGGGAAATATTAATGCTACAACGACTACAACTTTATATTTTACTTTTCTTTGATTTGTTGAGAAATAATAGACCAATTATTTCGAATAAGGTATAAACGTGTTTAAAAGCTCTAGCTTTGACTCGGTATTTTATTTCCGTTAATTGGATTTGAATCTTTCATATCTAGAATCGACCTTAGATTTTCAAAGAATCCTGGAAGACAGCTTTTCATCATCTGTAAAGATAGATTAATTAAAGCTGCCTATCTAAAAAGGGGTCTAACGCCTCAGCTAAAGCTCTTGAGGTCAGTTAAAGAAGGAAATATGCTCCTAAGAAATTGTTAAGGGTTAAATGGGCCACGTGGTTATGCTTGAAGTTTTCTCAGGCTGCTTTGAAGTTTTCTGCTTTAGGTTTTATCAGGGCATTTTAATCTAAAATGTATCATTTTTCATGTCGAAAGAAACTATGTTAAACATAAATAAAAGTCACAAATAAGAACCAAATGGTAATAAACATCAGGTACAGCTAAAAAATAAATAAATAAATTCTTATAAATACAAAAAAAAAATCTGGCGTGGGTCCATTTGTCGGGAGAATTTCCTTATGGATGCGCGTATTTGTGCTTAAAAATCCATTTCTTGCTTAAGATTCCGTTTTATGCTTTATAACTTGAGTGGTTACTCAATGATCAAGCAAAACTTGTAATTCATTTTTCTATATTTTTCAAAGGAAATGAGCATGACTATCCTGTTGGTTATTGGATTTGAATCAACTTTAGATTTTCAAAGAATTTTGGAGTAGCTTTTCCTCAAATATAAAGACTAACTAATGCCTCTAACCAATGAAAACTGAATATACCTCTAAAATTGACAGTGCACACCATTATTTGCTCTGATTAATGCTCAGTTGGTTTCTTGGTTGGTTTTAGCGTATTTCCAAAAATAAAAACACATTCTTATAACATAGAGTGAGCGTAAATAGAGTCCATTATAAATAATAAAAGAAAAGAAGAATTCCTACAAAAAAAAAAACTTTATTGCCATACGTAACTAGAGGCCATCATTAGGGCAAAATCTTTAAAAAAAATCAAACAAATAAGTTTTGTTTAAAGGAGGGACTGTTTTTATATTATAACATATTAACATACATTTATATTTCAGAACGTCTTCGTACTTACTTGGCTCGTCCATTGGACACCTATCGGCAATCCTGCTTTACTTTTGTGATCACACGTAAAGTGTAGATGTACTTGCTGTATTAAGATGAACCTTACTCTTCATATATAGTACATAACGGAATACATTTTTGCCAAATTTTAATTTCATTGAATAAATTTTCGTCATACAAAATATATTTTCGATTGCACAAGTAGTGGCAATGATAAATTCAAGTAATAACACTTATCTTCTTTAAAAAATACGGAAATATTGAGTATTAAAGTAATACTACCAAGTAGGATCTAAGTATTAACCAAAATGTATTTAAGAAATAGTTCATTATGTAAGAAAGCACGCATTTCAATGAAAATTCGGCCGGTTTGAGTGATCTATCTGCCAGAATTAGTTATGAACCTCTGTTGTTGTTAACCGAACGTTTTTTAAGTTAAAAGTTATTTACGACTTTGTGGTCATTAGGAGTCGTATGGATTCTGAAAATTTAACTGATTTTATAACAATTTTGCTGACTCAGAAAACCTGATTAAGGAAGTCTCATAGTTGCTGTCATCTAGGAGGTTGTCATATTAGTAGTGTTGTAAGTCCTATCTCATTCCGATGTATATATAATATATATATATATATATATATATATATATATATATATATATATATATATATATATATATATATATATATATATATATATATATATATATATATATATATGTTGATGATTGAACCAACTCCCTCTTCCATAACCTTAATCTCAATACCTCATTTTTCCTAAGAACATTTGCTAAATTTAGTTTATTATTTCGTTGTAGAAACTTTTTAAGGCTGTTACGCTAAAAATGAGCGTTAATTGACTTTAACATAATACTTTAATTAATTAATTTATCCGGTTAAAAGCGGAGACGTATAAAAAAGATATTTCAATTTCAATGTCTCCCACTCATAGCCTTAAGTGCTACCATTTATTCTGTATTGTAAATGTGGCACTCAAGTTTTTAGACCAAACCATTGATACTAGGTTTATATTACACAGGATAAGAATGGGTAAAAATAATTAAAACCTTTTTATAAATAATTAATAAATTTAAATATATTTACAATAATTCCTTTAGGAAATTACACAGTAATAAGATTAAAACAACTGTGACTGTAAAATTTAAGATCAGTTAAAATAACAAGAATACCTATTAATTCGAAATGTAAATATCAGTGCCAACCAAGTATTTTGCATGGCTCAAATGACGGTTTGAAATGGCAGTAGGCTTTGGCAGTCTTGTGTAGAATTTTGGCCACCTTCTTAATTACATCGATCCAAAATTTTTTGCTATGTTTTCGCACTATTTCTGTTAAGTCGATATCCCTATAGTCTTCGTCTATAAGTTCCACGTTGCCTTCAGCGTTTTTCGTTATAACGTAAGACTCTACATCGCTGTCGTGAAGGAGAGGAACTGCAATTACATGTGATGTAACTTGCTGCCTGCTGACTTGTTCATTTAGTTTGACATCATGTGACAGTACGGGAATCACCTAAAAAGCAAATTTTAACAAAACTGAAACATTCTGAGATAATAAGAATGGGCAGAGAAATGGTTAGTTTAGAACAAGCTGTCCTGGACATTAGACCACAGGCTTTGGGCAGACCAGTTTGTTCATAAGGCTAATGCAGAAGGAACATTAATATTTAATTGTGAAGACCTGCCAAGGGCTTGGTTTTATCGGCTCCCGAGACTAACAGGTACAGATGTATGTACCTGAACATACATCTGTCATACAGATACTGGTGTAGGATGTGAAAGGTTATAACATGATTGCTTTCGTATTCTGTCGAAAATAATAACGCAAATTTAACCACTGTTCACAACGAAATAATACCAGTAAATAAATAATGCGGTTTAATTGACCAAGTTTTAAATAATACAAATAACACTATACATTTATAAAGAGTGTAGGTAGATACAGATAGTTGTATTGTTAACTGTGTTTCAACTTTCCAGAGTGGACCAAAAGTCTCCCCCCCCTTCCTTAAATTTTGAACCATTGGGCATAAATTAATGAAACCCGATATAAAAAAACACCACAAAAAAGGAACTTCTTTTTTGTGGTGTAGTTAACATTGGGTAAGCCAATTCAGAATTTTGCCAAAAAATATAAAAAAGTACATTAGGCAATAGGTATACTTCAGTTGGCTTTTGAGAGTTCCATAGATAAATTTCAGACATTTATTTTTCGCTATTTCCGGAAATAAGTGCCAAATTTTTATATTAGACATTTTAACTGAAAATTTAAATATACTAAATATTAACATTAGTCAGAAATTGCCGAGAGTCTAATTTCTTATTTTTGCCTTAAAAACACTAATTATTCATTATATTTTTTATAAAAAAAAGTGTTACTATTATCTCTAAATCTGGCATTATTATTGTCTAAATTTTCCTTAAAATGAGTAAGATTTTATTATGATAGAAATATTATTATGATATAGTATATCATAAGAATATGATAAATAAATATTTAAAGAATATAATAATATTTAAATATTAACATTATAACAATACGCCATGTTACCCACAAGAGTTTATTACATTTTGAAAAACTTAATATTAGAAGATTATTTTACAAAAAAATATTTCAAAATTATTGGTTTCACAGGTACTTATTACTCTAATTGTTTTAACCTTTATCGTTTAAAATGGAGTCCATTTACATAATATATCATCAAACTGTTATTATAATTGTCACTTCAATTATTTTCACTTAAAATGTTGACATATTTTTCCTTTAGACTCGGTAATTTTAATTTTTAAAAAGAGAATACAAAGTAAGTAGAAACTACATCAGTATTAATATTATAATTAAAAACATGGATTTCAATTTAAAAAAAAAAAACATTTCAAAAGTCTTAAAGTTTTTTTAATTTAAAAAACTGAAAAGTCTTAAAGATATTCTAATTAAGGACGAAAACAGGAAAATTAATTAAACCCCATTACAATGAGCTAATTATTGGAGTTCAAATTAGAGGCTCTTAGTTCGTCTGAACTATTAGAGCTCTTAGCTTTCATATTTGCCTAATAATCAGAGAAAATTAATTTTGGCTATAATTAAGGTATACTTTTTTAACATATTATTTATTGGCATATTTAATTATAATGTGACTAAATTATATAATATAGTACAGCGATATCGGTTACTAAATGGCCGCTCATTGTAGATAATTAAAATGAATAAATAATATGAACCAGAGCCAAACTGTAAAAGTATACGTTGACAATATATCAATTGTTATTTACACTTATGGAGGAGCGGAAAAACAAATATTCGAGATTAGGTCGTTCGTTGAGGCATAACACCAAACCTGACTTTTCTTAGCTTTTGAGGCTTTTTTGATAAGGTAAATAAGTGAGAGCCCGCGGCTTGCCAAACTGCAGTAAAATGACAGTGCAGCGAAGAGTTTTTCCGCTCATGTGGCGGGATAAACCTTTTACTGCACTACTTTCAAAGTGGTATATTTGATTTGGCTTTAAATTATTCTCCACTTTCTAAGGGATTTATGTAATAATAATAATGCCTACTTAAAGCCTCTCGGTTTATCAGGGACAACCTTAAGGTTTTTGTAATACCGCTTTAACGCTTACTATTGGAGCGATTAATGCTCATTTCATAATAAATTATCATTATATATATCATTATTGATATACTATTACCTTATTGTAATCATGGTGCTTTTGTTCAGCTAATGGATGACCTATAGCTACTCCTACAACAAAAAAAATCATAAGGTTTACTTTAAAATTCATTTTTACTTCTCCAACTATAATTCTACAGTAAACTGATGGTTAATTGAATTAATTTTGAATATAATTCTAACAACGAGTGAGCCTTATATATATATCCGGCAGTCAAATTTAGCAATCTCTTAATATTGTCGCATTATCTTGAAATTATAATATTTATTTTGCAATAAGTAATTAAACGCACTTTTTTAGTAATGATAAATTTCAATTTGTTTTTAATTTTTATTTTTATGAACAACAATAAGCACTCAATATTGAGCATTGAATACTTTTATTTTTAATGCGCCAAAGGCGGAAAAATGTTATGTCTGTTAAAACAAGGTTAAATAAAGTCATTCTTTCTTTTTAGCGAATTTACTTTGGAAAAAATCGCTAAAGGGATAGAAATTATGGCGAGGGTTAAACATGGCCAAAACCCATCTCTTAGGTCCTCAACCAAGAAAAATTACTGTTATACCCTAATCAGATACAACATTATATCTGATTGATTGTTAATTCGGTACTATAACTAAATACGAAAAATACGGACATTGTTACATATATACAGGTTGGTACATTTCAAATAAATCACCCTGATCACTTTATTTATTTTTTATTTATTTATTCACAAATAAATATCCATACGGAGCTATAGTTTGAGCTATAAGTTGGCCATTGGGAGTTTAAATACCTGTCATGTATGGTAATTACCAAAATGTTTTTCGCTACGGTAACTTTAAAATGTTAAATTGGAGCATACCATTACATGGATCATTTTTGATACTGTGACAATTTGATACCAATATCGCTGAATTCCGGTGATTTTTCCCATAAAACGTGTTGGAAGTGATAAATTCTTGTGTACCAGTAAGCTTATTGTTAATCATAAATGAGTTATAATCCTTATGTATACTAAACTGTACCATAGAAAAAAAATACAATTTAATTATATTCGTTTAAACTTGTTTGGGATATGACACAGTCTCTAATATAATTATATAGGTGTTAACTTTATACCTGAAAGGCGAAAGGCACAAGATGACTTATAGCAGTAGTTGGAGCTGAATTCATGGGCAGGAAAAAGGATAGCTACCAAAAAAGTAGTTTTTTATGCATGATGAAGATAGCCGCAAACCGCAGTTTGATGTCTCAAATATTAACGAAAATAATTAGGGGTTGCCGAACTTTTGCCACACCCTGTAAAAGTGACCGACAAATTCATCCTCGCTTCATGTATTTTCAAATTCTTCACTGAGTCATAAAGAATTCAAAAATTTGACTTTTTGCTGGTTAGTGTCAGAATAAAAAAAACCGGATTGCACAACTAGAAATAAAGATTGATTTTTATACCGAATTTTAACTCTCTTGCATAAATAAAATAGGAGATACGATGATTATAGATACACATACACTTTGTAAATAACCACTCAGGAGGTCTTAACCACATCTGAAACAGTTAATCCAGGTGACATCCCCATTTCGGATTTTCTTGCAAACACAATACTTATCCTACATATAGGTATAAATAAAGAAAAGTGAGTATGTAGGAACTATTCCTCACCTCATCGACTCGCTTCGCTTACCCTCAGAATATACTCGTCGCATTATTAAATATAGAATGCAATAAGTCTTTAGGCTTAATAAACTAGTTCCATTCCTAGCAGTTACCCTTTCAGGCACTGATCTCACTTTGATGCTGCTTAACTTTTATGATCCAACAAAAACCATAGATATACTTGCCTTATTGAAACGAAAGTTAGAATGCTTATTTATTACTTAAAGGGACATATTTGTACCAGTTTTCCCCTCAATTAGATTATTTGCCGGCATTTCTGTTTATACTTTTCTTGAGCTATTTTAATATCTTGAGGTAGTTAATTGTATAGGGATGGTGCTATGTATCTATAAATTATTTGCATTTGAGACCTTTTTTGCTTAAAAGCTGGCCTGTGAGGCGAGTTGATGAAACATCGCTGGATGCATGGAAAAATGCATCGTATCAATAAATACTAAAACATAAACAGTTCGGCTATAGCGAGCCTCAAAGGTCCGCGGAATAATCCTTTTATTATAGGGAATAAAAATTCAAGTATGTTGTTTTTTTTAAGGATTGTATGTTACCACGTTATTATTAATTTTGACAGACTGGATGGTGGTTGAACTAATATTATCTTCCACTTAAGGAATCAGTGACGTGTTACTTTTCAGTGGGCCCTCAGACTATCAATCACAACTCTTATAAATAATAACCTCAATTCTGATAACATGTTATTTTTAGACGAGTATATTATTGATATAATTTAATATATTAATAATTACATTTATAATGAATTAATTATTTTAACTTAACCTTAAGTAAATATTTAATGTAAATATCAATAGAATCAAATCATGTTGACTTAAGGAAAGCAGTATAATTAGAATTATTTCTGTTTAATAAAGGATAACTAATTCCATCTTCAATTCTTTCCTTATGAATTTAAAAAAAAATATATATAAGACACAGTTCGAGTTAATTTTTTTTAAATTTAATTTTAAATACAATTAAATTAAATATTTAAATTTTTAATTAAATATTTAATACATTTAATTTAATATTTTTAAATATTTAATTAAATTAATTAAAACGAATTTATTATTGTATTAAAAATACAATAATGAATTCGGTTTAAAGTACTTTGAAACTTTTACTTCGTAATTAAAACTTGTTTTACTTGTGTTCAGACTATAAAAGTTACGCCAATAGGTAATGCAGCTACTTGGAGGACCCCCTCCCATCCCTCAGGCCACGCCCCCTCACCTACTTGCTAAATGAGTAGAATCTGGGGAATGTGTCGGTAAGTATACCTGTCGAGCTATCTTCTTCACCCAGTCTTACTACATTGCCTGCATACCCCTCCTTCTTTTGGTGTAATGTGTAGGTCGTAGTTCTACCCCAATTATTATGTTATGTCATAAGAACCCCCCGTTCACAACTCTTACAATTTGTTTTTTTTTTTCAATCAAAATATCCCCCTCCACTTAAGACATCCTTTCTTATAATTGTTTAAATTTATTGTCTGGTACCTCTACCATATTAGGATATTCGATTTTTTCATGGTCCTTTCCTCTCCCTTAACTCTTGTTCCTCTTTATTTATCAATCAAAATATCTCCACCTTTTTACTTAAGGCCATCTTTCTGATTATAGTTATTTTAATTTTAATTTTTTACCTTATACCCCCTCCTTAATATGACATTGGGGTTTTTCTCATTATGACCCTCCTCTCCACACAAGTCTTGCGGTATGTTTAGTTTCCAATCAAAATATCCACCACTCTTCTACTTAAGCCCTGCTTTCTTATTATAGTCTAAATCTTTTCATCTAATACCATTTATTATGTCAAAAAATATAGACTAACCTTTTTAGTAAGTTCTTCCATTTTCCACTCGTTTAAAAAAGAGGAAACTATTACCCCTAGATTATTGCAGATTAGAATTCAAGGTTAAATAAATAAAAATTAAATGCAAGTTCTAATTATTTATTTACATAAATTGTACAAGTTATTTTAAGGACTGTAACGTTTATGATGCAGATTCTTCAATAAAGCTTCCTTTCTAAAAAATTCTAATTCATAGTCATGTCTCCTAAGAAGCTACCTACCGGAACTTCATACATTCCTGGTCTCGAAATGTATACCCTACAATATGTATCTTAATAGATCATCAAGGTTATTTAAATAGGCGTGGAGTTTTAATCTTGCTTGTGCGGTTGTATAGGCTGCCAAAACAAAATTTAGGGTAGGAAGTATATTAAAACATTCTTCTTTGTTTTAGCGAATTTCCTTTGGAAATTCGGCTAATGGGATAGGCGTCATGGCGGAATTCAAACCTCGGACCACGACACAAATCCGTTTCAGAGGTCCCTAATGACGAAAAAATACGTTTCGCGAGACTTTATATATATATATATATATATATATATATATATATATATATATAATATATATATATATATATATATATTATATATATGTATATATATATATATATATATATATATATATATATGTATATATATATGTATTTCTAGACACTTTCTTGTAAACACTCTATCTTTCGAACGGATTAATATTTTTTAACCAAACTTGGTACAAAATCAACCTTTGGGAGGACACGAACCCTATTGAAAAACCAGGTTTTTGTGACGTCATTAACCCGGTTTGCTGAGTCAGCGAATTTTCAAAAAATCGGCAAAATTCAGGGTTAATATTTTTTGCCGCGAAAAAGGTCAATATTTATGTTTTTTGAGGCGCTGAATCGAATGAAACCGGTCCGAAGTCGATACAACCACTCTAAGTGACCAAAAAGTCCAAAAAACCATTATAAATTACCAAAAACCAAAATTTAGGTCGAAAAAAAATAAATTTCGAGTAGGGTGTCGTTTTCTATGTATTTTTGGGCGCTGAATCAAATGAAACCGGTCCGAAGTCGATACGACCACTCTAAGTGACCAAAAAGTCCAAAAAACCATTATAAATTACCAAAAACCAAAATTACGGTCGTTGAAAAATAAATTTCGAGTAGGGTGTCGTTTTCTATGTATTTTTGGGCGCTGAATCGAATGAACCGATCCGAAGTCGATACGACCACTCTAAGTGACCAAAAAGTCGAAAAAACCACAAAAATTATAGAAAACCAAAATTACGGTCGTTGAAAATAAATTTCGAGTAGGGTGTCGTTTTCAATGTTTTTTGGGCCTC
>JACMZG010000008.1:33074811-33139441 GCA_018340805.1 Microvelia longipes | reverse complement strand
CAGTCTTAAGCCAGGATTAAATTCTATTTCGTCAGGGTTAAATTTAACCCGTGTTATTGCTCTCGGTTCTGCACTATGATCACACATTTTTCTCATTCCTTCGCAACATTACAGACAAAGGGAAACATTAACCTCCTGTTACGTCTGATAGGTAATAAAGGATGATATAAGTCTTGCGGTGGCACAACCTAACATTTAATTAAACCTTCTGTAAAGTTTAAATATAGTTGACGACATTTAACATCCCCGAGGTAAACTTCTGGGTGCCCACGGGGTATTTACCGAACCTATTCGCCCTAGGGTATAATGAACACACATCTACTTACTTTATGTTTTTGTTTTCTTTAATTTTACAATGAGTTTTAGAAGCACCTATCCGACCTCCGTAAAAACTCTCCTTAAGATTAAGAGGTAAATGTATAATGAATGGATGTGTATTATTTATACTTTTGACATGTCAGTCTTCTTCCACTTCTTTTTTAAAGTCAAATTTCCACTTTTAAATAAATTTATAACCCTTTTAGCGAATTTCCTTTGAAAATTCGCCTAATGGGATAGGCGTCATGGCGGAATTCGAACCTCGGACCACGACACAAATCCGTTTCAGAGGTCCCTTATGACGAAAAAAAACTTTTCGTGAGACTTTACATATATATATATATATATTATATATATATATATATATATATTATATATATATATATATATATATATATATATATATATATATATATATATATATATATATATATATATATATATATATATATATATATATATATATATATATATATATATATATATATATATATATATATATATATATATATATATATATATATATATATATATATATATATATATATATATATATATATATATATATATATATATATATATATATATATATATATATATATATATATATATATATATATATAATATATATATATATATATTATGTATTTCTAGACACTTTCTTGTAAACACTCTATCTTTCGAACGGATTAATATTTTTTAACCAAACTTGGTACAAAAATCAATCTTGGGGAGGACACGAACCCTATTGAAAACCAGGTTTTTGTGACGTCAGCAACCCGGTTTGCTGAGTCAGCGAAATTTTCAAAAATCGGCAAAATTCAGGGTTAATATTTTTTGCCGCGAAAAGGTCAATATTTATATTTTTTGAGACGCTAAATCGAATGAAACCGGTCCGAAGTCGATACGACCACTTCAAGTTACCAAAAAAGTCGAAAAAACCATTGTAAATGACCGAAAACCAAAATTTAGGTCGATAAAAAATAAATTTCGAGTAGGGTGTCGTTTTCTATAATTTTAGGCGCTGAATCGAATGAAACCGGTCCGAAGTCGATACGACCACTTTAAGTTACCAAAAAGTCGAAAAAACCACAAAAATTATAAAAAACCAAAATTACGGTCGTTGAAAATTAAATTTCGAGTAGGGTGTCGTTTTCAATGTTTTTTACGCCTCTGAGTTGAATGCCGGTGGTCCGGAGTCAATACGACCACTCAAACTCAGGGTACCTGGGTTCGAATCCTGGAAGGGTCCATAATTTTTTATCGTTTTTAGCGAATTTCCTTTGGAAATTCGGCTAATGGGATAGGCGTCATGGCGGAATTCGAACCTCGGACCACGACACAAATCCGTTTCAGAGGTCCCTTATGACGAAAAAATACTTTTTTCGTAACATATATATATATATATATATATATATATATATATATATATATATATATATATATATATATATATATATATATATATATATATATATATATATATATATATATATATATATATATATATATATATATATATATATATATATGTATTTCTAGACACTTTCTTGTAAACACTCTATCTTTCGAACGGATTAATATTTTTTAACCAAACTTGGTACAAAAATCAACCTTCGGGAGGACACGAACCCTATTGAAAACTAGGTTTTTGTGACGTCATTAACCCGGTTTGCTGAGTCAGCGAAATTTTCAAAAAATCGGCAAATTTCAGGGTTAATATTTTTTGCCGCGAAAAAGGTCAATATTTATGTTTTTTGAGACGCTGAATCGAATGAAACCGGTCCGAAGTCGATACGACCACTCTAAGTGACCTAAAAATCGAAAAAACCATTCTAAATTCCCGAAAACCAAAATTTAGGTCGATAAAAAATAAATTTTGAGTAGGGTGTCGTTTTCAATGTAATTTTGGGCGCGGAATCGAATGAAACCAGTCCGAAGTCGATACGACCACTTTAAGTTACCAAAAAGTCGAAAAAACCACAAAAATTATAGAAAACCAAAATTACGGTCGTTGAAAATTAAATTTCGAGTAGGGTGTCGTTTTCAATGTTTTTTGGGCCTCTGAGATGAATGCCAGTGGTCCGGAGTCAATACAACCACTCAAACTCAGGGTACCTGGGTTCACATCCTGGAAGGGTCGATCATTTTTTATCATTTTTTTACCTAATATATAAGTTTACAACTAGGAAATAATTCTGGCGCGGTGGTCCGCATGTCGGGCGAATTTCATTTAGAATACGTGTTTCCGTGCTAAACAACCATTTTCTTGCTTATGCAAGAACCATGCCCATTGCGTGGTTCTAGAACCTAAGCAGTTACTTAATTGTCAAGCACTGCTCGTAACTCATTTTGTCTGTATTTTCCAAAGGAAATGCGCATAACTATCCAGTTGGTTGCACAAAACTATGCCTCTAAAATTAGAAGTACGCTCTATTATTTGCACTAGTTTAAAGCTTAGTTACTTATCTTTAAGCTTAGTCAGTTATCTTTAAAGGTTTTAGCGCATTTCCTTTGGAAAATACAGACAAAATGAGTTACGAGCAGTGCTTGACAATTGAGTAACTGCTTAGGTTCTAAAGCATGAACCGGAACCACGCAATGGGCATGGTTCTTGCATAAGCAAGAAATGGGTTGTTTAGCACGGAAACACCCATTCTAAATGAAATTCGCCCGACAGCGGACCACCGCGCCGGAATTATTTATTTAGTAGTTGTAAACTTATACAATGTAAAAAGCACGGAAACACGCATCCAAAGGAAATTCGCCCGACATACGGACCACCGCGCCAGAATTTTTTCTTAAACGTTCTACTTTCATATTAGTATCGATAAAGCGGTTCTCCATTGGTTTCATTGGATCGTCATAGTTATAGTGTTTATTATGTCATAGCAGAAAGGCATCAAGGCTGTATCGCTAGGAATGAACGTAAAATGAATGCAGATTAACAATTAAATTTATTAATTAATCTCCATGATATCCAGAGTTGTTTAAATAAAATCTTAAGAGACACCATTACCATTGAACCTTTACTCAGCTCATCAGCTTCGCTATGTTCATCCTCACTAATTCGAGCTCTATAACCTAGAATTTATGTATGTGTACATAAATTTGGCTTTCAAGTGTTTGGACCTTAACCGTTAGTACTAGGTTTATATAATACAGAATAAGCATGTTTAAAATACTTCTATACAAATTTATAAGTATTTAAAACCTTTAATATATTTAACCGAAATATTTTAGATAAATACTAACATAATAAGAATGTGATGTAAAAAATAAATAAATAACAGGGTATATAGAACATAGTAATTTAATGAAAGTAGGTAATAATAAGATTAAAACACCAGTGATTTTAACATTAAAGAAGAGTTAAAATTAAGAAAATATTCTTAAATTTAATATGCATTTATTAGCGCCATCCAAGTTTTATGCATGGCTTAAATGATGGTGTAAAATGGCAGAAGGCTTTTTCAGTCTTATGTAGAATCTTGGCCACTATATTAGTTACATTGATCCAAAGTTGTTTGCTTTGTCCCTGCACTTTTCTGTCGAATCGTCACCCTTATAGTCTTCGTCTATAAGTTCGACATCGTCTTTAGCGTTTTATCAAATACGATTCTACACCGCTGTTTTGAAGGTGAGAATCTGCAGTAATATGTGATGTGACTTGCTGTGATGTATACGAGAATCACCTAAAAAATGAATATTAGTGATGTTTAAGCTCGAGCTTTTGACTAGGATCGAGCATTAAGTGTGCTCGAGTTCTCGATTAAAAGCTCGAGCTTAATCTTGGGCTCGAGCTCGATTCTGGGCTCGACAATAAGCCTGAGCTCGAAATCAATCCTGGGATCGATCTCGAGCCTTGACTTGAGCTCGAAGTCGATCGTGAGATTTCCTTACCGTATGGGTTTGTAGTGTAGTTTTTAGTGTAGTTAAGTTTTTTACTTGTATCACAAGTAGACAATTGTATATTGCGTAGTTATAATGAAACTAATTAATAACGTGACACATTAGTGTATTTACCTTTCGGGAACCACGACAATTGTATATTGCGTAGTGAATGGTGTACTAGCCGTTTTGGAAAAACGGCGCGTTTGATCAAATTTTTATCGTTTAATATAGTGAGCTTATTTTAAATTTTTGATCATCAAGATTGTTATATTGTCTTATTTTTAATTACTTTTTTACTTATTTTTAATAGTGTGACGTCATACAACGTCATTTTTATTATTCCATAACATTTTTTTAATCGCTCATATAGCTAAAATTTGGATTTGATGTCAAGCCTGTGCTCGACCGGGTTAACAAGCGGCTAAGAAATTGATAGTTTAGTACAAGTTTAGCTGATCTCTGGACAACTGGTTAAAGTCATTGAAAAGGAAGAGGAAAGACGTAGTAAGAGATACAATTCACGTGTATAGTAATAAATATATTAAAAGGATGTTTCTGTCCCCTACTCTAGTCAGCTAATTTGTTCAGTAAGGCTATTTTGTTAATGAAAACGTGATATTTAAATGCGGTGTTGATTTTTTTTTTACCAATCACTGAGCTTACGGATAACATATTTAGATATTAAGCTAAGATGTGAATATGAAGCTTTCGATTTTTTTCGAAAATAATAATATCTTAAGCACTTAACCAAATATTATGAGTAAATAAATAGTATGGACTAATTGACAAAGCAATTGCTATTTATGTACCAGGTAGTAAATGTATAACAGACCTGCTTTCGTCAAGTAGCCGGTCTTTAGAACCATTTGAACATAAAATAAATGATTCTACTATAAATTTATAAATAGTGTAGATACAGGGTATTTGTAAACTATATCCTAACTAAAGATTTAGGTCTTTCGGTGGTAACCGCGTCAATGTAGATGAAGAATCCACTGTAAAGGATGATGTTTCACTTCCACTGTAAGAGGCATCTTCAGGGATGTAGGAAATCATGAATATAAACACAATGCTCTACGAAACTGAACTAAAGATGGAGACGATGGAGGCCCTATTTATACCTGTCTCTAACCTTGACTTCGAGGACGAAAATTATAGCCATGAGAAGGGATAATAGGGTTCGACGGTCCAGTATGACGTAATCCACTTAAAGGTCCTGTAGGGGTGTTCTGTATGGTTGATGAGCTTGCTAATGGGGGATTTCCGTTGGATGACGTAATCGGTGGCTGGGTGCTGCGTGACGTAGTTGAAGGCTGAGATTGGCTAAGGGAATTATCTGAAACACGTAGTGAAGTGATAAGCAGTGTCCATGTGTTAAAAAACTTCAACCCCGAGTCCCTGTTGATGTTATTCCTGCTTCCCTAGCGAACCTGTCACATTATCGAGAAACATTCACTAGAACCTCGGTTTTCACAAATTAATAAGATGACCAGTATCTCGTGAATGTTCTGCGACCGCGGCCCGATAATCGTCATGACGATAACCGCGGAAGCCTACGGAGTTTATTATATTCTAACTACATAATAGTATAACTAATGACATAGGTGTTATATTATAATATAGTATACTAGCAGAAATACCCGAACTTCGATCGGCAAAAATTGTATTTATTAAAAACTAATTATTAATTATTCCTTTAAGGACTAAAAAATTGAAGTTGTTAACAGCTGAAACTGCTAGAAAATCTTTGTTTAAGATGTTTTTGTCTATTTAGTCGTGCTTTTTGATTGCTTGGTAAGTTCCTTGTTTCGAAATGTTGACAATCAAAAATGGAATTTCGTTGAGACATATAATGCGGTCAATATGACCTATGAGTCGTATAAGTGTAGAGTTAAGGCAAGATCTAGCGATTAGATTCCAATATGTATGCACTTAAAATTTAGTGTTAAATAAATAAATATGTGCACTAAACCAATATAATTTTCGAACGGGTCCCGCCTGAAAAGGTGAATACTCAGACCTATAAACATTATAAGGTTAAAGTTTAGTCAAGATCTATCTATTAGATTCCAAGCTGTAAGCACACAAAGAAGATTTTTTTACACTAATCCCCTATTGTTATTTTAGCACTGATCAAGATCTGACATAGTTTATGACTCCTTCTGATATACAATTAGTCTAAGTTTAAACTTAGACTAAGGTCTAACTTTAGTCTTTAAGTAGTTTTCGAGTTATAACTTACCAAAATTTCAACTATATATATATATATATATATAATATATATATATATATATATATATATATATATATATAATATATATATATAATATATATATATATATATATATATATATATATATATATATATATATATATATATATATAATATATATATTATATATAATATAATATATATATATATATATATATATATGTACTTTTCCAGATTAGGTGTCCCCTATTTTAAAGGCAATAAAAATAAAAATGGGACCAATGGGAACTACGGGGTTAATAGGAGGGAAAAATACTCTACAAAATGGATGAATATAACTGTTCCATAAGTCCCTATTTAGAGGTTAAATATATTTATGTATAAAAACAAGGAAATATACATTTTAATTAATTAATACAAACAAGTTCAGTCCATTTCACCAGCTTCCAGCTCTTCATTCCGTAGATGGAATTTGAGATCCTCTTGGAAATTGACGCCAAAGTTTTAAATGACGTGGAGCAGCGGGTACTGGTACTGGTTTGATGAAATCTCTGTTCATTAACCTGAAAAGTCAAAAACAAAAATTTATAACAAAATAATATCATAAATTGTAATATCTTTTACGATGAAAATGTATTATAATTATTATAATACATTAATTATTTGAATATATTTAGTTTATAATGATATTATTAAAAAGACTGACTAATTTGAAGACTGACTGACTAATTTGAAATAATAAGATTGACTTTTAACCAAATAAACACTCTGACTTTAATACTTTAACAATAAATTAAAACTGACTAATATTTTTTCTCAGGACTTCCCAAATGAGACTCAATGAAAATATTGACTATTTGACGCATCACAATATGTGAATTACAGGGAGACATCTAAGGTGCCAGACTGTCAGCTGTCAACTCAGCTGTCAACCTGTTCATTTACAAATTGTTATGCGTCTCACTTTCCAACATCCTCTGGGCCAACCTTAAGCACGGCCACTCGCCCAACTGGACGCCGGATGATGCCGGATGTCGTCTCTAATTCCACTACTCTTACGCGTCCGTCTTTTCCTGGTAGCAGCTTGACGACTCTTCCTCTGGTCCAAGTGTTCCGGGCCATGTTTGGTTCTACGACGACAATTAGATCGTCGATTTTGACTGCCGCTTCCTCCTTTCTCCATTTCGCTCTGAAATTGATGCTTGGCAAATTTTCTTTTGACCACCGTTGCCAAAACATATCCGCCAATCGTTGAGATATTCGCCAAGTTTTCTTTTCTCCGTCGTCTGTCCCGTTGGATTCGTTCCATGCTCTAGCACCGCTTGATGTGCCAATGAGGATGGAGAACGGAGTTAGGCATTCTTGGTCAGCCCTATCCAGCGATACATGTGTCAATGGCCTACTGTTGACGATACTCTCTACCTCTACCAGCAATGTTTGCAAAACCTCCTTCAAAATAGCAGATAAAGCCGTCTTAATCGATCGAATTAACCGCTCCCAGCTCCACATATAAGTGGTAGCTGGGAGCGGTTTTCTACTACTAACTAACCTACTACTAAACTACTAACTGGACCTGGGGCACACATATTCGAAACACTACAGCTAAAATTCAATCCTTTATTCAAATTTTATTCGTATCAGCCCTTTATTCACATTTTATAGGGTAAAAGCCTATTCTGGAGTGGAAGGAAATGAAAAAGCAGACTTTTTGGCCAAAGATGCAACTAAAAATGACACCCTAATAGAAAGCTACAAATTGTACTCGAAATCTCACATACTTTAGACGGCAAAAAATCTAAATTTAGAAAAATGGAACAAAATTTGGACGAATTCTTCCAATGGATCTATAACAAAATTATTTTTCCCTACCATTAATCATTGATTAAAATATGGACATTGGGACTATTCTCACAAACTAACTATGTTTATGACGGGACATGGAATATTTAATTACTACCTTAAAAGATTTAATATAAAAGATACTAGTAGTTGCAAATGCGATCCTGCCAAAGATCAAACATCATTTCATGTTATCAATGATTGCTCCCTGCTAGATAGAGAAAGACAACCACTCATCCAACACGTTTTGACATTAGGTCATAGCTGGCCTGTACCCGCTACTAAACTTTGGCAAAAAGATATAAAAGAACAATTCATACGTTTTATTAAAAGCATAGATTTTGAAACTATCTAAGAAAACAAAACCCTTAAGAAAAATTATAAAATTTGCAGTTTAAACAAAAAGAAGAGACAAAAAATTTTGAAAAATTGAAATTTTATGTTTCAATTTATTTGTGTTTTAATTTAAATGAAAATATCATATTGAAATCATTAAAAAACTTTATGAACCTCAGCATTTTAATTTGAATGAAAATATCCGATTGAAAACATTCAACATTTTTTACCAAAAGAAAAAAACAAATATTAAGGAAAGAAAACCAGATTTATACACATTTGTTTTTAAAAGGCATGTAATACAGTTGTGGAACGTGCTGAAAATAAACGGCCTCTAGTAGTGATTACTAGAGGAAACTTAAAAAAAAACACACACACACACACATAATATATAATATATATATATATATATATATATATATATATATATATATAATATATATATATATATATATCAGATTAGGTGTCCCCTTAGGGGTCATCTAAACTAGCTTTGGTGTCATATGGTAAATAGATAGTTTAGGTGTCACTTGTGTTTATTTACTTTTTGAACATTAATTAATTATAAAATGGATATATTTTCCATTTATTTGCAATCATACGGGACTGATGGGAACCGGGGTTTATGGGTGGGGGATAATACACTGGAAAATGGATACATTTCCTTTCATTTGCAATCTTTCGGACTGATGGGAACCAGGGGGTTTATGGGTGGGGGATAATACACTGGGAAATGGATACGTTTTCCTTTCATTTGCAATCTTTCGGGACTGATGGGAACCAGGGGGTTATGAGGGGGATAATACACTGGGAATGGATACGTTTCCTTTCATTTGCAATCTTCGGGACTGATGGGAACCAGGGGTTTATGAGTGGGGGATAATACACTGGGAAATTGATACGTTTTCCTTTCATTTGCAATCTTTCGGGACTGATGGAAACCAGGGGGTTTATGGGTGGGGGGATAATACACTGAAAAATGGATATATTAACCTTCAAAAGAATCCTTTTTCAGTTTAGGCGTCCCCTCAATGTTATAATATATTGAAAGGTGTCATCTAATCTGGAAAATAGGCTATAAGGATCCTTTTCCAGTTTAGGCGTCCCCTCAATGTTATAATAGATTGAAAGGTGTCATCTAATCTGGAAAAGAGGCTATAGGGATCCTTTTCCATTTTAGGTGTCCCCTCAATGTTATAATAGATTGAAAGGTGCCATCTAATCTGGAAAAGAGACTATAGGGATCTTTTTCCAGTTTAAGTGTCCCCTCAATGTTATAATAGATTGAAAGGTGTCATCTAATCTGGAAAATAGGCTATAGGGATCCTTTTCCAGTTTAGGCGTCCCCTCAATGTTATAATAGATTGAAAGGTGTCATCTAATCTGGAAAAGAGGTTATGGGGATCCTTCTTCAGTTTAATTGTTCTCTAATAATCTAGTATAGATATTTTTTTAACACGGAAAGTGTATCAATGGGTTCTGTCATATCCCTCGGGTTTAGCAGCATCAAATATTGCCACTACATCCTTCGGGACTGTTGCAGTTTTTTTCATAAAGATTAAATGAAGAGCGAAGTGAGTGCCAATTGTGTGAACTTAAGCATAGGAAATAATTACAGAGACAAAAAGCTCTGAGGTATCCCGTTCTCAATCATTTTATTTCTTTCTATACTAGTTTTATTTTTCATCAAACATTTCTTTCCTAAGCCTTTTGTGGTGGTCGTTGTCGGAATTTGAGTCGTCTGTAGGTAAAAATTTGTTCATTAGTTCATCAATAGTATCAGCAATGCCTTCGGTAAAAGTGCCTTTTCTTTTTTCTGTAAACTCGTAAGTACTTGCGCCGGTTTTATCTTATTAACAGCTGCTTTGTATGCTGTTTTCCAAGTACTATTTGAATCAGTACAAAATTTTTTCCATAAATTAAATTTAGCTTGCTCGATGAGTGATTGTATTGTAAGGAATAGTAATTTTTGTTTCTACTGTCTCTTAATTCCTCGTCAGTTTTTGTTTTTTGATATTTTTTTCTAGCATCTCGAACTCTTTTTCTCATGTCCTCTATTTCATCGGACCACCAGGGTTTTTTTAGCCTTTTTAAAACTTTTGATATGACGAGGCATGGATTTAATTCAGGCATTAAACATGCAGATGTTAAAGCACAATTTACAGAATCTACTGTCGATTCTATATCATTACAGTTTAGTAAAGCTTCAATTAAATCATCTTCATTATTGGTTTTTGATTGTAATCATATAGTAAATCTTTCTATGATTTCAGTTTTAAATTTATCCCAGTTTGCTCTTTTTGTGTTAAGTTTATTAGTTGGTGATTGAATGTGTTATACATTTGTTTTTAGTACAAAATTTAAATATTTATGATCCGAAAGACTTTCTTCATCATCTACGTATCAATCATGAATATAATTTAGCATAGAGTTATTGCAAACTGTAAGATCAGGGTTACTAGAGGCTCTGATGGTTTCAAAAGACGGTTTCTGTTGATCTGTGTTTAGGAAAAATAAATTATTAGATGCTAAAAAGTCTTCAAATGTTTTCCCCCTTTGATCAGTCAATCGATCGAACCATGAAGTATTTCTAGCGTTACTGTCTGAACATAGAAGAACGATATTTTTAATTTTTGATAAGTTTTGTTCAATTTTGTTTAAATCTACATTAATGCTATTTTTCTTGTCTAAATATAGACTAGCTAACCAAAAAGAAAAGGTGTCAATTTTGAATTCTGTCCATATCATATCTTCAGTCGACATATCTACGCTAGTGATTGAAATAAAACTTGGGTTAGTTGTAACAATTGCTGCTCTAACTTTATGTGTGCCCATCTGAAGTACTCTGTAAGAATTTGGAAATCCTGCATCTTTATTTTTAATAGTGTAGGGTTCTTGAAGAATTCTGGATTCCCTTGTGTTCAAGAAGCCTACAAAGCGCATGGGTTCCTTTTCTAGATTTTCGAAGATTTATTTGGATGCATCTATTATCAAGATTTTTAAGACTAGTCATATTGAGTGTCTTGTTGTAGCCTTAAGATTGCCATTTGATAGCACGGACAATGTTTATTGATAGCTGTGTGCTATTCATTAACTTTCTTATGTATAGGGACATATTTATTAATATTTATGCAGTTAATACATCGAAAATTATTTTAATTAGTTTTACAGTCTTTCAATGTATGATTTGGACTACACAATGGACATGTCGGAGGTTTGTCTTTGTCTTTACATTTGTCTGATTTAAGGTGCAATTTGGGGCAATGAAAACATCTGTTAATTGAAATGTGATCAGAGCATTTGCTGATACTCCATTTGGTTTTTACTTTAGAGCGCAAAATTGTTTTTCTAAGAGATGGAGCAACTTATGTATAGATCATAAGAATATGATTGGTTTATCCTTTCATATTCATTTAAGTCCTGTTACAGAATATAACATGGAACCTTTATTATAAATGTCACTTCTTTTTTTAACTAAAAATACAGACACTTTTCGCCTTAAACTGTCATTCTACTTATTAAAATGAGTGTACAAAGTAAGTAAAACTATATCAGTATTTAGGTTATAATTTAAAAACAAGGATATTTAATTTAGAATATATTTAATTTTCTAATTAAGTTAATAGTTTTGAGGTTAAGCTATATTATGACTTAAGCAGGAAAATTAATTAATCCCGATGAACTATTA
This sequence comes from Microvelia longipes, assembly GCA_018340805.1. Classification (NCBI taxonomy): domain Eukaryota; kingdom Metazoa; phylum Arthropoda; class Insecta; order Hemiptera; family Veliidae; genus Microvelia; species Microvelia longipes. The sequence goes on along the minus strand of JACMZG010000008.1, from coordinate 33,127,154 downwards.
GAGCACTCAGCTTTTATAGCTTCTTACCTATTAGAGGACATTAATTATGGTTATACTGAGGTATACGTTTTAGCAAGTTTGTTACTGGCATATGTAATTATAATGTGGCTGAATTATATTTTTATGAACCAGAGCCAAACTGCTAAAGTATAATATTAACACTATATTAATTTTTACTTATTTACACGTATGGAGCGGAAAAATTAACTGCTTGAGAAGTAGTTTTTAGCTGAGGCTGACAGCCGAACTGTAATTTTCTCAACTTTTGAGGTTATGCTAAGTAAGGTAAATAAGTGAGAGCCCGCGGCTTGCCAAAGATGCTAACTGCACTAAAAAGACATTGCAGTGAAAGTTTTTCAGCACATGTGGAGAATAAACGGTTTACTACACTATTTTTGTAATGGTAAATTTGACTTTTATACTAGTCGTTAGAAACATAGGTTCATTAAAACAATTAAAAGAGGAAGTATGGGCAACTATGTAAATATTATTAACTTTGGCTATATTTGAGCAAGATATCAACGACCAAGATCATATTAGGCTACCCTCAGTAATGCATCGTTGAATTCAAGCTTGCTTGACTTCAATTTTAAGATCTAAAATCTAAAGATACAAAATTAATTTTTAGTTTTGTTGAATTTAATCCTTTTTAAGTGATTAATATAAAAATAATGCCAGCAATCAGGGATACCCTTGTGAAACACCCTATGGATTCACTAGCAACAAGTACGCTCAAAGAGTTATCTAACATATCTAACTTTTATTAAATAATGTGGCGAAACCTACGGCTAGTTAAGAAAAAGGCTCTTTCTATTTTGTCTTTGAAATCTTAAACATCAAATCACAAGTCAATATATTTTTGACATAACTTTACAAAAAAAAAAAAAAAATCGCTTCCGCGACACTCCGGCGGCCTTGGAATTGTTGGATCCGGGTCTTCTTCGCGTTCTCAAAGTAATTATTCCTTTTTGATCAACTTGATCCATTGTAAAAATTAATATAAACTACAAACAAACTGATAATCTATAAGATCTAACGTGTCTGGGGGTCTTAGTTGAGTAAAATGGGACGGTAATAGTATCTCCCCAGGGTTGGCTCTCAAGTAAGCAAGCGGACGAGAATTTAGTACAGCCTCGACTTCCACTACGATGGTGTTTATCGATCCTACTGTTAACAAATTTTGATCTAAGCTTTTTCTTAAACACCGTTTGGTTAAGCCAATTAGCCTTTCATAGGCCCCTCCCATCCACGGAAAAAACTTAGGCACCCATCGCCATCCAATCCTACGTTCTGCACAAAATTCATTAATGTCTACATTCGCTAAACGAACATTGCATTGCGTTTTTAGATAAAATTATGTTAAGATTGCCACGACGAGCGATAAATCTGCGTAACCCTTTAAGAACTGGATCAGCACTTAAGCTTTCGTTCTGACCAAATTCTGAATTAAGAAATGTTTCCTTACATCTAATATTTTTTTCGACTAAATATAAGTCTAACTGATCTATGAGTAAATTAGATTTATATAATTCTAACTTGCAACGTTCTTCTCCATAATTTTTATTTTGAACGTACTTAACCCTTTCTTCAAGAATATGATTTATTTCTCTGCCAGCATTAAATTTTTCTTTAATTTTTATACTTTTTTCAAACAGTTTTAATGTATAATCGTCTTCTATTTCATCTCGTTTACTCTCCTTCATTCCTAAATTCAAACTGTTTTCAGTGAGAATTGAATTATTGTCATTTAACTTGGACATATTAACGTTGGCTGAAAATAAACTAACCAGGCTATCACTATTATTCCCTTCTAAATTTCTTCCAGTAATTATCCATCCTAATTTAGAGTTAATTAAGTATAATCCTGGCAACAATTTAATTTTTTCTAAATTTAGTAAATCAAAATAATAGTTGTTCCCAATCAACATGTCTATCTCTGTTTTGTTTTTAACTGATTCCGGTTTATCTGCCAAATTTAAGTCAGGAAATGTTTTATTAGCATACTCTAATTGTTTATTAAATTCAACTCCATTTTTTACTATGAATGGTACTACGTTGGCTATTATATTAATATATGACCCATCCAAGACCTTGACTTTACACTCTACCAAATATGACTCAATAACTTTCGGTTTAGCTGTACCAAATACAGATACAGTTAGCTTTTCTTTCTGAATAGGAGTTAACTTTAATCTTCTCGCTAGCGATTCTGTAACGTACGACCGATGACTGCCGCTATCAAAAACATGCCGGGAATAAACCCCTTTTGCACCCTCCGATAGTTCTTTTTGAGATTTACCACTAAATACTTCCACAGTTGCTGTTTGCAACGCTACTAAAGGGGTCCCTGCCATTAACTGTACTTCATTATGTTCTTGGTCCTTAGTTTTCTCTGTTATTTCATTTCTCTTAAGACATAAGCTCCTGTGATGCAAACGAGTCCGACAATAATAGCATGACTTGCTTATATGGCAGTTCCTAGCAGAGTGCTTGGCTGGTTTTAAGCATTTAAAGCAACACCCTTTAAGTTGTTCCTTTCTTGCCTCAACGGTTGCGTACTCTATACATTCGTCTGTCCAATGTGTTTTTTCGCAATACCTGCACTTAAGTGTTTGCCCGGCTAATAGCATTCCCGCTGTACCCTGATTTTTAGTATTATTTTCTTCCTTAACGCTTAACGCTTAAACTTAGTATTATTTTCACTTTTTCCTAACGCACCAACTCTCTCCTTGTTTCCTATTAATAAAGTTAAGTGCTCTCGAAGTTTTTTACACTCGTTGTTACGTAAACTATTTACCTCTTTTGTTTTTACCGCCTCAAACATTTTAAGTTCTTCAACCTGCAAGAGTATGTCACATGGAAATTTTGATCGAATTAACGAAAGAGTATTCGAATTTTCTATATTCTCTCCGAAACTCTCTAATGAGTGACATAATATTTCAATTTGATCCAAGGTCATTCTTAACTTTTAGGTGCTACTATTAGATGGATATAAATTTCTAAAATTTGCGTATAAATTTTCAACTACATGGTCTTTATTAGCGAATCTAGACTTTAATAAGTCAAGTGCAGTGTCATAATTTTCGTTTGTTAATGCAAAGCCTGCAATAGCTTGAGTAGCTTCTCCAGACAATTGCTGCTTAAGCATATTAAATTTCTCAACTTTGGAGACCCTACTTTTATTATGAACAGCTGCCTCAAATCTCTCCCAAAATTCGAACCATTTAAGCCGATCCCCAGAAAAGGTTGGAAGGACTACTTTTGGCAGTTTAGCCGATATTTCTCCATTACCTGAATTTTCTGAGCTACTATTGGTTTGGCTGGCGCTATCACAAGTCATCCTATTTTCTAAAACAATTAGTGCGTCATCAGCTTCCAACATTAGCTCTGTAAGCCCTTCTACCTCCTCCTCAAATTTTGAAATTTCCTCAGGAGTTTTAGAAACTGATTCCAATTTAGCAACTACTTCCCGAAATTTTTCTAAGTTATTTTTAATTTTCCCCAGCAAGTCTTTACCCAATCTTTTATCTACTTCTAAATTACCCTCATCAAAATTGGTAACCCATTTCTGAACTTTTTCCATGATGTCAACCAACCTTTTCTTAACCGGCCCTAAAACCCGTCTTGCCGATCCTGCAGTGGAAGCAGCCATACTAAATTTCCCGACAACCAGCGTTAACGGGAACCTAACCTAAAGTTTATACCTGTCCTTAAAACTCAGTCCTCAGCTACTACTATCCTCTTCTTTCAATTTTCAGGCTCTCTTCAATCCTACACGCGTCTGTCTACCATGAGGCGAAACCTACGGCTAGTTAAGAAAAAGGCTCTTTCTATTTTGTCTTTGAAATCTTAAACATCAAATCACAAGTCAATATATTTTTGACATCACTTTACAAAAAAAAAAAAAAAAATCTTCGCATCACCGACAAATAATAGTATAAAAACTAAGAGATGTAACCTGAGATGCGAAGCTCAAACCTTCGATATACTATTATTTTAGTTGCCTTGTTGACATCATAGTTCTTTTAATGGTTGACCTATAAATACCTCTACAACAAAAATAATCAAAATGTATAATTCTGAATTAATTTTTGATTCAACTTTTTATAGTACAGTAAAATGAGGATTAATTGAATTAATTTTTGAATATATTTCTATATTGTGTGCACTAAACCAATATAATTTTCGAACGGGTCCCGACTGAAAAGGTGAATACTCAGACCCATAAACATTATAAGTTTAAAGTTTAGTCAAGATCTATCTATTAGATTCCAAGCTGTAAGCACACAAAGAAGATTTTTTACACTAATCCCCTATTGTTATTTTAGCACTGATCAAGATCTGACATAGTTTATGACTCCCTCTGATATATAATTAGTCTAAGTTTAAACTTAGACTAAGGTCTAACTTTAGTCCTTTAAGTAGTTTTCGAGTTATAACTTACCAAAATGTTCAACTTATTTTTATTATATATATATATATATATATATATATATATATATATATATATATATATATATATATATATCCGGCAGTCATTTACCAATCATTTACTATCGCCATATCATTTTGTATTTATAATATTTATTTTCCTATAATTAATTAAACTCATTATTTTAGTATTATTGTCTATATTCAGTTATTTTCTTGATTTTTAACATTATGCAAGCTTTATTGTGTAATATTACTTTTATTATTCGATTTTTATTAAAAAAAAAAAGCTGGGAAAATGTTTTAATACTATGTATGTTTAAAACAATGAAGAGTGATTATCAGAGTTAAAATTCATCAATTTTAGCGAGAATTTTCAACTAAGAATAGAATTAGGATTGAGCAAGGCAATTCATTCAAACGATTGAGCGATGCAAGTGGATGAAAACATCCTAAAGTGGGTGTTTTTAAAACAATGCCGGTTTGTATTGTTTCTAAATACTTAAAATTATTTCATGTGGAAATCAGCTTCAGATATTGATTTCTTTTTCCGGTTATAGTTATAATAACATACCTAACATAATCTAACATAGTTATACACGTTGACATACGTCACAGAGTTATACACGTAAGAAAATGATTACGCCCATGTTACTTTTTGTTAGTTCCAGAGGCACAGCCGTAAAAGTAATTATAAACGCTCCGGGTTTTAGTATAGCGATAGCTAGAGCTATAGATTTAAACTATCTTTCGATCATCAGACTAATAGAAACCCCTTTGCAATAATTAGTACACCTTAAGGAAAAATTGAAGAGAATCTTAAAGAAGAAATGGGTTGTTTGAGCAAGACAGCTCGGAATTAAAAGAAAATTCGCCCAGTTCGTGGACCTTTGAGCCAAAATGTATAGCTTTAGTACAAAATTATCCAAGCCATTACTAGACATTGCGGATATAGCATATCTTAACTCCCTAAACATGGCGTCACATTATACTTAGGTGTCCGTTATTTTATACTGAGAGAAGCTCATTAATTTCTTGCCTTGTCACGAGATGAAAATTCTAGAAACCTACTTGTCCAAGAGCTAGACCTGACAAAAATGTGTCTCATTTGTACTGGTTTAACCAATTTCTTCTGAAATATACTTTAAATGATTAAAAAGAACATAATCTGCAAACCTACTAGTCCAAGAGCTGGACCTGACAAAAATGTGTCTCATTTGTACTGGTTTAACCAATTTCTTCTGAAAATATACTTTAAATGATTAAAAAGAACATAATCTGCAAACCTACTAGTCCAAGAGCTGGACCTGACAAAAATGTGTCTCATTTGTACTGGTTTAACCAATTTCTTCTGAAAATATACTTTAAATGATTAAAAAGAACATAATCTGCAAACCTACTAGTCCAAGAGCTGGACCTGACAAAAATGTGTCTCATTTTTACTGGTTTAACCAATTTCTTCTGAAAATATACCTTAAATGATTAAAAAGAACATAATCTGCTTATCTAGAGTGGAGGCTTTCATATTTTCACTTATATTCACTTTCACAATAAATAAATACATAATGGAAATCAATTTACTAACTGTATGAATTTAAAGGGGATATAATAATTATTCTTTACTAAACACCAATTTTTGAATACAATCGTTTAGGAATAATAGATTATTATTTATATGAACAATAATAATTTTATTTGCATGACAAATTGTTGTCATCCATGGTTAACATTTTAAAACCATTTTCTTTGTTTTATTTTATCATGCTATTCATTAGCATAATTAACGGAAATAATAATTGCTCAGAGAATTTGTCCGCTAAGTTCATCAATTTCTAATCCTGCTTTGTAGCATTTCTACTTTATTATTTTTAGAAAAAGTAGGTCGAAGGAACGAATTATTTTATTTATTTTTATTAATTATTATCTATTTCTGTATACTGTCATGCATTAAAATTTTAGGGTTACGTATATTAAATAATTATTGCTGTCAAATTACGTTGGAAAATACTTCTTTTTGTTAAATTCTCATTTTGTATATAATTCCCTTAAACTTTTTACTTTAATTTGTGTGACAAAACTACTTTTAGGTGATGTTTAGCAAATATGAAATAATATCAAATAATTATAACCCCTTGTGTTATTTTACGACCTTAACCTCTAAGTTGATTTAATTATTTAAATAACTCGATACTGTTCGATACCTAGTAAATAATTAGTCGATTTAAAAACTGTTCGTACTCTAGGGATCTGTGTCACGTCAGAATGACATAAATAATTTAGCGAACTATTAATAAGAAATAATTTCTTGACATTGCGCTGCCAGAGCCAACTTTGACATAATTTTATCGGAAGCTTTTTAATTTGTTTAGAATTAATATCTTATCATATTTCAGAACTTAGGACTTATTATTGACTTTGTATTTCTTCTATTTTTCTAATAATTTTCTTTACTTTCATATCATAAGGAATCAATAATAGAATTATGTAAAAAGAAATTCAACTCAGAATAATGTAATACTAATACTGATTTTCTCTAGATATAGGACAAGGAAGAAAGTCAAGGATATACCCTTGATCAACGGGAGAACAATACTAGAATACTAAGAAAATTAACACGATTTTACTTATACTAAAATAAGAATGCATTGTACAAAAAATCGGGTTCGGGCACCTCGGAAATTTTTTTCATCACATTGGATTTGTTACGCTCATCCTCCCTACTTCCGACTCACTTCGCTCGTCCTTAAATAGCAGTTAAATTAGCTTTAAAAATAATGAAAAGAAAGCAGTCTCAAGAATAAAACTTTATGGACAATCTAACTAGAGGCCGTCATCAGTGCAAAACCTAATAAACAAGCAAATAAAATAAGTAAAACACTAAAATTACTTAACAAATTATGAGCAAAAGTATGAGAAGGAAAAAAAGAAATAAAATATAAATAGAAAAATTTTTCGGGTATTTCTAATCTAGTCTAGACTAATCTATAATTTTAGAGATTAAGTCTAAATTTAAACTCATTTTATTTCTTTTCAATGTCTTAATTACAACTGACAATAAATGACAAATAAATATATCATTTTAATAAAATAAAAACAAACCAATTTCATTACATTCTCCGGGCCGCAAAAAGTAAATTTGTTACAAATCTAAAAGTCTAAAAATCTAATTTTGAATTTTATTCTGGCGGATAAACAAACAAAACAAAGTTAAACAAATTAAATAATTAAATGCCTAAACAAAGCAAATTAATTTAAAATAAAATTAATTTAAACAATCAACTCCCGGAAAATACTCTTTAATTAATTTCTTATAGAAATTGCTTATCAAAATCAATTTTAATAACTTTCACAACTAAAATTACGAAAAATCATAATACGCGGAAAAATGTTTGTGATCAATTTAAGATTTGGCATGCATGTAGTTATGTACGAAACTAACAAAGTGCTAAGTTTTATCTCATTATCAACATTCAATCAAACATCAATTTTTATCAGATTCTGTACATTTTTAAAAAGTATAAATAATCGGAAAATAATCTATTTGAGTGGAATAGTACGAGTGTATACCTTTTTGAAATAAATAAGCATACCAAGTTTCGTTTTAATACGACGAGTATATCCATGATTTTTTGTTAGATCATGAAAGTTAAGACGCATCAATGGTGGTCAGTGCCTGGATGGGTGGCTGCTGGCAATAAAACGGATGTATTTATTCCAGTTATTTATCCTAACTGAGGACAAGTAAAGCAAGTCCGAAGACTGTGGTTCAGTATATATTTGACTTGTTTATTCTGAAAACGAGCGGAGTGAATCTGATATGGTTAGAAAATGTTTTGAGGTACCCCGTACCCAATTTCTTTAAGTGTTCCCGATATTGAAGAAAAATGCATGTATTCCTTATTAGTGTGTGTGTGAGTTTTGTGCGTCCTTGAGTATTTTGTGTGTATGTGAATTTGCAGTTTTTATACGAAAACTCTAGAGCCAATTCTAACCAATTCCTGTGAGAGGGTTTGAAGAAAGAATAACTTCTGAAAATTGAAGGTATAAAACTTACTGTAGAAGGAAAAGTAAAAACTGTCAGCCCAAGGGAAAATGGTTTTTCTTAAACCTACAGTTTAAAAAAGAATGTACTTCGATTAATATAGACATTAAAATGAAAGCCTTGTCTTGACCTTTTTTGATTTGATGTAATTATTTTGAATATGAAAGGTTTGATTCAAGTTAGTTAATGATAGAAAAGTACTTGTAATCTTGTATTATTCACTGGAAAGCAAATGGATTCTATTGTTCCTAACAATATATCTTCTTTAATTGGAAACATTTAAAGCTATTCAAATTAGCACAGCCCTTTAGACGGGAAACCTCTTTATATATTTTTCTAAACAAGCAATGATTTTTTAAAGGTTCAACAAATGTTATAAATACTTCTTTGTCAAAAATCTTTCTCCATATAAAGAACTGCGAACCATTAAATCATGTTTGTTTAGTAACTATCAAAGATAGTTAACATAGAACATGTTTGTTAGTTGTATCAAAAAGAGGCCTGCGGCTTCTGCTGTCGTTTTCCTGAAAAAACTAATGTAACTAGTATTAATGCTACCGCTCTAGTTATAAAGCATAAACAAGAAATAGATTGTTAACAAAATTGGCTCGGCATGTGGACCACGGGCTAAAATTTTTTGTAGTTATATACTTACAAAAATTATGACCAAAATATCAATATAAAACGATCAAAATGATTGACCTTACCAGGGTTCGAAACTGGATACCCTAGCATTGAGAGTTTTGAGTTTCGGCGTCCCAATAAACATTGTAAACGGCACCTAATCAAAATTTATTTTTCATATACTGCAATTTTGGTTACCGGTTATTTACCATATACTTTTTTAAATTATTGGTCACTTAGAGTAGTCTTATCGACTCCGCACCAGTTTTATTCGATTTAACGTCCCAAAAACATTAATGTTTTTTCTCATTTTTCCTTTACGAATCCTTTATGTTCTCTTCACTTTTCTCATTTATACTATAGGCGTTTAGAAAAGTAATATGTTTGCTCCATAAACTACAAAACTGGGACTTTGACTGAATTACTTGTTACAGAGGGTTTAAAATTGTTCGTCTATATGTGTAGTGTATGTTTATGTGTATTAATGTTAGCACATTCATGTTATGCGTAGATATAATCGTCGTATCCCGGTGTGTTTACGCTAAAAGTTGAATATTGGTACAAAAATCAATTTTATTTATTTACGGCTGCAAAATTGCTCATTACCGAACTGTTTTTAAGCTGCAAATTTCATTTCGCCTACACTGTCAACTAAACAAAATATTTAAAAACAGTACGGGAAAATTGCTTGGTAATACGAAACCTCCTAGGGAATTATGGTACATTTAAATATAATGGTAAGAAAGTCAAAACTCCCAAGGAGGAGAAATGAAATTATTACGTTGGTAAATTTTAATGTTTTTTATTTGTCTGCAATGATTCTTCGAGCTTGTTATTTAAATGTTTTTAATAATATCACAATATATTACGGCATAATAATTATTATTAATACAAGTATTACATTTTTTACGAAAAACATTATAATATAATTTAAAAAAAAAGTTGGCAACTTTATTTTTATAACCCCGGCCTGCAGGGGTTATCCCTGATGGGCCGCAAGGTTCTAAACGGGGGGGTTCTAAAGGAGGGTCCATCTATGCCAATCACCCAAAAGGAGAAAATCCAAGGGCATGCATCTGGACGTCCCCTGATTTGAAGGTGATGCACCTGCGACATCTTGGGTCGAGGGATGCGGTTAGTGTGCTCTTGGAAATTCCGGACGAAAATGGACAAAATAAAAAGGTAATATTCAGCTCTGTCTACCTGCCATATGACAGTGATACTCCCCCACCATCGGAGGAATTTACTGCTATCACAGAGTATGCCAGGGAGAAAAAGTTACCATTAATTTTAGGATGTGATTCAAACAGCCATAACCAGGTTTGGGGAAGCTCAGATACTAATGATCGGGGTGAGAGCCTACTTGGTTATTTACTGAACACGAATCTTGAAATTGTCAATAAAGGTAGAGAGCCTACATTTGTAAACAAATGTAGACAAGAAATTCTTGATATAACTTTAGCCTCCTTGAATGTGTTACAGTTTATTTCAGACTGGAAAGTCACAAATGACATAGTTACATCTGATCATCGGATGATTAACTTTAATGTTTCATTTCATGTGAAAGATACAGAATCAAAACGAAACCCTAGATTTGCAGACTGGTCAAGGTACTGAGCATCCTTGATCACGAGTGCAGAAGAAGGGAACAATAATATAAAGACAGCATCTGAACTGGATGCGGAAGCAGAAGCTCTATCCTCTGAACTTCTAAAAGCTTACGAAAACGCCTGTCTTCCTCAACCGCCCTCTGAAAAGAGGGTAAGATGGTGGAACCGGGAGATCGAAGGGCTAAGGAGGAATATGAGGAAAGCGTTTAATAGAGCTTATAGCAAAAAGAATGACAATGCTCTCTGGGACCAATTCAGAAGCATTCAAAAAGCATACAATAAAACTAAACAAGCTAGCAAAAGAGCGACCTGGAGGGAATTCTGTAGTGACATACAAAGTGTACCAGAAGCCTCTAGGCTAAGTAAGATAGTTAAAGATGAATTTAATGAAAAGTTGGGAATCCTAAACAAGAAGATGGAACTTGGACCGATTCTTGTGAAAGTACCCTAAGATGCTTGAATAGGACCCCTTTGGGTGCTCGTCTGGCGGTGATCCGGGGGGACCGGAGCCTAGAACCAGATGTCTTTACCCTGTAGAGAACGAAGGAATGGCTCTGGCCACCAGGATCGTCTCGGAGGAGTCCATAAGGTGGTCTCTAAGTCAATTTAGTCCTTATAAAGCCCCAGGTCCTGATGGTGTGTACCCTGTAATGCTGCTTGAGGCAGGGGACATTATTCTCGCTAGACTCAAGAACATTTACTGTGCCAGCATCGCAATGGGATACATACCAAAGATATGGAAGAAGTCTCGAGTTGTTTATATTCCTAAACCAGGAAAGAATGACTATACTTCAGCTAAATCTTTCAGACCTATAAGTTTATCTTCATTCATGCTTAAGATTCTTGAGAGATTGGTGGATAAATTCCTTATGGAAACTATGTTTAAAGACTATCCTTTCCATGAGAATCAGCATGCGTATAGAAAAGGAAAATTATTTTTATAACCCCGGCCTGCAGGGGTTATCCCTGATGGGCCGCAAGGTTCTAAACGGGCATTATTACTATTATTATTATTATTCTATCTGAAGACGAGCGAAGCGAGTCTGAAGAGTAGAGAATGAGCGTTGCGGATCCGACAAGCCGAGGTACCTTGTAGCTCTTTTTGTGTGCAACTTTTTAAAGGCATCGTGTACGCCTTTACAAAATCTTTAAGCAACAAAGTGGCCAGTTTCGATTTTGAGAAATATGATACAGGAAAGCTTTGATCAATACGAAGGAGCTTGACTTTTCTTTTTCTTTCTCACTTTTAAAATTTAGCCTTTAATTTTTAAATCTTATCATTTAAAATATTGAGAGTGTCTATTTGTCTCTTTTTAAGTTAAAATAACATGGACACTAGAAATTTAGCATAAAATGTAAATATTTAATGAAATAAAAAAATAAGTTTAAGAGAAATAGCAAATTTTTTAAAAGATACTGGGGCATTGAAGTATTTATATAAAAGAATATCAGGATTTTTGTAGAGAACATTTCATTTAAATAAATAAAATAGAAAAGCAAGATGACAACTCATTTCTCACATCTTTCATTTAAATGACTCAACTAAGTAAAATGGAATAAATGTACTTATAATAATATAAATAAAAGAATGAGAATAAGAATAATCAATTAAATAATACTTATAATAATATAATAAATATAAAATTGATTTCACTTGTAATGTTTTGCATTAAGAACCCATTGAGAAGAATAGATCAAATACTTGTAAATAACTAAACGTGATCGCTTCGTTCTCTAGATTGCATTAATTAATACATTTTCATAGAAAAGAAGGGTTCTAATAATATGCATTATTAATTATATAGAAAAATAGTGCTTACTTTTCTCGCTGTATATTGCGATTAGAAGTATGTTTATATTTATTTATTTTTTCATTGTGGAAATGTGATCGCTAGGTTACATATGTTAATAATAGAACCTTTAAAAATAATTAAACTGGGATTTTCAACGTTACTAGTAGTCCAGATGTGTCAGATAGTTAAATATTTTCTCTACAAACACATAAAAATATCAATTAGAATCTAATGGCCCTTTTGCTGCGTCATAAAACTCAACATTTTTAAGCAAGTCAGGCAAGTGTAAAGTAACCAATTAAACGTCTTCGTTCTTAGTTTTTACATAAAGTTCATAAAGCGCCCGATCACAGTACTTCAACTATATACTATATTATACTATATTATAATATACTATATTATCGCTGAAAAAGTTAGTTGTCTGTGAAAACATTCTAGCGCGGTGGTCCGCATGTCGGGCGAATTTCCTTTTGAATGCGGGTTTCCGTTCTTAACAATTAATTTCTCTTTAAGCTTTCTCTAAAATTAGCAGTCCAAACCATTCTTTGCTGTAGTTTAATGCTCATTTGGTTTCCTTTAAATGTTTTAGCGCATTTCAGGACCACTCTCATCCAACTCACTGGCCCAAAAAACATCGAATACAACTCTCCATTTGAAATGTGTTGTTTAGCTGCCGCATTTTAGGTTTTCTGGCAATTAATCACTTTTCGAATTTTCGGTCACTTAGAGTGGTTGTATAAACTTTGGACTGGTTTTATTCGATTCAGCGCCCATAAATGCATAGAAAAACGACACCCTACTTGAAATTTAATTATTATCGACTATAATTTTGGTTTCTGGCAATTTATTATAGTTTTTGTACTTTATGGTCACTTAGATTGGTCTTATTGGTTTTAGATCGGTTTTATTCGATTCAGCGCTCCAAAAACATAAATGACCTTTATAAATCTAAACTTGAAAGCATTTAAACTCATATAATTACGAACAACTTATGAGTGATATCAATGATGCTGCAATGCCTTTATATCAATGTTTAGTGGTTGTAAAGCTACTTCCGCTAAAATCAAGCTTTTGTGGTCTTCAGAGTGTCAATATGTGTCGGATTAGAAAGAGCAACACAGAGAGCAGCATTTTTGTCTGCTGTAACGGCATACAAAAATAATCCTAATTTAGAGAACTATTTAAATATAATAATCTTATGCTATTGGAAAAAAAAAAAAATAAAACAGTTACGAAAACAGTTCATGAAAAAAATATTGTTAAAAAATTACACCAGATAAAAACCTAAATAATTTAAGAGCGGAGGGTTAAATATACGAGCAACTTGAGCTAAGATTTGATTGATAAGCAAGAAAGCGCTAATTTTAAAGAAGATTCGCCCGACATGCGGACTGGTTTAATTGGATTTAAAATACATCGAAATCGATACTTCTTGAATTATTTTGTTTACCGAGCGTATTCTAGGTTATCCGTCAATTAAACACCATTGTTTCTACTTTTTGGTCATTTATGGTGGTCGTGAAAATTCCAACCGGTTTTTTCAATTCAGCACCCCGATTTTGCGTAGAACACAAAATTTATAATTTTAATTATTAAAATAAATCAAATTATATTTTATTTATTTATTATTTATATAAAGTCGTTCAGATCTTGAAGAAGCCTTATAATAATCATCTTCTGTAGTTTATGACTTACAGGAATGGTGGCTAGCGATATAGATTCGACAATCTCGGTAGCTAAGTTGTTTATAAGGCCATACCATTAACAGCAGATATGATTCAAACTTCATAAATTTACTTCTTTTAAACCATGATTTCTGCATATCGTACTGTAATAAAGTTAAATTAGAAGGAGATCCGAACTGTATATTTGCAATGTAGTCGATGATCTCTTGCACATTATTCTCGCTATTCAGCGGGACGCACAATACTCAATAAGTTGCATGAATGTGTAGCTCAGCCATTTAATTATATGTCATTAAAAGATTAAAAAAAACAATTAACGTTTTTAAAAAACTATACTTTTTTGCACTAAAAAATACCTAGATTAAAAATAACAAGAACAAACGAACAAAAGAAATAAAATATGAGCTAAAAACTAATAAATAAAAAATAATAATATAATTTATTAATTAATTAATACTATTTATTATAAAAATACCAAATAAACTTAATAAAATAAGTTAAGTTAAATAATAAAATAATTACTATTTAAATAAGTTAAGAAACAATTATTCAAATTCAACATAAATATGCATACAGTTTAAATTTAATTATAAAATAAAGCAGTGTTAATATTGTTAATAGAAATAATTAACATACTAAATATTACCATTATTACTAGGAACAATGGTAAAGATGACATATCATTTTGCGAAAAAATAACCATAACAGTAATTTCAAATAGATATGAACGATCTATATCTAGATCACACACACTTTACATACATATTATATATATATTATATATATATATATATAATATATATATATATATATATATATATATATATATATAATATATATTATATATATATATTATATTATATATATATATATATATATATTTATATATATATATATATATATATATATATATATATATATAATATATATATATATATATATATATATATATATATATATATAAATTAAGTTTTTATTATTATTATGTTTTATATATTAGAGTGGTTTTTAAAAATTATTTTTTTAACAGCCCACCCTGTAGTATTGTTCTTCTATATTAATTAATACAGCCGCCTCCGTGGCCGAGGTCGTTAAGGCGTTAGTCTTTACACTGACCTTTGACACCCACGGAGGTCTGGGGTTCGCATCCCAGGTTACGCTCTCAGTTTATAGAAGATTATTGTTTAGATATATTATCGCCAGCTTTAGAATACACTTTGAGCGTAACGGTTGCTACTAGGTATCCCTGATAAGCCGCAAGGCTCTAAACGGGCATTATCATTATTATTATTATTATATTAATTAATTAAAAGAAAATTATATTAGATTTAAATTTTTTTTAAATATTTTTGACGATGCTGCCAAGGTTCAGACAATAGCTAAAAAACTGTAGATCACACGCATTTTTTGTGATTACAGAGCTTAACTTGTTGAGACGTGCATTCCTTACTGTTTGGTACATTTTTATCTGCTTGTCTCTGTTTGCTAGTCCTTCCCCTTTTATAATTTGATCAATTGTTTAGTATGCGGTTTCTTTGTAGTGTAAAGTTTATATTTTTTTATGTCGCGTCAAGATATTGTGTCAGGAAACGATAGCGACCAGCGTTTTAAGAATGCTTACAAACAAGATCGAATAAACAAGATATAATAGAGCGTTTTAAGCTCTATTAAACAAGATAATTATAATGCTGTCACTAATAAGACGGTTATCATGAATAAAATTGGATATATTTTACCTAATGTTGTACTTTTTGTCCAATTATGACTGCAGTAGTTCCAGCCTCCCGACGATTACAAGGTACTGCTAAAGTTAATTATAATATTTCTTAGTGGGAATATTGGCTATGCAGTAAGTTCCATGGCACCTGCAGGTTTTCATCGTACACGCTGGATAGTGAGAGCCATTTAATGTCCAAAAACCTATTTATTCAAAGGGCAGTTCATGTAAACAAAGTTTGAAGAAAAAGGAGTAAAAAATTTTTGTATTTTTGCGGTCAAAATGCATGTTAAACATTGGTATCTAGCTGCTTCACCTGCTTGAGCTCCAAATAATGAGTTAAGCTTGCTAAAAGGCCTAAAAGAGTACTATAAAACAAATGAAAAACGTTCCAAGAAGAAGATTCTGGGTCATCTGTGGTACCTGTCTGGGATAATTGTGGCGCTTAGCTTTTTTGATGATAATGTTTCTGTTCAAACTAAATACCTTCTGGTTAAAGCTTTGGAAACAGAAGGCTCTGAACATCCTCTAAAACGCATAGTTGTTGACGTAGACATTATTGATTACAAAAACCTCGACAACTTTGTCACAAATAAAACAATGCGTTTTTTTTATTATAACAGGCTTACCAAATGACTTCTTAAAATTAGACGTGGATTCCTAGGATTATGATGAGACCTACAATAAATGTAAGGAATTTTTAAAAACATTAAGAGTGGTAAACGACATCGCTGAGCGTGGAGTTGGTTTAATGGAAGAGTATAACAAGCTTCTTACTATAAATGAAGACCATAAGCAGTATTTATTATTAGTTCTTAAAAAGTTTCGAAAAGAATATCCAAATTCTAAAAAGAGCACTCTTCTTAAGTTAAATTTGTATGTAGTATTAATTTTATTACCAAAATTGTTATTAGTGCTATTGTATTACTCTTAAATGTTAAGTTAAGTTATGAAAAATAATAATTATATAAAATTTATTATTTTAATGCTTTTTTTAATAATTTTTTAAACACTTAGAGATTAGCACCCTCTAAAAGTTATTTTAAAATTTTGAAAAAAAAAAAACACGAACAACTTTAGAAACACCAACTAGTTTTGGAGTTTTATTTAATCAAAATAATTTCGATACCGAGCAGCAAGTGGTAATATAGTAGTAATATGGGGGGAGTGGTTGTAACTACCAGGCAAGTAGGTCACATTGTCGTGTCCTTTTTGCCAGCTCCCTGAGATGGTGTTCTACTCCTTTTTATTGCAAGTGTAGGTATATTTCATCTAATCTAGACAGAAATGCCATGAATTTCTATGGTTCCTCAAATGATTTTCCAAGCAATCATAGATATTTTCACTGACTCATATAGTCTAGAGAAAACTAGGAACAACAAGTGCCCTCACTGTTAAACCAAACCTCCATACAAGGCAGATACACTATAGTATTATAATGTATCTACTGTGCGGGTCCTAAATTTAACCTTTACCCAGTTTCATTTAAGGTAAGGCATCTTTAACGAGTACCTGAGAACGCACAGGCTCGAGACCTCCGGCTTTACGTCCTTTTTGAAGTACGCGGTACGCAAAGTGGAGAACAAGCACATCCGACCAATTTACGTACATAGCATAACTAATTTTTTCAATCAAGTGAAAAATTAAAAACTTCTCTCATTCTCGTTCTCGTCAATGATGAACTCTCGTTCTCATGACGTGGCAATCCAGTGTAAAACCCCCGAATATTATTGAGGGCTTGTTCACGTTTTAAGAGCAAACAATATGTCCTTTCATACTTATCAGCCCAATGAAGATAAACCATTCACAGATGTTCTTCGCCACCTTTACTCTTATACTCTATAAAAACTTATTAAATCAGAACTTAAACATCGTGGTTTTCACGATGTTTAAGTTTGGTTTTCACGTTGGCAAGAAAGGAACATTGCCAACGTTAAAAAGGGCGAAGCAGCCCTTGCATAATGCCTTCACCTCCATAACCTTTAAAACCTTTTTCTTTTCTTTCTCTCTTTTAATATTCGTACATACTTAAATATCCATTCTACAATCTTTACTGTTAACGTATATGATCTACTCTTTAATAACTTTTTTACTGTACATCCTCTAGGCACCATATCAACAGGGTTCTCTATACCCGGTAGATGATTCCACTCATGTACTCTACTACACTCTAATATTTCTGTTATGTCAATAAGAAACACAACTATTTAACAGAAAACTTATAATTACTATTGATAGTTACAAAATAATAATTTAGTATAATCTGAACAACGACATAACCATGTGACCGATAACCTGTACAAACATAACCTCCGAGTCTCTGTGGCGGGCTTCGCTCAGTGTAGCCAACAATCATAACATCTCCCTTACAAGATACACAAAAATATTTCAAACTTACAAGTTAAGTCTTTGAGGAGGTTTTACCATTCTTGAGCTTCTTCTGACTGGAGTAGCATCTACATCACCATGGCATATTCTGGTCAAATCTTTTTGTGGTGAGTTTGACGGTGATTTATGACCACTGGACACTAACGGAACAATAGTATCTTTAGAAGGAGGTGATCCAGGAATGATGATGCTGTCATCCTGTTGTTCATTTTGCAAATCTTTTATAGGTGGAGGGAAGTCTGGCTCCTTATCTGGACTTTCTTCTAGTTTAGAAGGAGTGATATAAACTGTGTTTCGTCGCATCACTGACCCATCCTTTGTCTTTAGCAGGTAAGAACGAGGAGTGGAGTGTGGCTTTAAAATTACAGCAGGGTGCCACTCATGATGTCTTCTAAACAAGACTTTATCACCCTCTTTGAACGTTTGTTGACTTATTTTGGATGTCCGATCATAAAATTTTTTGGTTATCATTTGCTGACATAGTTTATCATTTCTTACATTTACACAATGAGGTTGAAGGTTAGACAACGTTGTAGGAAGAGTTGAACGGAGTTGTCGACTCATAAGGATTTGGGCTGGACTCGCAGTCAATCCAGATACTGGTGTATTATGGTGTTCTAATAACATTAGATTGAAGTCTGTTTTTGAAGATACACTCTTTTTCATCATGCTCTTGACAACACCTACAGCTTTTTCACTCATACCATTACTTTTAGCATGATGAGGGCTAGAAGTAATTACTTTTATATCCCATTGAGAAGCAAAGTCCCTAAATATTGTTGAATCAAACGGCATGTTATCTGCAATTATTATTTGTGGGATGCCATGGGTTGAAAAAATAGGTTTCAGAGCCTTGATAACATCTGTGGCAGCTTTACCATGTAACCTTACTACATCTATCCAGAATGACAAATAATCTACAACAACTAAATAATCCTTGCCAGAAAACTCCATTAAATCCATTCCTATTTTTTCAAAAGGCAATGTCGGTATTTCATGAGGGAGCAGTGGTTCTTTAACTTTAGCTGGTCTGTAAGTCTGGCAATGACAGCAAGAATTAATAAGGTTTTCAATTTGTGCATTCATTTGTGGCCAGTACATTATTTTACGAGCTCTTGCTTTGGTCTTAGAGAACCCAAGATGACCAGTATGGAGTCAACATTTCTTTTTGCAAGTTTTGAGGAACAATCAACTTCTGATTGAGAAATACTAGACCCTCAGATACATGAATATCGTTTTTTAATTTATAGTAGACTTGGACATTGTCAGGTACCTTATGTTTGTTTGATGGCCATCCTTGAAAATAATAATCACTTAGGATTTGTAAAATAGAGTCCTTTTTGGTTTCAGTAATGAATTCTTGTTTTTTGGACTCACTTATTTGTAAAGTTGCAGCATTTGAGGCAATCATATGGATTGTATCTGATAAAAATTTACCTGTTTCTTGATCTACTACTGAACTATTTTCACAATCTCGAGATAAGAGGTCTGAGATATACATTTCTTTCCCTGGTATATGCACCAGATCAAGGTTATACTTTACTAATTTAAGTGCCATCCTTTGTAACCTATTTGAGCCAATTTGAGAAATTCTTTTTTTCAAGAGTGACACTAAAGGCTGGTGATCTGTTTTGACATTAACATCACGCCCATATATGTAGAGATGAAATTTTTGTGTTGCATAGACTAGACTTAGTAATTCTTTTTCAATTTGTGCATAGTTTATCTCCGTTTCATTTAGGGTTCTTGACGCATATGCCACCGGTTTGTTGTTTTGCATTAAGCAACATCCTAGAGCATGTTTAGATGAATCACATTCTATTGTAATTTCCTTATTAGGATCAAAACAGCTCAGAACAGGGGCATTTGTGATTAGAATCTTTAATTTATTTAACAGCTGCGTGTGCTCATTTGTCCAGAGCCAATCAACATCCTTTTTCATTAATTCCCTCAGTGGAGCAGTCAATTCGGCAAAATTTTGTATAAAAGATCTTAGATAGTTAAGAAGACCATGAAGCCTCAACAGCTCTTTTTTGCTTGTGGGAATCTTAATTTGATTTATAGCCTCAACTCTAGAGGGATCAATTTTCATGCCTTCAGAATTGAAAATGAAACCCAGAAATTTTACTTCATTTATTCGATATTGGGTTTTAGACACATTAAATTTAACATTTAATTGGCGAGCTCTCTGAATCACAGCTTCCAGTGTTCTATCGTGCTCTTGAGCTGTTCTGGCTTTAATTAATAAATCATCAAAATAAATGATAACATTAGGAATATCTCCGAAGTTTCTCATATTAATTTTTTGGAATTCTTCAGGGGCCACTGCAATTCCAAAAGGAAGTCTTAGGAATTTATAGACACCAAAAGGTGTGGAAAATCCACAGAGATTGGAAGAGGATTCATCTAGCTCTATATTATAGAATCCATCTTTTAAGTCTAATACAGTAAACAGAGAATTACCTGTAAGCTGAGCACTAACTTCTTGCACTGATGGTAATAATGCTGGTTCTCTTAAGATTACTTCATTTAGATCTTTAGGATCCAGACATAATCTTAAGGTCTTATCTTTTTTTTCTATAATTACTAGATTACTAACCCAGGAAGGCGGTTCCAACACTTTTGAGATAATTTTATCAGCCTCAAGCTGATTCAATTTAGATAACAGCCGATCCTTAATAGCTAAAGGAACCCTTCGAGGTGGTTTGACTGTGGGCACTGCATCTGGTTTAACAGATAAGTGACACTTATAATTCTTAATTTTTCCTGTGCCAGTAAAAACATCTATGTTGGAATTAATAAAATTTGATTTTTCCACAGAGTCTATCTTTTTAATAAGACCAAGCTTAACACAGGCTTTACGGCCTAATATAGGTCTAATAAATTCTGGCGGGCCATCAACTATAATAAATTTTATCATATAATTACATTTATTTTTTGGAACTTCACAGTTTAATTCGACTGCACCGATGGTGTTAATTTTATAGCCTCCATAAGCTTCCAGAGAGACATTGGTCTTTTTAATTTTTGTAATGCCAATCTCTTTTAGTTGTTGCTTACTCAAGACGTTGCAGGAAGCACCCGAGTCTAACTTAAAACTAATTTTTCTTCCGTTAATTTGTATTTTAGAATACCATTCATCAGATGAATGATCTGACTCAACAGAGTCTATGACAAAAGACTCATCGCTGGAATCACTATCTTCAGAATTCACATCCTTATGCACTTCATGAACCTTATTGGACTTACACCCAACTTCAAAATGATTTAGCTGCCGACATCTTTTACATCGTTTTCCATATGCAGGGCAGTTACCGAACACATGTCGATAACCACACTTTTTACACTGATAAGGCTCTGCGTTCTTGCTATTTAACTTATCAGTGGATTTGAATGAACTACCCTGCTTAAGCTGACTATTACTTGTACGAAAAGAATCTACAACTCCACTATTTCCACCTTTAATTTCTTTTACTTGTTACTACTTTCATAAATTTTAAACATATTCAATTACTTTAGGTAAAGTTAATTTCTTTTCTCTGAGAACTCTCTCCTGCAGATCTGTTTCCTGTATGTTAAGCACAACTTGATCTCTTATCAAATTTTCTTCCTGTGACTCAAATTCACAAGTCGAAGCAAGGGTTTTTAACACAGTCACATAATTATCAATACTTTGATTTTCACATCTTCGGCACTTAAAAAATTTGTGCCGTTCAAAAACCACATTCAGTTTAACAGAACAATATTCATCAAATTTAGCTAAAACTTTCGAAAAATCAATCTTATCTTTTTCGGTATCAAATTTGAATGTATTGTACACTTCAACCCCTTCATCACCAATGAGATTTAGTAAAATGGCAGTTTTAGTTTCCGATGGTTTATTAATCTTTTCCGCAGCCAGCATATAATTGTCAAATTTTTGCCGCCACTTACGCCAATTATCAGGCAAACTACCCATAAAACTTAACTCTTTAGGAGGGCGGAATTCCATTACGATTCAGATAAAATGAAACTTACGTGAACTTAAGTTCAATCTCTGAGTTCACTTAACTTACGACTTTAGCATTAACTCGCGAATTTCCTTCTTAAGAACCTGACACCATGTTATGTCAATAAGAAACACAACTATTAACAGAAAACTTATAATTACTATTAATAGTTACAAAATAATAATTTAGTATAATCTTAACAACAACATAACCATGTGACCGATAACCTGTACAAACATAACCTCCGAGTCTCTGTGGCGGGCTTCGCTCAGTGTAGCCAACAATCATAACAATTTCTTTTACCCTATTTTTAACGAAAATTGACCAATTTTTATTTTGTGATAACCGTACTATATAGACCATAGAATTGGTCCAATAATAATTCTCACACTCTAGATTATCTTTTAAAGTTTCTACTACACTTTTGACCAATCTCACGCCTATCAGATATGCTAGCAATTCCAACCTCGGTATGGTAACCTTTTCTTTTAATGGACACACTCTGCTCTTAGCCTGCAAAAAATGAACTTCAGTATCTACGTTTTTATTTAACTCTTTCTTCGGAAGTTTTTCTATTATACCATTTTCCAACCATAACATGAAGAACAACTTCTTATCATAGGGTCGGTCAATCCATATCAAGTACCCCAAAAAAAAATAAGAAAAGGTGCTCTAAAAAAATAGATTTTGATAATTATGTTGCTATTGATACCCATATCTATGGTGAGTAAAAAATGACCAATATAAATTTTTTATGGTCACCCGTTCTTTTTTTATGGTCACTTTTATGGTCCTCCGACCCTAACATTTAGTGATTTTTGACCTTCAGATAAGCAGCGGATACTCGGTTCTCGCTTGTACTACAGCAAAAATATGAACGGATCTGTTTAAAGCAAGCTTTGAGCTACATTTGGCCCTTTGATACTTTTACTCTATGACCGCTCCTTGGGGGGGGGGGGGCGTTTATGAGCTATGATTTTTTGAAAATCCATTTTTTAATTTTTGGTCATTTTTGACCTTCAATATTCCCTTGGACATGTATAATTTTTAATAAAAATCATATCACAAAGACCCCTTACCAGAGTCAACATAAACCACCAAAAACATTCTTGTGTATTTGCCCACAAGAAAGTTATAGCTTAATCATGTATGTGTGATTTTTCAAATATTAAATTTTTTTTTAATATTAACCTATACTCAATGTGATTCTTCAAAATCTCGACTCTACATTACTAAATACACACGCTTATTACGGACAAAAAACGAGCTAGAGTAGAGTGGAAAAGGGCAAGATACCCCTCAGACAAAAGCACATTAAATGCAAGTAGCAGAACACTAAATAAACTAACTAGACGACATAATTAAACTAAATCCGAGCATTACAAAAAAAACTGACGACAGAGAAAGATCTCTATTTAATGCAAGTCAGTGGTTGCTATCACACAAATTCACTCCCTTTCTCAAAAAAACTTGATGATACCTGGGCGAAGTCGGAAGCTGATGAAGTTGAGGGTTTTGCTTAGCATCTTGAAATAGATTATTTTATTTATTAATCACTTATTTTATATCAGAAAATTTGAAGTGATTTAGTTTTATTTGAATTTGAGTAATTTTGTCATTTTGAATTTGCGCGGGAGCTACTTTAGTTTTAGGGGGCGCCGGGGGCGTCTATTTTAGGTTGTCTTTAATGGTTCTTGGTTTTCTTTATTATATTTGGTTTTATTTAATTGGTTAAATAGGTTCTTTTATTTATTAAGAAATAGGTTTAGTTAGTTTTGATGGTAATTTTGATTTTCTTTTATTTTTTCGTTTGCTTTTCGGTTAGGGAAGGTTACGATAGGCTAGGTTAGGCGGTCTAAAAGTGGGCGTATGTGAAGCATGTTTTAATTCAAGTTTTGGAGTGTTTGTTAAGTCAGTTAGTCAAGTATAGTTACCCTTTTGGGGATTAAGTTGCGTCCTGTTCACCTGTGGTGGAGATATAAGAGATAAATTCTGGATTGGTCGCTGTTTGACTGTGCTGTGGACTATTCTGTCAAATACACCTGGCCGGCGTCAACCTGTCATTGCGAAAATCTAGACGTCTGAATTACTTTATTAGCCAAAGGAAAGTTAAACAATTAAAAACAGGTTAAACCAAACCTTTTATTTGGTGTCTGTCTATTTTGTCTGTCACTGTAAGTCGAAGTTGGCTTATAGTGACTGGAACCTAAACCTACCCTCACCTCTCAACTAACCATCACCAGAAAATCATCATTTTAACTTTATTTTTTTAATTTTATTTTACTTTATATGATCGGAGTAGATCATATTTACTAATTTTAGTTTGTAAGCCCAGTTTTAATGTTAGGCTGACAGATGACTGTCAGTAGGAGATATTTGTAATGGGGCCCCAAGGCTTAAGCAACTTAGGGACATATGTATCTAGCTAGGGCCACAGAATACTTATTTATTTGTCTTACAGAAATATTTACTTCTTCGAGAATCAAAGTTGGACTGGGCAAGACAAAAGTTTACCCCCCATATAAAAAGGAGGGACTTGTACATAAAATTCAATTCAAAAGATATTCTTTTATTCAAGCTCAACAAATTAGTCTTGGCTTATTATTCAACAATCTGTATCAGGGACTGTCCTCAGGACCATATTGAACTGAATCAATCATCTCAAAGGAAGCACTTTCCGGTACTTCACCTCCATTATCATAAACTTGAAGTGGATACAAATAAGTGCTTACTCAGAGCTGATTGGTTACTAGGAATACTGTCCTGGGACCCTGAACAGACTACTTCATCAAAACTTACCTTACTGTTCACATTCTATCTGGTATGAGCCAGTATTCTAGAGACCAGCCTCATAGACTTTATTCACTATGAATTGATGGTTGTGTGTGTATTTTGTATTTATTTCATAACTAACACTAGATCAGTGACCAACTTCTTGGTGGTGAATAGGGGTCCTGAGTTTGGTCTGGGGAAGACTAACTCATACTTGTTTTGAATAGATTCACCCACCCTGGACTTCCTCATTCACCAGGGTTATTACCCTATCCTATTTCAGGCTTTCAATAATAGGAGACACCATCTAGGGCATAATTTGATTTCATTTCTGAATGAGGTGGCGCTCATTAATCCGTTGCAGGTTATAAAACTTTTGGCAAGTATTTACACCACAGGTAAGAACTGGTTGTACTTGAAATACCCACCCCTTTCTTACCAACTGAGTTGGGCAGATTTAGATGTTATAATCTCAGTAATTACTCCTCCCCACATCCCGATTTCCTAGACTAAGCCCACGAGAACATCAAATTAATAACGACCTTCTTATACCCTGATATTCAACCCACAATTAAACACAATTAAACACCACAATTAAACACCTCAAATCCCCAAAACAAACTCCTGGCTGTGACCTAATAACAACTGAAACCCTAAGGCACCTTGTGAAGAAGAGAATCTATTCCTTACCTACATATGCAACGCTGTCCTACACAAACCCACTTCCCAACACAAACCTAAACCCCTATAAACCAACCCTTCTATCTTCGTCCTATGGACCTATTAGTCTTCTTCTTGTCATAGGGAAAAACTTTAAACATTCCTCCTTCGCTGAATCCTTCCTTACCTTAAAGACAAAACCACCTAATTGGTTTTCACTCCCAGTCTTTCACAGTCAACAATAATGCCCATCAATGCCATCGGAGTCGATGTCATTGTCTCCAGCCTTGAGAGGAAAAAGTATTGTTTGGCGGTATTTATTGACGAGGCACAAACCTCATAGAGTATGGCATGCCGGACATATTATCTTGCTTTTACCTATTATCTAGTTGAGGCACCTCATTCTCCTTAAACTATCCTGTGAGGGCTGGTGTCCCACAAGATAAAATCCTATGTCCCATTCTTTACTCCTTTTACATGATATTCCAGAGCACCCGTCAAAATCCTTGAAACCTTTGCAAATTAGACCATCCTATCGGTATTTAATAGCCATATAACCGCTTCTAGCAATACCCAGTACCTTCTTTCTCTTCTTGAACCCTGGTGAAGGAAATGGAGGATAAAGATAAACGAACAGAAAAGTATTCATGTCACTTTCGCTGTTCGAATAGACACTTTTCCAGCAGTCACCCTTTAACAAGTTTATATAGCTTATTGTCTAATTCTCTTATGTCCGATACCTTGGCCTTAACCTTGACAAACGTTTAAATCGGCAACATCACACTAAAACAAAACGGACCGACGTATCACGACGTTTCAAGTTTCTGTCACGCCTTTTAGATCATAGGTCAAAATTAACATTGAGCAACAAACTTCTTATCTATAATGTCGTATTGAAACCATCATGGTTCCAGCCTATGGTCTGGAAGTGGGATTGCACCAAGCCTTTTAACTCTAATTGTCTCCAAATCCTGCAATTTAAAATCCTTTGAACCGTCACAAATGCTTCTTTGTATGTATTAAATTTTGCTCTCCACAATGACCTTAATGTTTCATTTGTCCGAGATATTTCTATATCCCGGTACAAACGCTTTCATAAATCCTTTATCGATCATCCAAATCCTCTTGTACAGACTCTATCCTCTAGCCTTCCAGAAAATCCTATGCCTCGCCTGAGAAGGCGTGGGGCAGACGTTGTCTCGAGGCTACTGCCTCGAGACAAGTTATCTTTATAAATTCAACATGAATTAATCTAATTAACTTTTTAGTGCATTTTATTTACTTATTTATAAATAATTTTATTTATTAATAGATCTATTTAGATTTACTTTAATATTCCTACCTTTTACATTCCAATAGTTATATTGTTTTCACTATCTATTTATCTATTTCCAACTCTCGTCTGAGTGCAATCACTGGATTATTTTTCTACCAAGGTTATTAAAGACATTAACACTGTGTTAACTCTAATACTTGTAACAATCACATTTGTTGTTGTATTTCTCAATATAAATTGTTAAAAAAAGAAAACATTATAGGATTACAATCTCACTAAGTAGAACACATTTTAAGGGCGTCCCAATAAAATTGTAAAAATTAGTATTCTATAAGAACTAAATAAATAAATAATATTTATTGGTCTATGTAGACCAATGCCAAACGCCCCAAAAAATAAATGAATGCATAATGTGACATCCAAAAAAGTTACATTATTTACATTTAAAAAGTCGCTAAAATAAAAATATTGATATTTTTGTATAAATTTTATAAGGCGACAATAAAGTGTCTTGTGGGAATGTGGAGCCTTCAAACAATCTGTTACCTTTTAATATTTAAAAATTAATTCACTATGCCAGTGAATCACACTAAATCAGTGTCTACATACCAAACATTATATATGGCAGTTAATAGTAGTATAATTCAGTAAAATCCATTTTCAGTAAAAATAAAGTATAAAATTAATTTATCTCATTAGTTCATAATACCTTCTTACTTTTTTTGTTTCATTATAAATGTAAATATTTTAGTAAAAATATTGTTTTATATTACAACAATAATTTTGCTATATTTCAACAAATCTCAGTCTCTATTTTTTATAAGAAATTAGATTTACCTTTTAATTTATTTAGATCTACAGTCATTGTACTTTGTGGTTACTTTTTCTAGTTTAGTTTCCATTTGACATGTATACATATACAGTCTATGTGTATCTAGGAAAATCTGTCTTGTTTGATTTTACAGTTTATATCAATAAAGTTCCTAAAGAAACGTCAAGTTCTAGCTAAACACAGTAATGGTTTATTATCATTGGATTTTTATAAACAAATGAAACAATAATTTTTACATCAAATCCTAAAATTATATATTTTATTTCTCTTATTAAAAATATTTTAAATACAATTATTTTGATTTTCTAATTTAAAAATTATAATAAAAATAAATATAGCAGAATACAATGAACAGATTTTACATTGTATATGTTATACGTTTCTGTATTAAATTAAATTTTAAGTACAAGCATTTTTATGAACAAAAATACGGGAGATAATAAATGGTTTTCACTAGGGGTTTTTTTTTATTACTAAAAATGTAAACATTTTAGTAATAAAAAAAACCCCTAGTGAAACCATTTTATTTATCTCCCGTATTTTTGTTCATAAAAATGCTTGTACTTAAAATTTAATTTAATACAGAAACGTATAAACGTATAAATAGAATAAATTCTTCAGGAAAAATAATTCAAATTAATTATTTTACAGAGAACGGAAAGAATTTTAATAGAAGAAAATGTGAAACTTTTTATATAATGTCCAAAACGGGAGGCAATTTATATATTATCATACCATCAAAAACGTTTTTGTAACTCTAATAATTTCAAGGGTGTTTCTGTGTAAAATCTTTCATACACATAAAATTAAGTTTTAATTTTAAATTATTAGTACAAAAAGTCCTCTAAATTAATGGTTAAAATCAATCTGGAAATATCTGAGTAGAACAGCCTCAAATTCAAATTTATAGGCTTAAATTAATAGTTAAAATGTAGTATATTTTTTTAACTTTTAAATTTTTTGTTGCTGCAAAAAAAGTTGTTCTACATATAACAGGAAACATTGATGTTGAAGAAAAACTTAATACAACTTATAAACTTTATAATATAATACTTATAGTTTAATAACTTTATAGTTTATAATACTTATAAACTTAACAGAAGTTATAAAACTAATAAAATAGAACCGTTTTTCAATGGACCCATTTTTACTTTTCCTCATTTATACTGTAGGTATATAGGAAAAGTATTGTGTTTGCGAAAAAAATTCTAAACCGTAATACAACCGGAATTATCCATTTCAAGTGTTTTAAGGCCTCCTAACTGGTTATCTCAAAGTTGTTTGTCTATATATATGTGTGTGTGTGTGTGTGTCTGTTATCATGGTAGCTCCTATTGTATTCATGCTAGATAGTTGAGTCTTCGTGCGAAAATCAGTCTATCATTGTAGTTGTGCAATTTGGAAAATATTTTTTTTTATGACGCCATTAACCAGTAATAATGGCTAAAAATTTTTAAAAAATCATAAAACGTAAAAAAATTAGGTAAGTAGGTATGTATAAGACTAACGTATTTGCTATATTTCCTCTCATTATCAGCATTAATTCAATTTTTATGGAATGCAAAAAATCGGATAATGATTCAATTGAGTTAAGACTTTGTACAAGTGTATATTTTGACGTTGTGTACAAAGTTTCAACAATGATATCAATGGTTATTGATGGATCATAAAAGTTTAGCAGCATTAAGCGTGATTAGTGCTGTATGGGTGACCGCTGAGAATGAAACGGATGTATTTACTATCTGACGACGAGCGAGCGAGTCTGTGGACATGCTGTTGTATAAATTTGGCGAATTGTATATTCTAAGGTTGAGCGAAACGAAAAGGTATAAATTTGGCAAATTGTATAGCGAATCTGATGTGATGAGGAAAAGTTCCGAGGTACCCCTTACCCGATTTTTATATTTATGTACGATTTCTTACCAGTAGTCGTATCTGCGCTTCTGCTATTTTAATATATTCTAAACAAGAAAGTAAAAAGAATACTTAAATAAAAAATATTGGTCACATGTCAATGAAAACAAGACATCAATAGTTAATTTGATCAATGTTAATACGTTTATAATGGTAGCTCAAACTACTAGTAGATTTCAAAGATTAGAACAAGCAATAAAGGAAGCCCCACCAAAAAAATGGGGCAAATTGGGAGCAGCATTAGCAGTAGGTGGCTTTGGATTTGGCTGGGTAGCTTTTCCATATATTCTACAATTTGCAATTGGATTGGTACGTAATAAACTCTTTTCTGTTTAAACTCTTAACTATTTGTATTTGTATGTGAAAGGTGGAGAACATATTATCAAGATATATATATATATATATAATATATATATATATATATATATATATATATATATATATATATATATATATATAATATATATATAATTATATTATATATATATATATATATATATATATATATATAATATATATATATATATATATATATAATATATATATATATATATATATATAATTGTGGGAATTCTGTATGCTTTACATATATACGAAGTTTATTTATATGATTACCATTACTTCTGACTTTATCGACCGACATATATAACAATATGTAAATAAATAACGTTTGTGTTACTAATGCATTTGGAAATTCACCTACATTCTGGCAGTATGCAGCTTACTTAAACTAGTACATGTCAAACTATTGTAAGAGAACAACGATGTGGCTGCGAAAAGGCCACAAGCAACGACACCGCTGAGCTGAGTCAGCAAGAAAATATCGATCGTCTCTTGTTTTTTTAAGAGCTTTATGATTAATCAACCAAAATAACTATTCTCTTTTCATTAAATCAAATTTGCTATACTTTCTTACTAAAGATCAGCCTACCATATATGTTACTTTCATGTCTTCTATAATACGAAAGGAAGCATTATAATATGGTAAAATATGAGCTTTTTAAACGGATTTCAACGTTAAACGGCTCTTCACTACGTGTTTGCACTCATTTAAGGTTAGGCTCTGGCTATGCTTATCTGTACTTTTTTTTAAATTTAAATATTAATAATTTCCTTTGAAAATTTAAAGATAATATAAAAATGTTTTAATGCTACTGTTTAAAAAGTTAAGCAAAGAAGCTAGCATTTCAAAAGAAATTCGCCCCAATTTCTAGAATTTTATAAGTTTATTAATAATGGAAAAATTATAGTCTGTGTAAGCCTGGGTTGCAACACCACACGAGAAATGCAAATACGTTGTTACACAACATGTTACGACCTAAACTTTCAAAATCAATGCTGATTATAATAACGTGAAGATTATAAAGTAAACTTAAAACGCTTAGAATGATTTATTAATTTTTCATAAGAAGAATTATTTTCATGTTTGTCCCAAAACATGAAAACAGCTGTATGTTAATACTCTTACCTGGTAATCGTGTATGAAAAACATTTCTTTATCTTTAGCTAAATAACTATTTAGTTATTTAGCTATAACTATTTACCTATAAAATAGTTAAATTTTATAGTTAATTCTGTAGTGTGTCTTTATCATCAAAGTACGGACAACTGGATACTCCTGATTGAAACAATTTTTTAATAAGTTGCATAAGATCTAAGAAAAGTAGTGTGTTCGATCATTTGATCGTAAACCGAATCTCATAACCGAAATTGGATCATAAACATCCGTTTGAGGCACTTCATGACGATTTGTTTACTTCATTTATACATTTAAGACAGTTTTATAACTAAATCAGTCTTTTAATGGTCTAAATACAGATTTTTTCAAATATTTCCTTTTTTATCAATTATTTGAGAGTTTAGAAAAGCTGCAGTGTCTGTACTCTGATTATAGCTCTGGTTCTTTGGTAATCTCAGAGTCAAAGTACTTTCCTGTTAAGTTATGTATGCTGAAAACATGAATTCACGATTAGTTCATAATGCACAGTTATTATAAATATCATTCAAACATTAAATATGTTAATGTAGTCCCCACCTGTCTAACCACAATAACCTCGTCACATTATTAAACTTTTGTACGAATTAAAACTTTATAGGGTACTCCCGATTTTATCATTAGTTCGACTTGTTTTTATCTCTTAATATCTGTTTAGTCATTCAATAGAGGATTTTTAATGACCACGAATAAAACATCTCATAGAAATTATTCGGTAGCATAGTAGCAGAACATAATAACAATAGTTGTGGTTTTATGCTAAGATTCCAACTTGCCTTGTTAAATAATTTGTCTTGTGGTTATTGATTCCACAGATAGCTTTTCCACTTCGTTGAAACTTTGTTATTAAAATTTAATATCTTTATCCTTTCGAGATCGATTGATTTTTTTAAATTAGACTCTTATTTTTACTTTTCTTAATTTTCGATATTTTGACTCCAAAAGATTAGAAACTAAAAATAAATAAAACTGTATAACGAAAATTTTATAACCAGATTTTAAGTAATAGTAACAACAGATATTGTAGTTTAATTAAAAGATATAATATATGAAAACTAAAGAAGAAACAAAGTACAAATCCAACTCTTCTTTAAACTCTGCATGCTCTAAAAGAACTGGTTTCGATTAACCTAATTTTGAACTAAAAATAAATGTTTGCCAAAAATATTTTTTCTTCCTACTTCAGTATTTTTTTGAAAAAATTACGCTTTGTAGCTTTTTAACATTATAATTGTTAGCACTAAAACTAAAATTATTCTAAGACGTGGCATTATACGACTCCACAAGTCTTGATAGGCAGACAATGTTATTACTTATCCTCATTTATACTGTAGGTATATAGGAAAAGTATTGAGTTTACAAAAAACTTCAAAACCGAGATGTCACTGGAAATATTCGTTTTAGGTTTTCTTAAGACCTCCTAAGAGGTTTTATCATGTGTGTTTGTTATCATCATCGCTCCAAGGGTATGTATGCAAGAATGTTCAAACAGGTACAAAAAACAATCTATAGATCTAGTTGTGCTATCCGGAAAAAATGTATGGCTTAATTAACTCGCCGTAACATTTTTCTTTAGGTTTGATATTTTTCTCGTATACATTTATAGATAAGGCCAACATATGTTGTAGTTTTGTTTTATTATCAGCATTAGTTTAATTTTAATCAAATGACTTGAATAATTTCTTTAAAAAATCGGAAAAAATCACATTAAGTTGAAATTTAGTACAAGTATAAACCTCAACGTACACAATACGTACACTATGTTTCGATTTAATACGATATATACGGTTTTATTGGACCATATCCGTGGATATTAGTATATCCACGGTTTTTGTTGGACCATAACAGCACGAGAATGGTCAGTGCCTGCACTGACGGTTGGGAATGGAGTGAATGTATTTACTATCTAAGGACTAGCGAAGCGAGTCCGAACTAGAAAGGATTGGCATAGCTAATCAATTGTGATTAGGGAAAATACTTATAATCGTTTATGGAGTAATTTCAGGGAAAATTTTGTTGAACGAACGTAAGTGAGTTCTTACATTTCAGAAGATTGGGACGGCGCGTATGTTTGTTTGTATGTTTGTATGTTTGTATGTTTGTGTGTTTGTGTGTTTGTTTGTACGTGTCGCGATAACTGCCGTAAAAATTGACCGATTTTGATAAAATTTTGTATACAGGTAAAACTAATTATGTGTCAGAGCTGTATAGTTTTTGGTAATATTCCGAAAAATATTTTCAAAATGGCAGCCAATATGGCGGACCGGATAAAAAAAAAATTTGAGCGAAAAAATCGTGTTGTATATCGTTTTAAAGCTCTTAAAGAGTAGAAAAAGAAAATATATGTTTCATGGTCAACATTTTAAAATTTTTTGAATAATTTAAAAATGGCGGCTAAAATAATGAACTCAAAAAATTTAAAGTTAAAGGAATAACTCGAGTAATATATCGTTGTAAAGCTCTTGATTAGTAGAACAAAAAATGATATATACTAAAATCCGAAAAATTCAACATGGCGGCCATAATTTAATATAATAATTAATTTTTACTAATTTTATAAGAATTTACAAGATAAAGATCTATTGTAATATACTTTAGGTACTTTTATACAAATAAAATTAACTATATGTCAGAGCTGTACAGTTTTTGGTAATATTACGAAAAATATTTTCAAAATGGCGGCCAATATGGCGGACCGGATAAAACAATTTTGAGCGATAAAATCGTGTTGTATATCGTTTTAAAAGCTCATAAAGAGTAGAAAAAGAAAATATATATTCATGGTTGACATTTCAAAATTTTGTTGAATAATTTAAAAATGGCAGTTAAAATAATGAACAACAAAATTAAAATTTAAAGGAATAACTCGAGTATATATCGTTGTATTATGATAAATATACGCAACCTAGCGAGCGAAGCGAGCCTTTTTTCTATGTATTATTATAAATATAAGCATTCTAGCGAGCGAAGCGAGCCTTTTTTACTATGTATTATTGTAAATATAGCAATCTAACGAGCGAAGCGAGCCTTTTTTACATTGTATTATTATAAATATAGCAATCAAGCGAGCGAAGCGAGCCTTTTTACTTTGTATTATAAAATATAGCAATAGCGAGCGAAGCGAGCCTTTTTACTTTGTATTATTATAAATAGCAATCAAGCGAGGAAGCGAGCCTTTTTTACTTTGTATTATTATAAATATAGCAATCTAGCGAGCGAAGCGAGCCTTTTTTACTATGCATTATTATAAACATGTACACTCTAGCGAGCGAAGCGAGCCTTTTTTACTCTGCATTATATAAATCTACGCAATCTAGCGAGCGAAGCGAGCCTTTTTTACTATTATTATATAAATATACGCAATCTAGCGAGCGAAGCGAGCCTTTTTTCTATGTATTATATAAATATAAGCATTTTAGCGAACGAAGCGAGCCTTTTTTACTATGTATTATTATAAATATACGCAATCTAGCGAGCGAAGCGAGCCTTATTTAACTTTGTATTATTATAAATATAAGCAATCTAGCGAGTGAAGCGAGTTTTTTTTACTATGCATTATGAATATACGTATGTAGCGAGCGAAGCGAGCCATTTATACATAAAAGGCTATAAATTTTATACATAAAAACATTTATACAATAAATGTTACCTTAAAAAGCAATACCTTAACTAGCAAGCGAAGCGAGCCTTTTTGACTTTATACTTTTAAATAGTATAGCATCCAAATGTTTTGATAGACTATCTTCGCTGGCTTTAAATAAATAATTTTATTTGATGTATTCTTTTGACGTGAGTTCTTGATGCAACGCATTACTAGTTAATATGTATTAAAAATAATCACTTTAATTCAGGTCTTATATCTTATCTTATATTGTGAAATTTTTATAAATGGAATCATTACTTACTTTAACTCTTAGGCCCGTATTCAAAGACGTTTCCTAACATTTTCCTAACTTTTTCCTAACATTTTCAAACATTCTCCTAACATTCCCTAATAATAATAATAGTAAGGTGGGAAGATCCTAGATCTTAGCAATTATGTCTCTGGGACGCTTTTGCCAGCCCCAAGAACGTCCTCACCTCTTACCTAATAGAATCTCTATTCTCTTTGAACCTGTCTGATTCCTTAATGAACTTCAGAGCGCTGCCCATGGGAGTTCACTAAGTCGTCGTCCAGAAGAGTGGCTGATCCAAATATACTAAACCCAATCTAGCGTATGCTTCACACGATCCCAAAAAGTGATCTGTCGTCTCCTCCCAACTCACACTTGGGACACGTTGGCTCTGCTTTATTTTCATGGTATGCAAATGTCTCTGAAGCCAGCAGTGACCTTTCAAGATACCCTACCAGGTATTAAGCTCTTCCTCCCCAAAGAGAGAGCCATATACTCATGGCTTGTTGGCTTTCTTCACATTTTCCTAGCTTGTCTGCAATTAGCTTTGGTTTGAAGAGCATCCCTGGTTTTCACCATCGCCCAGTCATCTAAAGGAAATTGACTTTGCTTCTGGTAAGTCCTATAGCTGGTTCTGGTCCTTTAAAGGGTCAGAGGAGCCTTCCCTGCTAGTTCATCAGCGGTCTCTCCCTCTACTCCAGAATGACCAGGGACCCAAACCAGTGTAACTTTATTTTTCTCCCAAGTAACTCTAGCTGTTGTTGACATTCTCCTGCCAGTGCACTGGAGACACTGGTGAGTCTATTGCCTTGATTGCAGCCTGACTATCTGAGCATATAAAGATGCTTTTATCTTGAATATCCCTTTCTAGCAAAAGTTCCGAAGTTTTTAAAATAGCAAAGACCTCGGATTGATACCACAGTTGCTAGATTTCCTAGTGGGTAATATCTTTTCTCTTCTAACTCCTTGATATACAGTCCAGCTCCAGCGACCCCGTAGTTTCCATCCTCGAGCCGCCAGTAAAGCAGATGAGAGATCCCTCTGGAAGGAGTGCTCTCCACACTTCCACTCGTCTCTTGAAGGAATCCTAGAGGTAAGGATCGCTTAAGCTTAAGAGTATTTGGTGGCTTGGGAATCCTGCTTTTAGGATAGGAATTCTCTTTCAATTATTTTTGAAATTTTTACATGCCCATAGTCCCTGCCTTCATCTTTCCACTGACTGTTAGATTCCAGTCTCAGACAGGTAGCCATGGCTATCTCTTGATCCAGACATGTAAGGGGTAGCCCAAGAATAACGTCCAGGGCAGCTGAAGGAGTAGATTCATACAGCCCACAAGCCCAATGATATCAATCTTTTGGACTTTTCCTAATGTTTCTTTATGTACTATGTTCTCTACAGAGAGCCACCAGGCAATTGCTCCGAATTGGATCTTTGGCCGGACAATAGCTGTGTAGATCCATCTCATCAATTTGGCGAAAGCCCCACGTCTTACTTACTATTCCCTTAATTGCCACATTATTGAGGTTGCTTTATGGACTATTTTTTCTACATGTATTTTCCAACTTAATTTAGGATCAAAGTCACTCCCACATATTGACTTCACTCCTCAAGGCAAATGTTTCCAAGAGTTTAGGATACCTTACTCTTTTAAGTCTCTTTGTTAGTGAATAGCATGAGGTCCGTCTATCTGGTTGATTGAGGCCGACCTCACTACCACCACTTTCTAATACTTTACAAGCATACTGCATGCGTTCACATACTGTTGACAGAAACTTCCCTGTAATCAGTATAAGCCCATCGTCCAATGCTTGGCATACAGATTATTTTCATTAGTCTCACCAATAAACTATCCATAACAAGGCACCACAGATGAGGAGACAGGCAACTGCCTTGAGGGCAGCCTCTACTCACTACATCCTCAAGTTGGATTTCTCCAATGCCTGAGTTATAACTCTATTTGTAGCATGTCACTGACCCAAGTATATTTGAGGGGCGTATTCTTTTCTAGAAGAAACTTTTCAATTACCTTTGCACTAACTTTACAAAGGCTCCTCTACGTCAAAAAGAGTGCCATTGCAAAAAGTTTGTGGTTTGGGCTTTTCTATTCTCCTAACAAGGGCATGTAATGCTGTCTCTACTGATTTGCTTTTCTATACGCATGCTGATTCTCATGGAAAGGATAGTCTTTAAACATAGTTCCA
Source organism: Microvelia longipes (assembly GCA_018340805.1). Classification (NCBI taxonomy): domain Eukaryota; kingdom Metazoa; phylum Arthropoda; class Insecta; order Hemiptera; family Veliidae; genus Microvelia; species Microvelia longipes. The sequence goes on along the minus strand of JACMZG010000008.1, from coordinate 33,089,831 downwards.
TAAGGAATTTATCCACCAATCTCTCAAGAATCTTAAGCATGAATGAAGATAAACTTATAGGTCTGAAAGATTTTAGCTGAAGTATAGTCATTCTTTCCTGGTTTAGGAATATAGACAACTCGAGACTTCTCCATATCTTTGGTATGGTATCCCATTGCGATGCTGGCCACAGTAAATGTTCTTTGAGTCTAGCGAGAATAATGTCCCCTGCCTCAAGCAGCATTACAGGTACACACCATCAGGACCTGGGCTTTATAAGGACTAAAATTGACTTAGAGACCACCTTATGGACTCCTCCGAGACGATCCCGGTGGCCAGAGCCATTCCTTCGTTCTCTACCAGGGTAAAAGACATCTGTTTCTAGGCTCCGGTCCCCCGGATCACCGCCAGACGAGCATCCAAAGTGGGTCCCTATTCAAGCATCTCTTAGGGTACTTCACAAGAATCGGTCCAAGTCCATCTCTTGTTTTAGGATTCCCAACTTTCATTAAATTCATCTTTAACTATCTTACTTAGCCTAGAGGCTTCTGGTACACTTTGTATGTCACTACAGATTCCCTCCAGGTCGCTCTTTTGCTAGCTTGTTTAGTTTTATTGTTCTTTTGAATGCTTCTGAATTGGTCCCAGAGAGCATTGTCATTCTTTTTGCTATAAGCTCTATAAACGCTTTCCTCATATCCCTCCTTAGCCCTTCGATCTCCCGGTTCCACCATCTTACCCTCTTTTCAGAGGGCGGTGAGGAGACAGGCGTTTTCGTAAGCTTTTAGAAGTTCAGAGGATAGAGCTTCTGCTTCGCACCAGTTCAGAAATGCTGTCTATATATTTACCTTCTTCTGCACTCGTGATCAAGGATTCTCTGTACCTTGACCAGTCTGCAAATCTAGGGTTCGTTTTGATTCTGTATCTTACACATGAAATGAAACATTAAAAGTAATCATCCGATGATCAGATGTAACTATGTCATTTGTGACTTTCCAGCTGAAATAAAACTGTAAACACATTAAGGAGGCTAAAGTTATATCAAGAATTTCTTGTCTACATTTTGTTTACAAATGTAGGCTCTCTACCTTTATGACAATTCAAGATCGTGTTCAGTAAATAACCAAGTAGGCCTCACCCCGACATTTAGTAATCTGAGCTCCCCAAACCTGGTTATGGCTGTTTGAATCACATCCTAAAATTAATGGTCAACTTTTTTTCCTGGCATACTCTGTGAAGCACAGAAATTCCTCCGATGGTGGGGGAGTATTCACTGTCAATGGCAGGTAGACAGAGCTGAATATTACCTTTTTTATTTTGCCTTTCGTCCGGAATTTCCAAGAGCACCTAACCGCATCCCCGACCCAAGATGTCGCAGGTGCATCACCTCAAATCGGGGACGTCCAGATGCATGCCCTGTGATTTTCCCTTTGGGTGATTGGCAAGATGGACCCTCCTTTTCCAGCAATCCTCTTATTCTCCCCTGAAAGCATAAGGTTCTTGAACAAAACCCCATCTCCCTCACGGACAAAGCTTCAATAAATCAGATTGCACTTTTGCAGTGATGAGATTGATTGTTCTTATACCGCAAGTGACTTTCTGTGGAGGTGGATTGCTTTTCCTGCAGGGGGACTCCATCAGTCTAAGACTGACCCTCCCTTACCGGGTTGGCCTCCGGAGTAAAGCGGGATGAAACAAAAACCTTTATGGTCGTTGCTCAACCGCAATGCAAGAGCCCTCCCGGCGATGGCACGGGCAATCTCTGGCTTACAATAAGAAAACAAGCTGCCAGCCCTTTACCTTCCTTGCTTGATACATGTTCCAGGTTTCAGCCTGGAAGTCATTCTGCATCTATACGTCTAATTACCCCGAGAAAATCGAGAGATTTGACTCTAACCGTAAACAGCATTTTTTACAGGCCATGGTGCATCCTTGAGCAAGGAACTAAACTATAGCCCCCGGCTGTCTCTCGGTTCCATTAAGCGTCCAATCCCTAGTCGTCTCATCTACACAGGTGATCAGAACACCCCTCCTTCGATCAGACCCGTCTTGTAGAACCTTCAGTCTAAGGCCCGTCGGATTCCCTTGAGAATTCTCAGTAGCCCCGACGAGGGACTCAATAAGGTCTTCCTCAGAGCCTCGGCGCTTCCTCCTCGTGAGTGACCTTCCTCAGGTAGACTACGAGTTGCAGATTCCTCTCCCTTGAAAGCGGCCTCAGCATAGGAACATAGGCACCCTTCTCCTAACTTTTTTCCTACAATTTCTAACATTCTCTAACAATTTCCTAACATTCTCCTATCGTGTTTTAAAAGTCTTTTAGAGGCTTCGCATGATTTTATTTAGTAAGAACCTAAGGTAGTTACGTCAAAAGTATANAAGCGGGATGAAACAAAAACCTTTATGGTCGTTGCCTCACCGCAATGCAAGAGCCCTCCTCGGCGATGGCACGGGGCAATCTCTGGCTTTTACAAGAAAAAACTAAGCTGCCAGCTCCCTTTACCTTCCTTCTTGATACATGTTTCCAGGTTTCAGCCTGGAAGTCATTCTGGCATCTTATACGTCTAATTACCCGAGGAAAATCGAGAGATTTGACTCTAACCGTAAAACAGATTTTTACAGGCCATGGTGCATCCTTGAGCAAGGAACTACACTATAGCCCGGCTGTCTCGGTTTCCAGTTAAGCGTCCAATCCCTAGTCGTCTCATCTACACAGGTGATCAGAAACCAACCTCTTCGATCAGACCGTCTTGTAGAACCTCAGTCTAAGGCCCGTCGGATTCCCTTGAGAATCCTCAGTAGCCCGACGAGGGACTCAATAAGGTCTTCCCTCAGAGCCTCGGCGTCTTCCTCTGTGAGTGAGCCTTCCTCAGGTATGACTACGAGTTGCAGATTCCTCCTTGAAGCGGCCTCAGCATAGGACATAGGAACATTCTCCTAACTTTTTCCTAACATTTTTCTAACATTCTCCTAACATTTTCCTAAATTCTCCTATCGTGTTTTAAAAGTCTTTTAGAGCTTCGCATGATTTTATTTAGTAAGAACCTAAGGTAGTTACGTCAAAAAGTGATACCATTGTAAGTAACGTAATATCGCAAAATATCAATGTTATTAACTTATTACCTGGATTTACGACACACTTGTCATAAACAACAATGCGGCCTTGCTTTGGCGAATGTTAAATATATTAGAAACTTTATTTACATATGTTTTCAGTAAACAGTAGATTTAATACAAATACAATGTTCAATTATTGTAACAGCTTTCATAAATAAAGCAGTATCAAGCGTTTCAAGTTTGAACGTGGACCAGGTTTACGAATCCAAAGGTGTCTAAATGAAGACCTGTTAATCAGTGCAACACTGTTTTCATTTTGCTAAATCATTTACACAATTTTGTTTTTCGTATTTTGTCATCAAATTCATTTTTGTTTGTGTAAAATTTTTTTGGTATAATAATGGCTGAATTATTCACACCGGACCAACTGAATTTCTTTTTTTGAATCGATAGCCCCGCCACAAACAGACCATAGAAAATAAAAAAATCTGATTGTGTTAAAAGAATTTCAGGGTAAACTCCCTAATAGTAAGGTAAGTGGATTAATAGTAACTTATATTATGTATTAGCGAATTTCCTTTGAAAATTCGCCTAATGGGATAGGCGTCATGGCGGAATTCGAACCTCGGACCACGACACAAATCCGTTTCAGAGGTCCCTTATGACGAAAAATACTTTTTTTGAAACTTTAAATATATATAATATATAGTATTATATATATATATATAATATATAAATATATATATTATATATATATATAATAATATATATATATATATATATATATATATAATATAAATATATATATATATATATATAATATATATATGTATTTCTAGACACTTTCTTGTAAACACTCTATCTTTCGAACGGATTAATATTTTTTAACCCAAACTTGGTAAAAAAATCAACCTTCGGGAGGACACGAACCCTATTGAAAACCAGGTTTTGGTGACGTCATTAACCCGGTTTGCTGAGTCAGCGAAATTTTCAAAAAATCGGTAAAATTCAGGGTTAATATTTTTTGCCGCGAAAAAGGGTTAATATTTTATGTTTTTTGAGACGCTGAATCGAATGAAACCGGTCCGAAGGTCGATACGACCATTCTAAGTGACCTAAAAATCGAAAAAACCATTGTAAATTACCAAAAACCAAAATTTAGGTCGATAAAAAAACAAATTTCGAGTAGGGTTGTCGTTTTCTATGTAATTTGGGCGCTGAATCGAATGAAACCGTCCGAAGTCGATACGACCACCTAAGTGACCAAAAAGTCTAAAAAACCACAAAAATTATAGAAAACAACATTACGGTCGTTGAAAATTAATTTTCGAGTAGGGTGTCGTTTTCAAATGTTTTTTGGGCCTCTGAGATGAATGCCAGTGGTCCGAGTCAATACAACCACTCAAAACAGGGTACCTGGGTTCACATCCTGGGAGGGTCGATCATTTTTTTATCGTTTTTTACCTAATATAAGTTTACAACTAGAAAATAAATTCTGGCGCGGTGGTCCGCATGTCGGGCGAATTTCTTTGATGCGTGTTTCCGTGCTTTTTATATAAGTTTACAACTACTAAATAAATAATTCCGGCGCGGTGGTCCGCTGTCGGCGAATTTATTTAGAATACGTGTTTCCGTGCTAAACAACCATTTCTTGCCTTATGCAAGAACCATGCCCATTGCGTGGTTCCGGTTCATGCTTTAGAACCTAGCAGTTACTCAATTGTCAAGCACTGCTCGTAACTCATTTTTCTGTATTTTCCAAAGGAAATGCGCTAAAACCTTTAAAGATAATGACTAAGCTTAAAGATAAGTAACTAAGCTTTAAAACTAGTGCAAATAATAGTGCGTACTTCTAATTTTAGAGGCATAGTTATAAAACCAACTGGATAATTATGCGCATCCTTTGGAAAATACAGACAAATGAGTTACGAGCAGTGCTTGACAATTGAGTAACTGCTAAGGTTCTAAAGCATGAACCGGAACCACGCAATGGGCATGGTTCTTGCATAAGCAAGAAAATGGTTGTTTAGCATGGAAACACGTATTCTAAATGAAATTCGCCCGACAGCGGACCACCGCGCCGGAATTATTTATTTAGTAGTTGTAAACTTATATAAAAAGCACGGAAACACGCATCAAAGGAAATTCGCCCGACATGCGGACCACCGCGCCAGAATTTTTTTATGTAGATAGTTATTAATACGACGATGTGTGTCGTAAATCCAGGTAATAAGCTAATAACATTGATATTTTGCGATATATTACGTTATTTACAATGTATCACTTTTTGACTTAACTACCTTAGGTTCTTACTAAAAAAATCATGCGAAGCCTCTAAATGACTTTTAAAACACGGGAACGATCATTTAAATTTCGTGGCTTAAAAACATTTCCCTTACCTAAACCTAAGATGAGTGTTAGGAGAATGTTAGGAGTTAGGAAAATGTTAGGAGAATTTTAGGAAAATGTTAGGAAAAGTTAGGTGTTAGGTGTTAGAGAAAGGAAAATGTTAGGAAAATGAAGGAAAAAGTTAGGTGTTAGGAGAATGTAGGAGAAATGTTAGGAAAAGTTAGGAAACGTCTTTGATAGGCCTTAGTTTTCTAGAAATATATCTTAAATTATTAGGAAAAAACCATAGTCTGCTTATCCAGAGTGGAGCCCTTTATATGATTGCCTATGCTCAAAATTTTATAAAATCGCACAAATTTCAGATTTATTGGAAAAAATAGTTTCGTGTGAGAAGTTTACATAATATGGAGATACGATTTTTTAAAGCTGATACAGTGTCCCATAAGAAGAATGTTAAAACATCAATATCGGATAACTTCAACCAAAATTAGCTCTTTCAAAAAATTGTTAGCTTATGTATAGTCAGCGAATTTCTATAAACAATGACTTTGTGTGCATCTTTTGGCCATATAACTAACAAAATGGTATCCGATTTTGATGAAAAAACTCGTTTTATAGGGCATTTTATCATTTAAAAAATATTTTCATGATTTGCACCTGACCCAAAGGGAAACACTAATTAGAGACACACTGGAATTCGTGCGATTTTCTAATATTTTGAACGAGCACATTCGTATGAAGGGCTCCATTCTGGATAGGCTGACTATTCTTTTCCTTTATAGTTTAAGGTGTATTTTCAGAATCATTTGGTTTGAAGTAGGACAAAATGGGTTACATCTATTAGGCCTGGCTGACTATCTAGCTGTATATCCTGATTACACAACATGACATTACTTATTTATTTTTCAGATGGTAAATCTCAACGACGGAAATGTTGTGAGGCAGTACTGGATTAACATACCACAAAAACTGGTGTTCAGTGTTTATTTTTTTAATTTAACAAATCCAGAGGAAGTACAGAATGGAGGAATACCTTACCTTAATGAAATCGGACCTTATGTTTACCAGTAAGCCTATCATTTTAACCTGCTGCATGAAAAAACTATTTTGGTATAATTATATTTGTTTGTACTAAGAATAATCTAACGTAATAATTTGGCTCATGTCAAATTGAATCTACTTATTGCTTCAGCTTTTATTGATTTGAGTCGAATCAAGTTGAATTGAACCGAATCGACTTAAATCAGATCAAGCAATTTCAATCAACTATCAACTCAAGTCGATTATCTGTTGAGTTGACTCAGATAAAATCAATTTAAAAAAGTCAATTTGGCACATAACTATTTTACTTCTCATTGAAAGATCTGATTATCTTGTGGGTTACTTGTATACTTTTTTGTTCTATAAACTGAGAGCGTAACCTCAGACCTCCGTGGGTGTCAAAGGTCAGTGTAAAGACTAGCGACCTCGACCTCGGAGGCAGTATTCCATTACACTATTTACCCAGTATTCAAATGCCGTTGTCTATTTGCTGGTTAAATTTAAAATTGCATCAGCTCTTTGAGGTAATAAGGTTTACAAGAAAATCCATTCATATATCCTGAGAAGTCTGGCAACCACACAATCGAGAGAGGTATCATTCTCTCGATTCAAAAACACTATTTATGAAAACAATTATGCACGGCATCAAAGAACAGAAGTGATTTGAGCAACTTATCAACAAAGTTACTAATATTCCATTCCACAAATGCAGAAAAACATTCTTCTTTCAGTATAAACAAATTACCTTTGTCCTAGAAAACAAATAATATAAGTTATTTTGAATTATATTAATATAATAATGAATTATATTGAATTATATTATATTATAAAAAGTCAAAAAACAAAGGGTCCAAAATGCACAAAAAAGGTCACTTTTCACTGCCGTATTGTTCTTAGAAAAATCGAACAAACTACACTCGTTTTCTTTTCTTACGAAAATATAGATGCCCAACTTTCGATTTCATAACATTTCAAGCCTTAAATACTATAAATTATATTAACAAACACATCCTAAAAATATTTTCCTATGCTAATACATAGGGAAAATCTTTTTTTTAGAAAATGGTTCTTATCAGTAGGTTACAACAAAACCTACTGTGGTTATCTCCTGGGTACCCTTGTTCTGCTGTCCATTAGTTTCATGAGACCAAACTACATCAGTTAATAAAACAGCATTAGCAGTTACTCCTCCAACTTTAGGGACCTTTCTGATAGAAACTTTGTTAAACGGGAACTCTAACTCTTTAAATACTCTACCTACTAACTTTTTACGACATATTCCGTTCTAAAAAAATATCCAGGACTCTGGTTAGCGCATGATGACGCCTTATTGCGTCGTCACTGAGGTTACTATGGACCGATCTGAATACGCCTGCGTTAGAGGATCAGTACCTGCCGATATAATCACATAAGTTTGCAAAGTAGTAAGTATTTCACCTTTAAGTATTAAGTACAGAACTATTTAAGAACACAGAATGAAAAATTAAACATTTTTAGTACTACACCGCATGCCATCTCAAGTTTTGACTTACCTGACATCTTTAGCCCCTTCAAAAATTGTTGATCATTTTTAGAACATATTTTGTTAAGACTCTTCCCCAAAAGAATCGTATTCTGTTAGCAACAATAAGTGCAATCTTAATAAGTAACCTGAGCTTGTTGACAAATTGGTATTAGCAATAGAAATTAATATAGTGCAAGCTAATAATGCAAATGAAATAGAAAACGCAATTTCTTTTTAGCTGGTTGTTCAAATAACGAAAGCGCTATTTCTAAATTAAAAGCTAAAGTAAAAAACATTTCGAAAGAATTATGATATGTTTTATTATTTTTCTGGAGCGGAATGTTTGCTGAATAATGTGAACCCCTCAGTGAATTTAGTGGCACAGTTCCCGTGTCGGTACCATGCGAGTTGCCCGTCGCGAGAGGCGGAAAGCTATGCTGATATAAGGTCTCAAAGTCGCCTTTATGTTTGCGATAAAACTCCTTATGGAAATAGGCGGATATACATAGAAACGGAAGTAAACTAATACTTATAGGAATTATAAAATGGAATTCGATTTTGGTTTGGGTGACACCTTTGCGTGATCTTTCGTTATACCTGACGTTACAAAACCTATTTTCGGTGCATTTTTTAAATAATTTTAAGTTAGCAGTTACCTCGTTACCGTAAATTTTGCGATGTATGCAGCACTGCAATGGTCAGTTAAATAACAAAACAACCTTATTTTAACCCTCTGTAAAAGTATAAAAGCTTTACTACCCCCCAATGCTTTGTTATAGGTTCAATTATCTACTCGGTAACGCATCGCATTTACAGAAATGTCCTCATATACATGAAAAATCTCGTAGGTTAGACCTCAAAAAACTTAGGTCAATGCTAATTCTTCTTGTAATAATTAGGTCAATCCTTGCAATTGGTGCCAAAGAACGGAGAATGGCGGCTTTTTAGAGACTGTAAACGCCACTATTTGTCAAGTGATAATGTTCACGTATATATATTTTTTATCACATTTTTACTAAAGTTAATGATAGAAGTTAAAAAATTTAATAATTGTTACCGTCGAAACTTACTTTTGGATATAAATTTCCCTGGACCTGGTGGACGCAATTATCAGCTGGCACACACTCAATCTCTCAACTAATATTGCTATGTTAGTGAATTACTTCTATTCTCAGAAAGTATGACGAGTCCTCTGAAGATAAAATAATAGTAGATATATACACTAAAGCGTGTACTTCACCCACTTTACTGCTTTGTAGGAGAGTCATTGAGTTTGATATTACGATAAAAATTTTTAACTTGTATGTATCGATGGTAGCTGGTTCTTCAATTTTCACAAGACCATACAAAATAAATGATGATCAGATTAAATATACATACATAGATTATCATTATCATTAAAAAGGTACCAACTTACACTGGCTCGTGGTCTTTAATATTACTTTATAAATCCAATAATAAGTTTAGTATTTTCTTTACTATTCCAAACTTGTATGTTCAAGTTTTATAATCATTTTATACCAAGTTTAAAGCTACTTTAAGTAACTTAGCAATTATGCCAGAACAATAAAGATAGAAAATTGTTTTAACAACACTTGAAAATATATTATATTTATTTGTTTTTATCATTTACAGCAATTATAAAAGTAAAGCTAATCTAGTAGACAACCCAGATGAAGACACCATCACATTTAGCCATGTCAATACCTGGTACTTTCAGAAAGAAGATACGTACCCATTAACTGGCGATGAAATGATTACCTTACCTCATCTACCTCTTATGGTAAGTCTAGACAAATAAAATAAACGTAAAGATCAATGGATGGTTGAGTTTGAAATTTTTTATATGAAGATAAGAAAGAATAATCTTGCTAAGGGAATTTGTTTGAATAATCTTCCTTGCTTTATGATTACTCAAACAAGGTTGTTTTGATAACTTGTATTTACCATTTTTTAAAGTCCAATTATGGATATTTAATTTTCTACATTAATTAATTACGTGTAAAGATAAATCACTATGAAGATAATAATAAAGAAAATCTATTTTTTTACATTTATTTTGAAAGTAAGCACTCTACTTTTAAAATAATCTATTTATTAAGATATGAATGAAAACAGTCTATTCAAAATAACTTTTTATATTTAACAAAGCCGACTTTCGGTCATACAGACCATCATCAGTGTCTAATACAACAAAGTAATGACTAAGACAAATAATTGAAAAGTAAAGAAAAAAAACGAAAAGCCATAATGGAATTAATAAATAAGGTGAAAAAGTCGGTGAATAAATAGAAGTAGATGAAGTACCGGTGAAAAGAGAAGCAAGTTAGACAGTCAGTTGTCAGGAAACTTGATATTATAGTAGGACAAAGGCTATAGTTGACCATAGCTGACTGAAGGTATCCTAGGTGCATTAGCTAGAGTCTCTTGCAGTAGAGAGACAGTCCCACCATATCCTCGGACATTAGGAGCCTTATCACCATGCTCTTTAATATACGTAATATTTTAGCATTTTCCAAGTAATCTATTTATTTTTTTTTTTGTTCAACTTTTTACGTAAATATATAATATATTTTACTGACTGATTAAGATAGTAGGCTAACCAGGGTAGAGAAAAGGAATCTTTTTATAAACTATGTCTATACATATTAGCACTGTCGTACCTAAGATATATCGTAAATGGTCTTTGCCAAAAAGTTGGAAATGTATAAATAAAAATAAATGTATATAAGTACTATACTCGTATAGCACCAGTATACTTGCTATACTTGTGTAGAAACTAGTCTCAATCTATTTTGCTTGCAATATGCCATAAATTACGATATCTTATTTAAAGCCATTTTAAGTTTCAAAAAATTATGTAAAGACGACATAATTTTTTTTTCATCTCGCCCAATACCGAATTTCCTGTTGATTCAAGAGAGCCTTCGTAACCAGTACTTTCCAGAGTAACCATAACTTTCTCCTCTCGAGACATTTGATTTACTGATGGTTCTTGCATAGATAGTCTGTCGGGTGCTGGCATGTTTTGCGAAGAACCCCGGCATACCAGTGTGAGCCTAGTCAGATATGCCACAGTTTTTCAAGCTGTGGTATTTGCCATTCTTGTCTGCTCCCAGTTTTTACTAGGAGAATCTCGCTTTGGGTAACACTAAGGCCCGTATTCAGAATGATCTAAAGTTTCAAAAAAAATCTCTCCTAGGTTCTTCCTAGGTTGTTCCTAGGTTGTTCCTAGCTTTTTCCTAGCTTCTTCCTAGCTTTAGTGTCCATTTTAGAACATTTTTAACCGTCCCTAGGGCTAGGAAGAGATCTCTCCTAGGTTTCTCCTAGCCTTTTCCTACTTTGCACCTTAAATTCTAGGAAAAGGCTAGGAAAAAGCTAGGAACAACCTAGGAAGATCCAAGGTAGGTAGAGAGTACCTTAAATCGTCCCTAGATTGTCTCTAGTCATTTTTGTTCTACTTTAATAATTGTTTTTGAGCTTAAAATCCGTTTTGGGTAAACAAGAGTGGTTCAGGGCGACATTTTGTTTGGTTGTCACCCCCTTATAAATTTGGGGTGCTGACCCCAAAAAGTCAAGTTTTTTTTATTGCTCCAAACAACTTCTTTTGACCTGAAACGGATTTCGAGCTAATAAAAACAATTTGTTTGGTCGGCTCCCCCTTATAAATTTTGGGGGTGCTGACCCCAAAAAGTCAAGTTTTTTTTTTATTGCTCCAAACAACTTTTTTTGACCTGAAACGGATTTTGAGGCAATAAAAAAATTTTTTTTTTGGTCGGTTACCCCCTTATAAATTTGGGGTGCTGCCCCAAAAAAATCAAAAATTTTTTTATTGCTCCAAACAAATTCTAATTGACCTGAAACGGATTTTGAGCCATTAATTTTTTTTTTTTTGGTTGGCTCCCCCTTATAAATTTTGGGGGTGTCGCCCCCAAAAAAATCAAAAATTTGTTTTATTGCTCCAAACAACTTCTTTTGACCTAAAACGGATTTTGCGCCAGTAAAAAATGTTTTTTGGACGGGTCCCCTTATAAATTTTGGGGTACCACCCCCGGAAAATTACAAAAATTACCGGAATTTCATTTTATTAGTATCAAATGTTCAGAATATGACGCAAAGGTTTGCTCCAATATAATCTAAAGTTACTATAAAAAATCAGATATTGGTAATATGATGACCATACATACCAGACGATTAACGACATAATAATTGGGTATTCAAACTTCCAGTTGTCAACTTAGTGGGGTTGGTACGAATTTTATCGCGATAGCTCCATACGAAACTGAGTTAATCAAAGTGATGTACTGGTGAAATGCACCACCCTGTATATCTTTTTCATGAGCACTATGTTAATCGTCGCGAAAGTGTGACGTCACAAAATAAATATTGCTCATATCAAAACAAAATGAACAAAGGATCCTATTATTTATTTTTTGAAAGTGACCAATAGCATTGCTTTATTATGTAAACAAAGAAACGTTCTGCAACAAAACGTAACTTCCGTGACGTATTTATATTGATATGGTCGATTATATACCCGAAGCAAATTTTTTACATTCCATTTACATTTTTTAATTTTTGTTAAGCTATAAAAATGTTTTCCCTAAGCAATAGGCTTATGAATACTATAAAAAATACACACAGTTCACGACGTAAAGAAAATCGTGATCTCTACGTTCACAACGTATGAATTCAGAGATGTTTAATGCTGATTTGATTGGAAAGATCAGCTAAGTAACAACCATAACGGAGATAGTAAGCATTGTTTACATTATTATTTATTTATTTATTATTTATTATTACATTAACGGGCAAATTACCCTTTTTACAAAAATAACAATTAAGAAAAAAAATAAAAATTGCACACACAATATAAATTTTTACATTATATAAAATTTAAGTTCAAAAAAGAAATTAAAAATTATATATGAATAGACTAAATAAAAAGAAGTAACAAATTTGAATATAACTAAAGTTTAACAAGAATAAATTGTTTAATAATAAGGAAAACAATTTACATGAAAAGGATGATAGATTAGTAATATAAGATATAGAAAAATTAAATTTAAAATAGTAAATAATTAGAAATAAGATAGTTATAGTTAAATAAAAAAGAATAATCAAAAGTATAAAAATTAATATTGATAAATAGTTGACACCAAAGTGAAAATTAAAAGTTAAGATAATGTAACAATGACATATAAGTAGAAAATAAATAAAATGATGGTAGTATATTAATCAGATAAAAAATTTAAAATAAAATAAAAAATTAAAATACAGTAACGTCAGGTAAATACAAAAAAATTAAATTAAAAATGTTAACAAAATATAATTAAGAAAAAAAAAAAAATCATATTTATAAAACAAAAGGAAAAAAGAATATTAAACACAGATAATTTTAGTGACATAATTTGAGTCATTGTAAATTAACATGATCAAGTGATCTAATGCAATTGACAAAGTAGAAATTAGAATTAATTAAATCGAGGTCAGTAATTTGGCTTAACCGATTAACAGTTCTCATCATTCTATTTATTGGTTTATTAAGTAAGTAGTTAGTTTGACAATATGAAACATCAAATAAGGTTTGAGATCTAGAGTGGAATTGAGGAACACGGATACGGATCATGGATAGGAGCTCTGGACAGTCTATGAGGTTATTAAGGAGTTTAAATTGGAAAATAATATCATTATGAGTACGACGAGATTGAAGAGAAGGGAGGTTTAGTTGTGAGGAAACTGAGGTAAAAGAATAAGAAGAATTGGGAGTGTTAAAAAATTTAAAGTACATAAGGTTAAAAAATTTTGTGTTGAATTCTTTCTAATGAATTTGAATGAACTAAATAATTAGGGTTCCATACTGGTGTAGAATATTCTAATAAAGACCTGACTAGAGAGAAATACATGGTTTTCATTACTTCAATATTTTTAAATTCTTTGGTATTTCTATGGATAAAACCTAACATTTTCATAGCTCTTTTACATATATAATCTACATGACTTACAAAAATTTAGACTAGAATCCAAAATTATTCCTAAATCTTTTACTTTATCTACTCTATCTATTAAAACATTATTAAAAGTATAATCAAAAATTATTGGATTTTTAATTTTATGAAAAGTGATAACTTGACATTTTTTAATATTTAGTTCCATAAAATTATTATCACACCATTTAGTTAACATATTTAAATGCATTTGTAAAATGCAACAGTCAATAATACTATTAATTGACTGTTATGTTGGTATTATGTTACCATTATGTTATTATCATTATGTTACCATTATGTTATGGTATTATAATTATGTTGGTAGAGTAAACATTATACTTATTGATGTATCTCCCCATTAAAATGTGGGATTCAAAACTCTGCCTTAACGTGGTAGTGTTGTATATTCCCATCTAGAATGAAGTAGAGCTGTTAACTGTTTTGAAAATCCCCGTTTTGAGAGACCGCCTTCTTAATTGCTAACATTGCAATAAATGCTATCAAATATTATAAATGGAAAGTATCATAAACTTGATGAAACCTTATAGAAAATAAATAAAATAATGCTAGTGCTGAGTATATTTTATTGAGTATATAATTATTACTGGAAAGTTCTAAACTAAACTAAATAATTACGGGTAAATTGGCTAACTTATAAATAAACTAAACAAGACTGAAAAGTATATTTTACATTTTGTTTGTTTTGTGTAGTTTTTAAACTGTTCACAATATCAACCGCTTTTAAAAAGCCTAAAACAAACTAATTTCTACGTAAACTAATTTGACTTTACGTGGTATGTCTTTATAGATCAGTGTGAAAAATGGAAGTACCAACTGTAGGGTTTATACAACCCTATAATATGATGATTTATTTATGTCAAATATAATAATTTCTCCTATAAACTTACAATTCAAAAATGTGGCACCCATACACTCTACGAAAGTTTAACCTGTTTTTATTATCACTAACTATGTTATTGTAAAAACATTTAAATAGTACATTAATGACATATAATGATTTCTTCATAAGTGAAAATAAAATGCAAATCATTCTCTAGTTTCAAACCTTCACTGGGTCAAGGTCACGCACTTTCACATTAGAT
>JACMZG010000008.1:32847169-33074801 GCA_018340805.1 Microvelia longipes | reverse complement strand
ATTGGATTTTTAATTTTATGAAAAGTGATAACTTGACATTTTTTAATATTTAGTTCCATAAAATTATTATCACACCATTTAGTTAACATATTTAAATGCATTTGTAAAATGCAACAGTCAATAATACTATTAATTGACTGTTATGTTGGTATTATGTTACCATTATGTTATTATCATTATGTTACCATTATGTTATGGTATTATAATTATGTTGGTAGAGTAAACATTATACTTATTGATGTATCTCCCCATTAAAATGTGGGATTCAAAACTCTGCCTTAACGTGGTAGTGTTGTATATTCCCATCTAGAATGAAGTAGAGCTGTTAACTGTTTTGAAAATCCCCGTTTTGAGAGACCGCCTTCTTAATTGCTAACATTGCAATAAATGCTATCAAATATTATAAATGGAAAGTATCATAAACTTGATGAAACCTTATAGAAAATAAATAAAATAATGCTAGTGCTGAGTATATTTTATTGAGTATATAATTATTACTGGAAAGTTCTAAACTAAACTAAATAATTACGGGTAAATTGGCTAACTTATAAATAAACTAAACAAGACTGAAAAGTATATTTTACATTTTGTTTGTTTTGTGTAGTTTTTAAACTGTTCACAATATCAACCGCTTTTAAAAAGCCTAAAACAAACTAATTTCTACGTAAACTAATTTGACTTTACTTGGTATGTCTTTATAGATCAGTGTGAAAAATGGAAGTACCAACTGTAGGGTTTTATACAACCCTATAATATGATGATTTATTTATGTCAAAATATAATAATTTCTCCTATAACTTACATTCAAAAATGTAGCACCCATACACTCTACGAAAGTTTAACCTGTTTTTATTATCACTAACTATGTTATTGTAAAAACATTTAAATAGTACATTAATGACATATAATGATTTCTTCATAAGTGAAAATAAAATGCAAATCATTCTCTAGTTTCAAACCTTCACTGGTCAAGGTCACGCACTTTCACATTAGATATACTTTAAAATAATCGGCAACTATAAATAAGTTTGTTGTCATTACAAATTTACGTATTTTAAGGGAGTTTATTCTGTGCCAGGTTTGTTTACAAAATTATTTTTATTATCAATATTATTTTACAGTTTCTTAGTTGTAAAATGTCTGTTACGTAAAATTGAGGTTCAAATTATTGTAAAGATAAATAATAAAATTAAGTTATAATAACTCTAATGTAAGTTTTTATTCTATTTTTGTT
The DNA here is from genome assembly GCA_018340805.1 of Microvelia longipes. Classification (NCBI taxonomy): domain Eukaryota; kingdom Metazoa; phylum Arthropoda; class Insecta; order Hemiptera; family Veliidae; genus Microvelia; species Microvelia longipes. The sequence goes on along the minus strand of JACMZG010000008.1, from coordinate 33,073,567 downwards.
ATATTAATGTTTTAGCACGAATAAATTTACGTAAAATCATTCCTAGGGTTGATTTTTTAAAAGCTAGGAGAAGGCTAGGAAGAAGCTAGAAGAAGCTAGAACAACCTAGGAACAACCTAGAGAGAGATTTCAAAACTGATTCTGAATACCGCTAGGCAGGAGAAAGCTAGGAACAACCTAGGACAAGGCTAGAACAACCTAGAGAGATTTTTTTTAAATTACATTTAAAAAAAATCTCTCCTAGGTTGTTCCTAGCCTTCTCCTAGGTTGTTCCTAGCTTTCTCCTAGGCCTAGCGGTATTCAGAATCAGTTTTTTGAAAATCTCTCCTAGGTGTTCCTAGCTTCTTCCTAGCCTCTCCTAGCTTTTAAAAAATCAACCCTAGGAATGATTTTACGTAAATTTATTCGTGCTAAACGTTAATATAACAAAAATAGAATAAAAACTTACATTAGAGTTAATTATAACTTAATTTTATTAATTACTTTACAATAATTTGAACCTCAATTTTACGTAAACAGACATTTTTTTGACAACTAGCGCTACCTATAGAGAACCGAAAACTAATAATATTGAGATATTCTACAAAATAAACAAATGATTTGTAAACAAACCTGGCACAGAATAAACTCCTTAAAATACGTAAATTTGTAATGACAACAAACTTATTTATAGTTGCCGATTATTTAAAGTAATGTGAAGTGCGTGACCTTGACCCAGTGAAGGTTTGAAACTAGAGAATGATTTGCATTTTATTTCACTTAATGAAGAAATCATTATATGTCATCAATGTACTATTTAAATGTTTTACATAACATAGTTAGTGATAATAAAAACAGGTTAAACTTTCGTAGAGTGTATGGGTGCCACATTTTTGAATTGTAAGTTTATCGAAGAAATTATTATATATTTGACATAAAAATCATCATATTATAGGATTGTATAAACCCTACAGTTGGTACTTCAATTTTTCACACTGATCTATAAAGTCATATCACGTAAAGTCAAATTAGTTTACGTAGCAATTAGTTCGTTGTAGGCGTTTTAAAAAGCGTTGATATTGTGAACAGTTTAAAACTACTACACAAAACAAACAAAATGTATAATATACTTTTCAGTCTTGTTTTACCTTATAAGTTAGCCAATTTACCCGTAATTATTTAGTTTAGTTTAGAACTTTCCAGTAATAATTATATACTCAATAAAATATACTCAGCACTAGTATTATTTATTTATTTCTATAAGGTTTCATCAAGTATATGATACTTCCATTTATAATATTTGATAGCATTTATTGCAAGGTTAGCAATCAGAAGGCGGTCGCTCAAAACGGGATTTTCAAAACAGTTAACAGCTCTACTTCATTCTAGATGGGAATATACAACACTACCACGTAAGGCAGAGTTTTGAATCCCACATTTTAATGGGGAGATACATCAATAAGTATAATGTTTACTCTACCAACATAATGTAAACAATGCTTACTATCCCCGTTATGATTGTTACTTAGCTGATCTTTCTAATCAAATCAGCATTAAACATCCCTGAGTTCATACGTTGTGAACGTAGAGATCACGATTTTCTTTACGTCGTGAACTGTGTGTATTTTTTATAGTATTCATAAGCCTATTGCTTAAAGAAAAAACATTTGTTATAGCTTAACAAAAAATTAAAAAATGTAAATGGAATGTAAAAAATTTGCTTCGGGTATATAATCGACCATATCAAATATAAATACGTCACGGAAGTTACGTTTTGTTGCAGAACGTTTCTTTGTTTACATAATAAAGCAATGCTATTGGTCACTTTAGGATCACAAAAATAAATAATAGGATCCTTTGTTTCATTTTGTTTTGATATGAGCCAATATGTATTTTGTGACGTCACACTTTCGCGACGATTAACATAGTGCTCATGAAGAAGATATACAGGGGTGCATTTCACCCTGCACTGGTGCATTCACCAATACATCACTTTGATTAACTCAGCTTCGTATGGAGCTATCGCGATAAAATCAACCCCACTAAGTTGACAACTGGAAGTTTGAATACCCAATTATTATGTCGTTAATCGTCTGGTATGTATGGTCATCATATTACCAATATGTGATTTTTTACAGTAACTTTAAATTATATTGGAGCTAACCTTTGCGTCTTATTCTGAACATTTGATACTAATAAAATGAATTCCGGTAAATTTTTTGTAATTTTCCCGGGGGTGGTACCCCAAAATTTATAAGGGTACCCGTCCAAAAAAAAACATTTTTTACTGGCGCAATATCCGTTTCAGGTCAAAAGAAGTTGTTTGGAGCAATAAAACAAATTTTTGATTTTTGAACACCCCCCAAAATTTAAAAGGGGAAGCCAACCAAAAAATTTTTTTTATTGCCTCAAAATCCGTTTCAGGTCAAAAGAAGTTGTTTGGAGCAATAAAAAGAATAGACTTTTTGGGGGCAGCACCCCCAAAATGTATAAGGGGGAGCCGACCAAAAAAATTGTTTTTATTAGCTCGAAATCCGTTTCAGGTCAAAAGAAGTTGTTTGGAGCAATAAAAAAAATTTGACTTTTTGGGGTCAGCACCCCCAAAATTTATAAGGGGGTGACAACCAATAAATTTTTCGCCCTGAACCACTCTTGTTTACCCAAAACGGATTTTAAGCTCAAAAACAATTATTAAAATAGAACAAAAAATGACTAGAGACAATCTAGGGACGATTTAAGGTACCTCTCTACCTACCTTGGATCTTCCTAGGTTGTTCCTAGCTTTTTCCTAGCCTTTTCCTAGAATTTAAGGTACAAAGTTAGGAAAAGGCTAGGAGAAACCTAGGAGAGATCTCTTCCTAGCCCTAGGGACGGTTAAAAATGTTCTAAAATGGACACTAAAGCTAGGAAGAAGCTAGGAAAAAGCTAGGAACAACCTAGGAACAACCTAGGAAGAACCTAGGAGAGATTGTTTTTGAAACTTTTGATCATTCTGAATACGGGCCTAAAGCTTTGACTGCTTATATTTACTCATCTAAGCAAATTTAAGATTGAGTTGGACATGGACAGATTAACGAGGTCCAACTATTTTGGGTATCGGGACAATGTGGTGGTTTTGAGGAGAATGAGTAGGCTTGGTTCCAGATTGATTCCTTCCACTCCAGAACCAATAGTCTTGGCACGCTGTGTTCTTACAACACCTCATAAAAACTCTATGAGTAGAGAATTTAGTAACCTGTGGGTACATTCTGCAGGAATGAGGCAGTTCAAACTGCTTATTAAAGGGTCGTAACAAAAGTTCACCAGGTCACTCTTGGCCCTGAACAGGAGTACCTAACATATAATAACTGGTATTCTTACTGGTCATTGTCGGCTGAACAGCTATTTACACCTAATGGAATTGCAGCTAGTCCTCTATGCAGGTTGTGTGAGGAGGAGGATGAAACTCCTACTCATATTCTGGATACTTATTCTCGCTTTGGCTTATACCAAATGGCAGACATTATCAGGCATTATCCCTTTAGGGGATCTCATAGAGCTTCCTTTGAACATGATAATAATTTTTTGTAATCCAGTAGACATGTTCAGAGGGTAAAATGATAGGGGGCGTCATTTTACGTTTCCGGTTTTGCACTGAGGACCCAACTAAGTGGTCTAATGCTCTGGTTTATTCTTTTAAAACAAAGTAATAAATAAAAAGCCATAACCCATACGCAAGGGTATTAACTCTTACACACATACACGTGCGCGCACACACAAACACACACACACACACACACACACACAATATATATATATATATATATATATATATATATATATATATATATATATATATATATATATATATATAATCATAACATCTGTTATTGGTATTAGGCCAGACGAAATACCTTTCACTTCTGTTATCCAATCATCCTCATAAGTTTCATATTCTGAAAATTCACTAAAATTTAACAGCCGTTTTGCATGAAATTTCTAAACTTATTTAAAAAATATAATTCTAAATTGTAATATCTTTGTGATTGTAATTAATGCAATAAATAGACTTTATTTATTTATATAATATATTAATCTAGATAGTATAGAAAGTAGAGTCGTAACTTTAACTTATCAATCACATGTTCAAACATAATTACTGAAATATGTTACCATCTAATGTTTTGTAATAAATATTCCCCTTTAAAACTATTTCAGAAAGAGTTTTGATAAATATATTTTGAGCTTCAAGAAACAGTAATTAAATTTTCCAATCATTATAAATGACTGCTCTACTCATTTTCCTACAACGCAACGTCTAAAATTAATTAAGGCTTATTGTTTTCCTTCTTTAGATGAGCTTACAAATTAATTTAACCACCATATTTTAAGAATGTTAAAATTATAAACTGTTTTTATACAAATGAGAGATTTTTAGATTGTTTAAAATTTATTAATTAACTTCATTCTCATAAAACTCTGTTTCGAGTAAAAACGAAATTTTAAGAAATTAATTATTTGTCTTAAAAGAGTATTATGCAATATGAGGATAGGTAATATCTTAGAGAAGAAAACTAAATGAGGCCGCCCTGATGTGTTAATTTTTTCGTCTTAGTATTTTCATTAGATCGTTCCTCTATTAAGTACATTCAAGACACTGAAACTGTACCTCTTCTAAATCTAGCATCAATTATTACTGCTGTAAAATTGATTTAAAAATTGAGTTAGGGGCATTTTAAGAACTTTTCCTTATCACATCGGATTCGCTAAACTTGTCCTCAGAATTTACGAGAAATTAAATTTATACTGCAGCACGTCGTTGGACCCGCTACACCCATTCAGGCACTGTCATGCTTGATTCTGCTTAGTTTTAGTTAAGGTTCTATCAATATTTAATAAAGTTCTTTCAATTTGGTCACCTAATTCTGAGGTTGAGCGTAGGGAGACCGTAGAAATAGCGAGACCACATTGAGAAATTAGTAGATCATTAACCAAATTTACAATGTGGCCACGGATTGGTCACAGGTGGCTCCCGGACAGCGAAGTGGCCCGAGGGGCTATAGCCACGAAGTGGCTATGGCCCGAAGGACCGTATTAATTATTTATATTTTCAGGTATTTCGATCACCCTTGATGTAACTAATTTTTGTTGGCAAAATTTTTCTTGCGGAAAAAATGTTACCAAAAAAGAGAGAGAAATGTATTTACGCACGAAGACAGCGGTATGTCAACAGTATTGGACTCAGGGTCTGCCTCATACCAACTAAAACTCACTCCGCGAAACCCCTTGAACCTAGCCTGGAACCGTTATTCACATTACTTTAGGCTAAGTCTTATCTTGAGCCTTCCGCTCCCTCTCATTTTACCCCCCCCCCCTATTTCCCCTTTTGTCAAAGCTTTATAGTGGGTCCAGCCTAGAACCAACGCCAAAACCTGAAAAAAAAATAAATAATAATAAATATTAATAATAATAATAAACAATTTATATCTATAGTATTGGTATTTGTACTATAGTATTGATGTAACGCATTACTAGTTATTACTAGTGCACTATTACTACGCCCAAAAAATAGCATATGCTACACGACTGTGAATGGTTTTTTTTACCTCGGCTCCTTTTACTGTTTCGCTGCGCTGGACAATGAATATAGTCAACATAATATAATATAATATGTTATATTGATAGTTTATACACGTTTTGATTAATATGACCTCTAGGAGAGCCAAGAACGTTTTGAGTTCTTTCATATAGTAGTATACTTATTTTCTTTTCTTATTTTTATTATTATTTTGTTATATACTTATTATTTTTACTTATTATTAAATTATTCTCATATATACTTTAGAACTTTAACAATTTCTGAATGTTGTTTTATTTATTTTCAGAGTATGATGCTTATGGGAAAGAAAGATTTTCCGGCTCCAATGTTAAGTGTATTAAATGCAGCAGTACCAAATATTTATGGGAAATTAAAGGATATATTTATGGTTGCTAAAGCTAAAGAATACCTATTCGATGGCATACTAATCAATTGCACAGCAAAGAGTGTAATACCTAAGACTGTTTGTGTTGCTGTCAAGCAAAATGCAAAAGGGTTAGACATAATTGGACCTAATTTGTATAAGTTCTCATTTTTTGGACCGGTGAGTATTATCCATGGTTTTAATGCTCTTTTAATAATACAATGTTAATAATAACAATAATAAAATGTTTAATTAAAGTTTTACGTATGACATAATTTATGAATAATACTATGGTACCTAATATGGCTAAAAGTCAAAAACTGACCAATAAACATTGGTTTACCTCAATTAAATGGAAAATGTTTTGCACCTTTTGCTTGATATTCTATATTAATTTTCTTTAAAGTTAATTCGATGAAAGTGCTTATTCGTACCCACATAAATTTACATCTTTTAATTCGCTCTCATACCTGCTGAAAGATTGGTATCCTTAAGATGAGGAAAACTTCCGAGGTACCCCGTACTCGATTTTTGAACATTGAGAGAGCTAAAAAAGCAACCCTTATAAGACTGTTTGAAATAGATGCATCCTGTCTTTTTTTAATTCAACATTTTAATCAGATCAAGCCCACCTGCCGCCAAAATTCCCACCCTATTAGAATTTTTTAAAGAACATAAACCATTTTTTAATCATAATCTAATACCTAAGTAATTTAAAGATAAGTATACGTTAAATACCTATTTTATTAAATAATATATAAGTTAATTAGCGAAATGATCAAATATATAAGTTTAACAACAAAAATAATTAGGCATATGTTGCCTTGCATAAAAATTAATTAAATATACTTTTTTTAAGAACAAGATATTAATAAACTTTATATTTCATTCAATCAAAACAATACATAAAAAATAATAAATTCTGTTGCTAGGAAACCTTGCGTAATTATTCCTCCAACAGCATACGTTTTAACCAGTAATTTTTATTTATTTTTAAATCTAAATAAAACAAAAATGTAAAAATATATCATGGTTTTCTATTTCATTTTCTATTTTTAGTTTTCAGTTAGTAATAAAGCTAGAATAAATAAATAATAAACAAAGTCTGGTGATATTTTTTTCTTATAAAATGTAATAAAAAGAAACCTTTTGATTTGTTGTAAATATTGCTTACATAATTTAGTTTGTGATATATATATATATATATAATATATATAATATATATAATATATATAATATATATGTATGTGTGTGTGTGTGTGTGTGTGTGTGTGTGTGTGTGTGTTGTGTGTGTGTATGTTGTGATGGTTACATTATAAAATATTTATATATTTTTATAGCTATAATTTATCATAAGCTCCAGGTTAAAGTTTAAACTGTATGATTATTTCAGCGAAACGCAACGCCTGAGGCAAGTAGACTTACTGTACTAAAAGGCAATCGTGATCCAGTGCAAATAGGTCAGGTTGTTGCTATCGATGGCTCTCCTATAAACACAATATGGAAGGAAGGTGATTGTCAGAGAATTCGAGGAAGCGATGGCACTTTGTTCCCACCATATAGGAAACCAACCAATAATAGTTTTGGTGCATACTCCACTGACATATGCAGGTGATTTTGTGCTTATTTAATAATTGTATTGCACCAGGCAATACTTTTTACCTATTCTTATTTATACTGTAGATATATAGAAAAAGTATTGTGGTTGTTTGAAAAGTCCGGAAACAAAGTGGGGATTTCAAAGTATACAATGTTTCATTTCAAATTCAGCTAGTAAGTATTAAAATAATAATCTATAGTTTTGTTGAAATGATTTAAATAATAAATCAGCAGTTTTTATCAAATCGCTATTGTTTATCAAAGTCGAGCGTGGTCTGTAGGTGTATAGGTGACTATGGGATATAAATTGAGCATTCTTGTTCAGGCATGAACGAATCAAGACTATAGATGTACTAAGATATAAATTAGGTGTTTTTTTATATTCTGAGGACGAGTGAACCGAGTCGAAATATGGTATCAAATGTATACAGGGTGTTTCATATAAAGTGTCTACCAAAGAAGGAGGTGATAGTACTCCTCAAATGCAACAAAAAATGTTCTATACTATGAACCCCGATCTCCAACCGTTTTCCTACAAGGTCAAATTTAATATTTTAAAACAATATTTGATCTTACTTGATAAAATTGATAATAGGGTTTAAACTGTTCAAGCTAGAAAGGCGAAATTGGTATCGTTAGACAGCTGAGTAAATTTCCGAAAGAACAAACTACTAAATATGTCAAATATTATGGAACTACTGCCCAAAAATTTGCATGAAAAACGATTTTTAAAAAAAATAAAATTTTATGGAATTTTTATGGTAGAACATTAGAGGAAATAAGAAATGAGCAAAAGTTTAGCCAAGAACGCGACAACTTCTCTTATGATTGCCCTTCAAAAAAATTCGAATATTTTTGTACATTTAACAGTCAAAAATGTAAGCTGTTGTTGCTAGAAGTTGCAAAAACTGATAATTTTTGTCGTATAAAAGTGAAAATAATGTGTTATTTTAACAAAACAAATTTCAAATAAACTAATTATACGATATTTAGACTCTAGGAGGTAAATTAAACATATTTTATTTTTACCCATTTTTCTCTAAAACCACCCTTTTTTCCTGTTTTAGAGATTTTTAATTATTATATGTACTATGTAATTAACATAGAGATTTGCTAAAATGCCAAAAAATATCAGTTTTTGAAACTTCTAGCAACAACACTTACATTTTTGACTATTGTACTATATAATATATATATATATATATATATATATATATATATATATATATATATATATATATATATAATATAATATATTATATACTAATATACAGGGGTACAAAATAAAACTCCCTTCCCGAAAGGAGGTGTACTACAGCTAATTTCCAACAAAAAACTTCATATTAACTATAGTCCGATTTTCAACCGTTCTCCCACAAGGTCAAATTTTATGATTTTAAAAAACGCGTTGACATAACTTCATAAAATGACCAATTGTGGCTAAACTATAACTGCTAGCTTCAAAATATTGGTTTCGTTGGAAAGCTGAGAAAATTTGCTATTAGACCACTCACTTGTATTTTCAAAAACAATTTAACATAACAGCCAAAAATTTGCATGAAATCAAAAATTTAGTAAAATTTTATGATTTTCCAAAATTTTGAAGTTACTTTGATGAAAAACTAGCAAACTTGAGAACCTCTTGGTTTCAGGAAAACTACCTTGTTACTCCTCTTTAAGTCAATACCCCATATCATATACGTTAATACGGTGATTTTTTCAGAAAAGCAAAAATAGGCTCAAAAAAACACGCTAAAAAATGACTCTTACAGAAGTGATTTCTGTATAATAGTCCATGAGCCAGACACGCAAAAAACGTGACCGTCTAGCCCAAAGGTTTAACCCACTAGATCGACTTATTCTGGCTCCCTGATAATGAATCAGGTGGTCTGCCGTTTCAGATAAGGGAAATTTAGCCCCGGGCCCCTTTAAAATCCGAAAAATGACCCCAAAATTCTCTTTTCGCCAATAACGGTGTTTCTATTGATTTTATCTAAAAAGTTAAAGGGTTTTTTTAAAGTTTATTAAATTTGTGATAAATCCATTTTTTAACCATCAAAATCGGTCCAGTAAAACCGGAGATACAACTTGAAAGATTACCGAAAAAAACATCTAAAAAGCATACATTTTTGTCCAAAAACGCACAAATACCTTAAAATGTCATTTTTTCCGTATTAACATGTTTAAGAATTAGGCAGACTTAAAAATCATGCATATCTGTTAAACTGCAGGTAATTAGAGTTGTTCTAGAAAAGAAGTCAGCACAGCTCTAATATGTTGATGACTTAATGACCGACATATAATGCTGAAAAAAGTGTATTTTTTCTAAATTCAAGTTTTAACCTATCTTCAGCATTATATGTCGTCAGTAAGTCATCACATATTAGAGCTGTGCTGACTTCTTTCTCTAGAACAACTCTAATTACCTGCAGTTTAACAGAATATGCATGATTTTTAAGTCTGCTGAATTCTTAAACATGTTAATATGGAAAAACATGACATTTTAAGGATTTTGGACAAAATTGTATGCTTTTTAGATATTTTTCGGTGATCTTTCAACATTTGTATCTCCGGTTTTACTGGACCGATTTTGATGATTAAAAAATGGATTTATCACAAATTTAATAAACTTTAAAAACAACCCTTTAACTTTTTAGATAAAATCAATAGAAACACCGTTATTGGCGAAAAGAGAATTTGGGGTAATTTTTCGGATTTTAAAGGGGCCCGGGGCTAAATTTCCCTTATCTGAAACGGCAGACCACCTGATTCATTATCAGGGAGCCAGAATAAGTCGATCTAGTGGGTTAAACCTTTGGGGCTAGACGGTCACGTTTTTTTGCGTCTGGCTCTTGGACTATTTACAGAAATCACTTCTGTAAGAGTCATTTTAGCGTGTTTTTGAGCCTATTTTTGCTTTTTCTGAAAAAATCACCGTATCAACGTATAATGAATGGGTATTGACTTAAAGAGGAGTAAACAGGTAGTTTTCCTGAAACCAAGAGGTTCTCAAGTTTGCTAGTTTTCATCAAAGTAACTTCAAAATTTTTGGAAAATCATAAAATTTACTAAATTTTGATTTCATGCAAATTTTTGCTGTTATGTTAAATTGTTTTGAAAATACAAGTGAGGTCTCTAATAGCAAATTTCTCAGCTTTCCACGAAACCAATATTTTTGAAGCTAGCAGTTATAGTTTAGCCACAATTGGTCATTTTATGAAGTTAGTCAACGCGTTTTTTAAAATCATAAATTTACCTTGTGGAGAACGGTTGAAAATCGGACTATAGTTAATATGAAGTTTTTTGTTGGAAATTAGCTGTAGTACCACCTCCTTTCGGAAGGGAGTTTTATTTTGTACACCCTGTATATATATAAATATATATATATATATATATAATATATATATATATATATATATAATATATATATATATATATATATATATATATATATATATATATATATATAATATAATTTGTTATAAACCATAGTCAATTGTTTTATATTACTTTTATAATATTTTTTAAATTGCTTTTAAATTTCTTTTCTGACAAGTAAGTAAAGGCATAATAATTTCAGGTTGGACAACCAACTACTACGTAACATCTAAATATTGGCTCTAAAGAGATGTGATTCTGTGGGCTGTTTGAAATATATTTTTCTTTCTTATATTATATCTTTATACGCGAAGGTATACAGATTTGGATGCTGGACCATTGCTGAAGGTCACTATAGTACTGTCCCATTTATTTATTTAAATAGCCTAGTTACTGGAAAATATTGATGTGTAATTTAATTATTCGTTTTATTTTACGATTTTGTATTTAAAAGTATAGGCGGGATACAAACTAAGCCGTTTTAATCAAAATTATAAATTCATTTTCTTCTATCGACACCTCGTAAACAATCCTGCTAGAATTGTTTAAAATTCAAGTCAGAGAGTTTAGAACTTTAGGAGTAGATCTAAAGTCATAGAAAATGTAGACCACGTTTCTGTCTACATCGGGTTTTTGTCAACACAGAAATGCTGAAACTTTAAACAAGCCGTTTATGAACTTTGTAAAAATTGGAGTTTTTGTTCCTCTTTTTAAATATTTTATGCCATGAACCATATACAAAGGCATTCGTCTTACAAAAGAGTTATTTCCCAGGATTCCTAAATTAGTAACGTTATTAGTATTTCTGTTTACTTCTTCTTTTATTATACCGTGCTGAGAAACAATTAACTTGTTGAATTCATGTCGGAAAAAATAAACTAAGATTAAGTAAATAAGTAAAACAGTTGTTATTAGTGGGAATGACTTCTTCTCCTAAATTAAATTATCTACATAAATAAAAACATAAACAGAATATTTAAGGTGCGTAAAATTTAAAATGCTTTTTATAAATGACACTAGAACAAAATAATAAGGATAACTTATTAAACAATGACTAGGTATATTTTGCCTCTAATAGAAAAAAAAATTGGCGCGGTGGTGCGCATGTCGGGCGAATTTCTTTTGGAATATGTATTTTAGTGTTTAACAATCTATTTCTTGCTTAAGGTTCAGCTTTATAACTTTTGAGCAGATACTCAATTATTCAGCACCACTCATAAATTTATTAACAGACTAGTAGAATTTTAAAATCAGTGGTACTAGCTTGTTCGTTTGGAAGACCCTGAATTATAATGGTGGATATTACTACATAAAAACAAAGACCTAAAAGTTCTAATTTTACCTTTCTGGATATAACAAAGTTAGTTTAGCTTACACATTAAATGATGACCGTAGTTTTGTGAAAGGCGTTTGCGTATTTTCGGAAAACATTGTTTGAACGTTTATAAAGCTATTGCTTAGGGGTTATAATGCAAAAACTGGAGACTTAAGAAGGACCTGGTTTGTTGAGCAAGAAAGATAATTATGATTATATATATAATATATATATATATATATATATATATATATATATATATATATATTGCAAAGAAAATTAATCCAACTGTGGACCTCCACGCCAGAATATTAGCTATATTTCCCGGTTAGATAATCTTTTACACTGGTTGGTCCGAGTTTAATATAGTACACAAGCATTTCAAATTCAACTCCTCAGCAAATGTCGGTTCGATTCATAGATGATTTCAGTTTTAAATTTTGAGTTGATCAATTATATCTAAAATTCATTGAAAAGTTAAAAAAGTAGGGCAGTGATAAAAGGAGGCTAGGACAGAAACAAAAGGAAAGAAAAAAAAGAAGCTGCTTCTCTCTTAATATTGTTCAATTTGATTTTGTAAGATTCCACAATCCAAATAAACTTGAAAACAAGCAACCTTCTATATTTTTTTAAACTTGTTCAAATCCTCTAATACGATAAAAGTGAGAGAAGAAATGAAGTAATATCCTGCATCCAGGAAAAGTCATGGCAATATGTTTTTCAATATTGATTGAGAAAGGTGAGGTTATACAGAAATTTGAAGATAAGGGTTGCCTATCCTAATTAGAGAGCCTTTTTTTTTTTTTAATATATATTTATTTACAAAGACTGAAATACTCAGAGCTATTGATTTAAGGTCATATTGATTTGTTACAATTTTTATGAATATAAAATAATAATAAGCCAGAATTATTATTAAGTTATTATTAAGTACATTATAGTAGGTATAGGGAACTTTTTTTTCTCTAAAGAATAAAAAGGAAGAAGATTAGTGAGACCGCATCAAAATCGGACAATTTTTAACCGAGCTATGATGAAAAAACATTTTTTTTAAATTTAGTTTACTTCGGCGCCATTTTGGATGATGTTGCATTTAAATAAAATTATTTTATGGACATATTTTAAACTAGAAACATTGCTTTAATAAAAGAATGTCAAAAGTTTTAATTCCAACCTCAGTTTTAGGTGTAAAATAGTCGTTAAACATAACAAAAACAAAAAAAATATGGTTTTTTAAGATACCATGAAAAGTAAGATAGGAAGCTATAGTTTTTATGGTATGTACAGTTAGCCAACATAAAAAGCAACAAAATGAGTCCAATTTTAAAAAATTCGCTTCACAATTTCAAAAGTTATTACTAATAAATCTCTTAAAATTGCCAAAAATGGAATATTTTTATAGTTTACCACCCTATTGTTAATATTTAATGAACTGCAACGTCATCATACCTTGTGATCTTTATGCAGCTTGTATAAGGATTCCAGAACGCCCAAAAACACTCATTTTTGTTCATTGTTTTGGAGAAATTACGATTATGGTGATTTTCGTCAATCGTAGAATGCAGATTAGAGGTACCTTGCAAAAACCAAATAAATCCTTCATAAACGTTAATAAAAAAATAGATTTTGATGATAACTACTTCGTTTCTAGGGTGAAGGACCAATAAATAGCAAAGAACTACAACTAGACTGTAAAGTGATATTTTACTGCTGCGGAAATTTGTTTATCAACGACAATAAAACCAGCCAATTTTATTTCCGGAGCTATAAATTATCATTATTTATACTATTTACGGTTAGTTGCGCATTTATTAAAAAGAGTCGATTTTTTGTATGAATAATTTAATTTAACTTAGTTTAAAGAAATTAAAACACAAGATTGATAAATAATCATTCATACTTTTACAAAATTAAGGTAAAAAAATATGGGGACCTACGGCCTAGGTGGATGGGGACCTACGGCTCAATTAGGTTATCATGAAGGTCACCGGACTTGACCCCACTCGATTTTTCGGGGGAAAATATTTTTTTTTTCAAAATTTCCGCAGCAGTGAAATATCATTTTACAGTCTAGTTGTGTGATTTGCTATTCAAAATCGCGTGGGGTCAAGTCTGGTGACCCTGATGGCCACCTAATTGAGCCGTAGGTCCCCATATTTTTTTACCTTAATTTTGTAGTTATCATCAAAATCAATTTTTATTAACGTTTATGAAGGATTTTATTTGGTTTTGCAAGGTACCTCTAATCTGCATTCTACGATTGACGAAAATCACCATAATCGTAATTTCTCCAAAACCAATGAACAAAAATGAGTGTTTTTGGGCGTTCTGGAATCCTTATACAAGCTGCAATAAAGATCACAAGGTATGATGACGTTGCAGTTCCATTAAATATCAACAATAGGGTGGTAAACTATAAAAAATATTCCATTTTTGGCAATTTTAAGAGATTTATTAGTAATAACTTTTGAAATTGTGAAGCGAATTTTTTAAAATTGGACTCATTTTGTTGCTTTTTATGTTGGCTAACTGTACATACCATAAAAACTATAGCTTCCTATCTTACTTTTCATGTATCTTAGAAAAAGCATATTTTTTTTTTTTGTTATGTTTAACGACTATTTACCTAAAACTGAGGTTGGAATTAAACTTTTGACATTCTTTTATTAAAGCAATGTTTCTAGTTTAAAAATATGTCCATAAAATAAATTTTATTTAAATGCAACATCATCCAAAATGGCGCCGAAGTAAACTAAATTTAAAAAAATGTTTTTTCATCATAGCTCGGTTAAAAATTGTCCGATTTTGAGCGTCTTCACTAATCTTCCTTATTTTTCATTCTTTAGAGAACAAAAAAAAAGTTCCCTATACCTAACTAAAATTAAAAAAGGTAGCATTAACATCTCTATGACAGGCGCGAAGCGCGCCCGAAAACGGATTTTTCTCGTCTGCTCACTATTACATTGAATCCAACGCCTAAAACCGCATCCTTCTAGCTGTTATAGTTTCCGAGAAAAAGGTCTCGCCACTTTAATTCCTTTCAATTAAATTTATTTAAATTTAAAATATTTTTATCTCCCTGATAATCTTTTTTTAATTTTAAAATTTATAATTTGGGTTTTATTTATAACGTTTTGATTTATTCTTTAAATAAAATGCAAAATTTTGACATTGATGAACTAGACATTGAACAGGTTAGAACTTTAGGTGAAGACGATTTGCGTAGGTTATTAACACAGTACCATTTATCTCTATCGGGATCTTTACCGGTTTGGAGACAGAGGGTATTGCGTCTTTTAACCCAACAATTAATACCTTCAGACCATGCAACTTACGATTCTTCTCCTAATACTACACACTGGCTACTACTACTACTACTTCTACTATTACAACTACTACATTTACAAATACACCAACAACACTGACTACTACAACATCTTCTAGCATACCTATTACAACTGCTTCGTTTTCTCATATCCCTCAGGTTAATACTAATCCCACCCCGATTACAAGTCAAATCCCTTATTTTTCTCCATTCAATAATTCCCTAACAACACATTTCTACCCACCCAACCCACAACCTTCTTGCTCCTTTTCGCAACATTTCCCCCCTTCTTTTTCATTAAACACTAATAACCCTCCTGGTACTACTTTTGTAGAATCTCCTTATAAAAATAAATTGCTGACCACGACCTTAATACCCCTACTGATAATAAATCGTCTAACAATAAAATGCCTCTTGTACATCCGCCAAAATTTTCCGGAGACACCGACGTGCATTCCTTCATAAAAAATTTTGAGAGAGCTGCTTCGATAAATAAATGGTCTAACCAACAAATGATTTTATTGCTACCACTTTACCTCGATGGCCCTGCGGCTAGATTTTACGAAAATTTAGAAAGACAATATGATCGCGCGTTCGCTAATTTTTCGTGGGAACTCCTAAAAGACCAATTAATAAGGCGTATTCCCCCCACGCAGAATTTATGTTAAAACTAAAACTAGACAATACGTTTCAGGCCCCAAATCAACCATTACGTGAATATGCCGATATAGTAATTGACTTGTGCTACAGGATAAATCCGCACATGTGTGAGAAAGATATTATTCAATTTATTTTGAAAGGCCTTCAACCAAAGGTTTATGAACGAATATCAATTTTTCCTACGGATACTCTTAACAGATTATTTGAAAGCATGGACCGGTACGTACAAGATTCTTTATACTGGAATATAAAAAATCCTTTCCACAAATGAATAACTCTCAAAGCACCGCATCCTTAGAACAGAAAATAGAGGCATTACAACATCAAGTACATGCGATAGCGGTTACTAAATCTGATTCCCCTACAAAATCACCTAGTCAGCCCCGACGATTTGAACGGTCCACCTCAGTACCTCCTAGAAAATTAGAATACCGAGGTACTACGCGTTTTACACAAAATAATTACTCCCCTAATAGATTTTCACAGAGACGAGTAAGCTGGTCGGACAAACCTTCCCCACCTCCATTAATACCTCCACATTACCTCTCCCGATCCAAAAACACATTTCAACAAAATAAGACACCTCAACCACTCTGCCAACTCTGTCATTTGCCAAATCATGTTGCACTTTCTTGTCCGAAATGGAAAAACAGTCAAAAAAACTAATTACAACGGGATTGGACAAGTCTAGACGGATATTACCTCCAGTCCCGTCTAATAAAAAATATAAGGCAGATAAAAGTAAATATTTTGTTTCCCCAATTTTAACTTCATCAGCACTTACGATACGTGTCTCATTTTTTAACAATGTAATATTAGCATTAACGGATACAGGAGCTTCCGTTTCATGCATAAACTCGTCCTTATTGCCCCAAAAAGAAAATAATCGAGATAAATTAGCGACTATAACTGCCGCTAATGGCCAACCGTTAAAGACATTAGGTATATTTGATATTACATTTTCTATTTCAAATAATTTTTTTAAAATTCCAGTTTTTTCAGTCCCAAACTTACCTTGTCAATTATTACTAGGCACAGACTTTTTACAAAAATAAGGCCACCATTTCCTTCCCGTTAAAAACTATTACTTTTAATTTTAAAGAAAATCCCTTTACTGTGCCGTTGTATTTAAATTCAAACCCATCTTCTCTATCTCCAATAATTCAAAGCTCTTCAAATTCCAGTCAAACCTCTAAACTTTATTCCTCCCTTATCGAGAATTATAAAACATCCCCATATACTGACCAAAAATCCGATGTTATAGACCGCCCTGTAAGCCCAATAAAATCAGTTGACACTACGACCATTATACCCCAAATGCCTACTCCTACACCCGAAACCCCCCTTATTGCTAATAATAACTCTTCCATCCCAAATATGGACCCAATACCCGATGCGAACGACTCCCCTATGTCTTCAATAAACCCAGAAGGTCACAGGTCTATTAAATCCCAAATGACTACCCCTAAACCAAATTCCAATTATCTTAATCCCCCTATTACCCCCACAGGTGAAGTACCTGTATTTCTTATTAATGACCTTATTATACCCCCTCATACTAGGGCCGTAGCGCCACTTAATCCCCTTGTAAATAAACTTGACCCAGTAACCTTCATTCATAACCCACATCTTTTAACAAAAAAAGGCATTTTCCCTTCTATTTTTAACCCAAAAAATGCCTGTATATCCCTTTATAATGCTTCCACATGTACCCAGTATCTTTTAAATACCTCTTTGTTAGGTACCGCTGAACTACCTACTCCTTCACCCCTTACCCTCGAAGGAATCAATGACCTTCCGAACCCTTCATCCACCCTCTCCGTCAATGTCCTAGATACAACTAATTCCCAACCCAGACTCTTAATACCCCTTCGCAAGATCCTATAATGAAAACATTCGGTTCTTATTCTCCTGATAACCCCGTAAAAGATCTTGTCGATCGCCCTATAGATATAAATCCTGCCTTACCCGACAACCAATACTCCCAATTAGCAAATTTAATATCAAATTATAGGCATGTTTTTGCAACTCACTCTGCTGATCTAAAACCAGCCAAGTTACCCCCTTATAAATTTAATTTAATTTCAAATGAGCCTGTACACTCCCCACCATATCGTTTAAGTTTAGCAGAAAGAAAAGAAATAGATCGTCAAATTGACGCATTGCTAGCAGCAAATGTGATAGAACCCTCGGTAAGCCCATATTCTTCCCCTGCCTTCCTAGTTAATAAAAAAGACACTACAGAAAGACGTATGGTGGTAAATTATAAACGATTAAATGAACAATTATTAAATGACACTTATCCAACACCTCATTCACAAACACTTTTTGACACTTTAGAGGGAGCACATTATTTCTCTACTTTCGATATAAACCAAGCATTTTTCCAGCAACCAATAGATCCAAAAGACCGTCCCTTAACAGCTTTCGTTACACACAGAGGATGCTTTCAGTTTACACGATTACCATTCGGTATAAAAACGTCCCCTAGTGCATTTCAACGTTCTATGAATCACGTTTTTAACCATCTACTATACATATCATTATTAATATACATAGATGATTTAATTTCATTCAGCAAAACGTTTCCTGAACATATACAACACTTAAAACAATTGTTTAAACTATTAGAAAAATATAATATTAAATTAAAAACTTCCAAATGTCATATCGGCTATCAAAAAATTAACATTCTTGGACATGTTATCTCTCCTAACGGTATTGAACCCAATAAAGACAAAATAAAAGCAATATCTGAGTTTCCTCGACCAACCTCATTTAAAGCTCTAAAATCGTTTCTAGGCACTACGTCATATTTTCGCCGTTTTATCCCTAAATACACCGACGTTGCCGCACCGCTAATTAAACTTACTACTTCCGATACATGGTATTGGGATGACTCACACGAACAGTCCTTTAATAAATTAAAAGATTCATTAATCTCTCCACCAATACTCGCATACTTTAAAGAGGACCGTCCAACCGAAATTTGGTGCGATGCTTCCAGAATTGGTATAGGTGGACTACTTATACAGGTAGATCCAACTACAGGTAAACGTCATCCAATTAGTTATTTATCGCGCAAATTAACACCCAATGAACAGAATTGGAGCGTTTCCGAAATCGAACTTCTTAGTGTTGTTTACTGTCTTACCACCTGGCGTCCTTATGTATTCCAAAATTTTGTCACAGTTTACAATGACCATGCCGCTCTATCATTTAACAAAAAAGATAAACAACCGAACACCCGTTTACATAAACTAGCCATGAAATTAATTGAATTTGATTTTGAAATCAAACATAAAAAATCAGCATTAATGGTGCCAGCCGACACCCTTTCTCGGTATCCAATTGATGAAACTATAAATGATTTGTACACGGAAGAACATATTTTTACAGTAAATTTAGTGAACCTACCTCTATTACAAAAACAGGATCCAGATCTTTTTCTAATTTATCGAGCACTTTTAGACCCCGATTCAGTAGATAATAAAGCAAGACGAGTTTCTCGCCAATATGTATAAAAGACGATATTTTATATTTTAAACATTATAAACAAAAGGAAAAACTTAATTATTTAGTTGTCATACCCAAATCATTACGCTCTAAAGTACTTGAAGCATACCACGAACACCTTTTAAGTGGCCATTTTGGCATCAAACGAACCATGCAAAAAATTAAAATAAAATATTATTGGCCAACATTAGCAAATGACGTGACTCATTACGTTCAAACATGTAACAGCTGTCAGCTTATAAAACCTGACAAAACAGGCAAAACCGGTAAACTTCAGCACTTACCTGTAACTGGCGAAGTGTTGAGTCACCTTGTCATAGATTTTATCGGACCCTACCTCCATCTAACGGTAAAAAGTATATAATTGTGGCAACAGACGTGACTACCAAATACGCTATTGCCAAAGCCACAACAGCAGCCGATGCCACAGCAACAGCAAATTTTATTTTAGATATAATAAATATATACGGTTTAATGAGAACAATTTCATCTGATAGAGGCACTCACTTTACCAGTGCAGTCATAAAACACCTTTTAACTGCCCTTAATGTTGACCAAATATTCAGTACAGCTGGACACGCTCAAAGCCAGGGTCAAACAGAAAGACTTAATCAAACCCTGTATAAAATACTAACACACTATACAAAAACTGAACAAAAAACATGGACAAAATTTTTGCCATCCGCCCTTTTTGCTTACAATACATCCCCCCATACAGCACACGGATACACACCTTTCTATTTAATTTTTAACTTTCATCCTCGCCAACCCTTGGACTTATCACTACCCCCCAGACACTGATAAAGACGTTCTGGATTCTTTGCAAATAATTTCAGACGTAAGAAAAACTATACCCACCATAATCCAAAAGTACCAACAATCATACAAGAATCGCTATGATCAATCTCGCAAAACCGTATCTTATAACCCAGGTGAGCAAGTCTTATTACAAGCTTTGACACATCGCCCCGGCACTTCAAAAAAACTTTCCCAAACATACAACGGACCTTATACCATAATAAAAAAATTATCAGATTTAAATTACTTAATTAGAATTCCAGAAAGACCAGGACCAATTAAAACTGATACAGTGCATGTATCCCGTATCAAAAAATACCTACCTAGGTAAGGTAACCTTCATTAACACCTTAATTACATGTTACTTAATTATTGATACTTAGACGTAATTATTAACTATGGATTATTAAATATTGTAGATAAGAACGACTATTGTAATTTAAGGATTGTTTATTTTTTTATTTTTTTATATTTACCCCATACGTATTCTAGAAATGTTTTAAATAATTTTATGATATTATTATTTTTTAGACCCACACCATCCAAATAAGACCCACGTTACGGTTTAATGTATTCCAATCCTTTCTATTCTAATAAATTTCCTAAATGATTTTCACCCTTTCCAAACCAACCCCTCAACAAAAGATCCCACACTAAGACATAATGTCTACCAACCTTCCTAAAACCCCGTTGATATACTATAAACATTTCCTTTAAAATAAATATTATATATTTACGACATCACATGATGGTTTAAACCACCCATACTGGGATGAATCTCATACCACTCATAAACAGTCTTTAATACTTTAATTCATTTACTCTCCTTTCTGAAAGGCCCCCCACATAGGGACAACCCTTGCATATGTTGTGTGTAAAAATAATTTTTATATATCCTATGTACTTCCTTAATACCTCCCACAAAAAAAAACCATAAGCATTAGACAACATCTTATTCTTACCAACTAATTATTTTTAACAACCTCCATCTTTAACACTACTGTCACACCCCTTCAAAGATTTTTACCCAATTATATTAAATATATTTGTCGTCCATTTTTTTTCTCCCCCTCAGCACTTTACTTACTAACTATTTTTTTTACATTTGATAAATCTTTTTGTTATCACAACTTAGTAAATAAGCTCATACAAACATAGTTTTTTTTTAAAAACAAAACTCTGTTACAGGTTTACAACATGCAAGCCATGACAATTATTATCATACTATTTTGTATTTTCCCGCCTGTTCGCACCCATAATATCCAGGAGACCTTCTTAACTAACTCAGGACTTTACTTTAAACTCGTACCAAACGTATTGCCCTTTACAAATTTAATTCAAGTTAACTACTCACAAACCATATCTTCTAAACGAGTACTTAATTCGAACTTTTTTTCTAAAGACGTGTTTAACAATAATGTACAGCCTTTTTAACTCTATTGCGTCTTTGATTAACAAGTTGAAAACATAACTCAAATTACACTAAGCGATTTATTTAAACATTCAACTATGACTCTAATGTCCCAAAATACCCCTACAATGTATCAAATACTAATTATGACTTGAATTCTCTACTTTCTCAAAATACCATTCAGTCATTCATAAAAGCAGACAATTATTATTCATCAAAATTTATCGGACATGTACAGAATTACGGACTAACTGTCAACAAATTAATTGAAACTTTAGAATTTAAGAATAATTCGTTGCACTCTGACACCAGAGACCTAGTCCAACTTCTTCTTACATACCACAGTCTTTTACAAGACACTTTGTTATTACATAGACATCAACAAATACTAAAAGACTGCAATGACAACAAAATACCCACTTATCTTCTACCAATAAAACAATTAATCTCAGATTTAGGGAACCTTCAAACCTCCCTATACAGAGATGGATACGAACTGTCCATTCCACTCAAAAACATAAACAACTATTACCAGCAAAAATTGGCTACCTGTATTTTTTCCAATTCTAGAGTTAAATTGACAGTAAATATACCAACTCAAACGCTACACGCTTCATGGTCTCTCTTTAAATTGATTCCGATACCCTTTGCCTTTAACCAATTAACCTGCTATCCACCCAACTTAGCCTACCTAGACCAAATTCTCCTTGCTTATAATTCTAACAATTCTGACTTCAAAATAATTTCACCTGCCTACAATAAATGCAATCCTTATATTTCTCCACTTTGTTTCCTCCCTCAATTGCCAATTAACAACCATCACTCATTGTCTAAATAATTATTTATTAAACATATCGATGCAACTTGCATCTAAAATGTAGACAACTGCCCTCACCAATTACAACAAACTTGAATCTAACAAATACATTATCACCCAACCTTACCCATCCCTAACAATCCGCAACGTCTTGACCACAAAAGCAACCTTATTTTCCTTTCCAAATCCCTCTACACCTGGCTCATATCTCATAACTATATCTTGTAACTCTGAAGTTATTCATGACAATCAAATTATAATACCTATTACGTATCCTTGCCCATCCCGTAATATTAACGAACCCACCATCCAACACGTGTTACCAAACCAATGGCTGACCAAACATAACCTTCCAACTGACCCAACTAAGGACCAATTCCACGTAGTAAATCACTCGTACAAACAATTTTATAATAAAAACAATTTTATTAAAGAATATTTCAACATAACATGGGATTTTAAAACCTTAATTACATTTTCATATTTGTCTATATTGACAATTATGACAATAATTTCATTAATTATTTCTATAGCTAATCGTAAAAAATTTAAATCCCCACCTATCCCTGCCGCTACTTATCGTGCATATTCAACCTCTTTAGATTTGCCACCAACCCTACCTCAAAGGAACAGATCTCCTGACACATCCCTTTGACCTGATTTCACATAGTCCCCCTTCCCTTTTTTATTAAAAAAAAAAAATCCATTTATTTGACTAAAGGAAATATTTCATATCTATTTTATTATAAATATTATTATTATATTATTACTCAAATATTTATACATCACAATTTTTCTTTTATTTGACATGGCTTCATATCTGCGAGGCTTACATTGCAAAAGAACATTAAAGGAAAGCGATGAATATACCGTATTATTCCTGCCATATGGACTTACTACTGGATAACCGGACTTCAACGTTATCCATTACAATTCAACCACTTTTTCCAGAATATTACTTGAACTGGATAGACAATTAATTGTAGACCAGTACTGCATTTACTTACTGAATTAAAGTATCAAAAAAAATATATATATAAAAATGGACACGATGTACTCGTACTATGCCAACATCAGGAAATGAATTTCAACACTTTTAAGCAAAAAAAAACGCTTCGTTTCAATAATACGTATTATAAATTAAACATCACGAATTACAAAGCAATAGATTTTCGTTCCATCTCGGAATTTAAAAACATTCACAATGGAAACGGAATTATCAAGAGTACCTCTCATTGGAAATTTTCAAGACCTTTTCTCTATAATTCATCCCAACTACCTTAATCAAAAGGTTATCATCATAAAATTCTACAAGTTTGCTAAAACCACGACAACTGTAAGAACTCAAAACTGATTTCTTTCATGTCGGTAAACACCACTCTTCTTTAATCATCTATAGACTACACTCCACTGTTAGTCTACACAACGCACAATCATCACATCACTTTTGGAATATGCAGCACAATGTTTTATTTTTTTTTCTATTGTTTTTGTTTTGTTTTATTTTTTTATAATTATACTAACAGTAATGAAAATATTAATCATAATAATATTTTATTAGTTTCCCTTTTAAATTAATATTAATAATAAAAAAAAAAAAAAAAAAAAAAAATCATATACATAATAATAATGATTAAAAATATTAATTAATGCATTAGTTATTAAATTATATTGTATTATACATGATTGATATACATATTTATATATTAATAAATATGTCATTAGTACAATAATAATATAAACAAATAATATGTAAACAATATAATCTAACTAATTAATATATTTATTTTTCAATTTTTATTAATACCATATAAAGGTAAACCTAAATTCATATTTTAAGTAATGTCTAATTCTTCCATTCATGTTTCATAGTTCTAAGTTTGTTTTGTTTAACCAATTTAAAACTTTGTATTACTTTTGACTTTTATCAAAAAAAAGGAAAGAAAATTAATAATAATTTGTGTTTTACAAACACTAAGTCTATGTTAGGTCTAAGTCTAAGTTATGTTAAGTGTATAAAATAAAACTTAATAAAGTAAAGTAGCGATTTCATGCTACCACTAAATATATAACATGTAGCTTCATCATAAGCTATGTATAAACTGTAAGTTTATTGGCTTAGTACAAAAAATTTACTATATTTAATCCGACTTAGTAAATTTTTTTTTCTCTTTTTTTCGCAACTTTGCGGAGAGTGTTAGGTCTATAGAGAGTCCTGATGTATCATTTAATACATAAGTAAACCATTAAAACTCCCTATAGGTCTCACACTGAGAGAGACATCTTAAAGGGCTTACCAATACCAATAAGGGAAGATATATATATAAGACCACTAAGACTATGCAGGGCATTCCTAATTAGTCAAGAGTCAGTACCGTGTCGAGATACATCGTAGCAGTTCCGTTAATCACCCTCTACATCTGAGTATCGTCCCTCTACAAGTAAGTCCTTTAAGATAAAGCCATATATAATTATATCTCATCATTATACTATATGTATTAATTATTTTTACCAATAATATATTATTTG
Organism: Microvelia longipes; assembly: GCA_018340805.1. Taxonomy (NCBI): domain Eukaryota; kingdom Metazoa; phylum Arthropoda; class Insecta; order Hemiptera; family Veliidae; genus Microvelia; species Microvelia longipes. Next base: position 33,048,298 of record JACMZG010000008.1, on the reverse strand, counting down.
ATTATTATAATCTATTTGTTTGTTAATACCTGAACCTGCGCACCATAAAATATATATATATATATATATATATATATATATATATATATATATATATATATATATATATATATATGTATTTCTAGACACTTTCTTGTAAACACTCTATCTTTCGAACGGATTATTATTTTTTAACCAAACTTGGTACAAAAATCAACCTTTGGGAGGACACGAACCCTATTGAAAACCAGGTTTTGTGACGTCAGCAACCCGGTTTGCTGAGTCAGCGAAATTTTCAAAAAATCGGCAAAATTCAGGGTTAATATTTTTGCCGCGAAAAAGGTCAATATTTATGTTTTTTGAGACGCCAAATCGATTGAAACCAGTCCGAAGTCGATACGACCACTATAAATGACCTAAAAATCAAAAAAACCATTGTAAATGACCGAAAACCAAAATTTAGGTCAAAAAAAATAAATTTCGAGTAGGGTGTCGTTTTCTATGTAATTTTGGGCGCTGAATCGAATGAAACCGGTCCGAAGTCGATACGACCACTTTAAGTTACCAAAAAGTCGAAAAAACCACAAATATTATAAAAAACCAAAATTACGGTCGTTGAAAATTAAATTTCGAGTAGGGTGTCGTTTTCTATGTTTTTTGGGCCTCTGAGTTGAATACCAGTGGTCCGGAGTCAATACGACCACTCAAACTCAGGGTACCTGGGTTCGAATCCTAGAAGGGTCCATAATTTTTTATCGTTTTTTTTTTTACTTAATATAAGTTTACAACTAGAAAATAATTCTGGCGCGGTGGTCCGCATGTCGGGCGAATTTCCTTTGGATGCGTGCACTCAAACCCAGAGTACCTGGGTTCAAATCCTAGTAGGGACAATATTTTTTATTGTTTTTTTTACCTATATATAAGTTTACAACTAGAAAATAATTCTGGCGCGGTGGTCCGCATGTCGGGCGAATTTCCTTTGGATGCGTGTTTCCGTGCTTTTTACATTATATAAGTTTACAACTACTAAATAAATAATTCCGGCGCGGTGGTCCGCTGTCGGCGAATTTCATTTAGAATGCGTGTTTCCGTGCTAAACCCCATTTCTTGCTTATGCAAGAACCATGCCATTGCGTGGTTCCGGTTCATGCTTTAGAACCTAAGCAGTTACTCAATTGTCAAGCACTGCTCGTAACTCATTTTGTCTGTATTTTCCAAAAAAATGCGCATAATCATCCAGTTGTTGTACAAAACTATGCCTCTAAAATTAGAAGTACGCACTATTATTATAAAGCTTAGTTACTTATCTTAAAGCTTAGTCAGTTATCTTTAAAGGTTTTAGCGCATTTCCTTTGGAAAATACAGACAAAATGAGTTACGAGCAATGCTTGACAATTGAGTAACTGCTTAGGTTCTAAAGCATGAACCGGAACCACGCAATGGGCATGATTCTTGCATAAGCAAGAAATGGGTTGTTTAGCACGGAAACACGCATTCTAAATGAAATTCGCCCGACAGCGGACCACCGCGCCGGAATTATTTATTTAGTTGTTGTAAACTTATATAATGTAAAAAGCACGGAAACACGCATCCAAAGGAAATTCGCCCGACATGCGGACCACCGCGCCAGAATTATTTTCTAGTTGTAAACTTATATTAGGTAAAAAAACAATAAAAAATATTGTCCCTACTAGGATTTGAACCCAGGTACTCTGGGTTTGAGTGCACGCATCCAAAGGAAATTCGCCCGACATGCGGACCACCGCGCCAGAATTTTTTGATTTTTTGCAGTCAGTTTAGTGTGTTTACTTTTATGGCTCGTTCCAATCGTCCGACATCTTTAAATTTTCCTTCCTGCGTAATTGAAGTTTTCACCACTTAGCGGTGAACTTTTCACCTGTCAAATTTTTTATTTTCTTGTTCTTGTATTGACCAGGGGGCAATTTTAAACCGTTCTTCCACAAGGTAAAATTTCATCATTTTTTAGGGTTGCGTGTGTTGGTTTGAAAAACATGCTTTAACTCCCAATGTAGAAACAATACAAATAAGTTATGAATATCGTTGGAAACCCAAAAGAAATGCCTAAAATTAAAAGTATACATCCATTTCATGAAACAGTTTAATTGTTTATAAACAATTAGAAAGAGTTGCATTTTCCTGAAAAAAATAAAATAAATCAATATTTGTAGCTCAATAACTGTTTTAAAAACAATAGAAAATTTTATCGGACTTTAGGAAAAACTTCAGTGTCTAACACAGTTTTGATTAATACCAATATTATTACCCATGCATAGGACAAGTTTACCAGTAATCAAAGTTAAAACGTGTTTATTTAATTAGTTTTTAAAATTACCATACAACCATAATAAACAAACCTGGGTTTTTGCTTTGTTTACATTTTCCGCCTCTTGTAAAAAAAAATTATAGTCTTTGTCTAATTATTGTTTACTGGTTTTTTGTAATAATTGTTTATGTTGTACTTTTTGTATCTTGTTTTGTACCTTCGTTTTAGCGAATTTCCTTTGAAATTCGCCTAATGGATAGGCGTCATGCGGAATTCGAACCTCACCGACACAAATCCGTTTCAGAGGTCCCTTATGACGAAAAAATACTTTTTTGAAACTTTATATATATATATATATATATATATATATATATATATATATATATATATATATATATATATATATATATATATACATATATATATATATATATATATATATATATATATATATTATATATATATATATATATATATATATATATATATATGTATGTATTTCTAGACACTTTCTTGTAAACACTCTATCTTTCGAACGGATTAATATTTTTTAACCAAACTGGGTACAAAAATCAACCTTCGGGAGGACACGAACCCTATTGAAAACCAGGTTTTTGTGACGTCATTAACCCGGTTTGCTGAGTCAGCGAAATTTTCAAAAAATCGGCAAAATTCAGGGTTAATATTTATGTTTCTTGAGACGCTGAATCGAATGAAACCGGTCCGAAGTCGATACGACCACTCTAAGTGACCTAAAAATCGAAAAAACCATTGTAAATTACCAAAAACCAAAATTTAGGTCGATAAAAAATAAATTTCGAGTAGGGTGTCGTTTTCAATGTAATTTTGGGCGCGGAATCGAATGAAACCAGTCCGAAGTCGATACGACCACTTTAAGTTACCAAAAAGTCGAAAAAACCACAAAAATTATAGAAAACCAAAATTACGGTCGTTGAAAATTAATTTCGAGTAGGGTGTCGTTTTCAATGTTTTTTGGGCCTCTGAGATGAATGCCTGTGGTCCGGAGTCAATACAACCACTCAAATTCAGAGTACCTGGGTTCACATCCTGGAAGGGTCGATCATTTTTTATCGTTTTTTTACCTAATATAAGTTTACAACTAGGAAATAATTCTGGCGCGGTGGTCCGCATGTCGGGCTTATTTCCTTTGATGCGTGTTTCCGTGCTTCTTATATAAGTTTACAACTACTAAATAAATAATTCCGGCGCGGTGGTCCGCTGTCGGGCGAATTTCATTTAGAATACGTGTTTCCGTGCTAAACAACCATTTTCTTGCTTATGCAAGAACCATGCCCATTGCGTGGTTCCGGTTCATGCTTTAGAACCTAAGCAGTTACTCAATTGTCAAGCACTGCTCGTAACTCATTTTGTCTGTATTTTCCAAAGGAAATGCGCTAAAACCTTTAAAGATAACTGACTAAGCTTAAAGATAAGTAACTAAGCTTTAAACTAGTGCAAATAATAGAGTGTACTTCTAATTTTAGAGGCATAGTTTTGTGCAAACCAACTGGATAGTTATGCGCATTTCCTTTGGAAAATACAGACAAAATGAGTTACGAGCAGTGCTTGACAATTGAGTAACTGCTTAGGTTCTAAAGCATGAACCGGAACCACGCAATGGGCATGGTTCTTGCATAAGCAAGAAAATGGTTGTTTAGCACGGAAACACGTATTCTAAATGAAATTCGCCCGACAGCGGACCACCGCGCCGGAATTATTTATTTAGTAGTTGTAAACTTATATAAGAAGCACGGAAACACGCATCAAAGGAAATTCGCCCGACATGCGGACCACCGCGCCAGAATTTTTTATTTAATACTATTTGTTGTATTTTTTTTAATACAAATGCCAGCATTCACTAATACTGAATATGCAGACATGCATTTAGTTTATGGCTTTTCCAATGGGAATGCTTTAGTTGCTTAAAGGGAGTACAGAGCCCGGTTTCCTGATCGAGTAGTTCCATGTGCAGCAACATTTGCCAGATTATACGCTGCTTTCCGCGAGAGAAGTAATTTTCTCAAGAGCTCTTCATGAGCAAGTGCTGACGAATAAGTAACATGATATTACTGACACTGTTGTAAACATTCCGACAAACAGCATTAGGGAGATAGCATGAACTTTGGCTGTATCCCAATGGAAAGTTTTTAGCACAATACGGTCTGCTGGATTTCATCCATTTCATTACCAACAAGTGCAGGCTTTGAATGAAAATGATTTCGAGTAAGGGTGGATTTTTGTAGATCCATGCTGCAGAGGAATGTTGATGAGTATCTATAGTCTATAGTCTATGATGAGTATCTATAGAAGTATCTATAGTCTCTGGTTCAAACCAGAGACTGTCGACTCAATGGTGGGAAAATTTGGATTCCGATCGACGCTAGCGCCGCGGCAGATTTACTTTTCAACTAAGTAGGCGAGGCTTAATTATCCGTTTTTTCCTATATTCCATTTAGAATTAACTTTTTATACTTCTAACTAGCGGAAGCGCTATGCGCGGTCGTTGTCGTCTTTAAACTTCTACTGAATCTTTCTGATAGCAAATAAGTTCACATTTTATTCAATTTATTTAAAAATTTAATCGATTTAATCAGGTGAACATAAGGGGTGTGGCAGCCCTGTATTATATTTTAATTTAATTTATTTATTATTCAAATTGTCAGATTTTGACAGTCTTGTTTTATAAGTCGAATATAAAAAGTTTATGCTTAAAAAAGAATGGAGTTCATATTCTAATTAAGTGCAACTATAAAACTGGTGACTCGCGACGTGCGTGAAAAAGAGTGACGCGTAACGGTAATATCACAGATAAGCAATAAACAAAAAAATTGTGAGTAAAAAAAAAACTTTATTTTTTTTTAAAAAATATATTATTTTGACATAAATCAGAAATTTTTTAAAAATTTTAAAAAATGAATGGTAATAGTTCTTTGATTGATCTAGAAGATGAAGAAATGGGACATGAAGTAGCTAACGTTGCTGTAAAACTTCCTAGTTTCTGGAGAAATAGACCTGAACTTTGGTTTGTGAACGCTGAAGCTAATTTTGAATTAGCAAAAGTGACAGCTGACGTCACCAAATATTTATACGTAATAAAATACCTTGACAGTGATACATTAGAACATGTTAGTGATGTTGTTTCACAGCCACCTGCTGCTGATAAATATTTAACTTTAAAAACTGCTCTTATTAAAGCATTTTCTGAAAGTGATGACAAGAAGTTGCACAGATTATTAAATGGATTACAACTTGATGATAAAAAACCTTCCCACCTTTTTAGACAAATGAAGGATATGGCTGGAAGTCGTATAGGTAACGATGTCCTTCGATCTTTATGGTTACAAAGACTACCCAGCCATGTACAATCTATCCTAGCGATTTCGAATGAAAATGTAACAACTTTAACTGCCATGGCAGATAAGATAGTGGAAGTCAGTTCGAGTTCTGTCAATGTTGTAACACCTATTACACCTTTAACTGGAGTTGCCCAAGTTACATCTACCACCCAAGCTAATTCAGCAAGCAGCAGTTCAATGCCCATTGATGTCAACCAGCAAATATTAAATCAGTTAGCTTCGTTACAATTAGAGATAAATAAAATTAGAGGTAGACAGTCGTATAGAAACGCTAACAGAAGAGGTTATGGTAGAAGCCGTAGTAAGTCTTATGGAAGTTCAAGGCATAGGAGCAATGTAAGTTATAGAGATAGTGGCAAATGTTATTATCATCATAAGTTTGGGGTTGAGGCTAAGAAATGCACAAAACCCTGCAATTTTGTAACAGAAAAGGAAAACTTGGTGACAGGTCATTTGCTGCGGCTGAAATGACTGGTCCCCCTAGATGCCGCCTTTTCATGTATGATCAAAATTCAAAATTAAAATTCCTTATTGATTCTGGCGCAGATCTTTCGGTAATCCCTCCCAATCCAAAACTAATAACCCGTCCAACCTCTATCAGATTATTCGCCGCTAATGGGTCTACAATAAAAACTTTTGGCATAACAACATTAAAATTAAACATTGGTCTCAAGCGAGAGTTTAATTGGAATTTTATTGTTGCTAATGTGTCTAAACCTATAATAGGAGCTGATTTCTTAAGTAAGTATGGTATACTCATTGACTTAAGAAACTCATAATTAACCGACAGTTTGACTAAAATCTCATCTAAAGGCACGACTTCAACTATACCAACTGTTACAATACGAACTGTTAGGAAAACTGACAAATATTATGAGCTGCTACGTAAATTTCCCGAACTCTTAAATGAAGATGCTACATTTTTTGAACCTGCTAGGCACAGCACTACCCACCATCTTCAAACCAAAGGACCACCCATCTACCAAAAATTTCGACGGCTAGATCCCATCAAGCTAGCCAACGCCAAGGAGGCATTCGATGAAATGATGGCACAGGGCATCTGTCGACCCTCACGAAGTAGTTGGGCAAGTCCATTGCACATGGTTGGGAAGAAAAATAATGAGTGGAGACCTTGTGGTGATTATAGGCAACTTAATGCAGTAACTATACCGGACAGGTATCCCTTACCGCATATAGCAGACCTAACCACAATCCTTCACGGAAAATCAATTTTCAGCAGTATAGATTTGAGAAAAGCTTACCATCAGATACCAATGAATAAGGATGACATAGCGAAGACTGCTATCATAACACCGTTTGGACTGTTTGAGTTTGTGCGCATGCCTTTTGGTTTACGCAACGCTGCTCAAACATTCCAGCGGTTTATGAGTGAAGTATTAGAAGGTCTAAACTTTGCTGTTGCGTATATAGACGATATTTTAGTTTCATCGTCTTCGGAAGAGGAACATTTAAATCATCTTGAAATTCTGTTTGCACGGCTACAGAAGTATGGCTTAGCTGTAAATGTTGACAAGTGCACATTTGGCGTGTCAGAAGTAGAGTTTCTTGGACACACTATAACTTCAGAAGGGGTTAAACCAACAAAGAAGAAAATCGAAGCAATATCTAAATTCCCTAAACCAGAGATCATTCAACAGTTGAGGAGATTTATTGGCATGATCAATTTTTATCACCATTTCATTAAAGGTATGTCGCATCTACAAGCTCCTCTAACTGCACTCATCAAAGATTCAAGGAAGAAAGATAAAAGATCTGTTCAGTGGAACGCTGAGGCCGAACAAGCTTTTGAAAAATGTAAAAAAGCACTCGCCGAAGCTACTGTACTGGCATTCCCAACAGCGAACAGCAAGCTATCACTTATGACTGACGCTTCAGACGTTGCTTTGGGAGCAGTATTACATCAAGCTACTGAAAAAACAACAAACCTATTGGATTTTTTTCTAAAAAATTATCAAAATCTCAAAAAAGATACAGTACATACGACAAGGAATTACTAGCTATTTATGAATCGATAAAATATTTTAGGCACTTACTAGAAGGACGACAATTTACAGTTTTTACTGACCAAAACCACTAATTTTTGCGTTTAAACAAAAAATTGACAATGTTCCCTACAAATTAGACAGTTAAATTTTATTAGCCAGTTTACAACTGACATTCAACACGTTTCAGGACAAAACAATGATGTAGCGGATTGTCTTTCGAGAGTTGAAACTATATTTACTGGTAAAACTATTAATTTTGAAGCCCTAGCTAAATTACAACAGACAGATAAAGACTTACAATTTTTACAGGATGCTAAAATTAAATTGAAATTAACTCCTATTCCAGGTTTAAAAGAACAAATTTATTGTACCCCAGATAATAGAGTATTCATTCCCAAATCCCTTACTAAACAGGTTTTTGAAAATGTGCATTCCTTATCACACCCTGGACGTCGAGCAACATCCAAGATGATAAGAGATCGTTACATCTGGACCAACATGAATAAAGATGTATCCAACTGGGTAAAAACATGTTTAGACTGCCAAAAGAACAAAGTCCAAAGACATACAAAATCACCAATCGGAGAGTTTAAAGATGTTCCTAGATTCAAACATGTACACGTTGACATTGTAGGACCCCTGCCAGCATCAAACGGTTTCAAATACCTTCTTACATGCGTTGATAGATGCACGAGATGGCTGGAGGCGATTCCTTTAACCGAAATTTCAGCAGAAGTAGTCGCAAAGGAATTTTACACAAATTGGATTGCTAGGTTTGGCAGTCCAGAAAGCATAACTTCCGACCAAGGTCGACAATTTGAAGCCAAACTATTCAACTCGTTGCTGAAATTGTGTGGAATTAAAAGGATTCACACTACTGCTTATCATCCTGCTGCTAACGGTATGGTCGAACGTGTACATAGAATTCTAAAATCAGGATTAAAAAGTCATCCAAAACATCAATGGACAGAAGCACTTCCAACTGTTCTGTTAGGAATGAGGGCAGCTTACAACCAAGAAATTTAAAAGGTGATTCAATCTAATGTAAACAAACCAAATGCATTCGGAGGTTATAACCTGACGTTTTTATGAATGACGTGTGACGTCCTTGAAATGCTCAACATTGAAAATTTACTATTTATTCCTGCAATGACGACAATTCCGGACTATAACCTAACATGTCAAAAAAAATTGATTTCATTCATAAAAACCCTCCACTTGAATCACCTTATAAATTCTATCAACTGGCCTTACAACAACATCAATTTTGAAGACCAGCTAAATTATCAACATCCACAATAAAGTTACGTGATTTTCACTGACGGGTCAAAACAACAAGATAAAACTGGTTACTCATACTTCGATTTACAACTAAAAAAATTGTTCATGCCCGCAGTACACTAACATAGACATTAGGAATCTTACAAATCTTGCAAACACTCACATACATAAAAGCAAAAATAATCAAAGCAAACACATTATTGCTTGCAACAATCCTTAAAAAACTATCTCATCTTAAATATAATAAATAAACTTCATTTGTAAATAAAATCAACTATTCCCTTTAGACTGAAAAATACGGGCCCTTCGGCCCGTAGCCGCTACGCGGCGTCGGCCCACTGGGCCGCTTCGCGGCCCGGGGGTCTCCCAGTGGCCGCTTCGCGGCCACATTGTTGTTGTTTTGTATTATGTATGGTTTTATTATCGTTTTTTGTTACATGGCATTTTGCCACGTATTTAGGGAATTTTCACAGCCTCGTTTCACTAGCCCGCTTCACGGGCCTGAGGGGCTTTCTCACAAATATGATTTTATTAATCCTCTATTATTAATAGTAAGCAATGATATTACTGTTAACAAGCAATATAAAAAATAATAAGTATATTTTTTTATATTGCTTGTTTAAATGCATAACTAATACGTTTTTTATAGAGGTATAAAGAATACAAGAAAGAAATCCACACGTTGCAACTGTTGAAGTTACCTTGTATAAAGGGTAAGAAAAGATTATAGTTTCATCTTTCATCAGTTTTAGTTATCGTCCTCCATACAAAAGGGGCATTAACTCTTACATACATTTATGATTGTTTATGCAATTTAAAGAAAAATGTCAATTTTTTTTGTAACCAAATTGTTTATTTGAGTATAATCTTTAGGTTGAAAATATATTCATGTTTTTTTAAAATAAAAATACCGTTTTCGTCACTTAGGATTGTTCGATTGAGCTGAAACCGGTCGCAATCGTTTTAGAATGACTTCGACTATGTAATGACTACCTCGAGGTTCTTCCTTTTTACAGGCCTGCTTAGCTCGGCGTGGATCAGTGAAAGCCATTTTTGTCCTGTCTTTCTGGGACAGTAGGCTTACCAGGATGGAGCATAGGTAGAGGCCCCTCTTTTATACTATATCCCCACCCTCTAAAACTACTGAACCCAAATATATCGTACGAGTCTTTGACCTAGACGTATACATATACAAATTATATATATATATATTATATATATATATATATATATAAATATATATATATATATATATATATATATATATATATATATATATATATATATATATATATATATATATATATATATATATATATATATATATATATATATATGTATCGTTTGCGCCATTTGTGATAGTTCGATTCAGCTGAAATTGGTCTTAATCGATTCAGCTAGCCGTCTACCTAAATACGAAATACCTTGTTTTAAAGCCATTTCAAGTTTAAAAAAAAAAAATTTTCATGACGTCATAACTTTGATTGATGACGTCATAATGTTTTTATAAAATAGGCCTCGTAACCTCCACAACATCTCGATTTGCAAAGTTTCGTTCAATTTGAGAACGCCTTCAGAGTTATCGTTCGCCATACGAAAAGGTAGAAACTCTTACATACATAATATATATATATATATATGTATATAATATATATATTATATATATATATATATATAATATTATATATATATATATATATATTATATATATATATACATAATATATATAAACTTTTTGGGACATACATTTTTATCAGGAAGCCAATAGGAACCGATTCCGCTCACTCAAACCCTCAACTTCCGCCATCCGAACAATCTCATAAGCGTCATTTTCATAATGAAAATTCGCTAAAATCTAGAGATCAAACCCTAACAGTAAACGAACACCCTGGACCCACGTGTCTGATAAATCTAATTAAGGTTTTCTGTGGTTCCTTAATTTTACTGGCAAATGTCTTGTTGATTAATCAAAAGTCAGTCCACAGACTGCATAGGAAACCTCTTTGAAACTCTTGCAAACTATATTATATATATATATATTATATATATATATATATTATATGTATACCGTTTGCGCCATTTGTGATAGTTCGATTCAGCTGAAATTGGTCTTAATCGATTCAGCTAGCCGTCTACCTAAATACGAAATACCTTGTTTTAAAGCCATTTCAAGTTTAAAAAAAAAAATTTTTCATGACGTCATAACTTTGATTGATGACGTCATAATGTTTTTATAAACAATAGGCTCGTAACCTCCACAACATCTCGCGATTTGCAAAGTTTCGTTTCAATTTGAGAACGCCTTCAAGAGTTATCGTTCGCCATACGAAAAGGTAGAAACTTCTTACATACATATATATATATATATATATATATATATATATATGTATATATATTATATATATATATATATATATATATATATATATTTATATATATATATATACATAAATTATATAAAATTTTTGGGACATACATTTTAGCGAATTTTTAATGAAATGACGCTTATGAGGTTGTTCGGATGACGGAAGTTGGGGTGGGAGTGAGCGAATCGGTTCCTATTGGCTTCCTGATAACAAAAAAATATGTCCGAAAAAAGTTTATATTATATATGTATATATATATATTATATATTATATATGTATATATTATATGTATGTAAGATTCTACCCTTTCGTATGGCGAACGATAACTCTCGAAGGCGTTCTCAAATTGAAACGAAACTTTGCAAATCGCGAGATGTTGTGGAGGTTACGAGGCCTATTGTTTATAAAAACATTATGACGTCATCAATCAAAGTTATGACGTCATGAAAAAAATTTTTTTGAATCTTGAAATGGCTTTAAAACAAGGTATTTCGTGTTTAGGTAGACGGCTAGCTGAATCGATTAAGACCAATTTCAGCTGAATCGAAGCATCACAAATGGCGCAAACAGTATACATATATATATAATGTTGTATATATGTATACGTCCATGTCAAAGACTCGTACGATATCTGTTGGGTTCAGTAGTGTTAGAGGTGGGATATAGTAATTGAAGGGCCTCTACCTCTTGCTCTCTGGTAAGCCTGCTGTCCTAGAGAGACAGGACAAAAATGGCTTCCACTAAACCACGGCGAGCAAAGCAGGCCCGTAAAGCGGAAGAACCTCGAAGTAGTCTTTATATGGTCGAATTCATTCTAAAACGATTGCGACCGGTTTCAGCTCAATCAGACAATCCTAAGTGACGCAAACGGTATTTTTATTTTAAATAATCATGGATATATTTTTTTCAACCTTAAGATTTTACTCAAATAAACAATTTGTTTACAAAAAAATTTGACATTTTTCTTTAAATTTTATAAACAAATCAAATGTAAGTAAGTGTTGAAGTTGTCTTTATATGGTCGAAGTCATTCTAAAACCATTGCGACCGGTTTCATCTCAATCAGACAATCTTTAGTGACGGAAACGGTATTTTTATTTAATTATCATGAATAATATATTTTGTTTATAATGTTTCTAATTTTATATTATAGCATCTATTAATAATAGAGTATTAATAAAATCTCAATTAGTAAATCAAGTTTGTGAGAAAGCCACTCAGGCCCGCGAAGCGGGCCTGTGTGGAGAGGCTGTGAAAATTCGCTAGATACATGGCAAAATGCCATGTAACAAAACATAATGAAAACAACACATATACAAACAACAACAATGTGGCGCAAAGCGGCCACAGGGAGGTCCCCGGGCCGCGAAGCGGCGGTGGCCGACGCCGCGGAGCGGACGAGGCGCGAAGCGCCGAGCGCGTAGCGGCTACGGCCGAAGGCCCGTATTTGTTATCAGGAAGCCAATAGGAACCGATTCCGCTCACTCACACCCTCAACTTCCGCCATCCGAACAACCTCATAAGCGTCATTTTCATAATGAAAATTCGCTAAAATCTAGAGATCAAACCCTAACAGTAAAACGAACACCCTGGACCCACGTGTCTGATAAATCTAATTAAGGTTTTCTGTGGTTTCCCTTAATTTTACTGGCAAATGTCTGGTTGTTAATCAAAAGTCAGTCCACAGACTGCATAGGAAACCTCTTTGAAACTCTTGCAAACTACCTTTACAATATAAACCTATTCAAATCACAATCATAAATCGGGTATGGGGTATCTCGGAACTCTTTCTCATTACATCAGATTCACTAATTTTAATCGGATCGCATTACTTTTCCACGTTTAATGATTTTTCGAAATTCTAGCTGAATCATATTGCGGGTTAATTGCGAAATGATCGTTGAGGCGTTATTGTGGGTTAAAAAAATATTTTACGAAAAGAACAACTACAGCGGTAGGCTGATTTTTCGTAAAAAGTTGACTTTCAATCTAATATTATCATCGTAGGTCGCAGTATATATATATATATATATATTATATTATATATATATATATAATACACTGAAAGCTACGATGATAATACATACACAGATACACAACTTTGTTAAAACCACTTAGAAATTAGACTGCCACAATTTAGGCATTTTATCTCCCACTAGTCAACTTAGTAGGGATAGATACGAATTTTATCGCTATGTCTCCATACGGAGCAAATTTTATCAGTTTAACAAAAACGTTGATACAAGTCGTATTTAAACGAAACTTCTTGTACTTATTTATTACCTATAGGTACATAATTGTATCAACTTTCAACTCAATTGCATTATTTCCGATTTTTGACAATTTTTTAAATAAACTTATGTTGTTCTAAAAACTAAGGCCCGTATTCAAAGACGTTTCCTAACATTTTCCTAACATTTTCCTAACTTTTAACATTTTCCTACATTTCCTAACTCTCCAACATTTCCTAACTCTAACATTCTATCGTGTTTTAAAGTCTTTTAGAGCTTCGCATGTTTTAGTAAGAACCTAAGGTAGTTAAGTCAAAAAGTGATACCATTGTAAGTAACGTAATATATCGCAAATATCAATTTTATTAACTTATTACCTGGATTTACGACACACTTTGTCATAAACAACAATGCGGCCTTGCTTTGGCGAATGTTAAATATATTAAAAACTTCATTTACATATGTTTTCAGTAAACAGTAGAGTTAATACTAATACAATGTTCAATTATTGTAACAGCTTTCATAGATAAAGCAGTATCAAGCGTTTCAAGTTTGAACGGGCACCAGGTTGTACGAATCCAAAGTGTCTAAATGAAGACTGTTAATCAGTGCACACTGTTTTCATTTTGATAAATCATTTACACACATTTTGTTTTTCGTATTTTGTCATCAAATTCATTTTTGTTTGTGTAAAATTTTTTTTGTATAATAATGGCTGAATATTTACACGGACCAACTGAATTTCTTTTTGAATCGATAGCCCGCCACAAACAGACCATAGAACATAAAAAATCTGATTGTGTTAAACGAATTTCAGGGTAAACTCCCTAATAGCAAGGTAAGTGGATTAATAGTAACTTATATTATGTATTTTTATGTAGATAGTTATTAATACGACAAAGTGTGTCGTAAATCCAGGTAATAAGTTAATAACATTTGCGATATATTACGTTATTTACAATGGTATCACTTTTTGACTTAACTACCTTAGCTTCTTACTAAAAAAATCATGCGAAGCCTCTAAATGACTTTTAAAACACGGGAACGATCATTTAAATTTCGTGGCTTAAAACATTTCCCTTACCTAAACCTAAGGTGAGTGTTAGGAGAAATTAGGAGTTAGGAAAATGTTAGGAGAATGTTAGGAAAATGTTGGAAAATGTTAGGAAAAGTTAGGAAAAGTTAGGTGTTAGGAAAATGTTAGGAGAATGTTAGGAAAAATGTTAGGAAAAGTTAGGAAATGTTAGAAAACGTCTTTGATTACGGGCCTAAGTTTTTTAAAAATATAATGGATACTTTATCTATAAATTTCATTATATATTTATTTATAATATTCCGCGCTATAAGTGAATTTCCTTTGATAAAATTTGCTCCGTAGGGAGTCGTAGCGATAAAATTGGTCATATGATAAAAATTAAACTAATGATGATAATCAGATAAATCATTGCACTTAAGTAAGTCATTTACTTGTCTATATCAAATATCAAACCGATCGCATCATTTTTCCACGTTTTATGATTTTTCGAAATTTTAGCTGTCATAAAGTAATGGCGTCATCATTTGTTTTCCGAATAGCGCTAGTATAAATACACTAGGAGCTATGATGATAACAGGCATACTCAATACACATACATTTATACAGACAGACAACTTTGTGACATCTACTTCTTACAAAGACATAAAACGGATAATTCAGGTTACATCCCGGTTTCGGATTTTTGGCAAACACAATACTTTTCCTGTATACCTACGATATAATTGAGGAAAAGTAAAACAACGTATTAATGAATGTGAAAATCCGAAACCTACATGGTTTTATTTGATATCCATTAAATTTACATCTTGTTAAATAACAGATTATTACAGGTTAGGGTAAGCTTGATAATCCTAAAGGAAGATTAATTTTCATGAAAAAACTCTTTGCTTGTTCCGTTACTTTTTCTCGCCCCTAACCAGTAACCGATATATAGAAAAATGTATTGTGTTTATCATTAAAATCCATAACAGATTTTATAGTAATTATCCGTCTCAGGCACTTATATGATGTTCTGAGTGGTTTTATCGTCCTGTCTGTTTCTTATCATAATTTGTATGAGTGTGTGGTTCTTTGTCACGCATAACTCCCGCTGTGTTCACGCAACAGAAATTAAACTTTGCACGAAAATCAGTTTTCAGTTCTAATTGTGCTGCTTGGAGGAAAACATGACTTTCTGACCGCGTTACCTGCATTGCTGACGCATCAAATATGCTAAAAATTAATAAAATTTGAAAATATTACTATAGGTTTTACTCCGATTTTAATAATTTAAAATTAAGGGTGAAATGACCCCAATTTAGAGGTATGGGTTTTCCTCATCATATTTATCTATAGGTTTACTTCTTATAGCATTTTATGGGATCCATCCACAATTTGAAAAGAATAATAGTTTATTTATAAACTTTTCCAAATAGGGCACGTGGGGTCTAAGAACTTTCCGTTGTTACAATGATCTCCCTTCGCTCGTTAAATGAATATGAGAATTCCCTTTTGCCAAGAGATTTAATTATACATCCTTCTCAGAAATGAAATATTGATATCTACTATCTTAAATATTCCGAAGCTTTCAACCAGAAGCTGCTGATATAATTGAAAATATTAGCTTCAACAGTTAAAAAGTGATCCTAAAAATCAATTCGTTTCTCACTTATTTCCTCCTTTTCTTATCTTAAGATCAAACGTGTTTATATTCCTTGAACTCGGGTGCTTAAGATATCTGTTTTTAATTATCTATAGAATCCGGGTCGAATCTTTTAGAGGCTGAGGAGTACAACGTGCTCTTTCAAGTCGAAGTAAAGAAATTTGTGACTGATAATTTCGCTTTGATCATGCAGCTATTATGTTTATAAAAGAAACCTTATAAATGAAATTGTAAATATTTTCTTATAATATTTATTGATGGATTCATCGCCTTCTTGGAATTTATAACACTACCAACAATCAATTAACCTCCATGCCCTACACAATTTACTATCTTAATGGTTATTAAAAAGAGTATACAAAACAAAATTAAGTAAGAAGAAATATAGTGTGTTTATCTATGATATCTTACATTCCTGACGACACGTACCACAGTGGAGACGACACGTACCACAGTGGAATCGACACGAAAAATTCATTACCTATATTGACAAGGTCACTACAGAAAACGCCTGTAGTAAATTATATTATTACTTTTTATAAGGGAAAGAAACTATTATTACTTATTTAGTCTTTTAGTATTTCTGTCAATATAATTTTTATTTTTACTTTTTTTCACTTATACCGTAGGTATATAGAAAAAGTATTATGTCTGCGAAAAAATCCGAATCCGGGATGAAACCGGAAATATCCGTTTCAGGTGTTTTAAAGGCCCCCTGAGTGGTTTTCACAAAATTATCTGTCTGAATGTGTGTGTCATCGTGGAGCCCTGTGTAATAATGCTAGAGAGTTGAAACTTCGTACAAAAATCACTCTACCAATGTAGTTGTGCTATTCGGAAAACATTTTTTATGACGCCATAAAAAATTGTACGAACTTGACTGAAAGACAGTGCGCTTGACTATATCTTGCACACACATAGATATGTCAAGGTGAGTTTCCCTCACCTTCGCTTCTTGAGTTAAGGTATTTATCCGCGTCTTGGTTTAAAAAATGCTGGATTTCAAATCCTGGATCTTGTTCTCCTCTCAAAGCATGCTCGAGTCCAAGCTCTCTTAGACAAATCATGTAAACATTTTTTTTGGGGGAATGGATTTTATTTAAAAAATGAATCCACAAAATTTATTTTGTGGATTCATTTTATTTTGAAGTTGTTATTATTTCTAGTAATAATTAGATCTGAATAATCAATTAAACCTTCAACTTCAAGATCATAAGTGATCTGAATACCTGTATGACTTGAATTCAGGTTCTAAAACAAATTGTATCAAGTTATCCATGTACCATCAAGCCACTTATAGATTACGTCATTACCGTACCTGATTCACGATTTTATAAAGTAAAGAAATTTGTTTAAATGATATTGAACAAAGTCGATAAAAAAAGTAGTTCAGAAAAATCACAGCAAGCAATCCAGATAAGAGAGCACCCATAGCAAGCAATACCTTTGCAACGTTTATAACAGTAAAATAATTCTGTTGAAGACGAGTATAAACTAAGTCCGACATTTCTTTTCTAACCTGAACGTCAACATTAGTCCTAGCTAATTTAATTTTAAGCGATAGTAAAAACATTGGGCGGGATATTTGTAAAAAATTAGCAATATCAAAAGATACTCTAAATTTACTAAATTTAAAAAAAAATCATGAAAAAGATAAGGCTACTTAGTTTTTTTTTATTCTCTCTAAAAGCTAATTGAGATAAATGTTTAAATATGACTCTTAATAAGATACCCAAACTTTATGGTGCTCTTAAAATCCACAAACAAGGAGTTCCTGTTCGCCCTGTGGTATTAAATTGTGGTGCTCCTAGAGAAAAGCTTGTTAAAAAGCTAAATGTCTAAGCATACTAACTTTAACGCCTATGATTTTATTAAAAACACTCAGGAGAAATTTAACCACCAAGTGAGGAATTTAGTAATTTTGTTTTTATGTGTTTATTACACGTTCTTTTTAATTTTATTTTTTACTTCTTATTTTTATTTTTTTATTTTATTAGGTTCTAGGCATTGCTGATGACCGTTCAAATTAAAAACTGGCTTTGTTTCATCTCAGGAAAGACATACTTTATTTATTTATAAGCTTATTCCACATCTCAATCATTATTGGACTTATTATTATTTCTTTATTGTCTCTGTTTACAGATCATTAATGGGTGTTTATATAGGAGATGACTATTATAGAGGAGTTAAGGGTCACAAATATCAGCTAGGGTTCGGTGATATGGAACATAATCCTGGAGAGAAATGCTTCTGTCCTTCAACTACTAAATGTTTTAAGAAAGGCATAACTGATGTTACTAAATGCCAGGGTGAGTAACTTTAGCTCCTAATAATTGTATACGACCAACTAAATCTAATTTTAAATTTAGGAAGAGTGTACATCTATAAGTAGTGAATTGATCCTCCAAACTTCATTTTGATATGATAAAATTGTAGTTCTTTTGGTAGTTACCCCCTCCAGATGATTACTCTTCAAAGGGGAATAACTAAGGTATTTAATATATTTGGATTATATAACATTTACATAACATTTAACATGCATAAAATACATAAATTAAACATTAATTAGAAATCAAAATTCAACTATCTATATTTCTGTCAGAACAAATTGTAAACAAAATAAAACAGTGTTGTTAACAATATATAATAAAATAAATAAACATGACAACATCCCTCCTCCCTTATAAACTAGGGAGAGTAGCTAAGCGGTACGAACTCGCGAGCAATTCATGGAATCTCCGATTTGCTCTCAACAACCTATTGGATCTGGTACTGTTTTTTTCTTAACTCTACACTAAGCTTCAACGTGATTTTTTTCTTGCAGAAGGTACATTTTAATATTTTTTTGCAATACCTTAAAATATAGGGTCTCCCTCACATTGATGACAAACACAGACTTCTTATTCGGTTCACAGGGTTGAGAAGAAAAAGTTTTAACTTGGTTACATGAAAAAGTACTATTTTGAGGTTAGCCACTTTCAGCCAGCATATTAAATGGCTTATGTGAACGTAGAAGTTGTTCAAAACTCGTATTAGCACGTTCCATTGCTGTAGCTATCTCCATAGTTTTTTTTTCTAACGGTATATCATCATAGCCAAATAGCCGATAACACAGCTTTTAAGCGTAATACGCCAACAAATACACCTCTTAGTACCGTGGACAACATATTTTCGGATGCTTATAGAAAGAGTCAAGTTTTTGAGTTTCTGATAAATTGATAAGCTTTCACCATCCCGCTGTTTCCGGTTAACCAAAGTGTACCGACTGGGAATTATTAATGAACGAGGTTGTAAATGGGTATCAAAAACCTCTTTTAATTCCACAAAAGTCTTTTGCCTATATGTCTCTGGGTATAAAAGACTATTTAAAAGAGTAAACTTATCCGGAAATTATACAAAAAATGTTTTGGTCCGGAGACTTGCATCAACATTTTGGGCGTCTAAATATGCTATAAACTTTTATAAATATGATTCAAAAGTTTCTAGCGTCTCATAAAATATATCGAAGGAAAGCTCTGACACACCTCTGCTTGTCCCAGGATTTGAAGGGACTACGCTGTTACTTCAACTAGCAAAAGTGTTTGCCTTTTCTAACAAACAAGTTACTGCAGGTTGCAGGCTTCTATTTTGTTCTCAAATTGCTTTTAGGAAGTCTGCTGTCTCAGATTGCTCTCGATATTGCTGTCTAGTTTTCACAATTTTAACTGTTTCTGTATTTTTGATATTTACTAATACTAACAGATATTTGATGAGTTTCGCATAATATCAAGGTCTCAAAGCAACAGAATTCTGTGCCAAGCGCCAGTGTTATGTATTTACAACATTTACATAACATTTCACAAACATATATTGAAAATCAATTACAAATCAAAATTAGACTACCTATATTTCTGTCAGAACAAATTGTAAACAAAGAAAACAGTATTGTCAGTAAAATAATAAAATAAATAAACATGGCAGTTTCTCCCTCATAGCAAATTAAAAGTAACGTTTAAGCAAGATGATGTAAATTTAGAAGGTAATTTAATTAGATGTAAACAAACCAAATGCATTCGGAGGATATAACCTGACGTTTTTATGAATGACGTGACGTAATTGCAGGACTCGGTATAGGCGGTCAACATTGAAAATTGACTATTTATTGCTGCAATGACGTCAATTCTGGTCTATAACCTAACATGTCAAAAAAAATTTGATTTGATTCATAAAAATCCTCCAATTGAATCACCTTATAAACTCTATCAGCTTGAGGTATAATAACTAAATAAATGTAAAATAAATTACAAATAAATGTAAAATAAAAACAAAACAATATTAAAGAACATATACCACAAATATTATAAAAATATAACACACATATTATAGAATATGTGTGCTATATATATTCAGAGAAATGCATTGAAATGAAAGATATATGATAAACAAAGAACAAATAAATAAGTGATAAAATCATTAATATTAAAATATTATGCAAATTTAAATAATAATTATTTAATTATGAAATTATTCTTGCATTGATAATTAAGTAATAAAAAAGTATAAATGATTAAGTAATTTATGAAATGTTAAAATAAAAATAAAGACAAGAAAACCTAAATCAAAGAGCAAATTACAGAGACAATTGAAGAACAAAGATCCATGCACGCATATATGAAAGTAACAGAAACATAGAAATAAGATGTAATGTTGTAATATTGTGCTTATTTTAAATTAAATTTTATAATTACCTATTCCACTTTCGTTAGTTAAAGCGTTACACATCTTTCAAAGTAAGGTTTAATAAGACTTCCATGGCAAAAGGGAAATGAAGTGTGATTATGTTACAAAAATAATTAAGATAACAACTGTTTTCAAGTATGTTTTAAAACGAAATGAGAATGCCAAAGAAAATGACAAATGACATTGGATAATTGTATAAAATGAATATAAATATTTAACTTGGTAGAAATGTAACTATAAGAGACAAAGTTCTATATAAGGGAGAGGTTCAGGAGTATATTTCTGACTCAATAAGATCATTTTGCTCAACCAAACATCATTTATTAATACATAAATTATTAATAAATGCATCATATAATATTCTATTCGAAGGAAGTAAGTAGCTAAGACATACCCAGAAACAAGAAAAACCACTTGGCTGCTTAACATTGTCGGCTCTGTGGACCGCTTCGAACCACACAGTTTTCGAATCAAATCTATTTCTATTTTTTGACAATCATCATCAGCGTAAAACATAAAGAACTAGTTGTCAAAATTCATTAGTTATTTGACTATTAGTTTGCTAGTTATTGGTGCAAATATATGTATATTTATTGTTGTGATGATTAAAATTATATAAAAAAGTTAGTTTTGAATATTTTTAAATATTCGTTTTAAAAAGTTGGTTTTCATTTGTTAACCCACCCCGTAGGAACTAAAAATATTTATTTTTACTTTTGAAGGATTCTAAGTTGTATCGGCACTTGAATGTCTCGACACGACGTAAGATGGACTTATGGGTTAGTTAAAAGTTTCGAAGTTATCAAGGGTTGAGACTGATAAATATTGAGACCACGAAAAGTGTCGACGATTTATAGTGTCGAGACATCGCGATGTCGAGAATACAATGAAACTTGACCGCGAGTCCCTCCATCAGTCAATATTATGAAGTGTCGAGACTATCACATGTCGAAGCATCATTAAACCACGACGATGTAACGTAGATTTTGTAAAGGACAAAAATTCCCCGCATCCGATGTTTACGTTTCCTCATTTATACCGTAGGTATATAGGAAAAGTATTGGGTTAGCGAAAAATCCGAAACCGGGATGTCACAGGAATTATCCGTCCCAGGTGTTTTTAAGGCATCCTGAGTCGTCCTTACAAAGTTGACTGCATGTGTGTGTATGTGTGTTTGTTATCATTTTAGCTCATATGTTAGAAAAATGCAACTTTGTACAAAAATCAGTCTGTCGCTCTAGTTGCGCTATTTGGAAAATATTCTTTTATGACGTCACTATCCCACAATAATTACAGCAAAAATTTAAAAAAAATAATAAAACGCGAAAAAATGATGCGATCGAATTGAAATTTAGCACGCATGTAGTTATGTATAATACTGACATTATCTCATTATCTATTAAGTCTATAATTATAATGCCGAATAATATCTCATTATCATTATTAGTTCAATATTATTGAATGACTTAAATATGTTTAAAAAAAATTAGGGAACAATCTAATTAAGTTGAAACTAGACACAAGTACATACTTTTACTTAATAAATAAACATACCAAGTTTTGTTTCAATACGGCAAGTATATTCATGATTTTGGTTGGCTCATAAAAATTAAGCAGCATTGAGCTTGGTTAGTGTTGTATCACTGAGAATAAAACGGATGCATTCACCATCTTAGGACAAGCGGAACGAGTCCGAAGACATGCTATAGTATAACTTTGGTGAATTGTATATTCTAAGGACGAACGAAGCAAGTCCAAAGCAGGGAATATGAGCGTAGCGAATCCGATGCGATGAGGAAAAGTTCCAAAGTACTCCATACCCGATTTTTTACATTATTTGTAAATATTTTCGGTCAAAATTATCATTTAACTAAAAAACTACTTGGTAAAGAATTATGAAATGGACTGTAATTTTCAGAACTTTTATAACAGGGACATATTTTATTTACCTTATTTAATACTGATTTACATAAAAGTGGTATGAGAATTTAATAACACGCTACATTTCAGGGAAATGTCGCGGGAGCAAACAATTTAGGGGATAATTCAGACGTGTTATGTAAAGTTTTTCTAAGAACATTTAGGTTTTTTCTTACACGTGTTGGCATGTTTACACAGGGAAAATGAAATGTATTCTATGATACCAGACAAATATGTATTAATTTTTTCCTGATCTAATATTAAATTAAAACTCTCAGGAAATTACGTATATATTTTAATAGTTACGCAATAACATTTATATAAGATAATTTTTAGGATTTCGGAACAAAAAAACGTTAAGGAAAGAAAAAGCATCGATTACAGCATCAAGACTTTAATTCGCTCCCTACTCGGAACATGTTTACGTCTGTAAGAAATATCAAATAATCAATTAGAAAACGTAAAAGTAATTAACAGTAAATTATAACCAATAAGTGCCGTATTAAAATTAAATAAATAAACAACAACAACAAAAACTGCAATATTAAACATTAACATACCAACAATTAATAATCCTGATATTAAACTCAAATAAGTTTATATAGATTCAAATGTGAAAAATCTAAAAAACACAAAAAGAATAAATAAATTAATTAATCACCTAAATAATAAAAATTAAATCTGTAAATAATGCATTTAGTTAATTACAAAGAGAAGTTTAAGTGAAATAAACACAAATTCACGATTAAAATAAAAAGTAAGTTCAGTTGGAGAAACCAAAATAAAAAAGAGAACAGTATAAATAGAGTTAATTTACAGCTAAAATTACAACTACTGAGTGAGGAGGTTACCTAAAAGGAATAATGAGATCTAAAGAATATTCCGATAAGAAGGATGGGGAAGCTATCCAATAGAATGTTGAGTGTTTGTATTCCAATATATTTTTTATCAACCTGTTCAACAGGTTAATTCCTTAGAGGTAAAAGAAAACAATATGAAATCTAAAAAAATTAATAAAAAGTATTTAAATACAATAAAAATTGAAGTATATAAAAGTAACAATGGATGTGTGTGTGTCTGGTATCATCGTAGCTCATAGCGTATTTATGCTGAAGAGTTTAAACTTGGCACGAAAATCAATATATGGTCTAGACTTTATTACCCGCAATAATGACAGCGAAAATTCATAAAACGCAAAAACATTGGACGATCGGTCTGAGATTTGGCACGCAGAAAAAAATGTGCTAGTTTTTATCCCATTATCAGCATTAGTTAATTGTTTATAGAGTGCCTTGTCTACGTTTTTTAAAAATTGTTAAAAAATCAAAAAATATACTTTTTTTGAGTTGAAATTTTAGTACACATTTATTAATTTTTGTTTAAATAGAATACTGTTTATGAATATAAAAAAATAGTATTGATTACAAAACAAATAAGCAGCCATCTCAAGGTCCATATTTGAACGTCAGGAGGGTTTTTGTTTTAATAGAAGTATATCCACTTTTTATGGATCATAAAAGTTGAGCAGCATCGATTGGGGTCGATGCTAGTATGAGTGACCGCTGGGAATAAAACTAATATATTTACTATCTAATGACGAGCGAAGCGAGTCTGAAGACTTTTTCCAATTTAATTTTATCGACATGTACATTCTGAGGACGATCAAAGCTAGTCGGAAGTAGAGAGGTTGAGCCTAGCGAATCTAAAGTGGTAAGGAAAAGTTCCGAGGTACCCCGTACTAGATTTTTTTAATAAATAATAAGAACTACAATAGATTATACATATTAGTAATGTATAGGTAATGCACGTGTTATCAAACATAACCATAACCATAGACTAACACTCTAGTCATGTAGTGAAGGAACGCGGTTTTTATTAATTTTAATCTTCTCTTTAAAATCTAGTTTCATAAATCTAATATTTAATACACATTTTATTGTTTTTCGTGGTGTACTTATAAATGCAAAATTACTTTAAAATATTCAAAAATATAACAATTTTATTTACAAACCTAATTCGAATGAATATTTTATCTAATAATTTTAATTATGGAAGATAGCGGTATAAAGCATTGCCACGTTAGGAATTCATATATCTCTCACTCACAGTTAAATTCATTAAGCTCTGGGGTCTTTGCTAGTTCATATATTCGAAAACGCTCATAGTAATATTTGCATTTACTAATCGTTTGGAAGAATTTTTCATCTAATATTTGATCATATGAAACATTGGAATTTTATTAAGTTTTTAACAAATTTAGTGAGTGATGCGCTGGTTAATTCTTCTCCCCCATAAACTTAGTTGCATAATAAATATCCATTATTTTTGTTACTTTTTTCACTTTGATTTATATATTTATCGACTTTTCCCTCTTCGAAGTCTATTTGTCCTTTGCGTAATGCTACATGTTCGCTTCGCTCGTCCTTGTTAGGCCAGCTTAGCGTGACCTAGTTATAAGAGTATAAAGTTTGTCAATTTATTTAATTCGCACATTAGTTGCTGATCTAAAAAATCAATTTCATATAATTAATCGGTGACTTTGTCGATTTTTTGGTTATAACTTTTATTTTTTGGCAATTAAAGACCATAATAAGGAATCAAGTCTATAATGAACACTTTATAAGGAAGAAAAGAACGATAATAGAGTATCTAAAGAGTACTAATTACGCAAAGTCCTTTCGACCTAACAAGAGACCATCATAAGTGCCAGACAAACATATAAAAAATACATAATTAAAAAGCTCAAAGATAACAAAATAAAATATAAATAACAAATAAATCAACATAACATAGGTACGGAGATAATTAAAATAAAAAATATTAAATTACCGTAGACAGAAATTAAAGATGAAAGGGCCTGGTTTAAAACATAAAGAGTTAGTTGCGAGTAGGCATGGACGAGACCTGTGACATAGTAATAGGAGGTGGGTGTAGCGCTCTCAGTAGCGACTTAATTAGGATAGTTTTCTCTCCTCTTTCATTAAAATTATGGTTGCCCACAGTTTCTTGACTCCTAAAAAATTCAACATTTTCTAAAAAATTCAGCCTTTTGTCACCATCGCGTAGAATACCGGCTTTATTAGGTACATTGACGTGATTTTTGGTGATAAGATGCATGTAAAACTTGCTGGAGGTTCTCTTTATGTGTTCTGAAACTCTAGTACTTAATTTTCTACCCGTCTGACCCAAGTCAACGTTCCCAATATTGAACTTTGTACACTTCGCTTCTAGACTCAAGAGGAATAGGATCTTTGACGTTACTAAGGTATGTTTTAAGAGTTTAATTGTTTCTAAAACTTATTTTTAAGTCAACATTCTTTATCACACTACCTAAGCGTTGAGAGAGAGTACCAATATAAGGAATGGAGCATCATTGTCTGGTATCAAATTCATTATCATCTAGATTATGATTCATATCTTTAAGTACAAAGTTACTTTCTTTCTACCTGGCAATTTTATTTATGATGTCTACGTCGTAGCCATTAGCCCACGCAAAGTCACAACTGGTATTGAGTACAGCAAGTTCTACTTGCATCTTATCACCGGAAATCACGTCAATGCACCTCATAAAGCCTGTATTTTTCTCTATGGTAAGGTTATTTTTTTTAGAAAATGTTGAAATTTACTGTCAAAACTTTTTTCTTAGAGTCAAGAAACTGTTGGCGACCTTACTTTGAATGTAAGAAGAGAGAAAACGCCCCTGATTAACTCGATATTGAGAGGGCTACACCCACCTCTTATTAGTATATCACTGGTCTCGTCCATGTTTACTCGGAACTATCTCCTTATGTTTTAAACCAGTAGCTTTCTTCTTTGATATGTGTCTACGGTAATTTAATTTTTTACTTTTCCTCAAACTTCCAAGGTAACCTGTACCCAATTTTTATTTATTTTATTTATCCTAATCATCTTCGTACCTATCTTATATTTGTTTATTTAATTATTTTTATTTTTTAATTTTTATTTTGTTGTCTTTCAGTTTATGAATTTTGTATTGTCTTATTTGTTTGTCAGGCAATGGTGATGGCCTCTTGATAGGTCGAAAGAGCTTTGCTTAATTTTTAGAACCACGCTCAAGTTATCTGTGTAGAGGTTCTTTATCTTTTTTTCTTTAAGATGGACAACTCAATTTATGTTTATCCTAAAACTTTAAAAATCCATTTTTAATATTTGTTGGCTTCTTTTTTAATCCAGGATTTTGTTTGACAAAAAAGTTTAAAATAACCAAAATACTTCAAGTTTTCAAACATTAGCAAATTTATTCCCAAAGAAAATTCGGTAAAAGGAGAAAAGGTTAAATACCCTGCTATTAAAGTTGATTTTTTTCAACCTGAAAGAATTTTAATGTGGTTTCATTGAAGGGTTTTTATGTATGGAATCATTTTTTTCCAGTAATTGCAGGAATAAGTAAAGAATTTTCAATGTTAACAGCCTATACCGATTCCTGCAAAGACGTTATTCATAAAAATTTAAGTTATAACCTCTGAAGCGTTTAGTTTGTTATCATCAAATCATACATCATTTGTTATCATACATCATTTGATACTCGCGAGATTTGCGAATAGATGAATAGGCAACACAATATTATTGTACAAGAGACACCTAGGGAGTTAATTAAGCAAAATGAAATAATATGTATGGTAACAGTTATATCATTTGACGTTCGCTCTCATTGATGGCTCAACCTCATTTTTATGTCCCTCTCTGTTTCGTTACGTAAATCCAGGATGCCAAAATAGCTTGAACTCTCTCTGACCTTCAATTAAAATTCTGAAGCATATAATGTAAAGTACTTACCAGAGACGAGCGGTGCTTTCTTACCGCCATAAATGATGACAAATCATGAATGATGGAACAGTTCCTAGATGTATCCTCTGGGAACTAATAATACATTTGCTTGTTACATTTTCTATGTGTCTCTCGCACATTAACATTGTGTCAACTATTTATTTTTTGCATAACTCGGTAGTATCAAATGATATATTTTTTGCTTGCCAATCATGATGGCAGTAAGAGAGCACCGATCGTCTCTGGTAAATATTTCACATTAAATTCTTTAAAATTTTAATTGAAGATCAGAGTGAGTTCTGTGTCTGTCAGCGCCCTGATAAAATAAACGAGACGAATCATTCATGATAGTGGTTATGACATTTTGTCAAATCGTCAGTGTTGACAAATGTCGAATAATTTAACAGTTTTTAGATGTATTCTTGCATTTTGCTTGTTTTAAAATTAATATTAAAAATTAATAATTAAATTAATTAATATTAAATTAATATTAGTCAAAAGATTTTATAATTTTTTTCATATGTTTTTCTTGTTTTATTGTCTTCATAAAAGCATGCCTTGCTAACTATACATTATTTAAACAATGGTGAAAATAATTTTTCACATTAAAAATGTGTAAACCTGTCATTGAAAACAATTTATTTAATTACTCGTTTCCGTCCTGATGTTAAGGGGAAAACGTTTCTTGAAGTATAATTTTCCTTTAATTGCGTAATTATAATCTTTTAAATGAGCCCAATATCACGTTTCTATTTGGCATGGTTGTTGTCAATACTTTTAATGTCTATGAGTGAATTAGAACAGCTGCTTCAATGTGTATTTAAATGGCGGTCTATTTACTGTGACGACTTGTGTGTTTTTCTTTTTCTTACCTTAAAAATTAAAATTGGTTGTGGGTAAAAAAATGTCCAACATGCCTGTTGATAAACAATAATAATATAGTTCTATCCGCAACTAAATTACAAAATATTAAATAATAAATAAATATTTAGTAGTTGCATTCATAATAAATTAACCTTACTAGAAAGCAATACTTAAAAACTATAATTAAATTAACATATATAACGTAATAAAATGATAAAAAACAACCGTCTGGTTTTTTCGACTTTTTTTGGTCACTTTGAGTGGTCGTATCGACTTCGGACGAGTTCCATACGATTTAGCGCTCTATAAACATAAAGAAGGACCTTTTTCGCGGTGAAAAATATTAACTCTGAATTTTACTGATTTGAAATTTTTTCTGACTCAGCAAACCGGGGTTTGAGTCTTTCAAAAGGTATATTTTTATCTTTATATTTTTTTTAAGAATCTAACAGAGATCGAGATGCTGTCTCCGGGGCTGGTTTTTGGACAAAAAATACTTATAAAAAAATCCAATTTTGGGGCACCCACTCTTTTTGGCTTACTTCTTTGTTTTTAGAGTTTGGTAAAGGGAAGTTTTTCTTATTTGCAAATGTTTTAAAAAAGAAGAAACATTCTGAAAATCGCATCAAAATCAGTTTTTTGTGAAGAAAAAACCTAATTTTATGAATTTTTATCTCTGTGACCTCAATTTGCTCAAAGTTTGAAGAGAAAAAATGTAAGTTAGTAAGTTGAGGAGAAATCGCGTCATAAGCTGCTGAGTTTGTTGCTGCAAAGAAAACAAAATATATTCGAATAAATCAGTGTTGCCGAGTGTGGTTTGCTAAATAACAAGACGCCAGGAGCGCATTTCTTATCTGGATTGGTGAACTACTAATTTTCATACTAGCGCTCCTGTTAACTGGATTATGAACTGACCTTTTATTGTCCAAAATAATAAATATTAGGACTATTTTTCTTTAATTTATATATTCTTTGATAAAAAATAAATAAATAATACCCTTCATTTTAGGTGCACCTGTTCAAGCTTCGAAACCGCACTTTCTAGATTCTGATGAAAGTTACTTAACTGGTGTGAGAGGAGTCAATCCTAACAGAGATAAACATGATCTCTTTGCTCTAATTGAACCTGTAAGTGTTTATCAATTTAAATACTTTTAATAATAAAAGAAAATTGCTCTGTGGTCCGTGTATTTGATGTGTGATGCCGGCCAGTGCTTCTAAAACATTCCAGGTCAAATGAATTGTATTTAAATTTTAGGTGAATGTTTATTTTATACTACATTTGGCCTAATATAAGCCTAATAAATGATCAAAATCTATCTAAGGTAAAATGGTCCAGAGGGAAAGGAGTTTGCCTTTCTGTTAAAAGTAACATTAATAACGTTCAAAGGTGGAAATTAGAATCTGACAGAATCTAATTTGTTTGGGTTGAACAATAAATGTACATATATATATATATATATATATATATATATATATATATATATATATAATATATACACATACATACATATACATGTAACAACAATATGTTCATCGGATTTTCATATCTCTCAGATCATCTTTCATCTACAATATTTTTTTAGATAACATACTTATGATTCCTCCATCTAACAGCCATTGACTTATTATTGTCGATTTTAAGTATGAGGACACAAACTAGAATAATCCATCTTTGCCATTTACTGTTCATACTAATAAATGAGGATTGTCTAATAAGTCAGTATTGTTTAAAAGCAAAGTCATAGCCAGTATAATAGTCTAGTGTCTATGTCTATGTCGTAGTAGTCCATGTCAGTGTTGTCATAGTTTTAAATTTAAACTAAAAACCGTAAAACGGTCCGTAATTTGAACTAAAAATCGTAAAATGGTCCGTAAGTTGAACTAAAAATTGTAAAAAGGTCCGTAATTTAAACTAAAAACCATGACCGCTACCCTCCTTATCCCTAACCATAACCCCTCTGGGGGTCTTCCTGTGGCCGCTTAATAGTTACATCGTTGATGCTTAGCTTTATTTGTCGTTTTATTATTATTTATTGTTACATACATCCCGTCTACTTAGATTTGTCTATCACAACAAATAGCATTCTTCCACCTCCTACATTAACACCTGGTCCAATGGACTGGGATAAATTTAGACATTTACTTGAAAACAAACTTGATCTTAAACTACCTCTAAAAAACAGTAACGACATAGACCAAGCGGTGCAAACGCTAACCACGGCGATACAGACATCAGCGTGGGAAGCAACCAAAAGAGTAACCATAAAGACTCATAAAAACAGTGACTTACTTTTACCAATTGACATTAGACAACTATTAATGACAGACGACGAGCAAAAAGAATTTGGCAACTGACCAAATACCCTTCAGACAAACGAACGTTTTACCGACTTAACAGAACACTTCAAACTCGCCTGATTGAATTTAAAGCAGAACAATACAAACTATTTACATCAACACTTACTACGGACGACAAGTCACTCTGGTATACAACTAAGAAAATCCTTAAATTTAAATCTTCTCCCCTCCTCTTCGACTACCAGACGGACAGTGGGCTAAATCCGATCAGGACAAAGTTTCACTGTTCGCCTCCCATCTGAGTTCCATTTTCACTCCCCATCCAGATCTTGATCCCCAGCACACTGCTCAAGTTATTCAAGATCTTGACACTCCACTTCAACTATCCCCCCCTCCTCCAGCTTTCCATCCCTCCGAAGTAAAGAACACAGTCCTTAAACTTCCTTTAAAAAGGCCCCAGGATTCGACCTTATTACAGCTAAAGTACTTAAACAACTTCCTCGAAAAGCATTCCTCTTCCTCACATACATATTTAATTCCATCCTCCGGACAACTCACTTCCCTTCCTTGTGGAAACATTCTATAATAATAATGATTCCTAAACCAAATAAACCTCCAGATTCACCATCTTCATATCGTCCCATCAGTTTACTTCCCATCCTTGGTAAAGTGTTTGAAAAGCTCCTATTAAACCGCCTAATGCCTTTTATTCATTCCCATATCCCTTCTCATCAATTCGGATTTAGATCCTATCGCCATCCAACAGTGCCATCGACTTGTTGACATTGCATCCTCAGCTCTCGAGCGTAAGCAATATTGTCCTTTGTCATGCTTGATGTCGAGCAAGCTTTCGATAGAGTATGGCACCTGGGCTTGTTGCTGAAACTCAAGAACGTTCTTCCGTTCACTTATTTCCTCATTATTAAGTCCTACCTTTTCCGTCGTACCTTTCAAGTTAAGTACAAAGATTCCTTCTCCGAAATTTATGACATAGAAGCTGGAGTTCCACAAGGAAGTATCCTTTCACCAGTCCTTTACGTCTTTTACACTTCAGACCTTCCTGAACATCCATCTACATCAGTTCTATCGTTTGCAGATGACAAAATATCATATCAGTCCATAAAGATCCAGTTCAGGCTTCAAATAATACACAAGACCATCTTGATTCCTTAGAAACATGGTTTAGAAATTGGAGAATAAAAGTGAATGCTCAAAAAAGCATTCACTTAACATTTGCCCTCCGACAAGGCATTTTTCCACCCCTATTTCTCAATCAGTCTCAAATTCCTATGTCCACCACTGCACGTTACCTGGGTTTACACTTCGACAGCAAACTAACATGGGCACATCACACTAACAAAAACGTTTGGAAGGGAACCGTCGTGTCGGAATCCTCCAACGTTTACTCGATAACAGGTCTAACCTTACACTAGATAACAAACTACTCGTTTACAAAAGCATAATAAAACCATCATGGTCATACGGTGTTGAAGTATGGGGTTCCACGAAACCATCAAATCTCAAACGTATTCAAGTCCTTCAGTCAAAAGTTCTCCGCAAAATAGTTCAAGCTCCCTGGTTCGTATCTAACTTAACCATCCACAATGACCTCAAAATTCCGTTCGTCAAAGACATTGTTTCCTCTCGATACAATTCCTTTCATTCCAAATTAGATTCCCATCCTAATCCTCTTGTCCAAACCCTACATTCCAGAACCATTCCTTCCAATCCTCCACGGCGCCTTCGACGACAGTGGCCGCGTGACCTTCTTTTATAACCAATATTAATTTAAATTCAAAAACGCAAAACATTTCAGAAAATTCAACTATTCAAAAAGTCAACTAATTTAGTTCAAGCCAAATTTTTATATTATAAGTAAAATTTCAGCATTTAAAACCTAACCACGCCAAGGAGTATCACCACTGGGTGATTCCTCCTATCAAGACCGCCAAGTCACTTTTCCTAACATTAGCACTATGTCAAATACATTTATTGTAGACAATAATCAATAAAGTTAAAAAAAAAAAAAAAAATATTGTTACATGGTATTTGCTATGTATTTCAAGAATTTTTATAGCCTCGCTACTTTGGTTTTAGTATTTAGTGTTACATGGCATTTTGTCATTTATCTAGTGAATTTTCACCTCACAAGCCAGCGCCGCGGGCCTGTGAGGGTCCCTACGGTCCCGTAAGCGAAGGCGATTCCCTTCTTCTAAGATAAAAAATGGAAGACTAATTATAAAAAAACCAGTTTAGGCGGCGCCTGCTATAATTTTTTTGCACATTCAACTTTTAAAAAAAAGTTTAAAAAAAAAATATTTCATTTAAAACAAAATTTTTTTAAACTTCCTTTGCTCGGATGGTTTGTTATGTATTCATTTAAATAAAACCTGCTTGACTAGAAATATTTAATGAATATGCCTTACCCGCAATGAGGCAAAATCAGAAAAAAATGTAATATATTCCTGTGACAAGGTACACCAAAATTTAGTTGGAGTGTAGATAGCCCCTTTGGACGCAGTTTAGAAAACCGGCCCGGAGAGCCTTCTTCATATTTTTGATATTTGCCATGAATTAGCATATATATATTATATATATATATATATATATATATAATATATATATAATATATATAATAATATATATATATATATATATAGAGAGAGAGAGAGAGAGAGAGAGAGAGAGAGAGACAAAGAGAGAATTTTTTGTTTTTTTCCATTAGAAAGCCAATTTGAATCGACCCCCCACTCCCTTCACAACTTCCGTCAGTCATCCGAACAACCTGATAAGCATGAGACCATAAACAAGAGAAAAATCGTCGGAACATAAGGAGAAGTTCCGAGGTACCCCTCGATGCCGACGCCGCGTAGCGGTAAAGGGGCCGAATGCCTTTTTTTTACATACCAAAATACATACATACCAAAATAAATGTTAATATTATAATTAACAACAAATTATAATAGATCAAAAAATAATACACAAAAAAACATGGCCCCAAAGAGACACAAAGAGGCCCGAGGGGCCGAGGACGTATAGCGGATATGGATCGAAGGCCCGAATTATGTTTTTCAAACTTATTTCAGACGGGGATTGCAAGATTTGAAACTCCTTGCTGAGTCGATCAACCCCTTAGCTCTACTAAACACTAAAATTAAATTACATGAATAGCATCATACTAAAGAAATTTATGTCATGTGTTCCCAAAACTGCATATAAGGGGGCCATGTACCATACAATTAAATTTTAGCTTGTCACAGGAGTAAGTTTAGTACATTTCTTTTCTGAGGTGTTCAAAGCTTTAAAAACTTTATAACAGATTTTTTATGAAAATTGTTGTTTTTCAACTTTAAAACATTTGTTCAACCTCTAAATGTTAAATTATGATTAACTCAGATGCGATGTTCTTTTAATGCAAATATGTAGAGATTTCGGAGCCGCCTTTTTTTTGACCCCCCTACTGATCATTGTGTACTGTGCAATCCTCCACTTTCTGTGTGATTATGTATATTAAATTTTGTTTTTTGTTTACAATTATATGATGATCCTGATGAGTGTGACATTAGATTTAATGTTATATATTGTGACACATAACTCAGTAATTCCTTTCAGTTTTTCTTCGAGCTGTTATATATATATATATATATAATATATATATATATATATATAATATATAATATATATATATATATATATATATATATATATATATATATATAAGTCATTTTCACCTTTAATGACCTAAATTTTTATTATTATTATTTTCATTTTACTGTAATAATTATCGGTTTTGCAATATTTATTACAAGGAAAATTTATAATCATAAATAAATACTAATTAATTAAAGGGAGATTTATAAAAATTAACAACTAAGAGAAGTTTTAAACGAACGATTCGTTAATTTATTAATTTATAAATTTTTAAACTCATTGTATTGTAAAAATTTAAATCTGTAAAATCAATATAACAATGAAGAAAAAAATCCAGTCTAACTTTTAATTATTTTTTTTTAATTTTCTTTGTAATTAAAATTTATTTAAATTGTATTAGACTGGTAAATAATAAAGTCATGGGCGGTATAAAACCAAGCCATGTAGATATTTATTTTAACCAAGATGACATTTATTATTTAAAATCTGTGTACTGTAAAAATAAATAAATAATAAAATTCAACCTCTTGTTAATCACTATAAACTTTGAAGGTTTGAGAGATAATAATGACAAAAAATTGTCAGTGCGGGCTTGAAACTTTTTTCTAAAGAACAATTCTGGCGCGGAAGTCCGCAACCTGGGTTAATTTATTTTGAAAAATTCAAAAACACTAATCAAGAAGTTGTGACTCAATATTAAAAATTAAATATATACAAAAGACAAAAATTAGAGTAATTAGCAAAAATACATTTCCTATATACCTACGATATGAATGAGGAAAATTAACGAGTTTTGAGTAGTGCTTGATAATTGAGTAACTGCTCAACTTTAAGCATGAAATGGATTATTAAGCACGAAAACACGTATTCCAAAGGAAATTCGCCAAACATGCAACCACCACGCCAGAATGCTTTGATATAAAAAGAACAAAAATCCTGATAGCTCTTACCATCTCTCCTATAAATTTTAAATATGTTTACTTTTCCTCATTTCAACTGAAGGTGTATAGGAAAAGAATTTTCTTTTCGAAAACATCCGAAACCGGGATATCACCGGAAGTTTTAGATGTTTTTATGGCCCTCTAAGTGGTGTTTATAAAGTTGTCTGTCTGTTTGTATGAGTGTGTGTATGTGTGCGCATCTGATATTATCGTAGCTCCCAGTGTATTTTTGCTAGAGACTTGAATCTTCGTACAAGAATGAGTCTACCGATGTAGTGCTATTCGAAAAATAAATTTTATGACGTCATTTAGCAAAGCGAAAATTCCTAAAAAATCATAAAACGGGCAACAATTTTGCCGATCAGATTGAAATTTGGCACACATGTAGCCATGTATAAAACTAACATATGTGTCAAGTTTCATCTCATTATCTGCATTAGTTCAATTTTTAGCAAATAACTAGTATACGTTTCGAAACAAAATGTTAAAAATCGAAAAACAATTTTAAGTTGAGATTTAGTACAAGCATATACCCTAACGTAATAAATAAGCACACTAAGTTTTGTTTTAATGCGACAAGTATTTCTATGATTTATGATGGATCATAAAAGTTAAACAGCATTGAGAGTGGTGTATGGGTGACCGCTGAGAATGAAAGGGATGTATTTATTATCTAAGGACGAGCGAAGCAAGTCTGAAGACGTGTTGCAGTGTAAATATGGTGATTGGTATATTCTGAGGACGAGCAAAGCGAGTCCGAATTAGGGAGGATGAGCGTAGTGAATCCGATGAGGCGAGGAAAAGTTCCGAGGTACCCTGTACCCGATTTTGTTTCATAATGTAATATGATTTTGAAAAATTCAGTGTTACGCCTATACTTAACAACAGACTATCCTATATTCAAATCTAGAATAGTAGTTTGTGCCATGTTGATAAAAAAAATTAACTAACTTTCAAATGAACGCCTAAAGAATAGAAAATATATTTCATAATACATTTGTTAGAAGAGAAAATTATTTTTCTTTATAAGAGTTTTCTAAAGGGTAAAAATATTGAATTTTAAGAAGAAAAAAACTTTAATAATTAAACCTGAGATAAGGGTTTTGAGGTAAAAATACCATTATTTTGGTTGGGATTCATTAAGACTGCTTCATCTCCTCGTCATATTTATCTTCATACCGAAAGTTGATTTAGGCTACCTGAAGGAGTTTTTAAATCAATCTGGTAAACAAATCCCTTGAGAATATTTCTAATAACCACCAAAATTTATCTTTACTAAAACTATACCAAATATTCTTATAACAAACTGGAAACTTTTGGAAAATCAGAAAATGGTAAGAAGTATAATTAGTGGTCAGGACCCAAACTTATTAAACTTACTTAATTTTTATTAAAGAAAATTAATAAGTTATAAAAGTCCTTTATAATTTTTGCCTTATTAGATTAAGTACACAATGTTAAATACAGGTCATGTTTAGTTTGGGTCAACAATTTGTTATTTTATATTGTTTATTTTTTGTTATTGATAATGTTTCTTATTAACTAATAAGAAAGTTATAATGACAATAAAATATAGTTATATGTAAAATGTAAACCTACATTTAGTAAAAGGGTTTCTAAGGACAAAACTTTTATGTAAAATTTCCCAGGTGAATTAAATCAACAAATTTATGAACCAACTAAAAAAAGTTTCAAGCCAAATATACTATGATATAGTGTGTGTGATTTTAGAATAATTGCTCTCTATGGTGATCATTTAACATTTCATTACAAGTATTATATGTTTTCCACAAAATATTTTTCAGTTAAGCGGAACTCCATTAATAGCAAAACAAAGAGTTCAACTTAATATGGAAATTCAGCCCATACCATTCGTGAATCTGACGAAGAAACTCAGGAAAACCATGCTCCCACTTCTCTGGCTTGAAGCGGTATGTTAATTAAAGAAAATTTTACTTTTTTCTTGTTCTCTATGTAGCTAAGAAAACTTTACCCTAATTACAATAAAAGAATCCTTGCAAGTTTTAATGCATATTTTCTTCGAATTAATTATTCTTAAAGAATAAACTTACGGTTGTACAAGCCAAATTAAAACAAAGACTAAAAACTTTTTAATAACTATTTTTATAAACTGCTTAACCAGCAAAAACAATTTTTATTATTTTAACAAACAAGTAAACAAGTCTAATTAGAGTTTGAGTAGGAAATACTAAGTTTATTAAGATATTAAGAGCAAATATAGAACTAAAAAGTTTCATCTTAGAATGAATAAATAAGATATTCTGAAATATTATGACAACAATTCCTGACTGAATGCAATCAATAAATGTATAATTAGGTGTAAATTAATTCATGTAGACATGGAACTAATTGCACCAAATACATTTAGTTAATGGTTACTTAACAGACTGAGTCTACAGGATGAATTTGGCGTATAAAATATGATACCTCATATTTTAGAAATGAAACAGTACCGTCTTTCTAGCGGTGCGTTAACGAAATGTGTTCATTGTGCATAAAAATAGAACAATTTAATTCTTGTGTCATTAAAACAAGAACAACATCAACAAATTGATATGAACTAATTGAAAAATAATGTTTAGGTTTAAACATTTTAAAAGACGTTTTTAAGAATATAAGAACACTGAAGACCGTCAATTTTTACTGATAGTATTAAATGTTTAATTTCAGTCATTGGAACTGGAAGGTGAATTATGGGATTTTCTGAACGCTAATCTACTTAACAACTTAATGTTAGTTGATATTGTTAAATGGTCGTTGATTGGTGTTGGTGGCTCAATAGGCCTAGTTGGGGCTGCAAGGTATATCTCTCAGCGTCAAGCTAATCGAAATGCGATTGATGAGAAACCTCCGTTAAGCCCAAGTTTAAAAGGTTCAAAGAAATCAATTACTGGGAGTCAACCTTCAATTCGATCTGTCAGTGTCAACGTTCCTATTTCGATGCCAGGAACTCCTAAGTCTATGATGAGTAGAGGGTCTGCTAAATCAAGAACATCCTCGTCTCATGGTCCAAAAATAAAACCAGAAAAACCACCTGTTACACCGGTAGAAAAAGTAGAAAAGTAGTAACTTGTTAATTGTAAAAATATATGTTTTATCTATTACTGAATATTTTATTATATTTATTTTTTTGCTCAAAAACAAAAACTTTTGCGTTTTTTATGGATTAAACTAACTATCTTCACGGTTTTCTATGAGGTTATCCCTTGTACCGTACACTCGGGTGGTCTTAAGTTATAGCCGGCTAACCCAGCCTGGGTTTTACATGGTTTCCTTTGCTGCTACAATATGCAAATGCGGGGATGTTGGTTCCTGTTTCATCTGAGAAAAGTCTGGATCTACGTTTCCGTTGTCTCCAGTTCACGAAATTAAGGTTCTAATAAATTAAGGGGCTGGGGTAGATGAAGGTCAGAAAGATATACTGAGCCTTCCTTTGACTGAAAACTTATTCAGTGAAACTGAAGGTGGTGACACGAATAACGTAAGAAACAAAGTGCTCGGTTCTTAAAGAAAAACGTGTCCTAGAAGCACTGCAGAGCTTTTACTTTCAGGTCAGGGTAGCGCAGGACTAGCCAGAGTGGTGATCCTAGCTAGGGATGGTCATTAAGAAGTCAAGTGGCCATGGGTTGAATATCCCCCAAATTTACCATCTAACTTAACGTTGGGTGATTAAGTGGCCTGTTTAAGCTGTTCGAGAGTAATAACGCCCTTCTTCAGGAATATAGCGAGGCTATAAAGGAGCAAGAATTATTAGGAATTATCGAACAAGTTGGTCCTAAAGATGATCTAGTACATTACATCCCACATAATGCTGTATTTAAAGAGAATAAGAAGGTTAGAGAGAGTTACGATTCTTCAGCCAGATTAAGTAGAGATCATAATATCTTTAACGACTTTCTTTATAGAGGACCACTGTAGTTAGAAAATCTTACAGGTTTAATCATCAAATTCAGACTGTATGAAATTGCGATGGTGGCTGACAGAAATGGTTTTCTTCAACCACGTTCTGCTACCATGTCTTGATACTAATTCATATGCTCTTGTATGTGCATTCCTTTTTGATAAAATCTCAAATTCAACATTCTATGGTGAATATGGAGCTAGAAACTAAGATTAGTAACACTGCTTTAACATACAGGTGGGTACCCCTTCTCAACCATGAGGTGCTGGTGCTGCAAGCTCCACTCCTAGCTCTTTTCTGTGTTTTATGAATTTCATGGGACACAGTGCTTTAGTTAATACATCTGCAGGTTGCTCGCTTGTTGGGATGTGCTTTAAAGAAACTTTTTCTTCCTGCACTACTTCTCGTATGAAATTGTGCTTGGCACCAAGGTGTTTCATGCATCGATGTTCTTTAGGGTTGTTTGATATTGCTATAGCTGCATCGTTGTCCTTATAAATGGTAGTTGGTCTGACATTTTCAACGTTAAGCTCATCCAGAATTTTTTGAATCTATATTGTCTCACGAATTCCGGAGGCTAAAGCTACATATTCAGCTTCTGTGCTAGATAATGCAACAGTTGCTTGTTTTCTAGTTTACCAGCTAACAGTTGACCCGAATACTTTACAGAGGTAAACTGAAGTTGGCTTTCTGTCAGATTCATCGCTTGCCCAGTCTGAGTCTACAAAGCATACTAACGGTGGTGCCTTATTAACTTTCTTAAAAACCAACTCAGCGTCTGATGTTTTCTTAAGGTACTTCGGTACATGTTTTAAGTATGACTAATGAACTTGTTTTGGATTAGACTGAAAACGACTGAATAAATTGATAGCATAACATAAATCTGGTCTAGAGGTTAACATTAAGTACATAATACACTTAACAAGCTCACGATACGGTTTGTCATTTGCGCTTGGACTATCATAATTTTCCTGACAAAGATATTTACCCAGTTTTTCTTCAATTGGGACATTTTTTGGAGAGCATTCTGACATATTAAACCTTTTCAATAATTTCTTGATGTAATGCTTTTGAGAAATTTCGATCAAACCCAAATCTTTGTTTCTCTCTATTTTGAACCCTAGAAAACTAGTCACTTGACCCATATCAGACATTTTTATGATGATTAAATAAAGTTCTAGGATTGCATGTTAATTAAGTGTAAAATGTTGATTTTAATAAAAGGTTATTTATTTATTTATTTATTTTTTTAATGTTCTAGGCTCTCGGTACCTGTTTTTAAGGCCATAAAGTAACCTAACTAGTTTACATACTTTCCCCTTCTCACTTTCTTCGACTTTTAGACCATCTGGAATTTTCATGTAAACTGTTTTCTCAAGATTACCACTAAGAAAAGCAGTTTGAACATCCATTTAATGGATTTCCATAATGGAAGTCATATTGGTTTGCGTAAGCAAGAAGTATCCTGACAGTCTTAAGTTTTACCAAAGGAGAATAGATTTTGTGGTATTTGATGTAATATGAAGAAAGCAAGATTATTAAGTTAAGAAAGCAAGAAGAACGTTAAGTATATTAAGTTATAATATAAAATAATAGTATAAATCTTGAATATAATATCTAGCTTGAACGAAACCAACACACGTATTAACCTCTACATAACCTTCCCTTCCGTGTTCTCCATCCTATCACTCATGCATCACACATCTCCTTTTCTTCACAGATTTACTTTTTTTTGGAGGCACTACTCTCCGGCCACAAGATTTCCTGACAGTAGGAGATGACTCCTCAGTGGGAGTAGTTTGCACAGGTGGTTCCGCTGTATGATGCTTGCCGTTTCCTTGGTCCTCTACTCCTGTCGGTAAACAACCAGCGCTCCTTTTTTTTTCTTCTGTACAACCTGTTCTTAGCTTGTACCCAGTATGATCTAGGAGTGTCAGCTGGTCCTTTTATTGTACCTTGATCCCCATAGTCTACATCTCCTTCTCTTAGCTCTGCTCAGTCATGAGTCCGATAACGTCGGTTACAATTTTTCTGTTGCGTATTTTTCGACTTATTATGATTAGCACTAATCTCCTCCCTAGACACCGTAGAAGGTTGTAACTAGGAACTGGTCATAGGAAGGTTTGACCGCAGATTTCTTCCCATGAATAACTGGCTAGGACTCTTTCCCAAATCTACTAAATGCGAGGTTCTATAGTGCAAGAGGCCCATATACACATCTTTGCAGGTTTTAATAATGCCCTTAACTATAAGCACAGCTGACTCTGACATCCCATTGCTCTGTGGGTAATGTGGGCTACTTGTTATGTGCGTGATGCCGTACTCTTTAGTAATGGTTTTAAACTCTGCAGATATATATTGAGGTCCATTATTTGTTCGTAAGACTCTAGGTATCTCATATCTTGAGAAAGCTGCTTTGAATTTA
Organism: Microvelia longipes; assembly: GCA_018340805.1. Lineage (NCBI taxonomy): Eukaryota > Metazoa > Arthropoda > Insecta > Hemiptera > Veliidae > Microvelia > Microvelia longipes. The sequence continues at coordinate 33,006,565 of JACMZG010000008.1, read as the reverse complement.
CTGATGATTGACACAGAACTGGTAGAACTTAACTGAAATACCTCTGGGTAACGGGAATAATAATCTATGATAATTAAATAATGTTTACCTTTATATTCTGCTCTGAGCTCACTATTTCCCATTGATAACTGGGAAGGGGCAGATAAATTAAAGGTTCCCTGCAAGGCAATCTATCAACACATATTAAACAATTATTAATCATCTCTTTAATATCATTGGTCACATTTGGCTACAAGACACAGCATTTTGCAAGCAATATACTTTTGATTATTCCTAAATGAGCAGAATGCAGCCTCTTCGATATGGAAGAGCATACTTTTATTGGAATTAGCAACTGCGACTCTTTCATAACTAAGCCATTTACATAGGATAGTTCACCCCTTACTTTCCAGTAAGGACGAAACTGTAGTATAACTTTTTTTAACAGAGGGCCAACCATCTTGAATGTATCCCTGTATAAATTTACAGATTTCATCCTGCTTTTGAAATGCCATAATCTCTTTAATTCTATCATCGGATGTGGGAATTGAGGATAAAATGTTAGATGCAAATTCATTTATGGCCTGTTCATTAATGTATTTATCATTTTCAGATAATCCTATTGGTGCTCTAGAAAGAGCGTCTGGGGTATAAAATTTCTTCCCCGATACATGAACTATTCTATAGCTTTACCTCATCATTCGTAATGAGGTATAATAACGCCACAGGGCCCCACTGACCATCATCCTTTTGTTGTCCTAAAACTGCCCTACAAGCAAAATGGGAAGAATCAGCTGCAATTCTAGTTGCTTTATTTGTATCATAATGAAGTAGAACAGGTGATGTGGACAACATTTCTTTAACTTTGTTAAAAGATTTTTCTTGAGAAGAACCCCAAAAATTCTTATTCTTTTTTTAACACCTTAGAAAGTGGTTGAAGAATCTAAGATATATTTGGAATAAACTTGTCATGGTAATTATTCATGCCTAGAAGACGACAAACTCCTGATACATCTGATGGGGCTGTACGAGTAAGGTATAGCATTATCTTTTAATTTTATCTTGTATTTTGCTTCCATTTTACCTAAGCCAGAAAACAGTTTTGGATACGACTCAAATGGATTAAAATTATCAGAATTATTGTTAGTAGTTACCTCAGAAATTGAGTTCCTTGACAAGTGCAATGATTCAATAGCTGGTCGACCCAGTAAGGTTTCTCTCAAACCATCCACCTCAAATATCTCTTCATTTGTGGAGTGACCTTTACACTGAAGTTTACATTTACATTTTTCTTGAACACTTAAAGAATTGCTGCTAGGTCCAATCAACTTCCTTGAAGTTGGCAGTAAAACTGCATCCTTATTGGAAGAAAAAATAGCTTTATAAACCGACAAGGGCATCGCTGTAACATCAGCACCACTATCAATCTTAGCTGTATGCATTACATCATTAAAAGGGAGAGTTTTTCTTCGTCACATCGGATTCACTACGCACATTTTTTCTACGTCTGATTTGCTTCGCTCGTCTTCAGAATATGCAATTCGCCAAATGTATACTGAAACACGTCAACGGACTCACTTCGCTCGTTTTCTGATAGTAAATAAATCTGTTCAATTATTAGCGGTTACATCACTGACCACGCACAATGCTGTTTAACTTTTATGGTCAAACCAAAATGGATATACTTAATGAATTTAAACGAAACTTGGTGTACTTATTTAATACGTTAGGTATTTAGTAAAAGTCTATACTTGTACTAAATGTTTACTCAATAATTTTTTTTTAATTTTTTCCGATTTTTTAGAAAACAAACACAAGTCATTTGATACAAATTAAATAAATACTAATGAGTTGAAAGTTTGCTCGTATTTTAGTCTTATACATGGCTATATGCGTGCCAAATCTCAATCCAATCGCGTCAAAATTTTAACTAATTATTTTGGGTTAATGACGTCTTAAAAACATTATTTTCTTAATAGAAGAAGTACAGCTATAGACTAATTTTTAAACCCAGATTATACTCTCTAGCAGATATACATTAGGAGCTACGATGATAATAGAAAAATACACACACACGACTTAGTAAAAACCACTCAGGAGATGACACTGCCGGTGTCATCCCAGTTTTGGATTTTTTTGCAAACAAAATACTTGTGTATACATGCAAGAGAGTTAATGCTTCTTATAAAAATCAGTCTATAGCTGTAGTTGTTCTATTAAGAAAATAATGTTTTTATAACGTCATTAACCCGAATAATTAGTTGAAATTTCGATGCGATTGGATTTAGATTTGGTACGCATATAGCCATGTATAAGACTTACATAAGTTTCGTTTAAATACATTAAGTATATCCATAATTTTTGTTCAATTATAAAAGTTAAGCAGCATTGAGCGTGAGCAGTGTTGTATGAGTAACCACTGATATTCAAATAAAACAGGTGTATTCTCTATCTGAGGACGATAGAAGCGAGTCCGAAGACGTGTTGCAGGATAAATTTGGCGAACCGTATATTCTGAGCACGAGCACTAGTTCGATGTGACGAGGTACTATATATCCTGTGAATTATCAGCATTACAAGTTTACTGTGTAATTATTCTGAATAATTGTTTTATGTATCATTTGATATTACAATAAAATACTGTTGAAAATACTGTTTTGCAAAACATGACACTATATTTTTCTTATTTGCCTTATTAATTAATCCTAATTGTCTTATTTGTCGTCTTGTAATTTTTTCCGTGTATTTTTTTTTTTTTCGCGTTTTTTTCCATGTTTTTTTGTGTACTTTTTTACGTGTTTTTCCGTGTACTTTTTTCCATTGTATTTTTTTCCGTGTAATTTTTTCCCGTGTAGTTTTTCCTGTAGTTTTTCCCCTTGTAATTTTTTCCTGTATTTTTTTCTTGTGTACTTTTTCCGGATACCTGTTTGCAGTGGTATATAGAGTGCAGTTCCTGACTATATCGTTCCTTAATGTTTCATTCATTAAGTAAAACTGCTGACAACTGTTAATATCTCCATGATTTAGTAATTAATCACCAGGGGATTCAGTAATTAAGACCGGGGGATTAAACTCCACGAACATCTGAATTATTTGATATCTTAAAATATAGCAAAAGAAGCTATACAACTTGTTCAAACTGCAGGCCAACTCGTTTAATATTGCCAACCAAGTAACTTCATTTTGAAATACCAAGGATCGTCTTCAAGCAAAATTTACTTGACGTGAAGGGACAGGAAAATTGATTTCCCAACATTTTTGGACCAAAGACTTGGTGGGATTTTTTTTACCACGGAAGTGATTTTTGGTCAAATATATGGGTCAAGTTTTATCCCATTGTCAGCATTATTTCATTATTTATCGAATGACTAGTATACTTTTTTAAAAAAATAATTGCAAAAGATAATCCAATTTAGCTGAAATTTGATCAAGTGTATTTTACCTTCACGTAATAAATTAGTATACAAAATGTCTTTGCAATATGGCAAATATATCTATGGATTTTGTTGGATCATAAAAGTTAAGCAACCGGAATAAAGCTAATGTGATTACTGCTGAGGACAAGAGAAGCGAGTCCGAATGACGTTTTGCAGCATAAACTTGCAAATTGTTTATTCTGAGGAAGGATGAGCGTAGCAAATCCCATATGTTGAAGAAAAGTTCTAAGGTACCCGGTACCCTATAATTTATTAATCTAAAATGTAAATTCAATAAAAAATTTTCAATAGCAATTGTCTTTATTTTTAATTTTCTATAAAGTTTATAATTAATAGTGCAAGCTCCATTCATCTACCTATTCGTGCTGTTTTTTAAGAATGTACATTATTGTAAGTTGTATTTTATAAAACAATAAATGATAGGAGAATAATACTTCATACTCATTAGTTGTTTACGAAATTCAAAGACTAACATTTAAGAAACCTGAAAGTAACATTTTAGGTAAAATCTTAGTTCCAGATTTTCAGCCTCAACTCAGGAATTTCCTATAAACCCGCAGTACCTGTGGCGGCTTTAGGCACTTCTCTAATAATAAGTAATGACTTTTTACAGTAAAACTTTCAACTAACTTGATTAAAATTTACTTAAAATAATACGTACGACCATAGCTTTTGAAAGCTTAAAATCCGATAGTTTCTTTACATACTTGCGATGAGCAAAGTTTGTACTTAATTACATTTATGGATTAATTTTGGTTGAATGACTTGAGTTGAAGTTTGTTTGAGAATCTTCTTTGTACTAACTTAAACTTTAAGTTTGCTAACTTTGATAAAGTAGTAGGTTTAATGGTAAAAATGTTTTGATAAACTATAAGATAGCTGACTAGAGGAGTTATTGGGGTATTCCGAACTTCATTTTCTGTGTTTAAAAATAAATTTTAATCAAAGCTTTAGTCAAATTTAATTACAAGTCATACAACTTATACAAGTAGAACCAAAATTCTTAGAATGAAAATTAATAACGCTAAAGTCTTCAGGTAGACATGGTAAGCGTTATGTTGAATTAACACCTTAAAATCCTTTTCAAAATGAATCGCACATTTACACACACACGTGTCTGTATATAAGTTAATATGAGAATATTATATTTTATATTACTTTTAACATACATAGAATTTTATAAATACACACATAATAAATAAATAAATAAATAAATATATATATATATATATATATATATATATATATATATATATATATATATATATATATATATATATATATATATATATATATATATCAAATAATACCTCTACTTAATCTACTTCCGATCGAAGTATCGCTTCATAATTAGTCTCTTCCCTGAGCTTAAATAACCAATTATTTTGTTGCCAAATGTCATTTGGCAACCAGATAATGTATAGCAATGTAATGTATAGCAACCAGATTAACAAAGTATGTTTTCCTACAATAATTTTTGAATTTCAAATTTGAGCTAGCTTTAATGAAAGTGAACGACCAGCAGCTCAAGTTAGCTTAAGCAAGGAATCGAATTGTTGAGTTGTTTGTCTCTAAATTAATCTATATTATAGTATACTAAAATTTGAAACTCAGTTATCATAGAAAAACACACTTAGGCAATTTGAAAGACTATACTAAAAAGACAATTGCGAAAAAAAGTTTTGGTTATACATACACCTAGTAGAGTAGATAGAGTAGGTGCTTGAATAAATTGAATAATCACTTCAATAATTAATAATTTGACCTCATTTTTTGTAATGTTCAACTTAAACTGAAAAATCACCGTTACGATTGTTAGAAAATGGTGTTAAATTCCATCCTCTACAGTTTATACCTGCAGGGGTCGGAGAATTGGTTTTGGGATGGAGCTAGAACCTCTAGCTTTAAGCTTAAGAAACAAAAGAAACATTAGACAACTATTATTAATAAGTATTGATTTTAACTAGCTTAATGAACGTTAAAAAAAAGTCTGTTTTCTTTACCTTGCCAACTCTGTATAATGATAATATTTTATATTCTCAAAAAATTTGAAACCGAATTTTTGTAATAATCAGTCATTCAAAGCTGTTTAAAACGTTCTGAGTGGTTTTATCGGCCTTTTTATGTCACGCATAACTCTTGCTGTGATCAGCTAAAGATATGAAACTTTGCTCGAAATTCACTTTTTAAGAAGTTATAATACTTACACACACTAAAATTTTAATTTTAACTTGTTGACCTACTGAGTGGAGAATAAATTCTTTTGAAGTGAGGTACTTGAATTCGTCTTTTTATTATTTATTACCAATTTATTGATAACCTGATAACCTATTTAAATAAAAATAATGTTAATTATGATCGCGTCACTAAAAATATTTTATCATACATGTAGTTTGTAATCTTAATTCTTTTGTAAAGTGAGTTATTTTTTAAAGGTTTAATAAAACTAAAATGACGTAAAACCCAGAATAGACTGTTGTAATAAAAAATGGCGTATTTGTTTTAAAAAAATAGTCATATGCAATTTATTGTAATCTTGAAATTATTATTTATTTACTTTTTACACATCCTACAAAATCTTTATATCAAATAAAACAAATTGATCTATTATTTCTAATTTTCTAGAGGGAAACTCATATTAATGGTCTTACAAAAATAGTAAAAATATCTAATTAGACGTCAAAAATTTGATTAAATTGTTCGCCTCAATATGGACAAAATTTTAGCGAATCGTCATGAGACAATTTCGCTTATGAATATAAGTTCTTTGGGAAGATAGAATTATAGCTACTCTGGTGCGAAAGTTATTACACCTACACTTTTTGTTACTTTTTTACTCTGGGGTCGAGGATTGTTACCTTAACTTGCATTTTCCTCCTTATCTTTTCTTGTTGTAAGAACAAGTAACAAAGTACCCCATACTTGATTTTCACAAACTTTATCAACTTTATTTTATACTTTCTCTCTTTTTAATCCTCGCATCGCAAACTTGTTTTACGTTGTTTTTTATAGTTAAGTTACAGATGCAGTCTCTAAAATATAAATAAGAAGGACGTAAGTGTTAAGTTTTCCCAGCATAGTGTTAGAAATAATATCTGAAAGGAATTTAATTTTAACTCTACAAAGTTTAAAGTGGAATGAGGAGTCAGAGTATTTGGAGTTGTTGGTGAACTTGATAGATTGATAGGAATATTCCCCCGTTTCTTTTAGCATTGTTCAGATCACAGTTTAACATGATATAAATACTTTCCCAGTCCTTTTTATTATGTCTATGTCAAAATGCATCAGAGATAGTTCTTATAAACATTATACTATGACGCAATAATTTTACGTATTAATCTGCATTTTAGGAATATAAGTTATTTTTCAAAATTGATAATGAAGCGATAAAAAGAAAATAAACCATTGAACAGCGTAGTTATTGCGTTTGAAGCTTTTACAGAAAAAGTGGTATTAACTTAAATACAAGACACTAATATGAATACACATAATATTTAGAGGTGCTAAAACGGAGACATTATGTAAAACGGTTATTATTGGCAAATTTGCATCATGATAATTACGCTAATTAGCTAGTTCGGACGACGGAAGTGGAGGAAAAAAAGAAGGATCGATTTCCTTTTCTTCCTGATATCATATCTACGTCCAAAAATTATATAAATAATATTATATTGCATTGTATTGTATTCTATTGTATTGTATTGTATTGTGTTGTGTTGTGTGTGTTGTGTTGTGTTGTGTTGTGTTGTGTTGTGTTGTGTTTGTATTGTATTGTATTGTATTGTATTGTATTGTATTATATTATATTATACATTATTACGATGGGTTTCTTCTTTATAAGGCAGAGGTTGTATCCATTAAGGTTAAATAAAAACCTTTTACTTAATCTTAGGGTTGTGTTGTGTTGTGTTGTGTGTTGTGTTGTGTTGTGTTGTGTTGTGTTGTGTTGTGTTGTGTTGTGTTGTGTTGTGTTGTGTTGTATTGTATTGTATTGTATGTATTGTATTGTATTATATTATATTATATTGTACATTATTACGATGGGTTTCTTCTTTATAAGGCAGAGGTTGTATCCATTAAGGTTAAATAAAAACCTTTTACTTAATCTTAGGGTTTTATTTAAGCCTAATGTATACAATCTCCAAATCAAGATATAATTAAAGGTACAATCAGCATCAATTTGATATTGGTAAGCAAAATTTACCTTTGTTGTACTTTGGATGTAATGTATTTATATAAATACTTTATAAATTCATTGACATAAGACGACAGTAAATAAAGTGTAGAGGTATTAATGTATTTATTATTTGTATCACCTTTTACTCAAAACATCCAGTAGTCTATCCAAGAGGTTATTATTAATGAAAATAAAGTCTGGTTAGTTTTTATTTAACAGCAAGACCTCTGTTGGTGATATCCAATGATTGTTGGTTTATAAACCAACAAGTCATTCATTTCCGAGGTAATTATTATTTCTTGGAAGTATATTAATTTATTTAATAGTTAATTAATAGAAATATCAGAATTATTTGCTACCTGTCACATAGGGTTGTCTGCCAATTGATGTTTACTTTTCCTTACCTACTACCGTAGGGTATAATGAAAAGAATTGTGTTACACCGAAAATCCAAAACTGAGGTTTTATCATAAATATCCGATTAAGGCACTTTTATGACATTCTGAGTGTTTTCCATCATGCTCTCTGTCTGTGTGTGTGTGTGTCTGTTTAGCTGTGTGTTGCGGCGTACATAACTTATGCTTTGTACACGCGTTCTTCTTCTTTTCGACTCTTTCTTTCTTCTTTGAACTTGTTTTTTTGCTTTTTTTGTATGTTACTTTGCAACATAACTCTTGCTTTGATTATGCTACAGATCTGAAACTTGGCTTAAAATTAGACTTAAGGTCTGGTTGATATTTTTCAGATAACAATAAGCTATTTTGCTGAGCCATGAAAAAATAAAAAAAGCGTTAAAAATAGGAAATTTAAATGATCGAATAGATATTTCAAACAAAATGAAAAAAGCGTTAAAAATAGGAAATTTAAATGATGGAATAGATATTTGAAACAACCTTAGACTTTGGATAACCACCACTTTATTCTGTGCTCAAGAGCAGGAAGACTGAAGTAATGCTGCATTAGATTTGGATAATTATAACATTCTGATGACGAACGAAGCAAGTCCAAAGTTGTTTGGAAAAGTACCAAGGTATTCTTTATCCAATTTTTTAACTTATAAATTGTTTTCTTATAGCTACACTTAACAAATTATACGCTTTATTATATCCTTATAATATATACATATGGATAAATATATTATTAATTATAATTAGCAATACTATTAAGTTAAATGAAATACAATTCTTAAAAAAAATAACATAATGTTTGATAAAATAAGAATAACTTATTTTAACATTTAGATGATAACGGGCACACACACACACTATGCACACAGAGATAGGAATATTTCTCTGGAGGAATTAAAAACACCTATAATCCCATACTTTACCTTAGATAGAAATAAGGAAAAGTAAAAGAAGAAAAATAAATGTCAACCCAACTATATAATATATTATAATATGTAACATATAATATCATATGTAAACATGCTTCAGCTTTAACTCAATTAAATCATGAATATTAAGCCAACATGTAGGCGAAATCTCGGTTTTTAGTTTCTTTTGAGTAATTTAAAACTTTCCAAACTCTTGAGGCAAGGGAAGGTTAAGTGTTTTGTTAATATTGAAATAACATAAACAATGAATGTTGTCATGTTTAGTTAAAAAAATAACTTTTACCTGTTTAGCATATTAATAATTAATTTCATTATTATATCATATTTATTCAAATCGTTTCTAATATTATTTTATCAATAGCCATTTGACATAATTACCATTAACAATGCTTTAATCAATACTGATATTTATTTATGTTAGTCTGACCTTATTTGTGTTAAAAATTTATTTATTATTGAAAATATTAAAATGATGAATTTTGTATTTATAAAATATTTAACTTTTGTAAAAAAATGTATTTATAAACATGGTATTTACCTGTTATAATTATGGTCTTCCTGTTATAAGCAGGTCTTTCTACAATAGATGCAATCTGGCAGATGCTGTCTCAGCTGCAGATAATCGTAGTTCCCGATGCAAAAGAGTTGTGTTGTTGGTAACATTAGACGTAAAGAATGCTTTTAACTCAGTTAGATGGACCGACATAATAAAGGCTCTCGAAGAACATTTCAAGTTACCAAAATACATGTTAACAATATTGAACGACAATCTCTGTGATAAAAGACTCCTCTATGACACAAAAGATGGACAGAAAAAAACAAAAATCACAGCTTGTGCAGCGCTGGGATCTATCCTTGGTCCAGACTTGTGGAACATAGTATATAATGAACTTCTCAGTATTGCTTTGCCATATGAATGCAATTACAGACGATATAGCAGCAATCATCATAGCCCGAGACGTAGAACTGGCCCAAATAAAGCTTAACCAAATTATGAGAATCTCTGAGATTCGGAGATTTGTGAGATCATCTCACAAATTATGACATGGATGTCAAACCATGGCCTTTCCTTAGCATTGAACAAAATAAAAGCCATATTCTTAACTTAAAGAGAATTCTTACAATAACCCCGTCCAAGTAGTTACTACTGCTAACGAAGTAGTCACCAGCAAGCCAACTGTTAAGTATCTTGGAGTTACCATCGACGTCAAGATAAAATTCCAATTTTTATCATCTAAAAAATAGCTGCAGAAAAAACTTCACTGCGAGTGCGGGTGCTTGAAAAGCTAATGTCTAACATTGGAGGCCCGAATATATGGGCCAATCACACCCGACACTGTCATGTTTATTTAGTTTATTTTATTTTATTGACAACACTGTTTCTTATGTTTACATTTTGTTTTGACAGAAATATACTCAGTTGAATTTTGATTTCTAATTGATTTTCAATTTATTAAATTTACTTAAGTTTAATGTTATGTAACCATTGAAAATACATAATAGTGGCGCTGCGGACAGGATTCTGTTGCCTTGAGATCTTGATATTATGCGAAAATCACCAAATTTCTGTAAGTATTAGCAAGTATCAATAATACGAAAAACAGACAAGATGGTAAAAACTAATAAAAAACAATATCAAGAGGAATCTGAGACAACAGACTTCCTAAAAGCTATTTTGGACCAAATTAAACCCTTCAAGCTGCGGTTACGTGTTTACTAGAAAATGCTAACAGCTCTGCTAGGCAGAACGATATAGTTCCTTCCAATCCCGGTACAAGCAGAGGTGTGCCGGGACTTTCCTTCGATAAATTTGATGAGACACTAGAAACTTTTGAGACTTATTTAGAAAGGTTTACTGCATATCTCGACGTCCAAAATGTTAATGAAAGCCTCCGGGCCAAAACGTTAGTTTCAGTATTAAGTCCAGACAAGTTTACTCTTTTAAAAAGTCTCTTATACCCTGAGACATATAAGCAAAAGACTTTTGAGGAATTAAAAGAGGTTCTCATTACACATTTACAACCTCGACCGTTAATAATTCCCAGTCGATATGCTTTGGTGAACCGGAAACAACGGGAAGGGGAGAGCTTATCGGTTTACTTGTCGGAACTTCGAAAACTTGCTTCTTTCTGCAAGTATCCAGAAAATATGCTGTCTACGGTACTAAGGGATGTCTTTGTAGGCGGATTACGTTCAAAAGCTGTGTTAGATCGTCTATTTGAAGAAGACGATATACCTCTAGACAAAACAATAGAGATAGCCACAGCAATGGAACGTGCTAATGCGAGCTCAGAACAACTTTTACGTTCGCATAAAACGTTTAATATGCTGGCCGAGAGTGCTCAACCTCAAAATACTACCTCTTCATGCAACCAAGTAAAGACTTCTTCACCTCAACACTATGAGCAAAATAAAAAATCTGTGGTGTGCTATCGATGTGGGGTCCCCATACTGTAAGGGATTGCACAGAAAAGAGGTTAAAATGCACCTTTTGCAAGAAAAAAATCACGTTGAAGCTGTTTGTAGAGTTAAGAAAAACAGTAGCAGGGCAAATAGGATGTTGAGAACAAGTCAGGGGTCACATGAATCGCTCGCGAGGTTGTCTTCACGACAAGACTCTGCAGAAGATATATATTACGAGGGAGTAGAAGAAACCATACCTATGCATATTAGACAAGTTGTAGACTCTAGTAAAAAATCTGACAGTGAGCATTTTAAAAAACCTATTATGATTGATTTAACGATTGATGGGGCTCCTGCCAAGATGGAGATGGATACTGGAGCTGTTTACTCGGTCATGGGGTTGCAAAATTTCAGGAAAATTTCTAAGATAAACTACGAACCAACGTCTGTAATTTTTAAAAGCTACAGTCAAGAAACAGTCAAGCCTTTAGGTGTGGCCTGGGTAACAGTAAAGTACAAATACATGGTGCGAAGATTAAAACTCTTTATTGTTGAAAATAATTTACCCACCATACTTGGCAGAGATTGGATATTTAAACTTGACATGAATTTACCTTCTATTTACTCACTCAGAAATGACTTGACAGTTAAGGCTCTAATATCTATCAAGGAACTGGACGAACTTCTAGCCAAGTATCCAAAAGTATTTGAGGAAAATTTAGGAGAAATTAACGATTACCAGTGTCAAATACATTTAAAACCTGATGCAAAACCAATTTTCAGAAAAGCTAGACCAGTCCCTCTTGCTTTAAAACAAGAATAGACGAAGAGATTGACCATCTGGAAAAGACAAAAATCATTTCTAAAGTTTCATTTTCAGATTGGGCAACCCCGGTAGAGCCAATCGTTAAGCCCAATGGGAAAATTCGTCTATGCGCCGACTATAGTGCAACACTGAATCCGCACATACACGTAACGCAATATCCTTGGCCAAGAACAGAAGAATTATTTGTTAAACTGAACGGGGGTGAGCAGTTTACGCGCTTGGACTTAAGTCCGCTGTTCTTAAGTACAGCGGAGTCATTCCATGTCAAATCATCCCACTAAAAAATAAAATTCACATGCATGGTGACCGATTTTGATAAAATTTGGTGGAGGTGTAGGGTCTATGCCTAAAAGAAAAAATACAAATTTTCAGCTTAAAATAGGCAGCCGCTTCCGCGCACTGACGGGGCAAAGTTGTGGAAAATAGCTGATTTTCAGTGTTTTGGCACTCAGATTATCATTTGTATCTCTAAAAGTCGCATATATAAAAATTTTATTCTGCTTGCAATTTGCAGCTAAACCCTAAGGCTTTCAATATTATTTAATGTCATTTTGGCCCCAGCCATTTTTTGCCTTTTGACGAGCCCCTTTTTTAAAAAATTTTAAATATCTCAAAATGCGTATTTTTTAAAATTTTGAAAAAAACCCCAAAAGTAGCCCATAGTTATAGGAAAGTGTCCACAAAGTTTCATGATGGGACCTCCATGGGCTTGGGCCCAATAATTTTTTAAGTGGCAGAGGGTATAGGGATTGTCAGAAAAATATGAATTTTTGTAAGAAACTTCTCTAAAAATAATCTTTATAAAATTAATATATTTATATTTTTATTATAGTTTGATAAGTATATGATATATACATGCTTATTTGCATACAGGGTGGCCCAAAAGTCACCAACCCCTATTATATTTTGAACAGTTTTGTATAAAATATCGAAACATGGGATACTTCCCTTGTGTAGAGGGAACTCTTGTTTTAACTCACACTTGTGAGAGGGAACTCGTTTTAATGCTTTACACTTCCCCATCCCACAAGTATGGGCTAAGCTAAAAACCAATCATTAATTGAAGAATACATATTTTTGAAGTTAGAGTGAAGAAAGATAAAATTGTGCTACCTGAATGAAGTCTTAAGTCACCTTTGAAATTTTGGTTTGCACTAACGACCCACCTAAGTGGTTTACGGTTTTGGTTTATACCTCCGGTTATATATATATATATATATATATATATATATATATATATATATATATATATATATATTATATATATATATATATATATATATATATATATATTGCTTAAGACTGAAGGTATAAAGCAAACCAAAAGTTTCAAGGGTACCTTGGAACCTTTTGTTATAATTTTCATCTCTCTTTCCTCTAACTTCAAATGTTAAAGAGTGTCAAGATTGAGGTGCCCAGACCCAAAACTTATGATGACTGGTGAAAATTACAAACCTAGTGATTTAAAAAACAGTTATACATAAATATATTGGGGCTTTGGGTACTTTCAATGCCAGATTAGAGAACAAAGATAAAATCATTTCTTTGCCAATACGTCGGAATGATCCTTTATAACCCGAATAGCCCATAATATGTACATTCTTCAATTAATGTTTGGTTTTTAGCTTAGCCCATACTTGTGGGATGGGGAAGTGTAAACCATTAAAACGAGTTCCCTCTACACAAGGGAAGTATCCCATGTTTCGATATTTTATACAAAACTGTTCAAAATATAATAGGGGTTGATGACTTTTGGGCCACCCTGTATGCAAATAAGCATGTATATATCATATACTTATCAAAACTATAATAAAAATATAAATATATTAATTTTATAAAGATTATTTTTAGAGAAGTTTCTTACAAAAATTCATATTTTTCTGACAATCCCTATACCCTCTGCCACTTAAAAAATTATTGGGCCCAAGCCCATGGAGGTCCCATCATGAAACTTTGTGGACACTTTCCTATAACTATGGGCTACTTTTGGGGTTTTTTTCAAAATTTTAAAAAATACGCATTTTGAGATATTTAAATTTTTTTAAAAAAGGGGCTCGTCAAAGGGCAAAAAATGGCTGGGGCCAAAATGACATTAAATAATATTGAAAGCCTTAGGGTTTAGCTGCAAATTGCAAGCAGAATGAAATTTTTATATATGCGACTTTTAGAGATACAAATGATAATCTGAGTGCCAAAACACTGAAAATCAGCTATTTTCCACAACTTTGCCCCGTCAGTGCGCGGAAGCGGCTGCCTATTTTAAGCTGAAAATTTGTATTTTTTCTTTTAGGCATAGACCCTACACCTCCACCAAATTTTATCAAAATCGGTCACCATGCATGTGAATTTTATTTTTTAGTGGGATGATTTGACATGGAATGACTCAGCGTACCTACACATGAGGTTAATAGAAGATAGCACTAAACTTCTTACAATTAACACCCGTAAAGGACTGTACATGTGCAACAGATTAATGTTTGGGATACGTTCAGCGCCCTCCGAGTGGCAAAGATACATGGACTCGTTGCTAGGGGATATTCCTGGAGTGTGTGTGTTTTTTGATGATATTGCTATAACGGGGAAAACAAGAAGAGAACACATGGACCGGCTTGAAACCGTTCTTAAAAGACTGTCTACAGCTAATTTAAGAGTCAATAAGGCCAAAAGCGATTTTTTTAAAAATGAAGTCATCTATCTGGGATTCAAAATTGACCGAAACGGGATTCATACGACAGCAGAAAAAATAAAAGCATTACAGGACATTCCCCAGCCTAAAAAAAACGTTAAAGAGGTTAAAGCTTTCTTGGGGATGGTTACGTTTTTGGGCGTTTTTTCCCGCACCTTTCAACAGTCGCATACCCTCTAAACGAATTGACTAAAAAAGACATACCCTTCATTTGGAATAAAAAGTGCGAAGAAGCTTTTAATAATATCAAATTAGAATTAACTTCTTCTAAAATTTTGGCTCATTATGATCCGATGTTGCCTCTAATTCTAGCTGTAGACGCGTCTCCGGTAGGTATGGGTGCCGTGTTGTCACACCAGTATCCGGATGGTAAGGAACGACCCATAGCCTATGCTTCAAATACACTATCGCCAACTCAAAAAAAATATTCTCAATTAGACAAAGAAGCGTTAGCCATTCGATGGGGAGTTGAGAAATTTTTTTATTACTTGTTTGGGCAACGTTTTATTCTATATACAGACCATCAGCCATTAGTCCATATTTTTGGAAATAAAACTGGACTTCCCTGTTTAAGCGCAGCCCGGTTGTTACGCTACGCAATGTTTCTTCAAGGGTTCCTGTTCGATATTCGGTACCGTAAAACTGACAATCATGGAAATGCGGATTGTATGTCTAGGTTGCCTCATAAGTCAGAAGAAATATACAGGCAGGATGATCTAGGACTGTACTTAATATCACAAATGGACACCCTACCTATTTCACTTAAAGAAGTAGCCGAAGAAACGCAAAAAGACCTGGAAATGAAAAAATTGTACAATGAGCTTAAACTAGGAGGGCAGTTATCTTCGTACACCTTAGAAATTGGATGTATATTTCAAGGAAGCCGGTTGTATGTGCTCTCAAAGTTTAGAAAAGCAATGTTACACGAACTTCATTTAGGTCAAATTGGGGTGGTTAAGATGAAAGGGCTTTCGCGTTCATTAATATATTGGCCAAAGATGGATGCAGAGATAGAAAGCATGGCTAGAAGCTGTAAAAGCTGCTTAGAAAATCAGAGGAATCCTACTAAATCAGAAGTTCATCATTGGAAATATCCTCTAAGACCGTGGGAACGGATCCATGTCGACTTCGCTGGTTCTTTTTGCGGTTCCACATTTCTGGTAGAAGCCGATGCATATTCCAAATGGATGGAAGTATTTTTAGTAAATTCAACATCTACGATAACCACCATCGGGAAGCTCAAAGAATTGTTTGCAAGGTACGAACTTCCAGAGATTTTGGTCAGCGACAATGGATCGGCTTTCACTAGTTATGAGTTTGCCGATTTTCTGAAAATGAATAGCATTAGACATATTACATGTGCGCCTTTTCATCCTTTGTCTAATGGTCAGGCAGAGAGGTGTGTGGGCTCATTAAAACAAACCTTAAAAGCGCTAAAAGATTCCTCAGGAACAATGTTTGACAAGCTTCAAACATTCCTACTAGCGTATCGAAGGGCCCCTAATATGACAACAGGAGTAAGCCCAGCTCAACTATTCTTAAAGCGAGAACTCCGAACCAGATTGACCTGCATGAGACCTGACCTGGGATCTACTGTTAAATACAAACAGTATAAAGATAATCTTTGCCTACAAGATAAAGTTTTTAAAGTAGGCGAAACAGTAGCGGTAAGACAATATAATAGACCTAATCAGAAATGGATCTTAGGAAAAATCGTCAGTCGAGATGGCCAGCTGCACTACACGGTAGAAGTAGAGGGGTCCTTCCATAGAAGACATGTTGATCAGCTCCAAAGAACTGAGCAGCCGTCACAGCCTACTCCGGTCTCGGACCCTCCATTGAACAACAATCCTACAGCTAATGTACAAAGACCTCTAAGACGATCCGCTAGGAAGCCAAGAGCACCACAGAGATATTCTCCCTAATTTTTTAAGGGGGGGAAATGTTGTCATGTTTATTTAGTTTATTTTATTTTATTGACAACACTGTTTCTTATGTTTACATTTTGTTTTGACAGAAATATACTCAGTTGAATTTTGATTTCTAATTGATTTTCAATTTTTTAAATTTACTTAAGTTTAATGTTATGTAACCATTGAAAATACATAATAATAGTAACTGTCATGCTGAAAAACGAGGACTCTTAGGAAATGGTCCATACATTTGCTGAGACTATCCTGCGAGTAAAAAAAGTGGATTATATAGGAGGACATTACCCATATTATTATTTTATTTTTTATTAGTCTTTTTTTGTCGGGTTTTGGCGTTGGTTCTAGGCGTTGCAAATTTTCTTGCAACGTCTGAAACCACTATATAGCTTCGATAAAAGGGGAAATAGGGGGGTAAGATGGGAGGGAGCTGGAAGGCTCAAGATAAGACCTAGCCTGAAGTAATGTGAATTACGGTTCCAGGTTAGGTTCAAGGGGTTTTTTTAGTTTAGGTTTTTAGTTTTTTAGCGGAGTGAGTTTTAGTTGGTATGAGGCAGACCCTGAGTTCAATACTGTTGACAAATTGCTGTCTTCATGCGTAATTGCATTTCTCTCTCTTTTTGGTATAATTTTTCCCGCAAGAAAAATGTTGCCAAAAACAATACCTGAACCTTGCTTTTAAATTAATAAACTAAAGCTTTAATATATCTTAAACTTAAACTTAAATCTTTAACTTAAGTCCATTTATCTTTTACTTAAGTTTATTTTCTTACTTTTTAATAAAACATTAGAGTAAAAACTAGGCCAAGGACGTGGATGTATAAGGGTCAGAAAAAAGTCATATTAAATAAAAACTATACGAACCCTAAAAGGGTAATTGAACAAGACAATAATTAGTGTATAGTTTTCAGTAGTTTTATTTTAATTTTTCCTAGAATTTGGAATTGAAATTTAAAAATATATATATCTGAATAAAAAAATAGATGAAAATGTTGAAATTAAACTGAGCTTATAATTTCAAGTAATGAAATAAGTTACAAACCTATTTCTATGAAGTTATGTTTTAAATTATGGGGTTTGAGTTGTCCATACCAATAATTATTATGATGAGTCTTTGGGGACAAGTTTTCCTTAGTTAGCAGAGGGGAGAAAAGTTTAACCAAGGTGAATAATTAAACACTTGTTGTAAAGTTATAGGACTCGGCACAGTGACAGTCTGATCCTTGTTCATACAATATGGCGGCTCCCGTCAGGCTGGCCGTGTCGGGCGGTGTCGTATTCTTTTTCGGCCTTATCGTTGGTTTCTGGGGCTTCCAAAAAGTCCTTAATTCGAAGATTAGTGAAGTAAGTTTTCACTTTTAAGAAGCACTGTTTTTACATTTAAATTATAATGTTACGATTTCTTTTTATTTTGCCGTTAATATATTAGCTTAAATTTTAAAATTATGTAGATAGGCTGTATTTATTCTTTTGTTACAAAAATTGATAAAAACACGCCTATAAATTCCAGAGATTTGTTGTGTAATGACTTTTTTTTTATAGTGCCAGCGAATCTAATTATAAAATTTGATTTACCTTGGCTACCAAGCTAAAGTTATTTAAAGCTTTGTAGCCGCCTAAATCACTTCAAAATTGTAATAAAAGTGTCAATTAAATGAAAAATGCCCCTTTTAGCCGCATTAATAATACTGAATATTTTTCCTAAAATACTGTTTATTCGATTTTTTTATTTTTCAATGAAGACTATGACAAAATAACTAAATTGCAATATAAAATATAATGTTATAACATTATATTTATTGCATGTTAATAAAAGGAAACCATACATAGTCAGACACATAAACTAATTATATACTACCTTTATAACTGTTCTCATTTAAAAAAATACTAATGCATTTATATTTAATATCAATGGGTAATAAACATTGAATATACGATATTTATTTATTTATATACTTATTTATGATATTCCAGAGAATTTGAATGTTAATAAAACATACCAATTTAATAAATTAATAGCTATAAATAAACTAAAACGCAAACTATTACAAAAGTAAACAGATAACAGTTGTTAGCTGTTCCTTTCTGTGGAAAAAATACTGCTCAAAGACAGTGGTATTACCAAGCAACAGATAACCAACAAAAAATTCTTTTAAAAAACATACTAAAATATTTCTGCTCATTCAAATCACCTAATAAGATAAAGCTAAATATAATAATAAAAATAATTAAAATAAAATTATTTTGACAGAGGAAAGGTAAAATTTTAGAACTACTTAGAACACTTTAGGGTTTATTTGCCCAAACTCGGAGGACATATCTTGCCAAGCATGATGGCGATAGAGAGCACCACTCGTCTCTAAATACTGTTAAATAAAGAGTAAATAATTTGGAACTTTAATTGAAGGTCAGTGTGAGTTCAGGTTCAGTCGGCGCCCTGATGAGTTAGACGTAACGAAATAGAGTGGGACATGCCATTATGTCGAGCCATCAATGATGACGAATGTCAAATGATAAAACTGTTACCGCAGATGTAGCATTGCATTTTGCTTGCTGCATTTCTTATGTGTCTCTCGAACAATTATATTGTGTCAGATAATTTAATTTGCACATAAATTAGGTAAATGATATTGACATTGAAAATCCATTCAAATTGTGCCTATGTCTCCATGCATCCTTTATCAGTTAACAATAAGCTAGTATACAAGTCATCACTTGAATTTTGCACTTCATTAATTTCACTTCACTTACATTAAGCATAGGAGTAACTTGATCAACTTATCTACAAAGTTACTAATATTCCACGCCACAAATGCTGATATACATACTTCTTTAATTATAAACACAATACCTTTGTTGTTGAAAACAAATAATGTAAGATATTATCTTAAAGAGAAGCCAAAAATTAAAAAACACCAGAAACAAACGAGAGCAAAATCTACACAAAAAGGTTAGATTTTACTGCCGCATGTTGTTCAGAAAAGTCTAATTAAATTTTGATTCTTTTCGACAAAATACATGTCCAACTTTTGATTTCATAACATTTCAACGCTTAAATAATACAAATTATTTAAAAAAAAGTCAAAACCAAAGAGTCCAAAATGTGAAAAAAGGTTAGATTTCACTACCGTATTTTTTTAAAAAATCGAACAAACCACACTTGTTTTCTTTTTTTCCGGTGATATAGATGTATAACTTTTGATTTAATAACAATTTAACCATTATATAGTATAAATTATATTAATAACATCTATGCTAATACATGAGGAAATACTTTTGAATAGAAAATTACTTCTTATCACTACTGTTTTACCACTCAGTGTTGCCAACTATGGGGCCCAGTTGTCTATCAAGTCCAGTTGTTTATTAAAATAAAGAATGTATAATTTTTAAGCCGCAATTATGATTTGATACTTTCTAAAAATAAACAACCATCATCTAAAAATATGTCTTTAGTTTAAATCTTTCTAATGCAGAGAAAAATACTCGAACCAACGCTCAGCATAATACTTGTTTTAAATGAAAAGAAGGCTTTTGTGAATTTTCGAAATCTCTTATGAATTCAAAATCCTTGTCTATACATGTCCTCTATATTATGTCAATCGTTACTTACCATACCAACACATGCATTTTAATACTTATATTCTAATGAGAAATAAAAAAAATCATAATAAGAAAAGGTATTTAAATATCTATGGAAGCAAAGAAGCCTTAAATATTTGGACAATATTTGAATAAGAGTTGAAACTATATTGGTAACATCCTTACACCCATGCACAGCCCGATACTTGATATATAATCCCTCTTGTAGATGCCATGTCGTAATGTCAAGATAAAAATCCACATCCATCTATTGAAAATAAGTCAAGTGGAATTCGTTACTTGGTTGAAATTTGTTTCCTTCTTGAATCAATTTGTTTTCTATTTTAAAACTCATAAACTTTAAAAAAAAATAAAGCATTTCTAACGGA
This sequence comes from Microvelia longipes, assembly GCA_018340805.1. Classification (NCBI taxonomy): domain Eukaryota; kingdom Metazoa; phylum Arthropoda; class Insecta; order Hemiptera; family Veliidae; genus Microvelia; species Microvelia longipes. The sequence continues at coordinate 32,985,822 of JACMZG010000008.1, read as the reverse complement.
ATACATTTTGTACAAATCCAGGTCTTCTTATGCATAAGAAGAGATAACTACGTTTTCATAAAACAGTATTGCGTATAATTTTAGTTTTCACCTTAAGTCTGGATTTTTTATACCGTTTTATAAGTGATGAAGAATAGTAATAGGACAGAGAGCAGCACAGAGAATATAGAGAGTAATACATACCATAAAGTGTTACGTGGTATATCAAAAAATAACACTTATCGGTTACGGGGTGGCTCGGAAATTTTCACATCGGATTTGCTACGCTCATCCTCCCTGCTTTGCTTGTCCTCAAAATATAAAATTCGCCAAATTTAAGTTTATTCTGCAGCATGTCTTTGGACTCGCTTCGCTCGTCCTCAGATAATAAATGTATCCATTTCATTTCTCAGCGGTCACTCATACAGCATAGACCACGCTCAATGCTGTTTAACTTATATGATCCAACAAAAGTCATGGATATACTTGTTATATTCAAACGAAACTTGGTGTACATATTTATTGCATAAAGGTATAAACTTAAACCAAATTTTAACTCAATTAGATTATTTTCCGATTTTTTTACAATTTTTATAAAAACGAAACTAAATATGCTTAATTATTTCAGTAAAGTTCAACTCAGTTAAATTGTTTTCAATTTTTACATTGATTTAAAATACGTACAGAAGTCATTTGATAAAAAATAACTAATGCTGATAATAAGATGAAACATAGCACACATGTTAGTCATATGCATAGCTATATGTGTGACAAATCTCAATTTGACCGCACCATTTTTCCGGGTTTTATGATTTTTCGAAATTTTTTCTATGTCCTTTTTGCAGATTAATGACGTCATACACAATTTTGATTTCGGACTGCTTAACTACAGCGATAGATTGACTTTTATACAAAGTTTTAACTCTCTACCATAAAGACATTAGGAGCTACAATGATAACAGACACACACTCACATATAGACAGATATCTTTGTGAATCCCACTCAGAAGGCCTTAAAACGCCTGAAACGGATAAATCCGGTGACATCCCTATTTCGGATTTTATTGCAAACACAATACTTTTCCTATATATCTACTGTATAAATGAAGTTAAGTAACAAAACAAAGCGTGAATTTGTAGACATTCAATCATTATGACACCAGTAAAATTTGCTATGTCATTTGAATATTGATAGATTATTCCAACAATGCTAAAAATAGAGTATTCGTATTTATTCACCTTGTGATTTTAATCACAAAGTTTGATCTAGAAATAATAAATGTTTAGACTAAATGTGCGAGAAATAATTGGACTGGCTAGAGTTGTCTTGTTAAACTATCGCACCAATGTTAAAACCTGTTAAATGTCATCGTTAGAGAAAAAGCGAACGAGTATTTGCGGTTAGATATAGGTTTCCAGCCATGCATATAGTTTTAATGAAGTTTATCTATTACTGTGTAGGAGTTGGTTATAGAAATGTAATGTTAATTTTAATTTGTGAAAATATTTTTTTTTTAAATTTAACAATTGGTCGTTGAGATCGTGACCAATCATTCCTATTTTATAAATACCATTGAATGAATTAATGTTTCGTAATAAATACCATTATCAGTTATTAATAAATTTTCAAGCAACTGTTTACGTTGGGATGATTAGAGCAAAACACTGCACCCTTCATTACAAAAATTAGGTTACAAAACAATACTAGGATATTTTAAAGGTCAGGTAAAGAGTCCAAGAGCGAGTAGCAAATTCAGTGATCGTCGTGCTCAAGTGCTAAAGGTTCAATAAATGCTAAAGACCGTTCTAACTGACCAGATATAGGATTAAACTTGTGACGTAAAAATAAAAAGTATCACAATTAGCCAATTGTGATACAGTAAAATCTAGCCAGATTTTACTGAAAAGCCCCAACCCGACAATGACATGTATTTAGTCTGTATACTATGAGTATGACGAATCATCCGGTCTGCCTGACCGGCCAGTAGATAATAATAGTAGATTTTCACGTCCGCAGAGCTAAAAAATGCTCATTATAAGGGTCCCAAAATGTCTGAAAAGCCCAATCATGGATTTTATCCAAATCATCACTTCAATGAACTTGATTGCTCATAAAGCCTGTTCTTCCTTGAAGTTAATACGATATATTCTGATATGAAAATCTTCGGATTAAAAGTATTCTTAAGGATTTTTTGAATGAAATACGCTAAAACGCTTTATTGTATAGCCTAAACAATCACTCATAAATGCGTAAGTAATTCATGCAGATTAGATTATTTAAGAATAGCGTAAGTAATAAACATGCACGTTTCCATTAGAAACCCCCAGATAAAATACGTAAACTTAAACATCGTAGATCAGAAAATAGTATATTAACTAATAAACCCAGACAGAAATTGCTTGTAGACCGAGAAATCAAGAATTTTAAAGAAATTCGACCGGCTTGCGGACCTCCGTGCTAATTTTTTTTTGTCTTCTTGCAATACTATTTCTAACACCCTACTTTGTAAGTTTATCTTAACCTTGGTATACAAGGCAAAATATGCATCTTTCACACAGTGGCTATTTGTTTAGCCCCTATGTTGGAATTTCTACCCTGTGATACTAGTTTTTAGTTTTGTTGGTACTTCCACTTTTCTAAAACTTTAAAAGGATATTGCATTCGTTCGCACTTTGTTAACAAGAGCTTAATTGTGATAAGTCCATCGACAATCTATATCTCAACACCAAAGAAAAGGCGACAACCTCTACTTACTAAATTCTCTTAGATGGATTTCTCGAGTTCTCTTTGGCCATTAGTTATAACTTTTTTAATTTAGAATGTCAATGACCAGGTGCATTCTTTTCTAAGAGGAAATCTTTAATTAGTTTTACACTGACATTGTGAATGGCTCCCTTTACATCAAAAACAGTATCATTGCAAAGAATCCGCCATCTTAAGCTTTCTCAATCCTTTTTACAACTGCATGTAATGATATATCAACTGATTTTTCCTTGCTATAAGCATGCTGATTCTTGTAATCTTTAATAAGAACAAGGATGAATTAATGGTCTGCAGGATCTGATTGAAGTTTAGTATTTTTTCCTAATTAATTAATTAATGAATATTCGAAACTCCTGATTTCCTTTAGATTTATGCTATGTATCCCATCGCGCCGCTGACACAATGTTCTTGACTCTGAAGAATAATCTTCCCTGCCTCGGCAGTTTTACAGGATATTTTCTAACAGACTAAAGGCAATCGAGCTAATTCTTACGGATTGAGCCATTCCTTTTCTTCTATATTATATAGAGGACCGGTTCTTTCTTCCGGCCTCCCTAAAACAACCCCCATCTAAAACGAGTCCTACTCAAGCATCTTTAGTAGTTTCAGATGTGTCACTTAAGTTCCGCCATCCTGTTTTAATATTTAGTTTCTTAATGCATTCATAAATTAATTTATCTTAATCTTATTTAGTCTCGAGGCTTCTGACACCTTTTGAAACTCACTACAGAGTTCCTTCCTTTGTCATTTCTCGCTATTTTGGCTTGGCTTTATTATATGATTAATGGAAGCTTTTGAAGTGGTCGTTCGGTTCCACCATTGTATCCTCCAAATCTTCGAAACCACATGCCTTGATCCTAGGTCCAGATACAGGCCTGAGATTTTTCCATTAAAGCGACGCCTAGATAGATGTTTCTTAACAATCCAACAATATTATTCTTCCCTTAATAGCATGATCTAACAAATAGCTTTCTGAGGAGGCGGCTGACAAATGTTTACTGTGGGGAAACTCTATCATCCTTACGACTAATCTTCGCCACCGGGTTTGAAGAAGGACGGGTTGGGGGTTGTTTTAGGAAGGCCGGAAAAAAGAACCGGTCCTCTCTATGGATGAATATAAGATGAGACACATCTATTTTGGTAAATGCTTCAAACGCAATGCAAAAGCCCTTCTCTTTTCCATTGTTTTTATTGAAACCTTGTTAGAATAAGAAGGTCTAGGATTAGGTAGCAGAGGTTTAGTAGTAGATTGTGATGATGTAGGTATGGAGTTAAAAGGTGTAGTAATAGTGGTTAGTCAATACCTGAAAGTAGTCTCTGTTGTACTGTCCATCGCATGGTAGATTCCTCCAAGAAGGAAATATTATTATTGGGAGGGGACAATATTTTTTTTAGATTTGGAATGTGTGCTCTTTATTCTACAGTTTATAACTTGCTGAAATTATCTGTCCATAATTCATATCCTAGACTAGTAAGCGGAGACTTGCAGATCTCCGCGCCGACATTTTTATTATTTCCTGTAAGACATAATAACTATGTCAGACAATATTTTATATGTTTTTACGATGCTGCATTTAATTCAATTATTTTTAATGAAAACATTGTATCCTTTGAATAAAAGGTAAATATCTCAGGAGTATTCTAAATATTTTTTGTTGGATAAATTCAATTTTTATAAACGGCATCATTTTTTTGCATCAAATGGGTCCATTAGCATAAGAATGTATTTTATCGAGAAAAGGTAAAGGATGAATGACGATAACAAAGAAAATTCCATTACCAATAATGGAGAAAAGGGTTGAAGGGCTCCGTATCGTTCCGTCGACAAATCACTTCGTCGACAAATCATTCCATCGACAAATCATAGCGTCGACAAATCATTGCGTCGACAAATCGTTCCATCGACAAATAATTTGAGTTTGTCGACGGAATGATTTGTCGACGGAACGAATCGGGTTGTTGCGTCGACAAATCATTCCATCGACATATCATTCCGTCGACAAGTTATTTGTCGACGGAACGATTTGTCGACGCTGTGATCTGTCGATGGAATGATTTGTCGACGCAACAACCCGGTTCGTTCCGTCGACAAATCATTCCGTCGACGAATCATTGCGTCGACAAATCGTTCGTCGACAAATATCTGTCGATGCAATATTTGTCGACGCAATGATTTGTCGACGCAATGATTTGTCGACGAACGGAATGGTTGTTGCGTCGACAAATCATTCCATCGACAGATCACTGCGTCGACAAATCGTTCCGTCGACAAATATTTTTTTGAGATACTATTTTTGCAATTCCAGCCTGTATTGTTCAATTGTCTACTTGCATTATGTCAGGCGTTTTAAATTATTTTTAAGAACTGCGATAGGACAACATAATATTATTTGTGAATATGAAGGATATAAATTTCTATGATTTATATATTACATAACTTAATATATATATATATATTATATATTATAGATATAACAAATAATATACTTAATTAGGAATGGTGATTAAAAACATAATTTTTTTTATAGAGATTGTCTACCAAAATCTATTTTAATAATTTTGAATTCACATACTTTATTTGATAATATATATAAACAAGAAATTAACTCCTAAATTACGTTTTATAGTTTTGTAATAATTAAATATATCTGTTTATCGTAACTGCGCTTTTACGTTTAACATTGCGGTCGTGTTGGATGTTGGACTTGAAAGTAGCATTACTATTTGTATTTGCTTATTACTAAAAAATGAAAATGATTTTTTCCTTTTTAGTAATAAGGGGAGCAAATAAATCTCTACTCTGCTTTGTTCCCACTTCTTTTCCTTGCCTTACATTTCAAAGGTATGCATTAACAATACATCTAAACACTGAAGGTCTAAGATTTGTCGACGGAACGAACCGGGTTGTTGCGTCGACAAATCATTCCGTCGACAAATCATTGCATCGACAAGTTATTTTCGACGGATGGTGACGGATGATTTGTCGATGGAATGATTTGTCGACGGAAACGAAACGAGTTGTTGCGTCACAAATCATTCCGTCGACAAATCATCCTCGACAAATCATCGCAAAGTTATTTTGTCGACGGAATGATTTTGGTCGATGCAATGATTTGTCGACGGAACGAAACGAGTTGTTGCGTCGACAAATCATTCCGTCGACAAATCACTCCGTCGACAAATCATTGCATCGACAAGTTATTTGTCGACGGAGTGATTTGTCGACGGATGATTTGTCGACGCAACAACTCGTTTCGTTCGTCGACAAATTTTTCCGTCGACTGTCGACGGAGTGATTTGTCGACGGAATGATTTGTCGACGGAACGACATCACACCGGGTTGAAGATATCCTGACCCGAGTAAGTTTAATCAATGAAGAAGGTGCAGGTATGTTGCTGCATCGCATTAACACACCAAGTGCAGTAATAAGTTGATTCTACCCTATAAACTAAATTTTCAATTATATTGAATTTATACATACTTACATACATACATATATATATATATTATATATATATATATATATATATATATATATATATATTATATATATATATGTTATATATATGTATATATATATATGTATATATATTGTTATATATATATATATATATATATATATATATATATATATATATATATATTATATTATTATATTATATATTTAATCTTCTTGAGTCATTAATCCTAAGATTGGCTTGTTGTAGCTCTCCAATCGTTTTTGGCTAGAGTTTTTAAATTATAATATGGTGGGTAGTGAACATCATCTTTAATTTGTTTTAGAAACTCTAGTCGATACCTTTACCTACTGTTGTGTCCTTTTATCATTCCTTGGAGTATTGTTTTTACAAGTCCCTGGTGGTATTTTTCGGTAAATAAAAGATTAGGTAAATAAAATAATGCATGCCATAAAATAAGGTAATTTAAACTGCTTAATTGCAATATTGTGAAAATCTTTTTCAAAAATTAACTATAATGGCCAAGCTGCCACACATAATATCCTAATAAATGTTTATCTATTACCAGACTTATTATGAATTCGTTTAATACAGAAATGTTTCTTTGTGTATGACAGATTATCAGAATTACATTTTATAAATTTGCATCAATTTTAATTTTTTATATTTTAAATATTAAAGAATATGAATATTTGATGAACGAACAAATTAATTCGAAAATATTTTTTTTCTTCTACCTTTCAGGCTATTAAAAAATTCTGGCGCGGTGGTCCGCATGTCGGGCGAATTTCCTTTGATGCGTGTTTCCGTGCTTTTTATATAAGTTTACAACTACTAAATAAATAATTCCGGCGCGGTGGTCCGCTGTCGGCGAATTTCATTTAGAATACGTGTTCCGTGCTAAACAACCATTTTCTTGCTTATGCAAGAACCATGCCCATTGCGTGGTTCCGGTTCATGCTTTAGAACCTAAGCAGTTACTCAATTGTCAAGCACTGCTCGTAACTCATTTTGTCTGTATTTTCCAAAGGAAATGCGCATAACTATCCAGTTGGTTGCACAAAACTATGCCTCTAAAATTAGAAGTACGCTCTATTATTTGCACTAGTTTAAAGCTTAGTTACTTATCTTTAAGCTTAGTCAGTTATCTTTAAAGGTTTTAGCGCATTTCCTTTGGAAAATACAGACAAAATGAGTTACGAGCAGTGTTGACATTGAGTAACTGCTTAGGTTCTAAGCATGAACCGGAACCACGCAATGAGCATGGTTCTTGCATAAGCAAGAAAATGTTGTTTAGCACGGAAACACGTATTCTAAATGAAAATTCGCCCGACAGCGGACCACCGCGCCGGAATTATTTATTTAGTAGTTGTAAACTTATATAAAAAGCACGGAAACACGCATCAAAGGAAATTCGCCCGACATGCGGACCACCGCGCCAGAATTATTTCCTAGTTGTAAACTTATATTAGGTAAAAAAACGATAAAAAATGATCGACCCTTCCAGGATGTGAACCAGGTACCCTGAGTTTGAGTGGTTGTATTGACTCCGGACCACAGGCATTCATCTCAGAGGCCAAAAACATTGAAACGACACCCTACTCGAAATTTAATTTCAAACGACCGTAATTTTGGTTTTCTTAATTTTTGTGGTTTTTTCGACTTTTTGGTAACTTAAGTGGTCGTATCGACTTCGGACTGGTTTCATTCGATTCCGCGCCCAAATTACATTGAAAACGACACCCTACTCGAAATTTATTTTTTTATCGACTAAATTTTTGGTTTTCGGGAATTTAGAATGGTTTTTTCGATTTTTAGGTCACTTATAGTGGTTGTATCGATTCGGACCGGTTTCATCGATTCAGCGTCTCAAAAAACATAAATATTGACCTTTTTCGCGGCAAAAAATATTAACCCTGAATTTTGCAGATTTTTTGAAAATTTCGCTGACTCAGCAAACCGGGGTTAATGACGTCACAAAAACCTGGTTTTCAATAGGGTTCGTGTCCTCCCGAAGGTTGATTTTTGTACCAAGTTTGGTTAAAAAATATTAATCCGTTCAAAAGATAGAGTGTTTACAAGAAAGTGTCTAGAAATACATACATACATATTATATATATATATATATATATATATATATATATATATATATATATTATATATATATATATATATATATATAAGTTTCAAAAAAAGTATTTTTTTTCGTCATAAGGGACTCTGAAACGGATTTGTGTCGTGGTCCGAGGTTCGAATTCCGCCATGACGCCTATCCCATTAGGCGAATTTTCAAAGGAAATTCGCTAAAAGGGTTAAGTATTCCAAGAAACACTTTTTACTTTAAAGAGAAAGGCTTTTATTCTTTCGTTAATTTTTTAAAAAACGAATACCATTATTTTCTAAAATGTAAATGATATTAATCTCCGTTTAATATTAGTAGAGTTTATTTTGTGAAAAGGGTGCGAGGTAAATCGGAACTATTACTTGGAGAGAAATAACTTTTTGAATTACTCAATGCAAAGTATGCGAAATTTCTGCTAAGTCAATAATGATAATTGGTCATAGAGATATATAGTAGAGGGGGCATTGCCTATCTCAATTCATTGAAAGGCCTAAAACATCGTTTTGGGGCCTTCAGGGGCTCTGTGTAACCTCATTGAAACCTCCTTTAAGAGAGAATCAAGGTTATAATAAATCAAGGATCTTGAATAAATTTTTATTCAAGATCCTTGTAATACATCAATTGATTTTGGCTTCCCGCACATTGTTCGTGTTTTGGTTTGTATTATTAACATTCTCCTATATAACTTATTGTGATTTTGTTCTGATTATTTGATTGTATATATACTTGAAGGTGGTTAGGTTACTTTTTTGATGTTTCACAATGTAACATATAGGACCCCTCTAGTAATATTAACTCTATGTAATTGGTGATGTCATTCAAATGTTTTACGGAAAGAACAACTAAACCTAAAGATTAATTTTTGTGTCAAGTTTGAACTTTCTAGCATAAATACACTGAAAGCTACGGTGTCAAAGGCACACGCATACACTTAGGTATCTTTGCAAAAACCAATCACAAGATCCTAAAAACACTCAAAATGAAAAAATAATATTAAATTCCAAACAGTATGAACAAGAATCTTGAATAAAGGGGATGACATAAAGGACCTTTCTGATCCCATAAACGTTGTATGAGATAGAGGAATAGGAGCAAACTAATAAAGATTATAGCAAAAAAAGACGCGAAATGCAGGTTATGAAACAACGAAACGACAAGCAAAAAAGGTTTTTTGCTTGTCGTTTGGTGTTAGTCGTGATTTTAGTTAACGTTGGTGCTAGTTAAGTCGATTAAGATAAACTAGTTATAAAATGAAAATATATTACTTTTTACTATATTTGATTACAACCTTATCAATAAGCAAAGCAACAGGAAACCATCGGGAGGTAATTTTGTCTTCTAAATTTAAAACCTGCGCATTTAATGTAATGATTATAAGCATGCGCAGTTCGTATCAAGCGTTGTTTTTGACTTAATTTTATGATGGAACCTTGATTAGTTTTTGTTTTTGTTGTTGCTATGATTGCCATCATAGCGGTTTAATGACATTAAAAAAATATTTTCCGGATAGCGCTACTAGACCTAAAGATCGATTTTTGTACCAAGTTTCATTCCTTTAGCATACATACACTAGGATAGTAACAGCATACATACGATAGTAACAGGCACACTGAGAAATAAAACTTTGTAAAAACCACTTAGGAGGCCTTAAAAAGTTCCAAAACGGAAAATTAAGGAAACATCCCGGTTTTTTGATTTTTTGCAAACACGATACTTTTTCTTTATAAATGAGAAAATATACATATAAATGTACATATACATACATATCGTATATATTTATGTAGTAGTTGGTGGGTCTCGAACTGGTCACTTTACGGGGCAGAGACCATATTTGAAAGCTTGGAACCTAGTTTTTCCCAAAATTATGGATTAAATATTGATGCATCTGAAACGTTCCACCGTGTATAAGTTCTGCCTCCCTTAACCTCCTGAGTACAATAATGTATTTTCCTCTTAGGAATAAATACCATTAAACTTTTTCTCAAGAAATATATTTTTCAAGAATATTTCGTTAGAGTTAACAAGATTTTGTATCCTTTTAATGTTACATAAAGCTGATTTTCGACCTTTTATCTCGGGTTGAGTTAACCTTTAAAAAATATGACAGATATTTTTCTTTATCTACGTATAATATAACTTAACAAACGAAGTAGATTTTAAACCCATTTAATTTCAGTAACTTTAATTAAAAATTCTTATTACCCCTTAAGAGGTTCTAGGAAAAAATGTAAAATTCTTAATGGCTGAGCCTCCTTTGCTATTATATATATATATATATATTATATATATATATATATATATATATATATATATATATATATATATATATATATATATATATATATATATATATATATATATATATATATTATATATATATATATATATATATATATATATATATATATATATATATATATATATATATATATATATATATATATATATATATATATATAATATATATATTCAATATTTTAAATTTATGATCTATTCCAAATAATCAAGAGATGTTGCTTGAAAAAAAATTAAAATTGATAATTTTATATGTGTTCATTACCAATCTTTTATTTTTAAAATAATGGATTGATAATAGTTAATACACTATCCGCATATAATGTGTAAGACGAAAGAAACTTCTAAAACAATGGCAAAACTCAAACTGAAACATAACGAAGGTAAATTTATCATTGAAGTGACATGACTTCACATCTGTTCTAGACAGACGTCTAGTTCCAGGCGGTATGAAGTTATACCTGTCATCGCGTGGGATATTCTACTTTTAAATACCATGTAATTTCACACATCCTTCCGTATTTCTTTTGTTATTTGATCATTTAAATTTTTATTCTTTTTCAATTGTTTTTTTCTGCATTACTTTGTGTATAACCATTATGACTATTATGGAATATACAATGATTTTTCTGTTTATAATTTTTAAATGATATATAATCAGTGGGTTTTGTATATTAGACTTTAGACTTAGCATTGAAGTTCTATTTGCGATGCGTCTAGTACGTATACTTTAACTTACTAACCGGTGATTATATTATTGGTTAAGACAATGATAGTTTGTTTATAATGTGAATAGCATTTTAAGATACCTGTTGCTGTAAAATTATTTACAATCTTTAGATAACTACAGTCACGCTGTCACTTCTGATTTCGTAACAATGTTTTAAGCAAAGCAGATAAATGAATGGGTGATTCGTTTTTTGGGTAACTGCTTCTTAAAAACGTTTTATGATGAATGATTGATGTGGTTTTTAAAAAGAGGGACTCAACTTTTAAGAATATTTATATATGTATTTGTACAACTATTTATGTATTCTTTATATTCAATTCAAAATCTGTATTTATTTTTCATCATAAAAGGAGTATATGTTTTTTAAACATAAAAACATATATAATGAAGTGGTAATTCTTAACAAATTAGTTGTGTCTAAAAAATCCTAATCTTTTAAAATAAAGAAAAATAAATGGTAAAATTAAATGAAAAAAATAATCATTTCTTTGGAAAAAATAATGTATGGATGTACTGCTTGTCCCTTTCCAGGAGGTACAATCTATATTTTTCAAGAATATGGAATTTATTTTTAATCAATAAACCGTAACTCAGATTTACTAGTAGCTAGCAACATAACTAATCGATTCGAACTTCATAAAAAAGTATTTTGACTGGTTGAACCAGTTGAATGTAATTTTTGAGGGTTCTTTGGGAGCCAAGTCTAATAGTCTTAAGAGACAGAGCTGTGGGTATCGTTGGTTACCCATAGATAGAACCTTTACCAGTTAGTTGAGAATAATTTTAAAATCAGTGAGATATAGATGGGTTACGCCAGTCTCTTCCCTGACAGCAAAATTAGGGGTTGGTTTAAATAAACCTAGCACTAATTTTAAAATAATTGACTTGGCATTTCTCAATCTCTTCATGATATAATGGGCCCCAGACAGCAATGCAGAAAGTGTATTGCTGATAACTTATGAATTTAAGAACTGAATGCGGGCTGACCATATGATGACATTCATATTTCCTAAAAGAAATAGAGTAGAACCAGTAGCCAAAGTGCTTTTGGAGATTGTACTCATTGCAGCAACATTTAAAGAACCATTGTGTGAGTAAATGGAACACCAGCCAAAACTGGCTCAAACTGGGGTTTGAGCCAGTTAGATGCCATCATTCGCAAAAAACAAAATCAAGATGTCTATAGATAGAGTTTATAGAGAGACCTTCAATCCCTTTGGATCTTATAAAATTCTCTGTCAGACAGAAATAAAGCAAAGGACTTAATATTTCGCCCTGTAAAATCCCTTCCGATAGATTAACGGATTTGATGAGCCAAATATTCACCATTGCTCGGAAGTTAGTTTCTTTATATAGACTTTGTAAAATTCTTATGAGTTTAGAGGTGACCCTAAATTATATAAGTTTTGGCATAACGAATCAAAGGCACGTTGAAAGTCAATAAAAGCAATAATGAGTTTTCTTGACCTAAGCCTTAAATGGAAATTTATAATAGAGTAGTGAGTGAATCATGGTCGAGACATCATCGGCCAGGGTGGAATACTGTCTGATTTTCAGGTAGAACTTTATTTATGTCCTCCTACTTCATTAGTCTATCATAGAGAATAGAGGTAAACATTTTACCAAACAGTTGAAAAGGGCAATTCCCCTATAATTTTGCGCATCATCAAACGGCCTATTCTTATTGATCATAACAATTAAGTATTGAGACCACTTCTCAGGTACTCTCTCCTCTTCTAGAATCCTATTAAAATGATTAACCATGTACAATATCCAGTTTTCTGGCAATTGTTTTTTAAAATTCATAAGATATAGTGTCAGGGCCAGCAGCCTTGCCGTTTTTGGTGTTGTTTATGCTTAATCTTTACTCAAATAATGTTATGTCTGAATCCAGGATTTGATCATATACCCCATAATACAAAGAGAATGGTATTATACGTGATTTAACTATTTCCATGTTTGTGAAAAAATGTTCCCAATCCTCGACAGACAGGGAGAGAGACCTGTCTTTTCCTACAAAAACTATTCACAGCCTTCCAGAATTGCTCAGAGTTGGAACAGTTTATTAGAGTAAACGTGATATTTAACAAATAGTTTTGTTTTTTAAAATCTTTTAATGTCTTATAGTTACATTTTGCTTCAGAAAGAGTTTTTACATCCTCAGAATGAAAAGTAGAACTCTTGCATTGCTCAAAGCCATTTTAATATTACTCTTGGACTGTTAAAATTCTGCGTCATTTGACACTAAGCGGTTCTTCTTAATCAGACATTTTTTGTAAGTCATCCCTAGATAGTGTGTAATTTCCATAATAGCATAAATCAAATTCATATTCATAAAACTTATTATATGTATTCTTTATATAAATGACTAATTATTATAAAAATAGTTAGAATCTAAAACAGATACTATATTCACTTTTTGGAGTCTTTCAATCATAAACAACTACAGAAATACAAAAATGTTAATTGAATGACAACATAATACAATAACATAATAGCTATCTCAAGTGATATTTTAAGTCGTGGATATTTCTTTCTGTATGATCATTACTTTGTCACATTTTACACGATTTGTCAAAATATGATTTTTTTTTCTATGGAGATCTCATATTTATTGCTTTAATACTAAAACAATAAGTTTGCTATCAAATTTACTTTAAAGAGTAAAACAATAATTTTACTCCTCGTTTATTTTTCTGTCTTTGTTTTTCATTCAATTCAGTGTTTATTGATATAAATGTCATACAAAACCATATTGTTTGAACCAAAGCAATATTGTTTAGGTTTTTATGGGTTGATATTTGCCTCATAAACATTCTGATATTTTTTGCATGTTGGATTTTATTTTTGTTTAAGAGGTTTTGGGTTAATTTAGGACATCTCTATTTGAATAGTTTGTATTTTTTAAATTCGCTGCAGTCCTTTCTAAACAGGATTTTTTCTTGGGTTTTTGGGGTAGTTTGATATTATAGGAAAGTTTCCAGGATTTTTAAATAGTGTTTCCTAAGGACTTTCACTGTTTTATTAATAATTCATGCATAAAATTTGTATCTTCTATGTATAAAAACATAGTTGTAGTTTTCTATGTTTGAATAATCAAGCACACCATTCGAGGTTTGTTTGGCTAAAGTATTTCAAAGTATATGTGAGTATATCCTCAGGCTACATGTTCCTATTAAGGTTTGATTTTCATATTATAAAGGGATAGGGAAGGTAAATATCATTCTCAGTTTTAGTTATGTTGTCAGTCCTGTGCCTTTTATGCAACTGCATAATATTAACTAACGAGTAAAGATTTAACTAACCAGTAAACCTCGTTAAGCTTTTTTAGTGAATTCTCTTTTAATGCATAATGTGTTTAATATTACTGAATAATATATTGAAGAATTAGCTACCCTCGATACTTACTGTTGAATACGAATTTCCCTGACCGGTTTCGGCTTAATGCCTTCATCAGCAGGCGGGTCAACACTCGAGCTCTTAACTAATAAAGTTAAATAAGTGATTCACATCGAATCTCAATGAGCACGACGAGCCCTCTGAACATAAGGATGAGAGTTTTATTATGATGTGTACTGGTGTCATGTTTTTTTTCAAGTTTAGGTCTTTGACGAACTCGACTAAAAATATACAAACATCAAATTATTGACAAGGCAATTATTATCGAACTACTAACTTTTAATTCGAATATTACTTTTTCGGTACTCAAACTAACACTTGACAAAAACGAAAACGCTAAAACAATTTTGTCTCCTTTGAAGATAATCCATGGGCTATGGAGAAGTCATTTTCTGGTATTTGCGACACCATGGAAGAAAATATTATTCTTTACCAAACTGAAATTACTTGTTGTTGTCTTGAAGGTGGTTTCAGTTTTTTTAGAGCAATATGTTAATAAAACTTACAAGTCTCACTACATATAATATTTATGGACTGATCCAGCTTTTAACCTATTGGTCATCATCGATAATATTTTTTCATGCTGGCGAACGATGTATGAATTTAGTAGGGCATCACTTGATAGCTATGGCAAATCGGAATCTTTCGCTTCTTCATTTCCTGGTCATTATGTTCATGTCCAAGATGTCTTACATCCTTGAAAACGCCTCCCAAAGAGTTAGCGAAACATTGAATTCATCATTTTCATTGATGCGGCCACCACCGAAAGACTTCGTAGCAGTTTATTAATATCATAAATTTGTTAAGCCGTGAGAATGATTTGCAATAAGTGCATCGGCTCACCTAACTTATGAAAAGAGTCCTGAAGCAGGATTGTATGTCTTAGCGATATATATTGACAAATAGTTTAGTCTAGAGGGGTTAATGTTTATACCGTCTTGCCGTCTACGTAGGAAGTAAAAATAGCTGAGTATAGTAATGTGAGGACCCAAGATATATTAAAAAACTTAGGATGTTGACGTTTTGGAACTTCAAATGCCCTTCTGACAGTGCAACCAACTTCATTGGTAACCTAACGGTAGAGCGTTTTAGAGTCCCATGTGGGGTGAAATTATTTATAAATACTTATTAATGAGTTAAACTTTTAAAAAATGAAGCGAAATCCTTAATTTAATGAAGTCCTTAAAGACATTAATATCTTTCATTATAGAGTACTCTCAGAGATGCAGCATTCGACACGAAATCAGGAGGATGAGCGTAGTAAATTGCGATACTAAACTATTAATACATAACTTTAGTGCAGGTTTCAAACTAACATATAAATTTAAGGCGTAATGAATAAAAAACCTAATTAACACGAACATATTAATCTAAGGTGGAGCATTTCTAACACTTAAAATAAGTACGTGCAGGGAACAAGGACGGAACAAGATTGAATAATTTATTAGTAATAGCTAACTGAGCCGGGTCCCGGGTATTCCGATGAAAACCAGTCCAAGCTGCGCAGTGGTAAGACGCGTTCTATAGGAGGTAGGATGTCAATATGAGGAATATGTGTCATATAGTTGGGCCTTCTTGGTTTGTTCCCTAGTTTGTGACGAGTCCTTATTGTAATATAAACCAAGCTGATAGAGATAATAAGGTGATTTAATTTGAGGGTTTTTATGAATGAAAACAAATATCTTTTGACATATCAAGTTATGGTGACGTCATTGTAGGAATCAGTATAGACTACTTATACCATAATAATAGCAAATTAGAGCATTACTAATTGTTGGGCAATAGACAGGTGATTATTACTGTGGCTAGTGTTACCAAGAGGTTTGAAAGGAAGCTCTGAAGGACCATATAAAGATGAGGAAAGGTACAGGCTGATTTAGATAATGAGATACAAATATTAATATAAAATATAATATTTAATGTAATTTTAGAAGATAACTTAGTATAAGAAAGCATAAGATATAAAGCAGTGGAACTGATAATATTAAATAAACATGCATCTAAGTCAGTACTTAACTTTAGGAAAATAGTAAAGCAGTTTGATAAGGTAACCAACTCATGCATAAACTACAATAAATATAAGTTACTGATTGCAATAATTTAGCCGTAACAGGCGGGTTAAGCATTGGCTTGAGAAGCACCTTTGCACTAAACTTAAACTTATACTAATACAATCCATAAGTCTTAGGCTAAATAAACTTATAAACACCCAAAAGGGGAACCCAAGGGACCTATTACCTACAGAAATAGCCAAATGATAAGAAATTAATAAGTGAATGCTTGGGCAGCAAGGCGTCATTCGTTGGTGCAACCAAGGTTATTAATCAATCAAAATCCGAGTTATTTCGCCTCGGAAGGATGAAAGCATCGCATAACTGGCGAGAGAAGTTAGATAAGGTGATAGGTACGCACCTGCTGCTTTATTCTTAACTCACAGAGATTTGGTTTTGCTCGGAAACCAGGTCGGTTTACACTCAAAGTAAATCCAGACTTCGCTGATTCTATCGGTAAACAATTTACGAGATCTCACACAAAACTGAGATACAACTTCACTAAAAATATCTGAGCTAGCTCGTACGGGTACGCCGTAGATTCTCCACACACTCTCGTAACGGTCAAAAATGATTTTAAGCAAACCAAAATACTTTTGAAGCAGTTGAAAGTGCTGAGTTATCTTGTGTGAAAGCGCTGAGAAAAGAATGAGAAAGGTTACAGACGTGAAGGTTACTTTACGTGACTTCAAAACAAAGTGCCGCCCTTAGAATAATACTATATATAGAAGGAGCACAGGGCCGTAAACACAATGTAATTCCACTGATAACACGAAAGCCGGTTGACTGGTGCAACTAAGTAATGCTGCCAACCTGACAACAAAACATTATTTTAAATATTTGTCATAAATATCTATTAATGAAGAAAGATTGTAAAGAACAAATATAAAACTTAAAACACCTGCAGACTATTTAATAAAACTGGTCTTAGATGGCAAAAGGGTAGCGGAATACAAGAATCTACATTTAGTTGACGAGGACTACTTATTATATATAATTTTAATAAATACGTTAAACTACAATTTAAAATGCTTTAAATATTGTAATGCACCGATATTTATATTAGTATTTTATAAATAATCAATCATTAATTAATAATAGAACATAATAATTCAGCAACCGGAAGTATTGCCAACTTTTTTTTAGAAAATTGTATATTGTTAGGGTGGCAGCATTACTTAGTTGCACCAGTGAAACGACTTTCGTGTTATCAGTAGTGCTCCTTCTATATATAGTATTATTCTAAGGTGCCGCCTTTCCTCACAACAAAGGCCTAATTATTAAGTTGTCTGTACTTATTTTGCTAATATGAAGCTGAGGAAACAAAAGGAAGTGAATATTGAAGATAGTGCTGGTAAAATAAGAGTAAGAAAGTTAAAGATGAGATGAAAGTGATCAGAAGAAACGTAAATGGATTCGCGAGTTTAAACAAGGTCTCAATATTACATTTACATACAAAATGGTTTTCAATTTATAAAGGTGAGCTTAAAACTAATAATAATCGTGGTAAACCAAATAAATAATAATATAAGATAATAAATACGTAAATATTTACAAGGTAAATAAAGAGGGTTTGGGAAGGGATATGTTAGGAAAGTAATTCTCCCATCAGTGCCCCGACACTAATTAAAAAAGAAAAATTTTAAAATAAATGTTTTAGAAATTATTCCGTAGGATACATTTATCGAGTTTTAACACGTTAAGATACATTTAGACATGTTTGGAATCAAATAACTGGTGTTTTATGGTAACCTAGAGAAATTAGTTTTGTAACGTTATGTATCAATTATTGCCACTCAACATTCGTAAGCTTTCTGGGCTGTGTGGTTACAGTGCTCGTTTCAAGTCTCGATAGTTAGCGGTTCGAATCCCTGCCGGGCGAATCAAATGTATGGTTTATTTTTTATCTTTTGAATCTTTTTATAAGTGTACAACTGATTTTCGATCAAATGGATGGAAAAATTTTTCAGTGGTTAATGAATTTTTGAAATTATTTCCGTTTAATGATGTCGAAACATTACCGAATAGCACAACTAAACCAAAAGATTGACTTTTGTACTCATGTCTCAACTTTCTGAGAGCTACGATGGTAAGGCACACTCAGAATAGAGACAGACAACTTTTTGAAAACGATTTAGGAGGTAAATCTCGGTTTCAGATGTTCAGTGCAGACACAATAATATTCCTATATACATACAGTATAAAATACTTTTGCTGTATACATATGGTACGGTATAAATGAGAAAAAGTGAATCGTATGCAACAAAATTTTAATTTTCTTACAATAAAGATTATTATAAAGATTATTTTTATTTTCTTACAATAAAGATTATTACGTTGGAATACTGGAAAATTATTGTGTTTGCTCTAATTCGAAACCGAGATTTCATCTGAATTATCTCTTCTTGTTGATTTTGACAACTCCTAAGCAGTTTTTACCAAGCCGTCTGTCTGTATAAGTATAGGATTTTAATTAACTTACTAGTCCATAAAAATAAATTTATAAGTCATTTCTCGAAGTTCTTTTTAACTGTTATGAAATTATGTACAAATGCCTAATATATTTAATCATTTTTCAACAAGGATTTTTCATGTTTGCTATTTAGCAATATGTTGTTCCTTATACGTCAAATCTGGTTTGAAAATTCCGGTTATTACGATAACACCTAGTATTTGTCAATTTTCTCTGAAGTAAAAGTTTATATATTTTTTTAAAAGAACTGTTGGAAATTGTGCTCTTACCTGTATTATAATGTTCTTTAGAACATGGGTTGTAGAAATTGTCTCTTTCAATCTTTCATTTTATCCCAATATGTAACCGTTTACCCTGGGTTTTAAAATTAGTTGATAGCAGAGCTCTGCAACTTACGTTAAACTACTATCCAATAAACACATTCCTTTTACAAATTCATATGTCATTTTATACCGACTTTAGAAACACACACACAAACGCTTAGTACACATTCGTAATTATAGAGTTTTAGAGATTTAAATATTTATATGTATTTATTTTTCCTTTTTTTATTATTTTTTTTTACAATATTAAAAAATTGTAATAATTGGCTAATAATCGTAATACAGTATTATACCTTTACGTAATAAATAAGTACACTAAGTGTCGTTTAATACTACAAGTATATCCCAGATTTTTGTTTGATTATAAATGTTAAGCAGCATCAAGCGAGGTCAGTGCCTAGATGTGGGACCATTGGGAATGTATCTGATATTTTACTATCTGAGGACGTGCGAAAAGAGTCCGAAGATATGTCGGAATATAAATCTGGCAAATTGTATATTCTGAGGACAAGCGTAGCGAATCCGATGTGATCGAGTACCGCGTACCCGATTTTTTTGCGTTTTAATTAATTATAAAAATAAATAAATAAATGCCCGTTTTAGGGCCTTTCGGCCCATCAGGGTATTAACCCTGCGGGAACCACCTCAGGTGGGTTGCATCTACTACACTCTAAGAATTAATTAAAGTTGGCGAAATCTTTTTAATACAAATACTATTCATAAAATCTTAGAGCATAGCCCGGGCTGCGAACCCCGGACCTCCGGTGCCGAAATCGAACACCTTTACGATCACGGCCACGGAGGCAGACCTTTTAATTAATTATTATAGATAATTAATTATTTATTATAATAGTAGATAGAGCCCGTGATGATTTACTGGGCCTAAGAGGATCAAAACCATCGCCCTATTTCAAAATTAATGTGTCCTAACTTCATATTTATAAGTATGTAGGGTGACTAGTTATGAAAGACAGAGTATAACCACTAAATAATGATCATAAATAAAAAATGTGATTGTAGTTAAAAAGGAGATTTTTTTTAATTCCTTTATTTAAATAAATAAATAATCACAAAATCAAAAAATATAGAAAGGTAAACCCACATAATAGGAAGAAAACTCCATTTATTTTATTTATTTATTTACCATTATTTAGTGGATTTACTATTATTTATTTTAATACGCAAATTATCCATGTGCAAATGATACACTAAGAACATTTTTGTGTATGATTTTTATTCTGGCATTAAAATTTGTCTTAAAGCTTTTTTCTTAAGTGGAAGAAAAAAATCTATGTTTCAATTACAAAGAACAAGAAAATATAGGGTAACTGGTTCTTTTATTTGTATTTTGTCCTAAAATAGAAGTTTTGGAACTGGTTTTGGCCTCTATGTCAAGGGGTTTATTTGAGCCCTCTTATAATACAACGTTGCCTTCAAGGGCCTATTGTTACCCGTTGCTTTTTGTTCCATTATATAAGAATATGTGAAGGGCTAGCTTCGTTATCCGTTTCTTAAATGCCTTTTTCTCGAGTTCCTCGTTACACTCTTTCTTAATCTGGTATTATGTTTTTATCTGACATTTATAAGAAGCAATACGTTTTTTGTACAAGATCGTAGTATAACTAATTCACTTGAAATGTGGCTATTGCTCTTTTTTCATTTATTTTTATTTTACAATAAGAATAATAAAATAAAGTAAATTGATAAATTATTGTAACCTAATAAAACCATATTAAGTAATTCGACCATGAAGATGGAACATACTCTCGTAAATAAATTATAAAACCTATCAATTTATTATAAATAATATTAATATTATTCCCATTTTGTAAGTCCTGATGCACTTTGACCTGAGAAAATTTATACAATGACTTTGCACATCTATATTCTTATTTAAATTTATACTAAATCTAAGTGTGCTTTATTGACCTACTGCCACATTGACAAAATATGAGTATAAAGAGCGTCTAAAAAAACTTGATACATTTTTAAATGGTAAATAAAGACGGAAAAAGAAGCTTATATCTGTTTCTAAGGTTTCTGTGAACTAAAGGTCAATTCAATTCAATTTTATTTGCTTTTAAAGTTAAAACAGTTTGGTACAAATATAGGGTATAATAAATTACAAAAATTATTACATCACTCACTTTAATAAATAAAAATAAATAAATGAAACATATTTTTTTTCATAAATTCTATTTGGTTCAGATTATAAAATAAAATAAAAGCCTAAAAAAAACGAAATTCTAATAATCTAAATTCCAGCGATAAAATTAAAATATTTTAGGAAAACAAAATTATATTAGAATGAAATTTGTGCTGTTTAACAAATATTTATTTAAATAAAAAAATACTACTAGTACAGTATAAAATTTAAAATGTTAAAAAAATGAAATAATCATATATCATAATTAAATGTAGAAATAGCTGATATTTTTAATAAGTTAATAAAAAAAATTATTTTGAAAACTAAGAAAATAAATTCACAGTATTACGTGGATTTTGTTATTTAAAAAAATTATGATTAGCTATTTTAAAATATAAATGAATTCCAGTCAATCTCAGTGAGTTGAGAAGTTTATTGACTCCACATCGGTTGACATACAATAATATCATGTTTTCATACAAATCAAATCTTATATTTTGTACATTCATGCGGTCATAAGAAGTTTCACTAAAAATTCTTGTTTAGATTTACAAGCTACCTTTCTGAATGAAACAAAAACCTTCTTTTTAGCTTAGTTTAGCTTGGAATTCAGCGAGTAGTTTTGATACACCTGGGCCCCATTTCACGAAAGTACAAACCTTGTATGCTACAAGTAAAAATATACAAGTTTACTAATAATTTTGTTTTAAGAAATTTGTTTCACTAATTTACAAGTCTAGACTAGAAATTATTAGCGATTTTCATTTAATTTTATTAATAAACACTTGTTGATTACATGTTTTTTTTAAACCCTCTAGGAAACGAGCATATTTGTGTCAAACTTAAATCAAATTTGAATATCTCCCCCACAAATCTTGTAAGTATAAGTGTCAAAATTAAGCGTTTTACAAATATCTACTCACACGCACACATAAACACAATAACACAATAAACACTCACACGCACACATACTTAAAGACAGGCAAATGCCCTAATTATGCTATTTTGATTTTTATAAAGTGCTGTCATGTCAAGCAGTACTTAAAACTTCGTAGTTTTCAGCCTTTCGTTCTGCCAGGTTTTTGCTAAAGACTATCATGTCATCTAGGTAAAGCATATCACCAAACACCATACTTGAAGTATAACATTCACGACGCTTTGAAAAGTCTCAGGACTGTTTCTAAGGCCAAATGGTATTCAAAAAACCCATAGTGTCTGTCTCAGACTAAATGCTGTTTTTGGTTTAGGCTGATCATCCAGTTTTATTTAGTAAAATCCAGAGGACGACTTGTTGATTAGTATTGCCATTTCCCTAGTTTGTGTAATGGAATTGTAAAAAGATCGTCAATAGTCTTTTTGTTATGTTTTTGGTAGTCTAAAACTATTCTCCACTTTTGTATTCCTAAGAAATCCAGTTTCTACGGAACAATTCACAGCGGCGAGTTTTAAGGGGATCGAAAAGGTCAATTAATACTTTGAACCAACACATCCCATTTAGAGAATGTGCTTTTCTTTTGTAGTTTCTATATCTGTATATTTTGGCGCACACAAGAATGACGTATTTCGTCTGTATTGTTAGATAAATGAAAATAAAAATAATAACAATTGCTATATAGTAATAAACCATTCCCGTTCTGGAGACTCATGAGTTCATATTCTCCTTCGAGGCAATAAGATTTAAAAATGATCCCAGTCTTCAATCGTATTTATGTAACGAGCTGACCTGTCACGTTTTCGTCAGTTGTTGGTTGTTGGGGGGTTACAGTCATCTAGTGACAGGTTGTTAAGTGACAGTTGTAAGTCTTCTATAGTTGAATTTTGGTTATGTGCACGTTGCTGATATATGACTTTGTGTGTAGGTCTACAGGTGTTAGCTATTTATGATTATATGATTTCAAAACTGGCGGTTTCAAACAGAGAAGCTATCTTAAGTCGTTGTTGGATACGGTAGTCGGTTATTATTAGGTTTGGGGCTAAGTTATTGAATGCTTTCAATGGGTTAAATTTTTTTGTATCATCACGTCATTTGGGTATTTCTATTTGAAACTAGAAATGGTTGTAAGTATTTTGAGTAGATTATTAAGATCTGTAGGGTATTTAGTTTGCAATAGACTCCCAATAACTGACGATGGCATTTATGAAAAACTTAAGGCCAATGATTGAGTATAGTTAAATATAATAGCTTCTGCTTAGTGGCAATGCTTTTTCTTGTATGGAGTTTCCTAGATAGATGTGCTAAAGACTGTCATGCAACATGGTGCAGCACATGGCATGCGTTGAAGTAAACATTTATGATATACTTCAATTAAGTCACACAATTGTATGATATACAATGTTCCTTCATTGTATATTTTAGAAAATATTAAGTTAGCTAGATTAAATTTGCATAAATATTCAAAGCAAGAGAATATACTCGTACATGCATACAACTCAAGGAACAAAAATAAAAAAAAGCAAAAAGCTAATTTTTATAAAATTACTAAAGAGTATAATAGTACTGTTTTTTTACAATTTTCTCCCTGAAAACATAAAAGAAATTAAAAAAGATGTACCCTTAAAGACCATTTAACTTAAAAAACCAGGGAATTTTTAACCTCCTCCACTCTTTACTGCGTTAAAGAGTTATTTAAAAAGTAATTTTATGTTTCGCTTCAAAATTTTATTATTGAAAACAGATATTTATATGGTTTTATTAATTTTGTTAACCTCAATTATTTATTTATTTTTATTTTATACATTTTTTAAGTTATGTTATATTTTGACGCATGCGTGTACTACTATGTTTAAAAGCAAATATACGTTTTTTTCTCATTCTGATTCTGAGTCTTTGATACCAATCCACTGACTGTTTGCCATGACTGTTTCCTAAGGCCAAATGGCATTCTAAAAACCCTCATTGTCCTGTCTCTGACTAAATGCTGTTATCGGTATACTCTAATCATCCAGTTTTATTTAGTAAAAGTAAGGATGAATTGTTGATAAGTGTTGCCAATTGCCAAATGTAGAATTATATCTTCTTTCTTATTTATGTGGTTACAAATATGTGAAAATATTAAAAAGAATGTATTGAATAGTAGTAAAATAAAAGAATTGCTTGGAATAAAAAAGAAATAGAATTACAATGAATTTTTTTAAATATTTTTTAACAAACAGGTTAAGCTGGACTCCATAACAACATACAATTAAAAGTACTTGATAATTTGACTTATAAATGAAAAGTTTACACTCGGCGACACTCCGTTGTTCCTTACAATACAAAAAACTGCTGTGCTAGTTACATCCTGATTATTATGGCACTTATTTACTTGGTTCCCAACCTCAATTTTTATGAATAAAATCGAGTGGGTTTGGGTGTATGGACTAGGTGGTCTGTTCTTAATTCCATTAAAATCCCTTAGTTTGGATTTGTAAAGGAGTTGAGACTTTAAGATATAACAAGTTTTTTTGCTATGAAATAACATAATATTTTGTAATTGTTCTAAAATATAAATATAATACCTTATTTTATTTTAAATAATTATTTTACTTGAACACTTCTTTTTTCTCAATCTTATTCATCTGCTTCCTCTCTCTCCCATTTATATATATCTTCCCATAACTGAAAAAAATTATCGTCCCTAAACTTTTTTTTCCAGAGGAATTCGCTGATGTATGAGAGTTCATAAGAGATCTTGCAGTGCCATATTGTTTCTTATGCCGGTGCTTAAATTTCTGCCAGCTTCCCTCAATTGTTTGAGTGTGGGCACCAGTGGTAGGATCAACAAAATTTTCTGAGTGGTTAACAGTATAATGCTGATAACCCTCACGTAAATTTTGGATACCACCATAGGTAGCCCATCCATCAGATATAATAATGGAACCCGGCAGAACATGCTGTCTAAGCACCGATAGAAGAGTTCCTGCATCTCCAGTCTACTGGCTCGATAAATGCTGAACCACTCCCACTCTCAATTCCTCCTAAAAACCATTGCTCTTTTATCTGTAACATTCATTTTAAAAGAAAACAAAGACCAATTTTTTAATTATTATAACCATTATTATATTTCTAACCAATTAACTTTCACCTCTTCTTCTGTTATATTTTCTTTTGGTTATAACTGTTTCGTCAATTTCGACTGTAATATTGGGACCACCAATCTTGACTTCTTTTTTTAAAAATGCATAGCATTCATCTCTGGAAATAAAAAATAATGTTTTTATTAATGCTTACTATGTCTAACAAAAATAAGACGCTTAACTCTTCTATATAATAACCTTATTTTTTTGTATATTTACCGAAAAAAATTGCTCCAATCAACAATTGTTTTGCTGGATAGAGTTGTCCCATCTTCTCTTTTCATTTCATGCTTAAAATCTTCTTGTGTGAATATTCCCCTGCACCACATATAACTAAAGATTATAATCTCCTTTAATGATAATTTTGATTTTTCAAAAAAACTTCCGGATAAGCCTCCCATAGTTTTTTGACAACTTCTTTTTGTGCATCTCCAAGTAGCAATGTTCCTTCCTTGTCTTGGGCATCTTAATTTCATAATTTTCCCGCATACACATTTTTTTCTTTTTTAACAGCACCAATTTCTGAAATTTGATTACACTCATTACTTTTATTACGACTACTTACATTTATTAGATCAATAAACTAAAAATGCCATAATAAATAATCAAACAATAAATAAATAAATCTATTTTCTTACCTTGATAAAACTCAAACATTTCCTCCTCACTTTTCCCATCCACTAACTGATACACTTCTTTTAAATTTATACCTCTGAATACATATAAACTTTCAGTTTGCTCCATTTCTTATCTCATGCTAGTCAACTCACAATTTATAATCAATTTGAAAATCAATGTCACCAATTTAAAAAACGTCACTGTCACTTGGGTTTGTTTTTATTTTTACCTTGCTTTTTAAATTAAATTATTATCTAGATTACTATGGTTATTAGTTCCTTATTTTCCATTTCTAGCGAATTTTCAATATTGATAAATTTTGCTAATGAGGTAGGTCGCATAAAAAGTACGCGCTATGAAATATTTGCCCTATATCGTCTTATTTACTTAGGTCCCAATTGTATGTTGGGAACTTTGCCCTATATCGCCTTATTTACTTAGGTCCCAATTTTATGTTGGGAACCAATGAAACATTTGCCCTATATCGCCTTATTTACTTAGGTCCCAATTTTATGTTGGGAACCAAGGAAACATTTGCCCTATATCGCCTTATTTACTTGGGTCCTAATTTTATGTCGGGAACGAAGTAAATAAGTATCATTATTATTTGGTGTGTAAACAAACAGACCAAACCACACAAGATATATATATAGTATATATATATATATTATATATATATATATAATATATATATATATTATATATATTATATATATATATATATATATATATATATTATATATATATATATATATATATTATATATATATATATATATATAAGACCTGAATAACGTTATATGCTTTTTTTAATAAAAAATCACTAAAAATGTCTTCTGTTGCAGAGTGTTGGACTTAAAAAAGGCGCAGAAATAAGGCAGATGTGGGCTCAGACTCCCATTCCTGTTGACTTCAAGATGTATCTTTTTAACATTACTAATCCAAACGAAGTCACAAAAGGAGCTAAGCCAATAGTCAACGAAATCGGACCATTCTTTTACGAGTAAGTTTTTAAAAAACCTCTTATATTTTTTCTGTTATTATTATGTCACTTTTAGATGTTTTCAAAACATTTTATTTAAATTTATTTATTAATTTATTTATTTAATTACCTTGGTTCACCCAAGAATGTTACCTTCTTAAAAGAAATACGAGGAAACAACTGCGGAAGTGTAGAAAATTAAAATTTCAATGTAAAGAAGATGTGGCTCTTTTTTTAGAAAGTAAAAAGAAATACTTAACCTTGATAGAAGAATGTGAAAAACTTTATAATAAAAAATTATTAGATTCACTGGCGGATGTTAAAAACTCAAAAGAATTTTGGTCTGCTGTAAAGAAATACAATATTAAACCAAGCAACTTAGAGGTTTTATCTCCTGATGATTGGTACAAATATCTTAAATCTATATATAGTCTACAAATTACAGAACCAAATTTGATGTTATCTCCACTAGTAAATGTCCCAATGCTTGATAAACAAATAACAATGGATGAACTTTTACAAACTTTATCTCGATGTAAATCTAACAAATCGCCAGGACCAGATGGTCTTACTTATGAGTTCTTTATTAACTTACCCTATGCAGGTTGGCAGTACATATTAAAACTCTTTAATATATCCTTAATAATGAACATGTACCTAAAGATTGGGAAAAATCAAATTAAAAATGTTATACAAAAAAGGTGATCAAGCTGATCCTATAAATTATAGAGGCATTGCTCTGATAAACACACTGGAAAAATTTTTACCACAATCTTAAATAAAAGAGTTAGTCTTGGGCAGAGCTGAACAACTTAATTCCAGAGGAGCAAGCAGGCTTCAGAGAAGGAAGAGGATGTACCGAACAAATTTTCACACTCTCAGCTGTAATAAATTCTTTACATATTTCTGGTTCTATATATCTATTAGGCATCTTCATTGACTTCACGAGAGCATTTGATTCTATCCTAAGATTATTGCTGTGGAAAAAATTACATCTTCTAGGATTTAGCTCTAAAATTATTAAAATTCTTCAAGGTTTGTATGAGGATGCTAGAATAAATGTAGATGTTGGTGGTCATCTCTCTGAAGATATAAACGTTACTGATGGCCTATTACAAGGTGAACCACTTTCAGCTATTTTGTTCAGTCTCTTCATATCAGACATCATCGAATTCTTTAAGATCAAAGGGTTCTCTGGAGTCAAAATAAACAATTTAAAGAAACTGCTCATCCTTCTATTTGCCGATGATATAGTCATCCTCTGTCTCTCCTGGACTGATGCACAAGAATTACTGGATCTTCTTAAAGAATATTGTGAAGTAAATGGCTTGGCAGTAAACACGGTCAAAACAAATGTCTCAACTTTCTGAGAGCTACGATGGTAAGGCACACTCAGAATAGAGACAGACAACTTTTTGAAAACGATTTAGGGGTAAATCTCGGTTTCAGATGTTCAGTGCAGACACAATAATATTCCATATACATACAGTATAAAATACTTTTGCTGTATACATATGGTACGGTATAAATGAGAAAAAGTGAATCGTATGCAACAAAATTTTAATTTTCTTACAATAAAGATTATTATAAAGATTATTTTTATTTTCTTACAATAAAGATTATTACGTTAGAATACTGGAAAATTATTGTGTTTGCTCTAATTCGAAACCGAGATTTCATCTGAATTATCTCTTCTTGTTGATTTTGACAACCCTAAGCAGTTTTTACCAAGCCGTCTGTCTGTATAAGTATAGGATTTTAATTAACTTACTAGTCCATAAAAATAAATTTATAAGTCATTTCTCGAAGTTCTTTTTTAACTGTTATGAAATTATGTACAAATGCTAATATATTTAATCATTTTTCAACAAGGATTTTTCATGTTTGCTATTTAGCAATATGTTGTTCCTTATACGTCAAATCTGGTTTGAAAATTCCGGTTATTACGATAACACCTAGTATTTGTCAATTTTCTCTGAAGTAAAAGTTATATGAAGAGATATGAAGAGACTGAACAAAATAGCTGAAAGTGGTTCACCTTGTAATAGGCCATCAGTAACGTTTATATCTTCAGAGAGATGACCACCAACATCTACATTTATTCTAGCATCCTCATACAAACCTTGAAGAATTTTAATAATTTTAGAGCTAAATCCTAGAAGATGTAATTTTTTCCACAGCAATAATCTTAGGATAGAATCAAATGCTCTCGTGAAGTCAATGAAGATGCCTAATAGATATATAGAACCAGAAATAAGTAAAGAATTTATTACAGCTGAGAGTGTGAAAATTTGTTCGGTACATCCTCTTCCTTCTCTGAAGCCTGCTTGCTCCTCTGGAATTAAGTTGTTCAGCTCTGCCCAAGAACTAACTCTTTTATTTAAGATTGTGGTAAAAATTTTTTCCAGTGTGTTTATCAGAGCAATGCCTCTATAATTTATAGGATCAGCTTGATCACCTTTTTTGTATAACATTTTTAATTTGATTTTTCCCCAATCTTTAGGTACATGTTCATTATTAAGGATATTATTAAAGAGTTATTATTGAGGATATTATAATTTAAAGAAACTGCTCATCCTTCTATTTGCCGATGATATAGTCATCCTCTGTCTCTCCTGGACTGATGCACAAGAATTACTGGATCTTCTTAAAGAATATTGTGAAGTAAATGGCTTGGCAGTAAACACGGTCAAAACAAAAGTAGTACAATTTAGAAAATCTAATAAAAGTAAAAAACTGAGAGCTCTTACATTTTAATGGACAAAACATTGAGTATGTGTCTAGTTGTATATCTTGGTGTACCATTCTCATCAACATCCAAATTTCACAAAGCTTCGCTTTACTTTTCTAGTAAAGGTAAGATTGCCTTGAGTAAAGTCCGATCCATTTTAGTTAAATCCAGATCTGACAGTTGGGAAACTAAAATAAAATTATTTAATGCGATTGTCTCTTCCACTCTGCTTTATTCATCAGAAATTTGGTCGTTAAGATACCTCTCTGAATTAGATACTATACACTCTGGCTTTTTCAAATCTCTATTTTACTGGCCCAAATGTACTCCTCACTACATAGTCCGTTTAGAAACAGGAACTTTACCTTTATCTTCAAGGGTATTTAAACAAGCAGTACATTTTTGGATGAAAATCATAAGTATGAAGCAAAACAGACTTCCTTACATATGTCTAAGCAAACTTATTGATTTAGATAAGAAACCGACAAATATACCATCACTAAACTGGGCAACTCAATTCAAAGAAATATTACAGATAATAGGCTCAGAGGAAGCCTTTACTCTAGACTCTGACTTATTTTTGTCACTAAAAAATACTATCATTCAAAGATTTAACAATCACTTATTTTCCATAGATGTTGATAAAACACTAAATAGTTCCTTTATGCCAAACTACCGACTCATTTCTTCATTTAACCCATCTGGCGAAGACTACTTGAAATTGAGGTGCTCAATAATTAAACAGAGGTGTTTCAGTATCCTTAGAGTGAATTCCTTACAATTCTACAACTTTTATATAAATGGCAACAAATACACTATTGATACAACAAAAAATTGTCCAATGTGTCCTGAAGCAACTCCAGAAACAATTCAACACTTCCTACTAGAATGTCCATACTTTAATTCTCACAGATTAAGATTCCTACAACCTTTGACCTTATGTATCTTAAATATTGAAATTCTATTGACAGGAGCTACAAAGTTTCATATTGATAATGTTTTTTATTACACTGTTGAATCATTAAAAACTAGACAAAGACATATAGAATCATTATAAAGCAAAAATATAAAATTTTTAAGAAATCAATTATGGTAGAATTATATTTTAAAAAATTAAAAGAACGAATAAATAAATAAAATAAAAGTAGCTTTAGAATCCTTGAGTAATATCACAAAATGAAAGAAATGCAATTATATTTTTATTTTTACCAAAATAATATTTAGAGGTTTTTATTTATTTTTAACTGTAAGAATGCTTAATTTTATTTATTTTTGTTTAACATTATATTGTAATGTTCTATTTCAACCAAGTAAAAAAAAAAAAAAGTAACATCATTTATTTACTAAACTCTAACACAAACATTAAATTCAAAACTGTTTTTGTAATTTATTATTTAAAATATTAATTTTAATTACATGTAAAGGTACCTTTTTCTTTTTTATCAAACTTATAATATTTAACTGTTTGCATGCTATGTATATGTTATAGCTTAAACCATTGTAAATAATGTACTCTTTGCAGAGACTATGTCTTAAAGCAAATAAAGATATTATTATTATTATTATTATTATTATTATTTAAAATTTATGCCTGTGATTTCTTTTCCTCATTTATACCGTAGGTATATTGAGAAAGTATTGTGTTTTCAAAACATGAATCGAAACCGGAATGTCACCGGAAGGTGATATTCCAAAGAACACATTTCAGGTAAGGCATTCTATGTGATTTTAACAAAGTTGTCTGTCTGTATATGTGTGTTTCTGATATCATCGTAGCGCCCAGTGTATGCTGGAGAGTTAAAACTTTGTTCAATCGTCAGTCTATACCGCAGTAATTATGCTACTCAGAAAATATTTTTTATGGCGTCATAAATCCGAAATATTTACTCAGGGAAAAAGTATGTGTTGCGCTTGACACAAACAAGTAAAAACACTGTTTCAAGACTGAGAGATTTAATTTTTTCAAATGCACTTTTTGAGCTCTACAAGAATACTAAATATAAAATATATAAAAATATAAAAATATGCTGACGTGACATAATTTGTCACGTCAGTGAGATAGATTAACCTGCAAATATATTAAATAAATAAAATATAATAAATAAATAAAATATAATAAATAATAGATATTAACTGAGGCTCGTCATCGCCAAGGCGGTGACATTCCCGGCCTAAGATAGCGCCTCTGATGCTTCTACTAATATCACTAATGTGCCAGCCGGCGATCTGTATCAGCGCCTTGGGCGAATCGTAGCTCTTTCTTACCAGGCAATCCTCGCCTGGTTTAACGTCAACTATCTTAGCCAGTGGCCAAGCATTTTTAGGTCTGCTTTGCAGATCACTATATCCCCCACCTTAAGGTTTCTTTTCTCTAGAATCCATTTTTTTCTTGGCTGGAATGTTTGGAGATATTCCTTTCTCCAACGACCCCAGAAGAACTCTGCAAGACTTTGGACTTGGCCCCATCTTTTCCTGGCGTACATAGAAAATATCCTTGGGAAGGTGGTGTAGGCCCTTTAAGATTTAAAAGGTGATTTGGTGTGAGGGGGGCAAGGTTATTTTCCCTGAGGTTCGTCAACGGTCGACAATTAATTATGGCCTCGCATTCCACCAACTGTGTTCTAAGGCAGTCCTCGATAAAGCGACCTTTGTACACCCCCAAAAGGTATTCTAAGATCCGGTGAACTGATCCTATTTGCCTCTCTACTGCACCCTGGGTGTGGCTTTCCTTCAGGGTCCCAATTTTAAACTCGAATTTACGATCTAAACTAGTAACAAATTTTTGAATTTTGATAGGTTCTAATGCGCTGGCCGCTGCTTTCCGCAGCTCCTCCTTCCCTCCAACAAAATTTGATCCCGCATCTGTCCTTAAAAGCTTAATCTCTTTTTCAATTTGTTTTATAAATTGTTTATCCTTAACTGACAGTCCTAAGCCTATCTTTTTTCCCTTATGGTAAATCTAAATTAAATATGTTTATAACCTCCTTTACGGTTACCTTTCTGACCTTATACTGCATAAAACTCTTTGATTCTAATAATGCCCCATTCTAACACTGATTTTATTCCATAGGGTTCATTACCTTGATCTCTGAGCACCTCTATTAGACACAAAGCTCGAGGACAATTATTTCCAATAAATAACTTGATTTGGCAATCTGCCATGAGAGGGTGTTTAATCTGCTGGTATCTCATCCCTCAAACCTGGAATCACACATCGTGTGTACGTATTAGCTGGCAATACGTACACCTTGAAACTTACTGGACCGTCGTAGCTACTTATATATACCCCTGGCACTCTTTCAGTACGTTCTTATGTCTTTTGATGGATTGTGCTCAATTCCAGCTTAGTTGCATGACCTTTAATGCCTAACTCTGTTTTTAAACTATCGACCAAAAAACAAGCATCACTACCATCTTCGAGCAGAGCGTATACTACTTTACTGTTTATAAAATCCTTCGAATTACTAACTCTAACTGGTATTATAAACGACGTTGTTCCCCTAATCTCGGTTGATATTTTACAAGCAACTACTGATCGGATGTAATCTACCGCAACCTGGAAATGTGCATTTAGCTCTATTGCAACAATCTCTACCTTTATTATTCCTAACTAAACAACGGAAACAGAGGTTTTCATTAAAAATAAACTGTTTTATTTTGTCAGGACTAAGTTTAGATAATTCAGTGCAAGACAACCCAATGGTTACCTTTGCAAGAAATGCAACATGGCTTATAATTTTTATTATTTTGAACTATTTTATCAACAGGGCTTAACCCAATTTCAATATTAGGTATCACAACATTACGACGTCCTTAAAGCTAAAACAGGACCCTCAACTAACATCTTAGTCCAAGCTTCAGTGACAGCAGCTGAGTTCCCAAATCTAGTTTTTAGGAGTTTAACTGTATCCAAATAATTTAGCCCACAATTGTCCTGAAACACTTTTAACGCCTCTTCTCCCAGAAATTTAGATAAAAATATTTTTCTGTCACTTTCTGACAAAATATCATCCATAGATACATTTTAATTTGGTCTCTGAAAATATGGAAATCCGCGAAGTCCCCTTTAAAGACAAATGGGTTTAATGAATTTAGAACTTCGATTTTAGACATTATGAGGAAAGACTTACTAATAGGTTTACTTAAAATACAAAGATTTGGGTCAATGGGTAAGATAGTTGACGCCTGTGGACCATTAGAGTGTACCTGGTAAAATAAATCATATGAAATATTATTTTCGAAATATGGATGGGGTTGTTATGGTGACTGCACAGCCGTCTGTACTGGTTCTTCTGATTGGTACATCTGTGGTGCAGGAACTGCTTGTACTGGTTGCTGAGTCGGTAATTGAACTTGAGGTGTAGATACTGGTTGATGTATTATTTCTGTTAATGTTTGTAACATGGTTTGAATTGGTTGCTGCATTACTGAATGAGTTTGATGGTGGATCCCAAATGTGGTTGGTTGCACTGGGTTTTGAATGGATTAACTATTGGCTGTTCTGGGTGTTGCTGCTCTACAAATGGTTTATTAATACGTATTACACTATTTTCTGATGTTAAAATTTTATCATAACGTGTTGACGGAGACTCACGTCGAGAGCCTAAGGATAACCTCGGAGCTGGTATTGGGTAAAAGGAATGTTCCTGTCGTGTTGACACTGCGTCACCATCTTCAAAATGTGAAGCTACACTGCTGTCGATTTATGTCACAACTGGTCACTTGTTCTGTAGGAAGCTCTGCCGGGAGAAACTGTGATGACCCTGGTCTAAAATGAGCTTTTGATGTCGATTGTCTGATGTTATCTAATACGACGTCAAGATCTCGTCTTTTGATTCAGGATTTTCTAAAGCTTCTAAGATTGCCCTTACTTTACCTCCAGATGTGCTCCCTTTTTGTTAAGTTCTTGTTCTTTGGCTATTACTTGTAATTGTACTGCTAATCTTCTTGTAAGGCTGCTTTGATTTGACTTCGCTGATGTTACTGATTTTTCAACTGATCTTAAAGTACAAGCAGTCTCATTATTTGCACTGAAATATTTTTCTAGGTCGATAGCTTCTACCATAAACCACTGTTTTATCTCATTTATGTCTTGGCATAACTTAGTCTCTACACTTTCTCCACATCCTAAGAAGGTGACATTATATAAGGTTAATCCCTTATTAACCTCATCAATCAATAATTTGATTTCGCTAAGAGCAGAACTTATTATTCTAACGTTTACTTGATTGTCTTCATATTTTAAAATTTCGTATTTTCTATTAATAATTTCTGATAATATAGTTTGTATACCTTCAAGTTCTTTAAAAGCTGCTGCTTTCTTGACTCTGTTGTTAGTATATCAAGGATGAACTGGCTCTTCTGATGACATATTAGCAGCAACTTAATCTTCTAGACTTGTTCAAATAAAAAAAATTCTTGACTGTTGCGCTTGACGCAAATAAGTAAAAACACTGTTTCAAGACTGAGAGATTTAATTTTTATTGTAATCCCACGTCAAGAAAATTATGCGCTTTGGTTAAGCTCTACAAGAATACTAAATATAACATATATGAAAATATGCTGACGTGACATAATTTGTCACGTCAGTAAGATATATTTGCACCTGCAAATATATTAAATAAATAAAATATAATAAATAATAGATATTAACTAAGGCTCCTCATCGCCAAGGCGGTAACATTATGCGATCGGATTTAGATTTAGCATGCATGTAGCCATGTATAAGACTAATGTGTGAGAATGAACGTAGCGAATCCGATTTGATGAGCAAAAGTTCCGAGGTCCCCCTTACCCGATTTTTCATACATGGATATGCTCTATGTAACACAATGTGTTGCTCTGAACTTTTACTTATTATATTCATAGAATTTCTTTTTCTGTATTCTAATGGAAATATGTAAAAATATATATTGGAATACTCACATATCTACTCTCTTGACAGTTCCCAAAGTATTAAATATTTAATGTTATACAAAACTCATTTATTACGTTACAATATTAATCTTTGATAACGTCATTTCTGTAAAATGTATTGCTTTTTATATTTAATTTGTTAAAACTTAATTACCTTCATATTATATGTTTAATGCTAAAATTAAACAGTAACTTTTATTATTATATTATATTACAGAACCAAATAAATATGATTGATACATTTTAAATATATGTATAGTCCAGTAGAATTTAAAATTTTAACTATTACATTCGCATTCCTTAAATGCAAATGAAAATTGATTTCATTAGTCTGGTATTGTTCAAGTTGAAAATGTCAAAAGTTTACAGCTTTTTATTTGCACATCAATATTTTCCTCTAGTAAAATACCTCTTGTAAAATTCTGAAATTAAATTAAAATTGATTGCTAGTGAAATGAAATTGGATTTCGCTCTCATAATACTAATATGTCCACACTAAAATACAAAATATAGTATGTGGTTTATAATTTTAATTTTTTATAACTAAATGAAATAAGTGTTTTAGATCTATTTTGTAACTAATTTTAGTATTTAAATGAAAATTTGAAGAGCCGAAAAATATAAGATTTCACTCAAATACATTGTAGATTTTAAAGGATATTTTTTTAAACTATCTTTTCTACTGTTTACTGTTTGCGCCAAGCAGGGCGAATCTTATTTGTCATGTGTTTTTTCGTGCGTAAACATGGTTTTTTACGTTTCTAGTTTATAAATTAAGTAGTAGCATAAGTACTCGTCACTCTATTTTTCTTGATTTCCTAAAGGAATAACACATATTTATCCCATTAGCTATACAAACCTATGATTCCTTCCAATATAAGCAATGCACACCATTATTTCCAATAATTTAAAGCTAAGTTATTGCCTACATTCAAAATGTTTTAGCGCATTTCCAGAAAAATTGAGTAACGAGTCGTAGTGCTACTGCTCAAGTTATAAAAGATAAACCGGACACTTTCCTTGCGCAAAGTGATTAATTACCAGTTAATACCCATTAACCTGCTATAACGAGTATGCTGCAAGTAGTAAGGCATACTTGGTTTGACGGTCTTAAAGTTGGAGAAAACAATCGGGTTTTATTCGATATAAATTAAATGAATACTGATAATGACGAACTCAGCACATTTGTTGGTCTTAAACTTGACTGCATGCGTTCTAAATTTTAAATCAATCAAAACATATGACCTGGTTCCATAAATTTTTCTGATCATCATTGTCGGTTAATGACGTAATAAAAAGAATCCCTATAAGC
The DNA here is from genome assembly GCA_018340805.1 of Microvelia longipes. Taxonomy (NCBI): domain Eukaryota; kingdom Metazoa; phylum Arthropoda; class Insecta; order Hemiptera; family Veliidae; genus Microvelia; species Microvelia longipes. The sequence continues at coordinate 32,948,467 of JACMZG010000008.1, read as the reverse complement.
ATAACTATTGACGTACAGACTGATTTGTGTACCAAGTTCCAACTCTCTAAGATGAATACTCTGGGAGCTACAATGGTAACAGTCACGCACATACAGACAGACAATTTTGTGATAACCACTCAGGAGGTATCAAAAATATCTAAAACGGAAAATTTACGTGAAATCCCAGTTTCACAGATTCAGGAGTTTAGTTCAAACTAAAAGTATTTTATTTTTATAATATTTTAGTATTTTAGTTTTACTATTGTTATTTTAGTATTTTACAATATAGTTCCTATGTAGAAAAAGCTAATTGAATTGTCTTTTTAAATCAAAGACAATACTTTTTCTACATACATATGGTATAAATTATAAAAAAATAAAAATCAAATTTCTGGTCCATTAAGTTTATCAAAATCTTTACCAAAATTCTTTTTCATCTAAGTTGTAGTGGCCTGAAATCTCACAATGTTTCGTCAATATTTATATTGTTAAATTTTAGAAAACCTTACTAGAGAGAAAAGGGAGTTCCTAATTAAACAACTTTGTTAACACGGCAGCTTCTCTCCCACAGCTTAGCCTTATAGTTTTACTTCTTCCAACCTTTGTTGTTAATTTTTCAAAAAAAAATCCATGCATGCTCTTTTACTTACTTTACTTGATTTTTAGATATAACTTTCTTTTGAAGTTCATATCTCTAGAACCTTACTCTTCAGGATTTTATCTGTAAAACAGATTTATGATTTGTCAAGGGTTTATGCTATAACTTTAAGTTAAAATATCTATTTTTTAATTAAATCTTAAAATTACTTGAAAATTAATTTTCTTGAGAAACAAAATTTAATCTTTATGTCTAATTGTGCTATCCGGAAAATAATTTTGTTATTACGTCATTACCCGCTATAGTGTCAAAGAAAAATTTTGAAAATTCTTAAACCCGGACAAATTTTTTGATTGGGTTGAGATTTGGCATGCATGTAATTAACTTAAGACAAAAATATATGTGCCAAGTTACATCTCATTATCTCAATTATGTTCGAATGACTTGTGTACGTTTTAAAAAAAATGTTAATAATATAAAAAAGAAAAACTCAATTAAATTGAAACAAGGTGCAAGAGTACTTCTTTACGTAATAAATTAGTGTACCAAGTTTCGTTTCAATACGACAAGTATATCTATTCTTTCTGTTGTATCTACTGTCTATCTCTACGTGTGTGTCTGGTAACACCGTAGCTTCCAGTGTATTTAAATACTTGAGCGTTTGAACTTTTTGCACACGTGTAGTCATGTATAAGACTAACATATGTGCAAAGTTTCATCTCATAATCAGCATTAGTTCAGTTTTTATCAAATTACTTGTTTATTTAAGCCGTAAAAAGTCAGAAAATACAGTGTGTCCCCGGATGGGGTTGCCTATACGTGTAAATGACAAAAAATTTCATTTTTCGAAAAAAAGTCGTTCTTGATAAAAGCTCCTGCGTGTTTTGAAACTAAGATTTTTCATATATATTTTTTTTATTTTTAACGGTAGATTAAAAAACTGCAATTTTTGAAAAATTGACGAAGAGTAAAGTAGGTTAAATTTTGACTTTTCGAAAAAAAAGTATTCTTCATAAAATTGTTTAATTGTCCCCCTGAGACAAAAAAATAAAAATAAAATTTTTCAAAATTCACCTATTTTACCCCATCACCCTGTAACAGCTAAAGATTTGAAATAAAACAAAGTCTCTTCTCTAATGATATATATTTGACATAGCCAGCTTTCAATCTTAACAGATCATCATCAGTGCCTAACCAACAAAGTAAAAGATATATCGCATAAAATACTCTAAATAAAAATCACATACTAGAATAAAAAGAAATACAATACAATGAGGTAAATATAAAATAAAAATAAAATAGGTAAGTAAAATAAATACATAGACCAAATAAAAACAAATATAGTAAACGAAATAAATTAAAATATAAAACATTAAATATATAAAAATAACTACCGGCGAGCAGCGAAGAAAAGAGTTAGGAGACAGCGGTCACAGTTTTGTGTAGAGGTTTGTAGCTGAATAACGGGAACCGAGTAGCCGCCGCCAACGCGCTTTGTATCAGCGTTATCTCGCCACTTTCGCCCCTCTTATTAAGTGCCTTATCTCCATTTTCTTTGAAGTTCTTTAAAATCTCTACATTCTCCAAAAAGTTCATGGTATTTCCTTTCTGTGTCATGTGGAGAAAAGCAGCCTCATGCTGAAAGTTAACATGGCCTTCATCATGTATGTGCTGGTAGAACTTACTGTTCGTTCGCCGAAAGTGCTCGTAAAGTAAGCTCTACCAGTTTGGCCAACATATGTGCTGTTACACCCTCCACACCTCAAGGAATAAACACCACTCTTCTTACAGGAGTCAATTTTATCTTTAGCATGAGATAAAGAGCTACGAAGTGAGTTAAGGCTCTGATAACCCACACCAAACCCGTTTCTTTTCATAACTCGACCAATTCTCTCAGACACAAGCCCCATATAAGTTTTTTTATTTCATTACTTGAAACTCCACAACTCATTTTTCCTTAGTTAAAGATTTATTTAACTGAGTGTGATAATGTTTATATTCTGTTACACGTTTTCACACCGTATTATATATCATCAGTGGTTCATGATATTAAGCCAGCTGAGTATTGCAGCATGTTTTCAGGAACCATTGGTGAGTTATACGATGTCGAATTATACGATGTTTGTTTTATTGATGTACGTATATTGTGAGTTTTCTTGTATTATCTATGCTTATAGAGAGTGGATGTGAGCGTGTGTAAATATGTGTCTGTGTGAGTATGAGGTAGCCAGACAGAGCGAGTTCCTTAGTTATTTGTTGTACCCTTTGATCACACCTGATTATTAGATTTACATTTGATTTTTATTTAATATGACTTCATGATTTAGTCTTGTACTAGCATTCTACCTAGTGTATTTATTACCTTCCCTTTGAGTTGTTTTATTGTTAGAAGAAGCCTTAACGGATTTTTGTTCCGGATTTTTTTTTTGTTGTTTCGGGGATTATGTTATTAAAATAGAAGTGTAGTTTCAATTAAGAAAATCAAAAGTTATATTTCAGAATTTAGCATATTGTAAAATAAAGCTTCCGGTTATCGGGAAGCTTCGCCGAAACACTGTTACTGAGGTCGTGAGCGTCACCTATTATGTTGGACGTTTAGTATAACATTGAAAACAACTATTGTTCTGACCATATGGGAACTATATATTGTGATTACCTTGTTCGCTTCTCAACTGGTCAACGAGTCTTGGACTTTTTAGAGGTGAAAGGCCTTAAGTAACTTGTACAGGACTTCATCGCCCGTTCAAGCACGCCGATAAGTACCCCTTACTTCACTTAATTAAGATTAATATTTATTTATTATTTTAAAAGCATACATACAGTATAATATAAGTATCAGCATAAAACATTTATAAGTAATATAATAATAATAATAAAAGTCTATTTGACAATGGAATATGCAAATGAAACTATGAAAATAATAAATTATTTAATAGCCGCATAAGCTATAGCTTGTGCGCGGCTATATAATTTAACATTATTTGTTTTTCCTTATAATTTATAGATAGTATTTGTTATTTTATAATGTTAATCATTCATAATAATTTATTTACAAATATTTTGTTAATTTATAAATTTAATTACATTTCAAAGGTGAAAATCCCATGCATTTTGGTTAATTAAAAACAAAACATATTTTTTTTTCCTTTTCATTTTTTTAAATAGAAAAAATAATACATATTATACAAAAAATAAAAACTAAGTATTTTAAAAGTAGATGGATTTAGGTTAGTTAAATATAAATATAAGTTTTACGTTTTAGTAGGTGGCGGATTTAGCCACAGTATAACATCTTTTTTGTACTCTTTGAAGTAAAGATTAGATTTAATATGGTTAGGTAATTGATTAAAAATAATAGGACCTCTTGCTGCAGCGTGACGTTGCATCAGGGATGTTCTACATCTGTAAGTTCTCACAAGTCTATTTTGCTTATTTCTAGTGCTTAAATCGTAGTTTATAGTTTTTTGTTTCGTTAAAATATTTTAATATTTATTCTGATCCACTGCGGAAAATATATTCCGATAAACCAAATTTTGAATAAATGGATTCTTATCCTTTTATTCAAAATTTTTAATTTGTGTACTGCATGCTTAATAAGGATGTGTTGTGTAGTTACAAATAAATTCCACATCGGGTTGTTCCTACATAAGATGTTATGTCGCAAAAATAATTATGTGCTACAACGTAAAAAATATGTACCAAAGATACATTTTATCCTGGCTACATTTTGTCCGGGAAAATTTTATCTAGAGTATATTTTATCCGTAATAAATTTTATTGGACAACATTTTATCCGGATATATTTTTTATCAGTCGAAATTTTATCCAGGATTATGAAAAAAACACCTGGAACGGATAACTCAAGTGAAATTCTATTTTCGATAGTTTTTCGGTTCCGATAATACTTTTACTATATACTTACTGTATAAATGAGGAAAAAAGGCAGTACGCTAAATTCAATTTGACAATTTATTTTAATAATTAACTAAACTCACACAGGCACATAAACATAATAGTGAAAGTCGCTTAGAACAAAGGTCTAAAACGAATAATTATAACAAAACTCTTGGAATTTAGACTAAGCTCAATACTTTTTTAAAAAACCTACAAGAAGTAGGAGATAAAAAGAATTTAAAGATAAAGGATATTCCAGGAACAGTTCCTTAGCTCCTTTAATGGTATTTAAAAGGCCGCCGATTAAGATATTTTAGAAGAAAAAACTTCTCTTATATCAATGAATAGAATGCGGTTGAACAATTTTTTTGAAACGAATTTTCAATTTTGTAAGAGTAATTTCAATCCTTTTTCAGATATTGTTTGTTGCTTACAATAGTTAGCCTGTCGTTAGCCAAACAAAAAGGCCTTCATAATAATTATTTCATGGATGGTTAACCATAGTAAATTGATTTATTTGCTATAATTAGATAGTTATTATTAAAATAGCATTTTATTTATCTTAAAATATTCTATTTGAATTTCATTCTTCTCTCTAAAATGAGTGATAACAATGTCACTTTTGTAATTCATTTAGGATAATGATAACGGTTTAATATATATATATATATATTATATATATATATATATATATATTATATATATATATATATATATATATATATATATATATATATATATATATATTTATATATATATATATATATATATATATATATATATTATATATATATATATATATATATATATATATATATATATATATATTAAATCAGATAATCAGTAGGAAAATTGTAATCAAGAAAATAATGACTGACCTCAACGCTGCTTAGTGTAGAAACCAAAACCAAGAAAAATACAGATTTTAGACAATCTTAAAATAAGTAAAACGCTAGTCTGGATTTCTTATAATGTAGAAACGTTCTCAGAAGTCCAATTAGTATATAGAAATATATAAAAATATCTATATAAAATATATATAGAAATATAGACAATTTACACAGAAAACATCAGATAGATAGTTCATTTTGATTGAAATGTTTTTGATGAAGAATATTTAGTAGTTGCACGAGTACGATCAGTAGAGTTATCTATTGCGTACTTTTGGCTATTTCATTGAGTCGCAGAGGTGGTAGATGATTGATTCGCAAGTGTAAACCTTGTTACTATCCTGATCCTGACTATGGTGTAAAGTTTACTTGACTTTGGTGTAAAGTTACTATGGTGTAAAGGTTACCAACCTTTTGATAGAATACTTATACTGCGTATCCTGTTTCAGGAGTTAAACCTCTAAGAATTCCTACAAGTTTTCTGTGAGACTCTGAACGTAGAGTATCTTAGAATAGCAAGTAGAAAGGGTTCGAAGCTTAAAACAATGATCCTTATTAGTATTCTCAGGTAGCAGTAAAGGGTTAATCATTCAAGAAGGGTAACCATTGTTACCTAGAGTGGCTTTAATATAATATTTTCCCTTATCTACGTATTATTGACTGCATATATCATATACTCTTATTGAATTTTATTTTAACAACATTAAAAGTCATTGATTGTGAGCGCAGCAAGTCATTTTGTAGTATTCTGGCAGAACTAATGACCTTTTTGTACTATTTAGTCAATAGAGTGCAATTATCGTTATTAATAACGACCATATCTAGATATGAAAGACAGTAGCTATCCTTCTGAAGTTCTAATATTTAAAGTATTAAAGTTCTGTTTGAACTTGACGTAACTTTAAAACAAGAACACTTGTAGAACTTAGTTTATGTGAAGACTAAGTATCATATCACTCACGCATAGCCTGCATAGTCTAACTTGTAATTGTAAGGAGTGAAAAGATTGATCGCGTCTTCAATTTATTAGTTATACAATGGCTAAGCCGCTAACTTTGTTTCGACTTAAATATTTTAAAAGCTGTGCTACTTTCGACAAGTAATCGAGGTTTTGTTGGACTATACCCACTTTAAACTAGCACTAAAATTATTTTTAAGGAAAATACATGTTTTTTTACGTTTTTTTTAATATTAAATTGTTATTTTAAGTCTAAGCTTTTGACCCGTTACTTGACATCACAATGATTCTACGCATCCACGCGTTTAACCATTGATACATACACGTATTCTTATTCTTATTCTTCTTCTTATTATTCTTATTCTTCCTGCATTTTTTGTTGACGCACCTACAGCCGAAACAACTAAACAGATTTTGATATATGAGGACTTTTTGGATAGGAAATTTAAACACAACGGCTTAAAGTTCTATAATAACAACAAAAACTAATTATTTAGCTATACATTTCACCTAACATTGTAGGCATCTTCAGGCATCACAGGTAAATTTTTACAAAATCATAGCTGACTAGATAATTACACAGACAAACAAAAACTTAAAACTAATAAGTGAAATTAATAAAAACCGAAGTGAGATAAACCAAGGTTTATCTCACTTCGGTTTTTATTAATTATTTTATTTTAATTGTTATTTGACTGTGTTTATTAGTTTTAATTAACTGTGATATTAGTTTTAAGTTTTTGTTTGTCTGTGTAATTATCTAGTCAGCTATGATTTTGAAAAAATTTACCTGTGATGCCTGAAGATGCCTACAATGTTAGGTGAAATATATAGCTAAATAATTAGTTTTTGTTGTTATTATAGAACTTTAAGCTGTTGTGTTTAAATTTCCTATAAAGATGTGGGAGTTCTATAAAATAAATAGTGCTACAAAAGAGAAATTACTGAGGACTTTTTTGGTTCGTCATCTCAAATTCGACATTCCTACGCTGAACGCGGAGCGAAAAACTAAGCTAGCGAACAGTAGTTTTATACATTGACGCACCTACTGTCTCAAATACTCAACGGATTTTGATGTGTGAAGACTTTTTAGATTCGTCTTATGCTCGTGTGCATTCCTACCTCATAAAATCTCATATTCGTCGTTCTGACACTTAACGCAGAGCGAAAAACTAACTTGCAGCCTGAACACCTTTTGATATGTGGGAACTTATTGCATTTGTCTTATTCCTGTGTGTAATCCTAAATGAAAAATTTCAAACTAAGAGATTTTAGCTAAACGCGGAGCTAGAAACTAAACTAGCGAACGCTACTTTTATATAAATTGACCCATCTGTACTCTTTACTAATGAATGGAGTTTGGTGTTTCAGGACTTTCAGAACATATCTGTTTTAATAAATCCCAAAAATCCTATGTTGTACGCGCCGCAGAAAACAAAGCTTGAGAGTGATATATACAATACCTTGACACTCTTTACAGCTTTATCTACTACATGCATCATGTTTACTTCTGCTTTTACATAAAGCAGGAGCCGTACAAAAAGTCATGAAATCTTACCAAAACCACTTATGTGGTAAAATACTCCCCGCCAAGTTTTTAGTCCAAAAAAGTAGGGAAATCAACTTTTCTGTCCCGCCAAGTCATGTCCGTATTAAGTAGAGACGGTCATAGGCGTTTCAAAATGAAGTTGCTAGGTTGGCAATAGTTAAGGGCCCTATTTACAGTAAGAGGCAATCATCAGCTTCTTCTCCTTGGCGGCGTACCAGAAAAATAAACCCCCTTTAGAGGTAGTGTTTGCAAGGGTATATAGGGTATAGTGCCTGATTATATCGTACCCTTATAGTTTCATTTATTCGTTCATTTCTTTTGTATACTCCTGGATCTATGCAGATAATTAAAACTGCTGCTATTATTAAAACTGCTAAAATCTGTTATGATTAATCTCCACGAACACCTGAATTGTTTGATATCTTTTTTTTAATTTATTTATTGAACATTGCAACAACAATTGTGATTGTTACAAGTATTAGAGTTTAGCACAGTTTTAATGGCTTTGGTAAGCTTGATAGAGAAACAATGCAGTGATTGCACTCAGGCGGAAGTTAATTTCAGGCGGATTTGGAAAGAGATAAATAAATAATGAAAATAATTGATTACTTAGTAATCAATTACTATTGAAATGTAAAAGATAGGAATATTAAATAATAGATTTGGAATAAATAAAATTGTTAAAATAAATGAGATAGATGATAATAATAAGATGATTAGATAAATTTATGTTGAGTTTATAGAGATAACTGGTCTCGAGGCCACTGCCTCCTCAAGCGTCTCGTAGGATTTTCAGGAAAGGTATTAGAGAATAGAGTTTGTTCAAGAGGATTTGGATGATCGATTAAGGAACCATGGAAGAGTTTATACCGGGGTATAGAAAGATCTCGGACAAATGGAACATTAAGGTCATTGTGGAGAGTAAGGTTTGATACATAGAAAGGAGCATTTGTAATGGTTCGAAGGATTTTAGATTGCAGGACTTGGAGACGATTGGAGTTAGAGCGCTTGGTGCAACCCCACACTTCCAGACCGTATGGGCGTATGCCCATGATGGTTTTAATATGACATTATAGATACGAAGTTTGTTGCTCAATGTTAATTTAGACCTACGATCTAAAAGACGTGACAGGAACTTGAAACGTCGTGATACGTCAGTCCGTTTTGTTATAGTGTGATGTTGCCAATTTAAATGTCTGTCAAGGTCAAGGCCAAGGTATCGGACACTAGAGGATTGAGGTATGTGAACTTGGTTAAAGGTGACTGGAGGACAAGTGTCTATACGAAGAGCGAAAGTGACATGGATACTTTTCTGTTCGTTTATCTTTATCCTCTATTTCCTTAACCAGGGTTCAAGAAGGGTAAGATGGTTCTGGGTATTGTCGGAAGCGGTTATATGGCTATTGTGGACAGATAGGATGGCCTTCATGTAAACAGGGCCCTTAACTATTGCCAACCTAGCAACTTCACTTTGAAAGCCCTATGACTGTCTCCACTTAATACGGACATGACTTGGCGGGACAGAAAAGTTGATTTTCCTAATCAAATCAACCATACTTACTCCCCGCCAAATACTTGGCGCCCCGCCAAGTATTTGGCGGGCGCCAAGTATTGAGCGCCCAATACTTGGCGCTCAATACTGAGCGCAAGTACGCTCGCAGTAAGTACGAGCGTTACTTACTGCTCGTAAGTAAACTTTTATTTCTTCTTTAATTATTATTCATTAACAGCTAATAATAGATGAATTCCTACCTTTCTTCAATGAGCAACCACTTATGTTACCACATAAGTGGTTTTTTGTAAGATTTCAGGACTTTTTGTACGGCTCCTGTTTTAGAACCTAAGCAGGTACTCAATTGTCAAGCACTGCTCGTAAGTAATTTTGCCTGTAAACTTATATAATGTAAAAAACTATAAAAATTATCATTCCAACAAGGATTGTTGTTAAGCACGAAAACACGCATCCAAAGAAAATATACATAGACATGCGTACCACCGCGCCAAAATTATTTTATTTAGAAGCAGAGTACCACTTTTGAATCCACAAGCGACAACTTAATTAACTAATTAATATTTATCTAGAAAAGAATAAAAGTTTGATTGACTTACGCCAATGTGTTTTTTAAGAAGATAATTCGCTGAACAGGAGTTCAGGTGAAATCCCGGTTGTAGATTTTTAGAGCAATCACAATACTTTTCCTAATCTACGGTACAAGGGAGGAAAAATAAAAGCTGTAAACGGTTTCCTGTCTTTCCAAAAGAGAGAAAAGTATACTTTCTCTTTCGGGAGGTAAACTTTTATTTCTTCTTTAATTATTATTCATTAACAGCTAATAATAGATGAATTCCTACCTTTCTTGGTCCTAAAAGTTTGCGATGGGGTTTAAACTCAAAAAATTGGAATTAGTTGAACAGGCATGTTACAGCTTAGCTTAGTCAGTAAATTCAATGACTTCCAAAAGGCTGATTCACATATTGGTTTATATTTTCGTTTGAACAATGAACATAAATATACCCTAGACTATTTTTTCGCCTTAATAGGTTTTGAAGAAACGGAGTTTTTATAAACATTTTAGCTCTTATTATGAGCGTATAAAAAGGATTTTCTTTTAGGTTTAGTCAAAATATTTATTATTTCACATTTTTCTTTGTCGGTTTCTTTTTTACTGACTGTTTATATCGGTTAGAAATATACAATGCATAATTCATAGCCTATAATTTCTGTTTGCCTTTGGTTTTTGTATCGTAGATGAAAATGAAAGAGAAGTATAAAATCCCTTCGAATATAAAAATACAAATGAAATAAAAATATTTTAATAGTATTACAATATACTTTAAGGTAAAAAGAAATCAGAACAGAAACGAACTCTAAACTTTTATGTTAATAATATTAAAACACAAATCAAGTCAAAGTACTTCGGAAACTTTCCTCGGCTTATCGGACTTGCTTCGCTCGTTCTCAGAGAGTAAAAAATCTTTAGTTATATTCACAGCGGTTACTAATCCAGGAACTGACCTCGCTTAACACTACTAATTATTAGTGATCTAACAAAAACCGCAGATATTCTAGCTTTTTTAAATATAACTTAGTATGCTTATTTGTTATACAAGTATAAATGGATACACTTGTACCAAATTTCAACTTTATAAGATTTTTAACATTCTTTTAAAAAAAGTCTAATTGTTGAAGACTTGAATTGATTTTTGTATTAAGTTTCAAATCTCTAGCATGGGGAGCTACCATGATAAAAGATACATATTCGAGCAAACAATTTGGAATAACTACACAGGTTCGTAAATACTAAATACTAATTAGTTAGGTAAATTTCCGGTTTCGGATTTTTAGTTTAAACTAAAATAACTTGTAAATATGTACGTGCAAGAATTTTTGTATTAAATTCTGTCAAATAATTGTTATTTAGTTGAAGAAAAAAGAAAATGCAGTAAAGGTATATCGCATGTTGTTTAAGGTTTTTATAAATATACAAACGAAAGTTTTTTTCCTTCTATATAACTTAAACTTCTATTGTATATAACTTAAACTTCCATTGTATATAACTTAAACTTCTATTGTATATAACTTAAATCTATTTGTACAAACCTCAGGGTTATCCAGGAGTTCTATGTTTTTAAAAAGGTCATGTACCATTTCTTAAAGTGTAGAAAAATGAAATTTTTGTCCACTAAACGACAAGAACTATTTTTTAGTCTTTCTAAAAAAGACTACTTTGCTCAATTAAAGATGGACAAAAATACCCACCGTGATATCCTTCGCAACATCTTTGCAAACATCAAAGATTCGAAAAGTTGTTGGCTGTCCATTAAAGCTTTCTCGCCATAAATAACGAAAGATTCTCTATTATTAGCAGAACACTGGCAATATTTTCTATTATCAATCAATCCTCCTAGACCATACCTTAACCTGATTCAGAGTATATATTCAACATACATACTCGTACATAAGAGTATATATACAACATACATACCTCGATAGAAATTTTAATGAAATGGACCTTCTTACAGCTTTAAACAGAAGGAAAGCTTTAATCAGCTCTCGGACCTGACTCATTGTCTTACGAATTCTTAAAACATCTTCCGCAAAACTGGTCTCTCTACCTACTACAATTATTTTATAAAATATTTAACGATGGCGTTGTCCATGAAGCGTGGAAAAATATAACTATAAAGTATATTCATAAGAAAGGAGATACATTTGACCATAGAAAAAGAATTCTTAAACCTCCTTCTCTCAAGACTTCAAAATTGGATCGAAGTTAAGAATATTCTCCCTGAAGAGCAAGCCGGCTTTAGAGAAGAGCGGAGTGGTAATGATAAAATTTTTATTCTCAAAAACAGAAATCAGCATCCAACTTATGGAAGATACCTTTTACGTTAAAGTCATATATGTAGATTACCACCGAGCTTTCGACTCCATGCCACAACCGATTTTATGGCAATAACTAATAGATATAGGCGCGAGCTCTAAATTGTCAATGTCTTATAGAACCTCTAATCATGCATCGGCTAGAGTAAGTGAAGACAGCAAGCTTTCTGAACCAGTGAATACCACTGAAGGAGTATTACAGGGTGAACCACTGTATACACTTCTTTTTATCTTATTTCTAGCTGACATCATAGCATTCATGAAAGCTCTGGGATCCAGACAGTCGGTCTGTGCAACAAACTGGGTTACCTGGTGTGTACGGGAGAGGATAAGGTTTGACCTGCGTGCAGCGGCCGACCAACCCCGCGAACTAACAAAAAAGATTTGGGCGTCGAGTCAGGCCTCGGCGAAGGTAACGAGTCCGGACACCCTCAGGAGCTGGGTGTCGGAGCCAAAGGAAGTAAGAAGGCAGAATAAGAAAACAACTACAACTTCATCGCTATGATGTCACGTGCCAGCGGTGAGGTGCAGCTAAGAAAAGCCCTGGAGATTCAAGTAATTGAGAAATAGAAAAAAATACAGACCTTTTATAGGATATCGCCGGAGAGAAAGCCTCATCTCCTCCATCAACTTTATTCTTAGCTTCTCTGCTTTCCGTTCATCCTTTTGCGGTCTTCTTTTTTTCTCAGTTTGTGGTCCTGCCTTCCTTTCCGGTGTTCCAGGTTCCGCTCTTTTCTGTTATTTTCTTTGTCGTTATTTCTTTTTGTTTGTGTTGTGTCCATTTCTTGTCTAGTTTCTTTGAAGTCATTTACTTTTTTGTGTTGAGTTCTTTTTCTGTCTAGGTTTTTTGGAGGCTCTTTTCTATTTGCACTTTCTGGTAGCGACCATTCTGGGGCACTGGGAAATGGCTAAAATCAAGGAAGATTGACGCTACTGCTTCATTTATCTACTCTTGAATCTGTGCAGGTAGTATAGCCTTTTTTTTGTTGTCGTTCTTCACTTTCAGTGAGCTAGACTGAGCTGCTATGGTTGAGACTGACTTTTCCTGCCACACTTCTAGCTCTCGGCCACTTGGCAATAGCCTTGGGCTCCAGATTACTGTCGGCTAGGAAGAAGAGCTAAAAATTGTATGGCTGGTACCGAACTGTTACGACTGAATAACTGTGACTCGATATCCCTTGCTGTTGACGGTTGAGCGGGTGTAAGACCTGTGATGCTCCTTATAAGATCCATTGAAAACCTAGGTACTACTACTTTTACTAAAGAGTTTAGCTGTTGGTATAGGAACACCATCTTTTCTTTCCTGTAGACCCCGGATTTACAACTTCGACTGCTTTGCTTTCACCTTGAGGTGTCTTTACCTGGGCGTCCGGCAGAGGCACCTCTTCTTTCTCTTGATCTTCCTAGCTATTTGCTTTCAGACCGAATCGCCTCAAGAATGTAGAGCAGTTGCTTTGCATTTGATCTCAGTCCCGTCAGAACAAATTTATCAGAGACTGCATGGCCTTTGGGGAATCGAGATACTTATGTCTGGTGTAGGCCACACTTAATCAGCCGATAGCTCCCTGCCTGACAGGTTAGGCGGGTCGAAATTCGTAGTTCTTTTAGGGTTAGGAGTTTCTTCAGGGACTGTGCTTGCCAATCCGGGTCGTCCGTTTGGGTCATTGCGTTGGCCACTGTCTCTGTTTGTGAACTTGTTGTGTGGGTGCTTGTGTACTTACTACATTGTATACGTGTATTTTTTGTTCGCAGAGTAGTGAGTGTAAAGTTTCCTCCGTCAGCGTTTCTTGTGTGCTATGTTGAGATTTGGCACAGATTTGGACTGTTTGTGTCGCTGTGTTTGCTATCTTGCAGTGGAAGGCATATTTCTTTAGCAGCGTTAGGTCTTTGGCATGGCATTTTATTTTCAAGTGTGGATTTGTGTGAGGCTGTGGTGGGTAGAAAAGAAAGGTGGCTCGCCGCACTTTCTTACTGGCCTCCTCGTACTTCTTCTTTATTCTTGAATGGTCCATGTTTCGTCGTCAAATAAATTAAATTTATTGTATGCCTGAGGTACCTGGTTTAGCCCCCCCCCTCCCCTCACCCCCACTCTTATCCCTGCCACCTGTTGACCACTCCTCTCACCTCTACCAAAGGGATAGGACAGGATAGGGCGAGAAAGGGAGGGGGAAGTAGATGAAACGTCACTTAATAGTCTCTTAACGGTATACCGTCCTAAATTTAATTAATAGTGTTTAATAATAATAAATAATAATATCTAAACAAAAAATGTGTGAAAGTCGAGAAAATAAATAGACTTTGTCCCAAAAAACATAAATAATTATTTGTTGGCTGATGAAAATCTAGAGTATATTGACGAAATTACTGATGTCAATTAGAGAACTGCATACAGGGTATTATTTATTTAAATATTTTTTAATTTTATTCTTTGATGAGTTGTAATATTTTTATTATTTGCATAGTATTTTATTTACTTGTTACTTATTTAGTTATTAATTCCTTTACTTATTTATTTGTTACTTGTTATTATTGTTATTATTAGCAATAATAACAAAGGATATGTTAGCTAACTACCTATCAAACGTACATATTGGAACAACAAATAACGCAACATTTCGACGAACTTTTCCTACTTTTAAACCTAATCTTAATATGAACAATACTTATATTTATTTATTTAATTATTAAAAAGGATAAATAATAGATTCTAACCTATAAAAATATATGAATCTTAAAAGGGCTTCCACTTATCATTGGGGGTTTTCCAATGTAACGTGGAAGGTTAAAAAAATTGAGTCTGTAACTCTGAGAGTTTATATACATATCGATATTTGAATGAAAACAATAAATCACTTAGTTTTTAAAAGAATGAGGATATGGTCAAATCAAGGACATAATTTCGTCAAATCCAAGTTCTTTTTATCCACATGTGTGCTTCGAGATAAAATCAAAGTTTTTTGTAGTTAACAAGACTTACTCCTTTATTTCATTCTTATTTTAATTGTTTATTTTCCTGGACTTCTAGATCACACCAATCTCCAGGTTGTTTCAAGTTTCGGTGAAACAAAGCTTCCACTGGACTAGTGCCAAGAGATACATTATGTCGTTATCTTATAAAAACCAGGGATACTCTCATCCTTCCTTCTCTACCTCCAAACATCTACACCCTCATCTCTACCTTCCAAAGCATTACCAATCCCTTTCTTTATATCTTGATTCCTAGGTTCTGTGATATTAGCTCTTGGATAATATACAGGGGTGCTCCATTCTTTGGATCCCCATATTTTTAGACTATCCTTCCATTTTTTTCCCTGTGAATTGAGGGCCGTTTTCGCTTAGGATATGCTTTGGGTAGCTATATCGAGCAAAGACTTAATTTTCCAAAAGTTCAGTTATTTTCTTAATGGTGGCTTTATTTAATACAAATGCTTCCACCTAGCGGCTCCACAAGTTGGTAGACACAAGAAGACATATTTTGCCTGTTTTAGATCAAGGATACAGTCCCATGAGATCAACGGTCTCCAGAGCAGATTTCGGTTCTTTACGTGTATGTTGCGGGGCTCTAACGCGCCCGGTCAGGGGTTTGTTTCTCGCACAAACGTCGCAACTCAGTACGTATTTTTTGATTGCTTGTGTCATACCTGGCCAGTATACTTTTTTTCTGAGCGTTCTCATGCCCGGGATGACCATGAAGTGGATTATCATGGTATCAATGTAAACATTCTTCAATGAGGTGAGAGGGTAAATAAGCTCTAGAGTCTTCTAATACACTACGTCATCTATCAAGGCAAAGTTAATCCTCTTTTGTGCCCACGCTCTTCTTTTTCTTGTTGTTGGCATATCCTATCTGCATAGCCATTTCTTTATGTTAAAAATGTTCGGGTCCTGATCTTGTTCTGTCTTGGTTTTTATAATTAGTTCATCTGGAGATTCCTCTGTTCGTATAACGTTTAAAGTGTTTGGCGGAGGGGATGGAATTTCTATTATGTAGTCTTCGACTATACCAACAGGCTCTTGGGACAGCCTGTTGTAAGTTGACATCCTGGTTAAGCTTTACTGAGCAATGCCTGATGGTTAAATTATACGACATCAAAGTCAAATACCATCGGTTGACTTTACTATTGACATCTTTATTTTTGCTCACCCATTTTAGAGCACTATTGTCAGTTACACGTTCGAATATTGTGCCTTCTAAAAATGGTCTAAACTTGCCCATTGCCCATAACACTGCCAAGGCTTATTTTTCTATCGTGGTGTAACGCGACTCAGTGCTGGTGAAGTTTCTACTGGCGTAACTAAGTATATGCTTCTTCGAGTCCTCCTGGTATAATACTGCTCCCAACCCTACGTCAGACGCATCAGTTTGTAAGATTAACGTAAAATCCAGTTTGTAGTGACTTAGGCCCGTATTTAAAGACGTTTTCCTAACATTTTCCTAACTTTTTCCTAACATTTTCCTAACATTCTCCTAACACCTAACTTTTTCCTAACATTTTCCTAACATTTTCCTAACTCCTAACATTCTCCTAACATTCTCCTATCGTGTTTTAAAAGTCATTTAGAGGCTTCGCATGATTTTTTTTAGTAAAAACCTAAGGTAGTTAAGTCAAAAAGTGATACCATTGTAAATAACGTAATATATCGCAAAATATCAATGTCATTAACTTATTACCTGGATTTACGACACACTTTGTCGTATTAATAACTATCTACATAAATTTACATAATATAAGTTACTATTAATCCTCTTACCTTACTATTAGGGAATTTACCCTGCAATTTTTTTAACACCTCCGCCCAAGCCTTTTTCTTTTCTTCGGCCCGCACACAATCAGATTTTTTATTTTCTATGGTCTGTTTGTGGCGGGCTATCGATTCAAAGAGGAAATTCAGTTGGTCCGGTGTGAATAATTTAGCCATTATTATACCAAAAAAATTTTACACAAACATAAATGAATTTGATGACAAAATACGAAAAACAAAATTGTGTAAATGATTTAGCAAAATGAAAACAGTGTTGCACTGATTAACAGGTCTTCATTTAGATACCTTTGGATTCGTACAACCTGGTCCACGTTCAAAATGAAACGATTGATACTGCTTTATTTATGAAAGCTGTTACAATAATTGAACATTGCATTTGTATTAACTCTACTGTTTACTGAAAACATATGGAAATAAAGTTTCTAATATATTTAACATTCGCCAAAGCGAGGCCGCATTGTTGTTTATGACGAAGTGTCTCGTAAATCCAGGTAATAAGTTAATAACATTGATATTTTGCGATATATTACGTTACTTACAATGGTATCACTATTTGACTTAACTACCTTAGGTTCTTACTAAATAAAATCATGCGAAGCCTCTAAAAGACTTTTAAAACACGATAGGAGAATGTTAGGAAAATGTTAGGAGTTAGGAAAATGTTAGGAAAAAGTTAGGAGAATGTTAGGAAAATGTTAGGAAACGTCTTTGAATACGGGCCTTAGAGTAGGTGCATTCAACAATACTTGTTTAAGCTCCTTGAAAGGCATTCTCTTCCGTCTTCCTCCGTTTCCATCTCACATTGGTCTTAGTGAGTTCAGTTAGAGGGATAGCAATATCAGCAAAATGTTCTACATAGTCGCCGTACCACTGGCATAACCCGAGAAATTTTCTTATTCCTTTTTTATTTGTAGATCGAGGAAGTTCTTCAATCGCTTTTAATTTTTCAGGCTGCGTCGCTATATCGTCAGCATTAGTTCAATTATTGTACAAGAAATTCTATTTCCTGCACTCCAACAAAGCACTTATCAATATTGCAGGTTAAGCCATGCTTTTTCAAACTCTCGAGTACAAGTGATAGGTGCCAAAGATGATCTTTCCATGTCTAGCTATGAATGTATAGATCGTCCAGGTAAGCTATAACAAAATCCCCGATGTATAATAATATAATTAACTTAGTAGTTTTAGCTTTGACTCCAAATTTTACCTTTACCTTGACGTCACTAATCTGCTTAACGTCCGGTTTGTTAATTAACAGGTATCTCAAAAAGGATGTGGTCACCTGTGTGTCTACCAATGGGAAATATTATTTTCCGTCAGATAGTCTAAAAGCTATTATTGAGACTTTAGCTCGTACCAACTCCTTCAGATGTTAGAGCCTATTTCCATCGAAAGATATCGCTCGGCTCTATCTCGAGTCCTTACTTGTGGGTTTCCCGGCTGCATTTGCCGCTCCTGCGGCAAATGCTGTTGCGCTTGGGCGGCATTATTACTGGTATTTCCTCTCCACTTTGGGCGGCTGTTACCGTAGTTCCTGTAATAGTTACCTCTATAGTTGTAGATATAGTTTCCTCGGTTGCTGTGTTGATCCCAATTAGGATTGTTTGGTAAGATCGCTCGTCCTTGAGTGACTGTTCCATCAGAGATAGTAGAGTGGTTTTTTTTAACAATACTTGCCTGTGGTATAGAACTTGAAGTAGCTGGCTTCATGTCTCTAAATATCGACTTTAAGAATTGAAATTGACATTATGAAATAGTGTCATGTGATCCTAATATTAGGATCCCAGAATAAACTAACCCTGACGTCATCAGAGTTCCTAAGAAATCTGAAATATTAAAAAAAATCCAAAACAACCATTTTCGTCTCGGTATTAATAAAATATTCAGTAGTAACTACTCCTAAATCTTCCAGCATATTTCTTCATACTGTTAATTAGGAGAACAGTCCGCACAGCTATAAATAAAACCTGGTTCATAGCTCAAATATGACTTTCTAACTACAATTAATGCCTAGACTACACCACAACTCCAACTCCCATATATTTGACTCCACTGTATCTTGTCCACGCAGCTCACAATATCCAGATACCCTCTCACACTTAATCTTTTCTTGTTGCTCTCTACCCGAAAAACGAAGTTCCTACTCTATTTTCACAACAAATCCTAATTTAACTTCTCTTCTTTCTGATATTTATAAAGATAAAATGGACGCTCTGTTTTACTTCCTTTACTATACTCTCAACCTAAATCAATCAACCCAAATTTCTTAATTTTAAGCACTATCTAATTTTCCTGAACATCATAAAAATAAATACCTCGTGTGTACTAATGCTCGTACTTCATCATATACATCTCATGTGAAACCTAATATATATTTTTTTCATTTTATATTTACATCCACATACTACTACCCCCAAAACTTCCATGTCATATCTACCCAAACTAATTGAGAAATGTAGTTTAAGTTTATAAAAGTGTTAACCTTAGAATCTCGCATTTATATTTATCAACTTTTTATATTACAATTCAATTTTGTAGAAGAATAATTTTTTGTATCAAATAAAGATTATGATTATTATATACCAACAATTGAAAGGAAAAATAAAATAGATTTTGATTTTTTAAGCACTTTTTCTCTATTTATTTTTTGTTTTTAAAATCCATTACATTGTTCTATCTGTATATTTGCATAATTGATTATGACATTTTTTAAACTTTATTTTTTTTTTCCTTAAAGAACATTTTTATTTTTGTGACTTTTCTTTTTCCTAATAAATATTAGATTGGCTCGACATTTATAATAGAAATGGAAGGTAAACTGTAAAAGTAAGAAAGGCCAATCTGACAGATTAGCCCTTCTTGCTTTTAGGCGCTGAACTTACAGAAAAGTGAAAAAGGCATGGAAAGGTAAAATCTGCAAAACTTTTATTTATCGCTTAAATTAGAAAATATAAAACATATAACTAATAATTAATCCATACTTTATTATAATATAGAAATGTTATTAAATTTTAATGAGAACCATTGTTATATCAGCTTTTTTAGAGCAATATCTGATCAAATCTTAAAACCAGATTTCCAAATGTAGATTGGCCCTTTTAACAAAACACCATCGACATGTCCTTTTGACCCCTGGATAAATTAAATGTTAAGTAGGAAGGGAGGGGGTATATTTGATGTGGGATTATTTCTGATATTTGAAAATGTTGGGAATGGGTGAGGATGGACATTGTTTTGGTAAATGTTATTTGTGAAAGAGTCGGGGTAGGAGAAAATGGAAATATATAATTTATTTTAATTAATTGTTATATCTTTTTTAACGATATTATTATTATTATTTTCTAGGATTCTGTGCGCATGCGTGTAACCGTCAACATCGTTTTTGTGGTGCTCTAACTTTTTTATTTTATTTAATATTAATGCTGAGTTTTTTTAAATAAGTAAAATTAGATAATAATACTGTAAAGCCTAAAGACTGGAAAGAAAGTTTTTTTTATGTGAAAATTTTACCTTAGTGATACAGTTTTTGCTGCGCAAACTCACATCATTTGTTGCAGCGTAATCGACAGGTTATGTCACTTAACTTTTTATTCAAATATTTAAATATCACTCGCACTAGCTGCAATTTTTCGAATTAACAAATAATAAACAAAATTATTAATACTTCGATAGAGAGAAGTGTTTTGCTAGAACTCACGCACCCTACTAATTAAACCAAGTTATAGGCTTTGTTTACATCTTATAAGATAAGAGGCAATATTTAAACAGGTCAATTATTTTAATTGATTTATGCAAGAAATAAATAATTCATATTCTAGTTCACATCATTTCCGCTAGATTGTATAAGCTGTTCTATTTATCTATTCTTCTTAAATTCAATATATATTTTTCGAAGACATTTTCATCCAAATATTATATTTTTGTACTAAATCCTATATTACTTCAGATTCTAATTAATTAAAACTTTATGTCAAATAAAAGAACTGCCTCAGAAAGTGTCTCGCCTATATCTAATACAAAGAAGAAAATGGCAGGATCTGGTGTGAAAATTGGAGAAATGGACACTGCTCAATTCAAAGAATTATTAGAGGGTTCATTAGCTTCGATTAGGATTGATTTATCGAATATCAACTCCAAGCTCCAATCGCAGGACAATACAATCCTAGAACTTAAAAACGAAATCATAAGCCTTAAAAAAGAACAAGAATCTATGAAAACTAAACTTGGTGATATAGAATGCCGATCTCGGCGAAACAATCTTATATTTCGGGGAGTCTCAAAAAAAGAAGATGAAACTACTTATCGCGATGCAATAAATAATTTTCTATTCGATAAATTAGATATTGAAAAAAATCTATCTTGATAAATAGAGCACATCCGTTTGGCCAATCGGATTTAATTGCACACATACCTTTAGACTCTGATTTAGAAACAATTTTAAGGAACGCCTATAAATTAAAAGACACGAGTTATGCAGTTCACCGAGATATTCCTAATCCCGTAAGAATTAAGCTAGGTAAACTTAGAGCTTTAGTAAAAGAGATCCATAAACTTAACACTCAAGTAAAGTTTTTCTCAAATTTGGATTTATTTTAGTCAACAATCATAAGTTTACCCTGGAAAATGACAACAATATTTATTTCAACGGAAACATAGGTCAAAGTAAATTAGAGGAGATACTAGGCATGGAGGTGACTGAAATTCTGCAAAAAATAAAACAAAAACCTGTCCGCCCGTCATCGTCTAAACCAGGCTCGGTTTAGCCAACTAGCCCTAAAACACCCAAGAGTAAAAAGAAAAGTGGAATTTTGGCAAAAAAGGAGTGACCTTCGGACTCGGCTTCCCCACTGAACATAATATTTTGGAATGTCCATGGATTTAATACTTTGTTTTCCCTAAATAAATTTGAAAAAGAGTTTCTAACCTCATTTGATATTCTTTGTCTATCTGAAACTTGGCTATACAATAATTTACAGCAACTTCCTAAGTTCTTGTCTAAGTTTGATTTAACTAACTGTATTTTTTCTAATGCTACTAAAACTTGTTCTAGAGGCAGAGCTAGTGGTGGTTTAATTGTACTTATTAATCCTAATATTTCATATACTGTTCTAGACATCTCTCCACACTGGGTTATTTTTCAAATTACAAGAAACTCATTGATATTCACAATTATCTCAGTTTATTTTAAACCAGATTTAGAGGTAACGGGTATTTTTTCTAAGCTTGAAAATTATTGTATCTCAACTTTTAATTAAAGATCCTTTCGCATTTTTAATCTGTGGTGGCGATTTTAATGCTAGAATTGGTAATTTAAATAACAATATTGAGAATGAAATAGTAAATTTATCAATTTTTTCTAGTAATAGGGAGGCTCTCTCAAACACCACAGATAAAAAAGGTGAAGTTCTTGTTGAAGTAATGGAGTCGAATAGTATGATAGTTGCTAATGGTAGAAGTCCTAAAGACTCTCCAGCCCAGTATACTTACATTTCAAATCGTGGTGTGAGCATTATTGATTACATTTGGCTATCGGCGGCTTGTTTACCTTTAGTATCTTCCTTTAATATTTCTACAAATCTGCACTCAGACCATCTACCCTGTTGTATTAATATATGGTCCCAAAATAATCAAGCTAAAAATAATGCATTACAACCTAAACAACCTAAAACCCAAGGCTTTAAATGGAATAAAGAAAACCAAATAAAATATCAAATCTCTATGTCTCAAAATAAAACTTTGTACCTTAATAGTTTGTCTCCTGATGTCCTTAATAATAATATCATTAATTCTATTAAATCGAGTGCTAATGCGAATAATATGTCTTACATAAAGCCTAAGTCTGGAAGTAACCAATTTCAAAAACCTTCTTGGATCAACTTTGAATGCTTAGCCCTAAAAGAACTTTGGCGTAAGCAATTAAAACGTGTCGAAAAGAACACTTTAAGAACCAAGATGAGCTTAATTATTTATGTTTCCTAAAAACAGAATATCGCAAGACATTGCGTTGCTCTAGGAAGGCTTATCATACTAATCTTTTAGATGCATTATCAAACACAAAAGACTCTAAATCGTTTTGGAAAACTGTAAACATATTTTCTTCAAACGCTGTTTATAACTCCCCTATCTCTGTTGATGATTGGTATAAATACTTATCCACATATATCCTAAAAGAACTATAAGCCTTTACCAACTGAAATAATTAATCATTATCAAACTCATCCAATTTTGGATAAATCTATCTCCTTAGAGGAGGTAGAATATGCACTAAAAAAATGTAAGAATAACAAAACACCAGGATTAGATGGTCTGAGTTATGAATTTTTCAAAAATCTTCCTGCCGAATGGGTCCATTATCTTCAAAATATGTTTAATGTCATTCTGGATACTGAAATTATCCCCCAATGTTGGGGTGAAATTAAACTTACCATGCTCCACAAAAAAGGAAGCAAATCGGATTGCTCAAACTATAGGGGAATTGCTCTATTAAATACAATTGAGAAAATATTTAGTAATATTATCCTTGAAAGGATAATTCTATGGGCTGAGAGTTTAGATCTTTTACCTGAAGAACAATCAGGATTTAGGAGAGGAAGAGGTTGTCTAGACAACCTTTTCACTCTTTCTTCGGCGATTAATATTCAACTATTAACAGGTTCTCCTTATGTCATTGTGATTTTTGTGGACTTCTCAAAGGCCTTTGATTCAATTGTACACTTTCTTTTATGGAACAAGATGATTAAATTAGGGATGAGCCCAAAGTTGGTTAATATATTAAAAAATCTGTATGATGTAGCAAATTTTTGTTAACGTAAATAATGTTCCTTCAGAGAAAGTAAAGGTTTCTACAGGAGTTTTACAAGGTGAGCCTGTTTCTGCAATTATTTTTGCTCTCTTTATTTCAGATATCATTCAGTTTTTTCACTCAAAAGGGGTTAAAGGAGTCAAGCTTTCTTTTGCTCACAGGTTACTTCTCTTGCTTTACGCTGACGATGTTGTATTCTTGGCTCAGTCCTGGACTGATGCCCAGGAAATACTTAATTTATTATTTGAATACTGCTCTCTAAATGGTCTAAAAGTTAATGTAGACAAAACTAGAGTCGTTCAATTTTCTAAAAGCCCAAAAAAGAAAAAGCTTAGAACTCTCTTTTACAATGAGAATCCTCTCAAATATGTAAAACAATTTACTTACTTAGGAGTGCCGTTTTTAAGCTCAGCGAAGTTCTCTTTAGCATCCAAAGAATTTATTTCTAAGGGAAACATGGCACTTGGCAAAACAAAAACTATTCTGATGAAGTCGAAATCTGACTCGCATGAAACCAAAGTAACTTTATTTAATTCTATCGTTACCTCTACCCTGTTGTATGCTGCAGAAATTTGGGCTCCTAGATATGCCCAACAATTAGAATCAGTCCATTCTAAATTTTTTAAAAGCATATATTTTTGGCCTAACTGTACTCCACACTACATGGTAAGACTTGAATCTGGCTCTCTGCCACTAGAATCTAAAATATTTAAAGCCATGATCTCTCTTTTGACTAAAATACTGGGTATGTGTGATAATAGACTCCCCAAAATATGTTATCAATCTCTACTTCATATTAAGTCAAAAACAATTAACAATGAGCAGTATAATTGGGTGTCTCAGTTGGAAAGCTTCCTCAGTAAAATAAATAGCGAGTATGTGCTAAATTTAAACTTAAATGAGCTTATTGCAGTTACTCCTACCCTGTTAAACATTTACATTATTATTTACACCAATTAGATGTTGAGAGAGTTCTTAAATCGTCTTATTCTCCTTTATATAAAGAAATTTCTACCTTTTCAACGAACGGAGAATCTTATCTGAAATTTAGAGTTGGTTTAAATATCACTAGAACAATAAGTCAAATTAGGATCGGTAATCCCCAAATAACTACTTTAAAAAATTATAGATTCGATTCAGATACTTATTGCAAACTTTGTAATTCATATGATGATTCAATGAACCACTTTTTACTAGAATGTAATGTTTTATCAGATATAAGAGAACATTATTTACAGGATGTATTAAGGAAAAAATCCTTCTTCACGAAAATATTTACTAACCCAGATCTTGTCACTATGAAAAAACTGTATTATTATATAGACAAGTCTTTAATTATAAAACAAGTTCATCTATAAATTTTATTTTCTAAAAGATAGTTTATTTAAAAAAAGGAAGCAACGCATATTATTTTACTTTTATTATTTATTAGGTATTGTTTATTTTTCTTAATTTGATTAGAAGCATCAAAAGCATGTTTATTTACAGCACAGATTTCTATTTGTACAAGATTGTATTTTCTTAAACAAATATATGATTTATATAAAAAAAAATATTATTTCTAGAAGTTCACGCCTTTT
The DNA here is from genome assembly GCA_018340805.1 of Microvelia longipes. Classification (NCBI taxonomy): domain Eukaryota; kingdom Metazoa; phylum Arthropoda; class Insecta; order Hemiptera; family Veliidae; genus Microvelia; species Microvelia longipes. The sequence continues at coordinate 32,923,066 of JACMZG010000008.1, read as the reverse complement.
GCAGATAATCATGGGTTACAGCGGTCTTTCTAAATTGCCAAGGAGCCACCTGGTTATACATAATCTGGTTATACATAATCTGGTTATACATAATCTGGTTATACATAATCTAGTTATACATAATCTGGTTATACATAAGTCCGTTTTAGTTTCCATTATAATTTTTCGTTATGTGTTATTTGGTTTGTAGTTTAATTATTACTTTTCCTCATTTATACCGTAGGTACATAGGAAAAATATTGTGTTTTCAAAAAATCCCAAACCGGAAGGTCAATTGTTTTTTAAGACATCCAAAGTGGTTTTTACAAAGCTTTCTGACTGTGTGTGTTCGAGTGTGTGCGTGTGTGAGTGAGAGTGTGTATGTGTCTGTTACATCGTAGCTCTTAGTGTATTTATGCTAGGGAGTTGAAACTTTGTAGAAAAATCAATCTACCGCTGTTGTGTAGGTTTTTTTACAAAAAAGAGAATGAAACGAATGCATTTACTATCTGAGGATGAGCAAAGTCCGAAGACGTGTTTCTGGATAAATTTAATGACTTGTATATCCTGAGGGCGAGCGAAGCAAGAAGGATGAGCGCAGCGAATCCAATGTGATGAGAAAAAGTTCCGAGGTACCCCGTGCCCGATTTTTATCAGTACACGGTTGAAATTTATAAGTAAACAAATTTTGACTTCAAGAAAACTGATAGCCTTGGTAAAAACATTAACTAAAATTTAAACCTCAAAAATGGAATCAGATAAAACGAAATTTGGTCAGTAGATTATTTGTATGTAAAACTCATTTAGTATGAAATTGAATCAAATCAAACGACTCTTACAAATACTCTTATTTTAAAATTTAACCCTTGCCTCAAGCTACGACTAAAAATCCTTTTACTTGTAACGCTGTTCTAAACCTTTAGCATCAATGTGGATTGAGATTAATAATGAATAAAATTTTCTTATACTTTATCTTTCTGGCTAAGCGATTAAAAAGTTTTAAAATTTTATTTTTATGTTATCCTTCTATTAAAATTGTAGGCATTGTTTTGTTTGTTATTCAAACCGTTTAAAATTAGTTTTTTTATAATTTTATGTTTGAATTTTGTCGTTATTGCACTTTTGCAGGGTTGCTTGTCTTAATTTAGTTATGTTGATTTAGTTGGTAGCACTGCTTTCCTTAGTAGGGAAGGGAGGTGTAACCAGTAAGTATGTTCTGTTGGGCCATGCGCTAAGTTTTGTTTGAGGCAAAGTTTAAGTGAATTACGCCCCTAATTTAGTTGGATTAAGGATTACTTATCACTAAACTTGTATACTCTTGTGCTGCTGTCAGGTTAAACCCTACAAGTTTAGTTTTGGGTGATCCCAGCATAAGATCTGCTGTGGGTTGCAGCATCTCTTCTAACAAACCTTCCTCTACCCTTCACCATAATTACCACCTCTTTTGCGGTGGGCACGAGAAGTTTGGTGCCCATTTGCCATTTTTTCTTTTCTTTTTATGTATTATTTGATCTAAAGATATATAATGTGAGCCCAGTAGTATACGGCAGACAGAAGACTGTCTGCAGGATACTATTGTAAGGGGCCCCAGGATCCTAATGTTCCCACATTATTTGTACTTATGTTGATTTATTATTTATTAGATACTTACTCTGTTTATATATCAATATCAAGTATTTTTAGTTTAATTATTTTAATTTTTACGGCCATAGAGCCCATTTTTATTCAGGGTTCCAGATCACTATTCATTTTAAATATTGAATTCATTCAGTTTTTATTATTCTTTCAATACTGGGCAAGATCTTCTCTGTTTTATATAAATTATGCCCCAGTATACAAGTTATCAAGCATATTTGCTTTTTATTGGCTTACTAGGATTAAGTACCTTACCTTTCACCTACCGATATTTTTGGGCCTACCGATATTTTTTTATAGTTGGAATGTATTTCTGTTATCAGTATAAATGTATCAGTATACATTTTAACGAACTTTAACGAGCTCGACGACAGAGGCAGCTGCCACACAGTTTCTTACAAAATAAACTGAGTTTTGTAAATTACGTTCTTTCCTTGTAATGGTTAAATAAATGTTATTTTTGAGTAATATAAGTTGTGATTGCTGATGAATAGAATGAATACGAGCGGGAACACTATGAAGACGGGATTTTATAATCCTATTACTTATCCTTGTCTGATTCTTTCAACATTTTTACTAAGTGACATAAAATCATTAAAATTTCAACAAAAAGATTCTCCAGTTTGAAAAACTTAAAATTATAATATTACGTATTACGTTTTAGAATGTCAGCTGTTAATTATACTAGCGATTATGAGGAAAGCCTATAACAATAATTAATTGTGTGTTACAATGACAATTTTTATTATGATTACTTGAATATATTTTGTTAAATGTACCCTATGCGTTTGTGTCTGCACGCATTTCAAGAAAAATCTCAACAAATCACCAAACGGAATAATATTTGTTATCCAAAACATGGTAAACCCCTTGAATTTTTGTTGTTGTAATGTCATCATTTTGCAGAGTCCGCAAAATATTCAAAATATCGTTTAAATTAAATGTTATTGCAGGGACAAAGTATTTCATTATGATTTATGGGGCTCCGAATCAAATAAACTAGTCCAGAGTAGATTCAAAAACTCGAAGTGACAAACACAAAAACAGCATACACTGAGGTAAATAACCAGAAAATCTAACATACAGTTAAAAAACGAATTTCAAGTAGCCAGATGGTGCTGTACCTAAACTCACGGAGAGTTCTGGGTCGACTGGCAAACATCGACACCGGCAATCGACTGTTGACTAACAAGCAGGGTACACATTGTAATCTGCAGATTATTGATCATTAGCGTAATATATATCCTGTGATCCCATTTCACTCATAAGAGGATATTGAGCATTACTGTCACAACTATTTGCGCACGTGTGGCTGGATGGAGAAATCTTCTTTAACTAAAGTTGTTTCTTTGTCGTTCGGTCCAATTTTGGAGTTCAGCTGGACTTGAACCAGCTGACGGGATATAAATGTGTTGAGACTCGAGGAAGATGGTGCTGTACCTCTAAACTCACGGAGACTACTGGGTCGACTGGCAAAACATTGACACCGGTAATCGACTGTTGACTAACAAGCAGGGTTAGTCCGCATTGTAATCTGCGGACTAATGATTATTAGCGTAATATGTATTGCGTGATCCCATTTCACTCATAAAAGGATATTGAGCATTACTGTCACAACTATTTGCGCACGTGTGGCTGAATGGAGAAATCTTCTTTAACTGAAGTTGACAGAGAAATTTGTCGTTCGGTCCAATTTTGGAGTTCAGCTGGACTTGAACCAGCTGACGGGATATAAATGTGTTGAGACTCAAGGAAGATTAAAGCACTGAATGCTATTCGGCTACGCTCCGACAGAACTTAAATATTAAGGATAAGCAGCTCGTTAGTTCTTTCTCTGAAAACATGGAAACTAACATTTTAAAAAGCGTAGCAGTTGAACTCAAACAATCGGGTTCAAGCTCGTTAAAACCTTTACAGGTACTAGGGGTACCCTCAGAATACGGTTTCAAAAGTTGCTGACTGCAAGTTACAGGTTCATCGCCCGTTAAAAAATCAGTAAATACCTGTGATCCTAACTCAAGGCTCTACGAGGATTCCCTACACCCGAGTTACGTAACGCATCTTAAAGTCTGATACAGACATGCTGCATCCGTGGTGTTTAACTAACGCCTTTGAAGTTCGAGGTTAACCTCTGTAACCGTTCGGTCATTTAAGTATTTCGAAAACATCATAATGGATAATTTAATAAAATTATCCATTATGTTTATAATTTTACCTTGTTTTATTTCATTCCGTCTGCATTTTCTTTTCTTTATTATTTTTCTTTATTATTATTATTCTTTTAAACCAGGCCTGGGCAAACTACGCGGAGCATTTTTATGTGGCCCGCGGGCAAAATTAAAATGTTGGGAACAAAAATTAAATAAATTAAAAATAAAAAAAATATTAGGTATATAAGCAAATAAATTATTTAATTCAATATTATTCTAAAAGTTAGATACTAAGATAAGGATATAATGGATTGTTAGTTTAACTTAAAAGTTTGGAGAAACAAAAACTAGTGAGGTAAGAAACAATTACATTAATTTTTTGTATTTTAATTTGTATTACTTTGCTTGTTCATCATAGATTCAGTAAATTATTGACTTGGCCCCAATTCCTATTCTTTGATAATAAATTTGACTTAAGTAAAACACCTGAGTAATTACAATTTGTTGCGGGTTTCGCATACTTTAAGAATTTAAGGAATGCGGCCCGCGACTGGCCGTAATAAGACCAAGCTGCTCTTTGCTAGAAATGTTTGCCCAGGCCTGTTTTAGACGATTTCTTAAGAGAGATGCCTATCGTTGCGCGTCCTCCACCAGGTAGAGTGTAAGTAATTTTCCGAAAAGAGGTGCTTTTATGCACCCTTTAACAGGTTAAATCTTTGAAATTTACCCTAAGAGAGATTTCGGGCTTCTAGTCACCGTCGTATGGTATATCGTAAACATTTTAGTCGCCCCTCTTACTGTTTGCCTAGCAATGCCACATCAAAGCGTCGGATGTCTGGTAGAAGGTAACCAGTTAAGTTAATTTTTGCTTCGGTTTGCTGCCCAGTGGATCATTCGCGGCTCGAACTATCAGTGTTGCTCCTACCGTTAATTAGTTTATGCATACTTGTTTAATTAAGGTAGTTTTACACAAAATACAATGGCATTTTAATCATATTTTATTATGGAAATCAATGTGATGTTATAAAAATTATAATGAATACTTGAGAAACCTCTGAGTGTTAGTTATTTTAATTATATTTTTATCCGTAACAAGCATTCAAGTGTACTTTTAGTTTATTTGTATTCACTAGAGTGTAGCGGGGGGGGGGGCGAGAGGGGAGGCAGCAAGATAAAATTACGTTCCTAGCAAAGACGTGCTCTCAGTTCAATAGAGCTAATACAAACTTCCCTTTAACACCTCTTTTACTGCTACTAATCCTGAATAATTTTAACAGTCTAGGCGTTTCTTCAAGCCAGTCTTTAAAAATATTGGTTGGAAATCATTCTATTAGGAGATCTAGAGAGAAAATAAATACCGCGTCCGTGGCAGAAAAAGTGATAACCTAAAAATAGATGATTACTTGCTTGTTATCATACGCTACAAGCAAACCACAATATGTTATGCAGCAGTTCCTATTTTTGTTATATTTCTTATTCAAATGATTTTCTCTTTGAATTTTAGTTTCAAATTTTCCATAAAAAAACTTAAACTTTCACGCAAATATATGAAGTTTTTTAAGTAAGGATAACTAAATTTTCTTTCATACGACCTTTGTCAGTTTGATACTACCTCTTTGTTTTTTTAGTTAGATGCCCATTATAAGGTAACCATGAGAATAAATTATGTAACATAGGGCAAATGATACTATATAATTGTGGGAGATACTCCAAAGAGTGTTAAAAGCAAAATTATACACTACATCTGGGAAAAGTTGTCAGATGTACCAAAGGTTTTTCCTTGTTTTATTTCTAGGTATTTTTTGCACAATTATATTGTGTCAACTATTCTGTATCAAATTATAAATAGGACGATTAGTACTGTTATCAGTAATGATTTAATTAATAATTATTATAAATAATACTTTATTATTAATATTAAAATAGAACGAAGTCAATAATTCCTTTGTCAATCAACTGGGGAATTACCATCTAAAGAAGTGTCCTTCTCTCTAACCTAATTTTAGGCACACAACCAATGAAATAACAATGGATTTGTACTTTGTGAGAAAGTGCGGGCAAGACTAAGATATGAGAGCTCTTCATACTTATCATAGAAGTGTAACTGAGAAATCGTTGAAAGAAAATGTATCTGAAGGACACTGGATGATCAAAGAAAAAATACTCTGGAGACCTTTCTTTTTCCTGTAATTATTAGTAAGCAACCATCACCATTTTCTATTGTTCAAATAAGATGTTAGAACTCTTTGGTTTTACATCTCAAGGAAGAACCAAATCTAAAAATAACCTTATTACCTTTAATTCTAAATAAATTACAACATAAACATTTTATTTGTGTTACAAAACATCATCTTAATTATCTTAATAAGAAGTATAATTTACCACAACTTAAAGTTTCAACTTTAATTAAATGCACGCTTACAATACGATATTTATTATTCACATAAATTATCTGTGGTACACCACAATATGTTGGTACTGCCTGGTACGTCAAAATTAATATACTTCGGTAAATTCATCTTTAGAACTTAGAAACTGGGTTTTCGTTCTTCATAATTATTTTAGCACAACTAAGAACTAATAGATAGACACTACTACTGACAACTGACAAGTTAGTCACTTTGTCGAACGGTCAATCAATTGCTAATGTCAAAGCCCTCTCATACCTTTAATTTCGCATTTAATATCTACAGCTCCTTATATACGCCCTATTGTCTTTAAAATTTCTACAAAAAGCTACTTCTCTACGAACGCATAGCATTATAAAGTATAAAAATTATGATTGTTGCTTATCTTAAAAAAATTCCTCTAGTTTAACAAAAATTATTTATATAATCATTATATTTAACAGCTGCTTCCTTATATACGCTTCTTACTTTTGTCTTTAATCTACAAAAAGCTACCCTCTTAACGGGAACCAGTACATATAAATATAACAATATGATTTTGCTACTAAAAAAAATATTCTCCTAAGTTACAAATTATTTATATTAATCATTTATATCTACAGCTTCCTTATATACGCCCTACTGTGTCTTATTGTCTACAAAAGCTAGCTCTCTTAGGGAACCAGTAGCATTCATAATATACACAAATTATGATTGTTGCTATCTAACAAAATATTCTCATTTACCAATTATTTATATAATCAATTCATATCTACAGCTTCCTTATAACGCCCTACTTTTGTCTTTAATTTCTACAAAAAGCTACTTCTCTTAAGGGAACCAGTAGCATTATAAATATAACAAATTATGATTGTTGTTATCTTAAAAAAATATTCTCTAGTTTACAAATTACGTGCAATCATACATCCTTTAATACTCTCATTTATACTGTCGGTACGTTGAAAAAGTATAGATTTTAACAATATCAATAGTTCTTTGACGGGAGATTTTGCGGTGTATGTACAATGAACATAAAAAGATTAGCCTCTTCATGATGGCCCCAGGGCCTGAGCTGAACAGGCGTTGACTTATACTTAATGCTATACTTATTACTTTGGTTATAAATTTATATATTATTATACATTTTTATTATTAATTATTTTATTATTAATTATTGCTTTTTTATTTTAAAATAAATAAATATTTTTATTTTGAATATTTATAATAGTTAATTTATTTTCTATACAACAATTTTAATTTAGTTACTTATTAACTTTTATTAAATAATTTTTTAGATGTTTTTAGATGCTATCTTGATATTGGTAAAATAATAAAAACAATTGATTTTAAAAACAAAATAATATTATTGAACCACAAGAAAAAAGTTAACAGGTTAGTTATTAAAAAACTGACCATTTCTTTTGAATAGGATACCATTAACTCTGATTATGTCAGTGCCTTAATACTTAATTTGTTATTTTTTTTATTGTTGTCTGACAATAGAAATTTGTTTTTAAACTCAATTAGTTAAAGTCAATAAAATAATTTTTTTTATTAGTTTTTACTAAGTTGTTTTTTTGTATATATGTAAGTGAGTGTGTATTATGTGTGTCTGTTATAATCGTTTTTACTAATGTTAATTTTTAGGTAACATTGAACCATCTTTGAATTTTGTTAAGGTGTTAATATTTTGTGAACATTACTCGTTCTTATTGATTCAGAAATTTTTTGAAACTTTGTAAGACGTAGATAAATTTTAAATGTGTCATTTGATATTTTGATTGCAGTCATAAGTTTCACCTCTTTATAAGCCTTAGTTTAAATTTTATCGAATGGCATGCATGAGAAAAACCCAATGGAGTTGAAATGAGGTAAAAGTGTATACATGTAGGTAATTTAGGAACGCAGCAGCGTTCCACCCCGCCAAGTCAAGAAGAAAAGAAGAAATACCCCGCTTAGCTAGTAAAAAAGTCAAAAACCTACTAAAGCTGCCAGTGTATGTTATACTGTACGCAATAAAGTCGGGTTTTTGAGGGTCTGTAGTTAGTAAACAGCTATAGGTACATAAATAGTATTATAATATCTCTAGAGGGCGTGCCTTGTAGTACAAAAATAAAGAAATTATCCAAATCAGCTAAGTAGATATGGAGTAAAAGAGGTTCAAAAGTGGCATTTTTACGACTTCTTATTCTTATTCTACCTGCACATTTTGTTGACGCACCTACAGCCTAAACTATTTTGACGTATGAGGACTTTATGGATTCGTCTTATGCTAGTGTACATTCCTACCTCATAAAATCTCAAATTCTACGCTGAACGTGGAGCGAAAAACTAAGCTAGCGAACGGTAGTCTTATACATTGACGAACCTACTGCTTCAAGCGCTACTTTTATATAAATTGACCCTCCTGCACTCTTCACTAATGAATGGATTTTAGTGTTTGAGGACATTTGAATATGTCTGATGCCTTTTAACATTCCGGTATCAATAAATCCCAAATTCATAATTCCTATGTTGTACACGCAGCAAAAAACAGAGCTCTGTCAAGTGGTGTATAGAACCCCTTGACACCCTTTACAGCTTTATCTACGACACGTATCTAGTTTACTTCTGTGGCTTACCCCGAGGATAAGAAGCTTATGATTGCCTCTCAAATGTAAATAGGGCCATTAACTATTGCCAACCTAGCAACTTAACTTTAAAACGCCAATGTCCGTCTACACCCAATACGGACATAACTTGGCGGGACAGAAAAGTTGATTTCCAACATTTTTGGACCAAAGACTTGGCGGGGAGTTTTTTTTAACACATAAGTGGTTTTATTTCAATACAGTTAGCATATCTATGGTTCTAGTTGGATGACTAATGTTAAGTAGCATCGAGTAAGGTCAGTTCCTTGATTGGTACTGCTGAGAATAAGACGGATAACTTTACTGTGTGATCATGACAGCCTAAAGTCGTACTGTTGTATTTTAATTTTACTGGTGATTTTAATTTTCTGAGGACGATGCAACTGATGTGGTGATATAAAGTTTAAAGGTTCCCTACACCCGAAGTTGTTCTAAATTAAATTATACACATGCACCACAGTTTATTCACTTTTATTTTTATTGTACATCCCTATAGTGGATAATACTAGTATAACCCTCCCCAAAAAAAATGTTGACTGGAAATAGGATCTATCGCCAAAAATTTTTCAAACCTTTTGTTGGCTTTTGTCTGCAGAAATTTGACACACTACAGTTTTTACAGTGTTAAAAGTAATTACGTTTTTTCTGTTTTAGTGAATGGAAGTCTAAAGTAGATCTAGAAGACAACGAAGAAGAGGACTTAGTCTCTTTTAACATGAAGAATTATTGGGTGTTCAATCCAGGGAAGTCTAACGGACTCACTGGAGATGAAATTATCACCATCCCTCATATGGTTTTAATGGTACAAATTTCTTATTTTACACCAATCTGTTTCTGTTACTAAACTTCTATTTAATATTAGCGCCTTATTTTGCATGGAAAATGATAGCTGCAATTTTATACTAAAATCTTATTCAACAATTTTAAGGTTTAGAAAGTGAAGAACATTCTAATATCATAAAAAGGTCAAATCCATCAATCATTATTTTGAATCCTCCTTTTATACTCAAATTTTACACTGGTTTGCAATGCCAATGTGTAGTAGATATACGTAAATGCATTCGATGCCCATAATGCTATTAAAAGAGACAGATTTATGTATTGTGAAGATTTTCTGATATAAGTGGCAGGTAGTCAATCTCTAAAAAAACTATATTTTTTAGTTTGGTTACAACATTTAAAATTATTATAACATGTTACAAACATGAATTTATTTTCTAAATTATGCTAGATAGATCATGGATACTTGGATTTCTGACTTCCGATTAATCTATGGTTTAACTTCATGGAGTCATTCAATTAGGAGTTGCAACTATGTGGACACAGTAAGCATCTATATTTTTCAAGTTATATGCAATGCTTTGAAATGCAAGCAAATATAAAATTAATTTTTATTTTCATGAATTTCAAAGCATTGCACATAATTTGAAAATATAGATGCTTACGGTTTCCACATAGTTGCAACTCCTAATTGAATGACTCCATGAAGTTAAACCATAAGTTAATCGGAAGTCAGAAATCCAAGGATCCATGATCTATCTAGCATAATCTTGAAAATAATTTCATGTTTGTAACATGTTATAATTAATAATCAAATGATAAAAAAATGTACATGTATGTTAACATGTTGTGATGTATCAAAAGCATTTGATACACCAAAATAAGTAAAATGGTTAAAATAGAGTTAGTCCAACGCATACCGAATATGATGACTTTCTAAGTAATAAGTCCTAAGATGTTGACACTGAAGGAAAAGTCTCAGAATTAGAGGAAGTAAACATCGGAGCACCCCAAGGTCCGTGTAAAACCTGTTTGTTGTTTATTTTAACTACTAGTGACTTACCTGATTACTTACAGAATTAAAAAGATCAAGGAACAGACCTTAACACCACTGAAATGAATAGTAACAAAAGCACAACTTTTAGACCTCAAAAAGACATATACTGCATCTTCGAAGTAATAAGATTACGCAGACATTTCAATAAATTCAAAGAGCAGAGAATAAAGACGTAGACATTGTATATCAACAAATTAGTTTAAATGTTGAAAAAACAGACAATGGTTTGCTGATAATTACAACAAAATGAATAGGGGAAAAATTCAACAATTATTGCTAAGCTTAAAACATAATTTAAAACAAAAACCAATAAAATTCGTTTTAGTAATAATAGATGATATGATCTACTGGATCTAGATAAGTTGTAAGCCACATGAACAAAGTTTAACTTCCAAAATTCCCTCTTATGTATTTATGTTCTGAAAGTTAGAAGGTAGAGTACCATATGAAATGCAAATCACTTTTTATAAATCCATAGTCGAAAATAGATTGAACTACGGAATAGTAATGTGGAGACATACCAACTTGGCTAAACTATTATTAGCCCAAAAATGAAAATTTTTTATTTTTTTTTTTACGCTTTAACCCGTAGAGTCATTTAGCGTTTTCCCTTATCATCTCACTCAACATTAACCCTGAGTTTGTACACATCCAATCATCTAGGAAGCACCCTGACCTCGTCCTTCATCACTTTCACTAAGTTTTCGGACATACAAGGCTAAGTATAATCGTTCGACTTCATCTCCCCCAGCCCGCAGAACATTAACTTTTCGTGAGCTGGGTCAACGGAACGTGGATCCGGACTTGTCTCAGATGAAATAGATCCAACCCGCATTGCGTATTAGTAGCCAAGAAAACCACGTAAAACCCTGGCTGGTTGGCCGGTCTTGAATTCAAGACCTCCCGAGTGTACGGTACAAGGGTAACTCATATGAGGTCCTCCCGGCTGGCTTTTGAACCCTCGACTCCAGGTCGAAAGGCGAGCGCTCTAACCACTGAGCTACCGGACTCGGTAAATTATTTGATGATGAATAACTTTAACATTTATAATCAAGGATGCATTTAAATAAAAACTTTAAAAAACATTGTTTCCCCATGTAAAAATAGGTTTTGATCAACCTAACGTTTTAAGGTCGTACAGCTCTGCTTTGGTCAACCATACAGCTTTGTGAATCGCGAATAAGGTACTTAGTGTCTCTAGATAACATAGGTGGCAGAGCATAGTTTCTTAAATAATATCAATGAATGGTTTGAGACGTTTTAGAATTGGCGTAAAAAAAGATAGCAGCTTTCTCTCGAATTAGCTTTTTTACACTAGTATCTTTGGTAGGGATTTGATTGATTGCATGCAATTTTAACTTTATGAATTTTTTCAGGGTATGATTTACATGACAGAAATGACAAAACCTGGTGCATTATCGCTTCTGGCAAAAGCAATTGGTCCTTTATTCAACTTTCCTGAAACACCATTTGTTACGACAAAGGCCAAAAACATTCTTTTCGACGGTATACCGATAAACTGTACGTCCACTGAATTTGCTCCAAAAGCTGTCTGTACACAAATTAAGGCTAATCCAAAAGGGTTGGTGGTTGCTGGAGAAAACATTTACCTTTTTTCATTCTTTGGAGCGGTAAGTCTTCCCTTATTTTTACACTATTTCTTATTGAGGAAGATATAGGAGGAAACAGAAATAGAGAATTATTCAGTAATTTCTCTTTTGCAACACTATTTATTTTAAAGAACTCCCACATATAAACATGAAATTTAAACTTTAAGCTAATTTGATTAAATTTCCTACTAAGAATTATTATTATTGCAATTATTATCAAAGTTATTATTATCATTGTTAACAGTGAATAATTCTGTTATCAAATCTTTATTTGTTGTTCCCTTTTATTCTGTTAGTATAATAAAATATACTAACAATAATACTAACTTAGGATAGAGGAAGCGGGCGGAACTTTTCTGACCCTAAAACATTAAATCAATTTGATCATAAAGAGATCAATTTGTTGGGGGGAGAGACCCATTTTGAAAGGTCAAGGACCATTTTTCTATTCCCATTTATACTGTAGGTATATAGGAAAAGTATTGTGTTCGTAAAAAACAAAAACCGGGATGACCTCGGAATTATCCGTTTTAGAACTTTTAAGACCTCCTGAGTAGTTTTCTCAAAGTTGTATGTATGTGTGTATATGTGTGTCTGTTATTATTGTAGCTCCCAGTGTATTCATGCTAAAGAGTTAAAACTATGTACAAAAATCAGTCTAAATGTTTAGTTGTGCTATTCGGAAAATATTTTTATGACTTTGTTAAACGGCAATAATTTCTCTTATTGCTCTGGAGGAAATATTCTCTGAGGTTGACTCAGGAAAAATTTCGAAAAATCATAAAAGGCGTACAAATAATGCAATCGAATGATTTGGGACATATGTGGCTTTGTATTAGTATTAAATGTGTGCCATGTTTCATATCATTATCAGCATTAGTTCAATTGCTATCAAATGATTAGTGTCCTTTTTTAAAAAGATTGTAAAAATTCGGGAAATAATTGAATTGAATTAAAATTCATACAAGTATATAACTTTACGTAATAAATAAGCACACCAAGTTTCGTTTAATACGACTCGTATGTCTATGATTATTGTTGGATCATAAATATTAAGCAGAATCGAGCGTGGTCAGTGCCTGGTGTGACCGCTGGAAATGAAACGAATGAATTTACTATTTGAGAACGAGCGAAGCGAGTCCAAAGACGAGTTACAGTAATAATTTAACGACTTGCATATTTTGAGGACGAGCGAAGTGAGTCCAAAATAGGGAGGACGAGCCTAGCGAATCCGATGTGATAAAGAAAAGTTCCGAGGTTCCCTGTACCCGATTTTTTTCTTTTAAGGATTTGATGTTGGTGCGTCTAAAATGTTTCACCCGGTATATATGGACCCCATATTTGTCTTAATGAAAAAATTGACTTGTGATGTATTTTTGTGTCTTTTAGGTAGCTTAAAAAAGTTCTAAACGTAGGATCTTGAGCTAAATTTTTCTTTAACTTCTTCTGTAAAAAATATAAAAGGACACAGCGCATGTCGCTTGGTCCTCTGTTGCTACGCCTCAATTGTAAAAAAAACTTCGTTTAAGACTTTTCCTTAAGTCCTAATTTACGCAGAATTTAGAGGAAATACGAGAATGTATTCAGAAAAACGGAAATGAAAAAACATTGTACCGTTAGCAATGAATAGAATACGTAGTCACAATCAGGCATTTCCGTTCCTTTTTTTTAATTACTTCTTCTCCTTTGTTATTCGCATCACATCTTACATCCTTTAGAATTAAATGTTGAATCTTAAAAGAAGGTAATGCTTATTTTGTTTGTAAATCTTTTACAATTTTATAAAGCCTTGAATTTTCCTAATTCCTAATTTTTTCACTGTAGGCAATCTAAGAGTGAGTGCCGTAAGAAGACGGCACTCACTATCTTTAAGGTAATTCATTAGGTTAAACTGAGTTGGTTATTTTAGTAGACCTTTGCAAATAATATTAGAATGCGTCATATGCAGATATATGCGTAAAACAGATGTATGCGTTTTTTAAATATATGCTTTGATACAGTTACATACGGCATATACTAAAGATGTAATAATTTTTTAATGTATATTATTAAATAAGGTACCAGGATCTATAAACGATATTCACAGGCGAAAAAAATATTGTAGTTTGTTTTAACCTTTTAAATCTAACTTTTGGCCAAAGGTCCTCATGCTGGGTGAATTTCCTTTGAGATGTGTGCTTCTTCACCCGACAATCTTCACTTTAGTTTGTATCCTTCAGATTATATTTCATTACCTGAAAACAGTAGCACTGTTACTTCTTTATCATTTTTGTCCGGATTTTTCAAAGTAAATGCGTGTATGTAGTCAACAAGAGTCACCCGTGGTGTAGTGGTTAAGGTACGCGGCCAATACACCGAATGAAAGGACTCATGGGTTCAATCCCAGCACGGGCCTCTAGTATGTTTATGAGAGGGATACAAATTCTGCGTACCACGTCCTTCAGAAGGAACGTAAAGCCGATGGTCTCGAGCCTGTGCGTTGTCAGGTACTCGTTAAGACCCTAACCCTAAATGAAACTGGGTTAGGCAAAATGTAGGACCTCATGGTAGATTCATTATAATACTATACGTTTCTGCCTGTTGTTTAAAGGTTGTGGAGGTTTGGTTTACAGTGAGGCACGTGTTGTTCCCAGTTTTCACTAGACTATAAAGAGTCAGTAAAAATATGTAATGAGCTTGAAAAAGCATGAGAGAACCATAGAAATTTACGGCTCTTTTTCTGTCTAGATTAGGTGAAATATACTACACTTACAATTAAAAGGGGTAGAACACTATCTTAGGGAGCTGGTAAAGAGGGCCCAACAACGTGGCCTACTTGCCTGGTAGTTACTACCACTCCCCCCCCCCCCCCTATTACTATCACTATTACTACTATGTAGTCAACAAATTACACAAAACTACGTTTATCATTCCTAAATCAGTACTCCCTTAAGTCATTCCCTCTTGTTTAAAGGTTATGTTTATTTTAGCGTATGTAAAATCTTTTAGCGCATTTTACTTAAATAAAATTAGTAAGACATAGTGAATTGAGTACAGACATACTGCTTGGATTAAAAAGCATATACGAAACTTATCCACATTCGAAAAATAGATTACCGAGTAATGAAGCAAGCATTTCAATAATGATTCACTCGGTTCGAAGACCTTCACGCCAAAATTATTTACTAGTATTTATTATTTAGAAGATATTATACTTTTCAGAATTATTCTGTAAATACAACGATAAGAAATTATTTTCATTACTATGATTACAACCTTGAGTCCCAAAAACATTGAAAAGGACAACTTACTCAAATTTTGTTAAATAATGACCGTATTGTAAATCTTTTGGTTCTCCAGTGATGTTTTGAATTCTGAGAGTGGTCGTATGCATTCCAAAAATATATGAGTAAAAGCTGTTGGTAAATAAAGAAAAAAATAAAGAGATTTGGTTACCCTGATAATTTGCACTGCTTGTAATACCCTATAACAGTTAAACTAAGCCGATTAAGAGCAAGCTGCTAACAAATGGTCAGCTGAAATTGCCAACTCTGATTTTGCAAACTCTGATCCTAATTTTACAGAGAAACAACACTAAAGATTCAGGCAGGTTTACAGTAAAACGAGGAGTAAAAGACGCTCAGGAAGTGGGGAAAATGGTAAAATTTAATGGAAAACCCGAACTGGATATCTGGAGTGGACCCGAGTGCAATGCTCTAAAGGGTACTGATTCGACCATATTTCCTCCGTTAATTAAAGAAGGAGTTGAAATTATTTCTTTCGGACCTGATATTTGCAGGTTTGTAAATATTTTTTTTAATCATTTTTAGCTAGTCAACAACCTCACAATTATTGGAATTATGGTAAAATGTAGTTATAAAGTTCGTATTAAAGTAGAATTAATTAATTCCTTTTCTTGTAACTACATTTTCTACAAATATCAGGGTTGATGCAGTTTTAGTAGCTTGGTAAGCCATGTTAAAGAAACAATCCAGTAATTGCTCATAGGCGTTGTTTAAAATAAGTCAAAAATTACGGATTTACCTATTAAAAATTAATTAAGAAGAACTCGTATTACACGACAAAAAATACACTTGGTTAGCCCCTACGATAATACTTTATGGTATTATCGTATTATGGAAATGTCAGTTTGGCATTAAAACTTTGTTAAAGCCAAAATACAGCTGGACTAAAGCTACCTAAAGCCAGGGTTACTTTCAGAGGTTCTTACTGGAGGGGAGGGGATCCCAGGGTATACACAGTTGTAAAAATTGTGAACCGGGAGTTGCAATTATCTTTTAATGTTAAGTAAAACTTTGTCCAAATAATAATATTTTTATTTATAAATTTATTCAAATAAAAGAAATATTAAATAACAAAATACAAATTATTCTTTAATAATATTTAAAATTGCACATAAGTAACACAATAATAACTTCCAATGTTCCCGGGAGCACCCCTTGAGAGAAAAAATCTGCTAATGGGGAAGGTTTTCGAGTTCCCATCACAAATCATTTTCTTAACATCCTATCCTTTACCATGGGATTTCTTTTCATATACACCTACATATATGAGTTAATTTCTTTTTAAATCAATATAAAAACATACTATTTAGTTACAACAAATAACATTTTACCTTCAAAATTAAAAAAATTAAAATTCTTAACTTTTTGATCCCTTATCACCTCTAAGGCTGCCAACTTCAAGAATTTAATCCAGCTGTCTGTTAAAATTTCTTTTCTTTCAAACAAAGGATAATAAAATTTTAAAATATACTTAACACTTTATTCTTTTTACTTTTCCTCATTTATACCGTAGGTATATAGGAAAAGTATTGTGTTTGCAAAAAGGTTCGAAACAGAGATGTCACCGAAATTATCCGTTTCAGCTGTTTTTAAAGGTCTCTTATTATCAGCATTAGTTCAATTATTATCAAATGACTTGTATACGTTTTTTAAATTATTAAAAAATTTTAATAATTCAATTTAAATTATTATAAATTGTAAAAATTTAAAAATAATCTAATTGAGTTAAAATTCAGTTCAAGTGTATACTTGACGTGTATTACTTTACGTAATAAATAAGTACACCCATATTCTTATAAAGAAGAATAATTAACACCATTATTAGCGACTAGGAATCATCGATCTAAGTATTAGCTTAAGTATATTGGACATTTTGTGTAAATATGACAATTTAGTTTGCTTTTGTGAGTATTGTTAACTTATATGGGTTAACATTGCATATATGGATATTGTTAACATTAAAAATCTTGGTAACTTCCTTGGAGTGAGTTCTGACCTTAAGTTCTTAACAGCAGTAGTTTTTAATATTGATAATTTGAGCCTGAGGGTTAATTTGTAGTAGTTTAGCTAGTTTAAAATTGTTTATAATTTATCCATTGTAGGTAGAGATATATATATGTTTTACAATGCTTTGGTTTCCTTAATCAATTAGTCCTGGACATGCAAAAAATAAATAAGTCAGCAAATCAGATTCATGAGAACAAGTAGAGCAGTAATTATCCTGTTCAGTAATTAATTTGTTTTATGCAATTTGTGAGATAATTGTCTCATTGCTTGCTAGTCTCAGTTGGATTTTAAGTTTTCCTCTAAAAATTGGGGTTTTAAATTCGATTTATTTTTCTCTGCCTTGAAAGGAAGATAGTAATCTGTAAGAAGGGTTAAAGTTAGAGTTCATAATTCCATTTTATTCTCTAGAGAGATTATTGTTTCCACCATTTTTCTATAATGGTCAAATAGACAAGATAATCTTGATTTTCCTTTAAGGATTATTTGGTCGAAATCAATGGTTTCTCCTATAAAAAAATGTAATGCTTTATACTATGGTCTCTAACCTGCTAATATGTTTCCCCTATAGTAGAAAAAATATTGTTAATGCTACCTAATTACCTGGTAGATTATCGCGGTTTAAATCTAAGAGGGCTAGATAGCATAATTTTGGGTATTCTGTTGTTATCCATAGACAATCTTTTATAACTTTGATAATAAAAGTGAGAGTTCTGGAAATTACTTGTGCACTGATTTTGACAAGTCCCAGTTCACATCTAACAAAATGCCTTGGGCTATTTTTTTGGTAATCTGAATATTTGATTATTCAAATTAATTTGAACTGATTCAATTTTTCTAGTTAATCTAAGACCAAATTTCGCATCCATACTAGACTGCTAATAGTGCCATGAATTGGAAAAGTATTTGTTTTGAGAACCAGCCATTGGATTCTCCTAGTAAAAGAATTTTCCTAATTTAAGCGGATGCTATATTTGCTATTTTAATAAACTCCTTAGCGGCCAAAAGTATTTTGCTGTTTTGGAACAGGAATTTCCAAATAAGGTTATCGTTTGATTCTGTAAAGATCACAGAGCCCCAATTAAAGGTCATTTGAACTTACAATGTATGATTGAACGGTAAAAAGATACTATGTTACTTTAGAACTAATTGGTTTAGATCGCAGGACTTTTTCAGAGCGTCTAGTTTTAACTGAGCTTTACATCAGGAACTACCTAAGATATTAAGGTCTCCTGCATAAATGAAAAAAAGGTTGACCCAAATCTGCCGATTTTTACACCTCTCAGAATAGAGTTATAAAAAATCCTTGCAGATTTTTCCTGCAAAAACAGCAATGAGCTCAGAGAGTCTCCTTGTAAGACCCCTTCATATTGTCAGAAAGAAGGCCACCCACTCTGATCTTCATTGAATTGTTGTCGTATAAGGCAATTACGACTCTGAAAAATTGTGACATAATGGGGTTGAACTATTATGAGAGTTTGGTTGAATAATTTTAGTAAATAATCTACCCAGGTAGATTATTTATGTGCTCCAAAACTTTTCATTATTTTTGACTAAGCTTATACTATTAGTTATTTATTGTTGGTAACGTTTTTGCCAAAGTTTATTAGAGTTTTGTAAAATGGCTCACACCGTAAATTATAAATTAATTAATACATTTCTATGTTGGATTTAAAAACTGATTTAAAATTTCAACCAGGTTAGAAGATAGATCTGAACTGGATCTGTCATTACACACCATCATTCTAAACAACTACTCATCATATAATTCATTAATATATTAATATGATATGTATTATGATATTTAATATGATAATATTAATATGATATTAATTATTCATTTCAGGAGTTTAGGAGCAAAGTTTAGTCATAAAACATTGTACAAAGGAATCCCTACTTATTTCTATACAGCAGATTTAGGAGATCAGTCATCAAATTTGGAGGAAAAATGTTTCTGTCCTACTCCCACTAAGTGTATGAAGAAAGGATTATACGACATAACTAAATGTGCAGGTTAGTTTAAGGGTAGCACTTTTTTTGGTATAAGTTTTTGATGTTAAGGCAGTTCCTTTGAGTTTTAACTTACTCTTTTTAAGAGATGTTTTCTTTACTAATAATTTCTGACGCTGAAGGATAATAATATTCACATGTTAGAGCAGTTGAGCGGAGTAAGAAACAAGAATAATATAATAAATAATGCTATAAAGTTATAAACAATATCGCTCTTTGGTTACAAAAAAGGGTGTACCACATAAAGGAGTATCCTTCGGAGAATGATCACTGTACTGGCATTCAATTAGACGCACTAAAAAGGACTGTTAATAGAATAGAATTTATTGTCAAAATTCTAACATAATAAGATTCAATACGTCATAAGAATATAAAATTAAATACAACAATAAGTTAATCCTTATAAATAAATTTTTAAATATTACAATAAAACAGCTTAAATAAATGCTTTAACTATAACAATAAAATAGCTTAAACTATGGAGCTTACATTATATAGCTTAACAATGGAGTAAAACCCATTTTTCTAAAAATAGTGGTTACTGCTGGCTTGAAATGTTGAAATGTATTAATTGTTTAAAACTAGTTGGATTGGTTTAAAGACAAAATGATTATCTAGCAAATGGTTATAAAGAGAATGTTATCCGCCAAAATATAGTGCTATAGGGACCCCAGGCTCTTACATAAACTCCTCACTGTAAACTCTTTAAACAATAACTCTCACAACTAGGTTTAAGTATCAGGGGACAAGAGAGAGGTGCACATAGTTGCTATTCCTAGCCAACTGTCTTTCTCTTGACCAATACACCAAACTTATAAGCCTTTCTATTATCTAATCCAACCGTAGACAAGATCTCATGTTATCTACGAAGGGGGAGGGCTAAATGGTAGACTAGGTTTAAAAATATATGACCGATTTAAAGTAATCTTCATAGGAAGTAAGTCTTTAGAACCTCAATCTACATAGCACATGTTGATTAAGAATAGCGAACCTGATGATAAAGAATGGACTCCCCAAGCGACTGCAATAAGGAAGATGCATGTTTGCCAAATATATTATTATTTAAAAGTATACTACACTTAATGAATAATACCACTTGAAAATTTTTTTAAGGTATTCCAATTAATTTGAATAAATTTTTTAAGTTTTCTGTTGTTATTGGGGCATGCTGTTCGAGGCAAGACCGGTATCGCACCACAGCGGATTTATTTAGAACTATTCGTGGGTCACATTCGTTGATTAATTTACCTTTTATTTGCAGACTACAAGCTGCTTTATTCTATTGCAAAACCGCTTAACAGTTTCTTTTAAGTTCAGGCGGGAATTCACTCTTATCACATTTGATAACAATAATCGATGTATTTTTATATTTTTAATAATATTTTAACATTATTGTAATTATATTTATGCTATTTTAAATTATTAAAACGAAATATTAGTGGTATTTTTGTGCACATATTAAACTGATAAATTTTGAAGTGCTTGTTTTTTACATTTGATTTCGTTTAATTTATGAAATTATTACATTGAATTTGAGGAAATAGTTACTCTAGTAATAATATGTACTAACTTTAATAAATAAAAGCATCCATAAAGCTCCTCTTTTAGTAATATCAACGTCGTGAACTCCCCAAAATCGGATTCACACGTACCAACTCTAAAATGATAAATGTACGTACTTAATTTAAACAAAAATAATTTAAAATTAACAATTAATTTCGTGATTATTTTACAAAATATAGTGAAAATAAGTAAAATAATAACTATTTACCCAAATTTTAAGCAATAGTTTTATAATTTGATCGAAACGTAAGGTAAACAACAATTAATGAAACTTCATTTTTCTCCAATATTCGAACGGCTTTGCCTAAATCATTTTAGATCCCGTAAAATTACTAGATTAACTGTTTATATGACAATTGTGAGCATTGCAGGCTCAAAATCACTCACAATATAATAAAAACTAATATAACTAAAACTTGGTTTTAGATATTTGTTAGTTTTAGCATTGAACTTGAGATTTGAAATGACCCAATCAACTGTATAATCAAAATGACGTAATAGCTTTTTATCGCGAATCATTTCTTTTTTTAATATTATATTTTTTAATTGCTAATTAAAATGTATAACAATAAAAACATTCGACCCGTAGCCGCTACGCGGCCTCGGCGCTTCGCGCCTCGTCCGCTCCGCAGCGTCGGCCCGCCGGGCCGCTTCGCGGCTCGGGGGCCTTCCTGTGGCCGCTTCGCGGCCACATTGTTGTTGTTTTGTATGATGTTGTTTCATTATTGTTCTGTTACATGGCATTTTGCCATGTACCTAGCGAATTTTCACAGCCTCTCCATACAGGCCCGCTTCACGGGCCTGAGAGGCTTTCTCACAAATTTGATTTTTACTAATTAAGATTTTATTAATACTTTATTATTAATAGTATGCTATAATATTAAAACTAAAGCATTATAAACAAAATATATTCATGATTTTTGTTTTTAATAAAAATACCGTTTCCGTCACTTAGGATCATAGATAAACAATATTAACATAGATGGTCACTCAAAGATTTAAAAAAAAATAGTTGATGGGATGCATGAGGCTCAAGTAGTACAGTCTAGTGGTGACAGCGTGAAACTGTCACATATTTTTTTACATAGATCTTTGTTTACTTATTTTTATTTTACTAACGATTGGCGCAATTGTTTGTTTAAAAAAAATACTACAGCACAATCTAGTAGAGAATAGAGCAAATATATTTTTACTACTAGCGCTATTCAAGACTCTAGTGATGAGACCCCCAACTTAAATCATAAACACAAACTTGTCAATTGAGTGTTCCTACTACACTCGGAAGTGAACCATCTATCTTAGGATTGTCTGATTGAGCTGAAACCGGTCGCAATCGTTTTAGAATGACTTCGACCATATAAAAGACTACTTCGAGGTTCTTCCGCTTTACGGGCCTGCTTTGTTCGGCGTGGTTTAGTGGAAGCCATTTTTGTCCTGTCTCTCTGGACAGCAGGCTTACCAGGATGAAGCAAGAGGTAGAGGTCCATCTTTATACTATATCCCCCCTCTAGCACTACTAAACCCAACAGATATTGTACAAGTCTTTGACCTGGACGTATACATATATACAAGATTATATATATATATGTATACCGATTGCGCCATTTGTGATAGTTCGATTGATCTGAAATCGGTCTTAATCGATTCAGCTAGCCGTCTACCTAAACACGAAATACCTTGTTTTAAAGCCATTTCAAGTTTCAAAAAAAAAAATTTTTTCATGACGTCATAACTTTGATTGATGACGTCATAATTTTTTATAAACAATAGGCCTCGTAACCTCCTCAACATCTCGCGATTTGCAAAGTTTCGTTTCAATTTGAGAACGCCTTCGAGAGTTATCGTTCGCCATACGAAAGGGTAGAAACTCTTACATACATAATATATATATATATACATATATATATATATATATAATATATATATATATATATATATATATATATATATATAATATATATATATATATATATATTATATATATATATATATATATATATATATATAAAATTTTTTCGGACATATATTTTGTTATCAGGAAGCCAATAGGAACCGATTCCGCTCACTCCCACCCTCAACTTCCGTCATCCGAACAACCTCATAAGCGTCATTTTCATTATGAAAATTCGCTAAAAACCATAGGTTAAAATTTATGCATCTTCCTCATTGATATAAGCAATGATAGGAGATGCCCTGTTAATTTTACATTACAGAAATTTTAATATTACCATATCTGTTTTAAGACTTTTGATTTGAAACGTCTAGCTTGGTAAGTGTCAACCACAGGACTCAAATTATAAAACAAACCTTCGTGACAATTAAATCTGGCAAAATTAATTAAGGAAAACCCAAGATACGTCTTTCTGTCTGACCTTCTTATTACATTGTGTAAAAATATAAAACACTCACAAGTTAAAAGTGAAATGATATAAAAAATTGTTACTCTTACTTACCTTTTATGAAGTTATTTTAAGAGAATGTGAAGAATCCTTTATCCTGAATTTAACTTATTTAAAAGAACAATGTTAAAAACATTTGTAAAAGAAATACATGTCAAAGGAAATTTCTGATACAATATTACATTCTTTCTACTGATGGAGAAATAAACTCTATAAATCCTTCGGTAGATATTTTATATCTTTTGGAGGCTTTGTAAAAATGTATCGTTTAAAAAAATATTATAGCTACATTACTTTTCATAATTTTTTTTGTTCCTATATTCATTCCATTAATCTTTATGCTTTTATCCTAAGCTTAAAGCTTGGGATTTAACCGATTTTTTTTTGTTTCATAGATCTCGAAGGCTTTAAAATGTTTTTTCTAATAATACTGCTTGGCTCTTAAATTTTACATTATTCCCAGTCTCTTATTTACCAATAAAAGTTGTAAATCAAGGATAAAAAGATTGTGAAAATTGAGCTGGAATGATATCTGGACTACTTTTTAAGAGAGAGGAACTTGTAAAACTGTTTTTATTTTTACTGTTCGATTTTATAACAAGTTATATATATATATATATTTTAAACAAGTTCTTTATTGGCAAAAGTAAGTTATATTTTAAACAATATAAAACAGCCTTTGGTCTCTTAGCGGTTATGCGGCTTTTTTTATTTTGGATTTATGTGGATGTGACACGTCGTTATAAAATATACATATACAACTATAAGAAAATACTATCATACATTTAATAATTAAAATCCAATAACATAAATAAAAATAATAAAATATTTATCAAGTACTTAAACATAACAAACATCAAGAAGAAATAAAAAAAGCTTTAAACAAGTATAAATAAATTATATATTATATGGCTGTATGGTCCAAGTCGACCAATGCCAAAAAAAAAAAAAAAATAATAATAATAGAAGAAATTTAGAAAATTTTAAATCCATAATATACAACAAACTTAACAGCTAGACATACATTATATCAAATTTGTTTTAAAGTAATTGTAGGAGTAAGGGCGGGAAAGGTAGTCTAGTAGGGTGTAAGAGCTAGGGAAGCTAGGAACAACTTAAAGTGGGAGGAGAAACATTTGTAGGATTCGATAGGTTTGATAGTGGGGGCAAGTGATTGTAAAGGATTATTGCAAGATTGTAAGGAGCCTGTTAAAAGTGAGCTGTACGGCAGTAAGGAGGATATAGGTTATGTTTCTTTCTGGTATTAATTCTATGGATGTCAGTGTGAGATAGAAATTTGTCAGGGAACTGTCGGATGAATTTACTGTCTGCGCTGGGAGCTGCTTTGCGGCCACATATTGGTCGTCCTTTATCAGTTAGTCGTATTATTTGTCTTGAAATTCTTACCTTTCCGTATGGCATATACTAGAGAGGGCATAGCCTATCTTAATACATTGAGAGGCCTGAAACATCTTCTTGGGGCTCTCATGGGCTCTGTGTAACCTTATTGAAACCTCCTCTAAGAGTGAGTTAAGGTTATAACAAATCAACCGTTGTCGGCTTTTCCCGCATTGATTGGGTTTTGATTCCTTTTATAAACGTTGTATTATATAAGTTACTGTATTTTTTAATGTTTATTTTATCATAATAATACTTAAGGGTGTTCAGGTTACTTTTTGATGTCAAAATTCGACCCATAGGGACCCTCTAGTAATAATATCTCTATGGTCGTTTACAATTAAAACAATAAAACAAAAATAATACAAAACATGATCCAATTCACATGGGACCTCTAACTCACAACAAAACCTCCCGCCTAATAAGGAAAAAGTCAGGAGGCCTTTTCGCGACGTTTTATTCCTAAGGTCGAGTACAGCGAGACCGAAGTTATTACGGCCTAGGCGTGTAACTTCAGTATAACCTAATTTATATAAAAAGTTTTTGATATAAAAAGGAGAAATAATTAGTTTCATGTTATTGCCTGATTAATGTTAGCTTTCTAGACTAAAGGAACCTTGTCTCATACTATCTGCCTTTGACGTGATTTATAAAATATTTTATTTTCATTAACTTTTCAACAAGGTTTTTGGCCTTTGGTTGTTTGAAGAGAAAAATCGATTTAAATTGAATTCTTATAAAAATAATTTTTTAACAACCATTGAAAGTAATTAAATAAAGATTTTCGACTATATAAACCTCTAAACTAAACGTAAACCAAAAAAAAAGAAAATTACACTACAATTACTTTCTAAGAGGTTACAGGAAATTTCATTCTAGTTTATTTTAAAATTTTGTACCCTGCTTAGTTAGTGTTCGCATCATCATGAAACTAACTACAACAAAGCAAAATATATTAAACTTAACTTAACTATACTCCCCTTCGCGGAACACCAGATAGAGGAGGCCCTTTTTAAAGGATAATTAAAACCTCTCAGACATAGATGTACCAGAGTCTTGCTCATGACCTAATCTTAGGAAAACTCGATGCTTTCATAATACGATGTATTTGATAATTGACTTGTCAAATAAAAATAATTCTGGCGCGGTGGTCCGCATGTCGGGCAAATTTCCTTTGAATGTGTGTTTCCGTGCTTTTTACATAATATAAGTTTACAAGTACTAAATAAATAATTCCGGCGCGGTGGTCCGCTGTCGGGCGAATTTCATTTAGAATGCGTGTTTCCGTGCTAAACAACCCATTTCTTGCTTATGCAAGAACCATGCCCATAGCGTGGTCCCGTTTCATGCTTTAGAACCTAAGAAGTTACTCAATTGTCAAGCACTGCTCGTAACTCGTTTTGTCTGTATTTTCCAAAGGAAATGCGCATAATCATCCAGTTGTTGTACAAAACTATGCCTCTAAAATTAGAAGTACGCACTATTAATTGCTCTAGTTTAAAGCTTAGTTACTTATATTTAAGCTTAGTCAGTTATCTTTAAAGGTTTTAGCGCATTTCCTTTTGTTGCAGCCAATGGGAAAGTCCAAACAAATGGGCCTGAATTGGCATACACCCAAAAAAGATAAGTAATAAAAAGACACTGTAAATTTTAAATCCTCTATTTGTAAAAAAAATAATATAAAAATAAACTAGTTAAACTAATTAATCATGATAGAGTCCATAAAAATAAAAGAAAAGAAAACCTGACAGGATTTAAATGATGAATGTCTTGGTACCAAGTCCCTAGCTTGCAGTATAAACCTGGAACAGCTGGTCTGCTACAGGTTGGTGAAAATCCAAATAAAGAATTCAATTTTCCTGGCCTGGTACAGGTTGGTGAAAATCCAAGTTTAGATTTATGAGGTTGAGTTAACGAACTCATTAAACCTCAAATGAGTTATCGAACTCAAAAATATATTAAGTGAGTTATCGAACTCTAAAATTAAATAAGTGGGCCCACAACACACACTACATGCTACTACTCAGAAAGAACTGCTGTAGATGACTGAAAGAATAATATATTACACTCATATCAAGGCAAGCTAGGGGAGGGAAATCCCTACAGATTTAAAGAAAACAAAAACAAAAGAAAATACTCCTCTAGGGTCAAAGATCAGGATAAAAATAAATGTTTTACTACAAACTATGAATAAAATAAATCAATTATAAAAAATAAGCAATTGGCTTAAACATCTCCGCCCACTAATTTTGGCTGAAGCTAAAATTAAAAAAAGTTACTTAGATTCATTCAGAGGAAGTAAAGGTACAAGTTTATGTACAGGTCTAACAAATTCCGACGATCCAGTTTTCAGGGTTACCACTCTAACAACTCCATCTTTTCCCGGATGGATTTCTGTTATACGTCCCATGGGCCAATATAAGGAATGAGTATAGTCTTCTCGGAGAAGTACTAAGTCATCGACCTTGAGATTAGGAGCTTCTTTGTTCCACTTGTTCCTTGCTTGCAGAGTTGTTAAATAGTCCATACTCCAACGCCTCCAGAACCGCTCACTAAGTTGTTTGACTAATTGCCATCTGTTCAAGCGATTAGTGGAAACATCAATCAGAGATGGTTCTGGAGGAGTTGTAATATGATCACCAATAAGGAAGTGACCTGGAGTTAAGAAGTCATTTTCTTCAGGGGAATTCGACAAAGGGCAAAGAGGGCGAGAGTTCAGAATAGCTTCCACTTGTCCAAAGAGTGTAGACCATTCTTCAAATGTTAAAGGAGTATCTCCTACTACTTTCCGAATAATAGTTTTAGAGGATTTCACTCCAGCCTCCCATATTCCTCCAAAGTGGGGGCCGTAAGGAGGATTAAAATTCCAAGTAAATCCTGAGCTGGTTGCAAACTTGAGTATCTCATTCTTTGCCTTTTCAGTACGAAACCAAGTAGTTAATTCACGAAGCTCCTTGTCTGCTCCTAAGAAGTTTGATCCTTGATCGCTATAAATACATTGAGGAAAGCCTCTTCTTGAAGTAAATCTAGTGAGACAGGCTAAAAAGGCGTTGGTAGATAAATCTGAGACCACCTCCAAGTGCAGTGCCTTCGTAGCCATGCACACAAAGACACATAAATAACATTTAGAAATAACAGGTTTTCTTAAAAGAGAATGCTTCAGTTGGAATGGACCAGCGAAGTCCACTCCACAATTAAGAAAGGCTCTAGTACCCTTGACTCTACATGAAGGTAGATCAGCCATGATAGGAGTTAAAAATTTGTTTGCTGCATTTCCCTTGTAGCAGGTGATGCAGTTAAAAGTTCTTTGCCGAGTAATCCGACGAAGAGATGGAATCCAATACTTGATCTGGATTAACGCCTGAAGAAACTGAGGTCCTGGATGCATGTACTTTTCATGGTAGTAATCAATAAGTAAGATGGTGAAATGGCTTTCTCCTGGAAGAATAATTGGATGTTTGGTAGCTTCAGGTAAATCAGACTGACTTAACCTTCCGCCCACCCTAAGGATCCCTTTTGCATCTAGAAAAGGGCAAAGTTTAGAAAGTTTCTGAGGAATACTGCTCGCATCGGGAGAGTTTCCATTAAAATAATATTGACACTGCACCAAGTGTATGCAAGAACGAAGAGCTCTAAGGGTTTCCATCAAAGTAAGCGGACCACTTGATCGCTCTTTATTCTGCAAAGTATTATGATAAAATCGCATACAATATCCAATTACATTTATAATTTTTGTAAAGCTAGAAATACAACTCATCCATTGTAGTAAATCTTGAGTTACATTAGTCGTAGCCAGTGATAATTCGATGTTAGTTTTGATTTCTGGTATATCAGAAACTAGAGCAGGAGAACTAAGAGGCCATTCAGAAATATTCCTGTGTAGCCATTCGGGACCACACCACCATAAAATATTATTAATTAAGTCACTAGGAAGTAATCCACGTGAACTTAAATCACTTGGGTTTTCTTTTGTGCCAACATGGTACCATCTATTGGCAGGAGTTAAAGATGTTATTTCCGCAACTCGATTCGCTACAAATGTTTTAAGTTTGTAGGAAGGAGTATTAATCCAAGTGAGAACAATATGAGAGTCTGAGAAAAAGACAGGCTCTTCACAAGAGACTGGAAGTAGTTCGATAAAAGACTGAATTGAAGAGTACACCTTGGCCAATAATAGTGCACCACACAATTCAAGCCTTGGCACTGAAATAGTTTTGACGGGTGCCAAACGAGTTTTTGCAGTCAAAATATAGGTTTTTATATCTGCCCTAGGATCCATAACACGAATATAGATAGTAGCGCTATACGCTTTAGTTGATGCATCGCAGAAACCTACTATTTGAGCCTTATTGTCATCATTAGTAGATATCCATCGTGGAATCTGAATTAAAGATAATTGACCAAGTTCATTCACAAATTTTCTCCACTGATCTAGTAAGTTTGTTGGTATTTCTTGATCCCAATCTAAGTTCCAAAACTTTTAGCAAGAACAACAACCGGGGCCAACCACCCTAAAGGATCATAAATTCGAGCTACTAAGGATAGTAAACCGCGTTTAGTTGAAGGCATTGACGGTGATGATATTTTGTATCGAAAAATATCTGAATGTGAGTCCACTGAAGACCAAGAATTTTGACACAATCAGATGAGTCACAAAAATCACGAGACAAATTTTCTGTTCTCTCTTCTGGTTTGATCAACTCAGGAACATTACTCGCCCATTTACTCAATTGAAATCCGCCTTTTTCGAGAAGAGCAACAGTTTGGGATTTGAGAACTTGTAACTTGGACTTTGAACTGGCTCCTGTTGCCAAGTCATCAATATATATATCTCTAGTGATAACCTCAGCAGCTAGAGGAAAAGCATGACCTTCATCAGCTTTAAGTTGTTTTATTGTCCGTTGAGCTAAATACGGAGCTGGACTCATGCCGTACGTCACGGTGTTAAGTTCAAAAGTTTTTATTGCTGCAGAGGGGTCACTACGCCAAAACACGTGTTGATAACATCTGTCAGAAGGGTGAATAAGTATTTGTCTAAACATTTTCACCATGTCAGCCGTAAATACAAATCTATGCACCCGAAAATTCATAATGATTTCTCTGCTTTCATTTTGAAGTTTGGGTCCAATAACAAGATGGTCATTCAGTGACCCTTGATGTTTAGAAGATGAAGCAGAGGCGTCAAATACAACTCTGATTTTCCCATCTTTCATAACTGAATGATGGGGAATGACGTATTTAGATGGTGAAGAAGTTTCACTCATGTGACCTAAATATGAATACTCAGTCATGAAATCAACATATTGAGATTTAAGATGAGGATCTTTTGCTAGCTTAAACTCCAAGTTACGAAAACGTTTCATAGCTACTGGAGCTGATCCTTCAAATTTAGGTACAGGATATGACTTGAATGTTAAACGGACTATATAACGTCCAGAGTCATCTCTTTGGTGAGTTTTAGCAAAGTGATCTTCTGCATATTCATTGAGTTTTACTTTAGATTGAGAAGAATTATCAGCTTCTTCAATCTCCCAAAACTGTTTTAAAAGAGAGTCTAGTTTAGAAGTTTGATGGTCAGTTTGAGAAGTCAACAAAGATGTGTAATGACTAGTCGACGAATATTCTTCAGAGAAGCCCCCCATAACTAAATCACCAAAACAGTTGAAATTAAATGAGGTAAATTTGGTGCAATCTGATAAGTACCGTATGATAAGATTTGAGGAAAGATTTCTGCGCCAAAAAGAAATTGAACATCATCTGGTTTCCAGAAGGTAGGATCTGCTAGCTGGAACTGAAGATAAGGCTCAATATCAGGAGTTTGAGAAGTAAAGTTTGGTAACTTGGGAGTAACTTTGTCAAGAACCAAAGCTTCAACTTCTAATCTTGGTTCATCCGCGTTAGACGGATAAATAAAACATTTGACTTTACCACGAACCTCATTAAATGACACTTGACCAATACCACTAAGCTTAGCAGAGCAACGTAATATGGGCAAATTTAAATCTTTAGCAAGTTTAAGAGAAATACAAGAACGTTGACTGCCACAATCTGCAACAGCTCTAGTAAAATGTGGATTAGAATGAACGTCATCAATTCTAACCAAAGCAGTAGCAAGAAAAACCTGTTTGTTGTCGTTGTCGGGCCTAGAATTAAAACACACAACAGAAGAGGTTTTGTTGGAATCAGTATTTTCAGTTTTCGTAGTTTTTTCAGTATCTTGGCGTTATTGCTAAACTGTCTTTGAGGTTGATTGTACACGTGAAGTAAAGAGTGATGTAAACCTGAGCATATTCTGCAACGCCGTTGCGAATAACATGTTTTAGTTTCATGCCAAGGTGAAAGACAGTTCAAGCACCCCGAAAAGCCATTTAATAGTTGTTTACGTTTAATTGCATTAGCATTATTAAATATAGGACAGTCAATCAACAAATGCATTTTGTTGCAAGCATAACAAGGCTTATTGGGTTGTTTTGGCCTGCGAGAATAATTTCCATCAGATTGTTTACATTGATTAAATAGAGAGGTGTAATTAGTCTTATTCCTTTTAGGATTATCAGTAGAGCGCCCTTTACCCTGATGATCTGAAGTCGAATGTGATGCGGCAGATTCTAATTTTAAATTAGTAAAGTCAGCTAATTCTAAAGCACGACATTGATCAGATATAAAATCTGTTAAATCGTCAACAGATGGAAATGTTTTAGACTTAACGTGAATTTCTAACCTCTCTCTAGTATTTTTATCAAGAGATCTAAACGCAAGATAATACAGAATAAAATCATCAGCTTTAGGTATTTGAAGAAGACGAAATGCTGAGACGTTTTCAGACAATGCAGTATAATAATCATTAAGCACCTTATTCGAAGGTTTACCAGGAAGGGAAGGTAAATCTAGTATATTATTAAGATATGAACCTGCAAGTAATCGTTTATTGTCATATGCTTTAACTAAAGCCTCCCACGCTACATTATAATTATCAGCAACAAGTGCCAAATGGCTAATTTTAGCTGCCGCGTGGCCACTTAAAGCCATTGATAAAAACTGAAACTTCTTCATTTCAGGTAATGCAGGGTCATCGTGAACAACAGATTTGAAGGAATCTCGAAATTTAGGCCACTGTGAGAGTTGGCCATCAAATTTAAGTTCTGGTAACGGGGGTAAATGACTATGAGCAGCAGCAGATAAGGATGCTAAAGTAACATCAAGTTGAGATGGATTAAAACTATGAGCAGGCTCTTTTGTATTTAATGTATCATAAATGCTGTGTATTTCATGATAATACCTTTTCCCTGCATCATAATTCAATTTATCATTTTTATGAGGGAACCCAGTCCTCCCTTCTACATCAAAAAGTTCACCAAGAGCATCATAAGTTGAATCTAATTTATTGAAATAACGGTCAATACTCTTATACATGGCGTTAAACTGAGGTATTTCTTTAGCATCCTTCACAGCAGCTCTGGCTTGTATAACAATAAGTTTAAGCTCCTCGAGAGCATGTTCAAGTTTACGTTTTAAAACAGCTAGTTGTGTTTCAAAGGCTCTACCCGGAGACCTAGATTTGTCGGGGGTAGGTGGATCTTCAGGCATTTTGACAAAAAAATTAAAGTATGATACAAGGTTAAATAATATTGAAGAATTATGAAATGTTTTACAATAGAAAAAGGGAGTTTCCAGAAAAAACAAAAAAATCAGTACTAAGTTTAGTCAAAAGACTATTTAAATAATATATTCCAAAAGATAATGATTAAAAAATAATGTGATATCGAAATAAAAATGCATAAAATTCAAAAATAAAAATACTATATAAAATAATTTCAAGATAGAAAACGAATAAAATAATAAAATCTATAAGAAATAAAGTAGAGATACAATTAAATTATCACTCCATGCTTACGAAAAAATAAGTAACAATATAAAATAGGAAAGAAAATCAATTTTGATAAAGATATAAAATGATATATGATATAAAAATTATATTTATAATGGTACTTAAAATAGTCTTTTTAAAAACAAATTTAAATTCATGAAAATGAAAGTAATATTTGTCCTCTGAATGAATGTATTAATAAAACAAAAGGTATAAACAAAGTTTAAATTATTAATAAAATAATCTCTTAAAAACATAAGGAGTTCAAAATTTATGAGAGAAATTCCTTATTGTAAAGACAACAAAAGGCAAAGATTAAAGAAAACAGGTAAATTATAAAGATAAAAAGATTAAAGGGATCTTTGAACCTTAACATAAATATTAGGAGTATGTCAAGACCTAATGAATTTAAATTTTCAGTTTCAAAACAAAAATTAATAAATTGTACATCAATAAAAATAGAATGGATTTAAAGTTTACAGTCAATAAAAAAATAATAATCTTCTATCTTAAATGAAAATAATTAAAAATTAATTAAGCTCTTAAATTAAAAGGTCAACATTAACATATATGACATCTCGGCGGTGCCTCCAAAATTATGTTGCAGCCAATGGGAAAGTCCAAACAAATGGGCCTGAATTGGCATACACCCAAAAAAAGATAAGTAATAAAAAGACACTGTAAATTTTAAATCCTCTATTTGTAAAAAAATAATATAAAAATAAACTAGTTAAACTAATTAATCATGATAGAGTCCATAAAAATAAAAGAAAAGAAAACCTGACAGGATTTAAATGATGAAAGCCTTGGTACCAAGTCCCTAGCTTGCAGTAAAATCTGGAACAGCTGGTCTGCTACAGGTTGGTGAAAATCCAAATAAAGAATTCAATTTTCCTGGCCTGGTACAGGTTGGTGAAAATCCAAGTTTAGATTTATGAGGTTGAGTTAACGAACTCATTAAACCTCAAATGAGTTATCGAACTCAAAAATATATTAAGTGAGTTATCGAACTCTAAAATTAAATAAGTGGGCCCACAACACACACTACATGCTACTACTCAGAAAGAACTGCTGTAGATGACTGAAAGAATAATATATTACACTCATATCAAGGCAAGCTAGGGGAGGGAAATCCCTACAGATTTAAAGAAAACAAAAACAAAAGAAAATACTCCTCTAGGGTCAAAGATCAGGATAAAAATAAATGTTTTTACTACAAACTATGAATAAAATAAATCAATTATAAAAAATAAGCAATTGGCTTAAACACCTTTTAAAAATACAGACAAAATGAGTTACGAGCTCTGCTTGACAATTGAGTAACTGCTTAGGTTCTAAAGCATGAACCGGAACCACGCAATGGGCATGGTTCTTGCATAAGCAAGAAATGGGTTGTTTAGCACGGAAACACGTATTCTATATGAAATTCGCCCGACAGCGGACCACCGCGCCGGAATCATTTATTTAGTAGTTGTAAACTTATATAATGTAAAAAGCACGGAAACACGCATCCAAAGGAAATTCGCCCGACATGCGGACCACTGCGCCAGAATTTTTTTAACCTATGCTAGTTTACTAAATTGGACTAATTAATTACAAAAAATATTACTATAAAAGGCATAATAATAATAATTCTTGTTGTAAAAACATAATTAATTGTTCGTTTCCTATATCATAAATAGTACTCCACATAATTATTTAATATAGGCATATTATATATTTCTTGTCAAATCCCTATTTTGTAATTTCACTATTTTATTTAATAATCTATTCAATTTATTTTATTGCATAGTTTAAAAATACATTTATTATTTTATCGAATTCTTTATCAATTGTCACTCTTCCTAATTTATACCGTAGTATATAGAATAAGTATTGTGTTTGTGAAAAATCCAAAATCAAATTCCTCCGGAATTAATCGTTTTAGATGTTTTTAAGGCTTCCTAAGTGGTTTTACAAAGTTTTCTGTATGTGTGTGTATCTGTTATCAATATAGCTCCTAGTATATTTATGCTAGAAAGTTGAAACGCAGTACAAAAACTTCTATAGGTGTACTTGTGATACTCAGAAAATAATTATTACGACGTCATTAACCCGCGATAATAGCTCAGCAAAAATTTTGAATGATCATATATCATGGACAATGTTTTGATCAATATAAGATTTAGCATTTATGTTGCCATGTATAAGACTATTGTAAGTCCCAAGTTTTATCTCATTATTTGTATTATTTTTTCAATGTTTAATAAATTAAATGGTTTGTTTTATATTATATCTTATTGATAAAAATTTTGTTACTAGAAATTAACTTTCCATTTATATAAAATGTTTGTATTTATGTAATAAAGGTATATTTTTAAAAAAAATGATATATGAACGTTATAAAAACTATAAAAAAAAGCGGAAAATGATGTGTTTGGATTGAGATTTAGCACAAATGGAGCTATTTATAAGACGGACATTATGTGCCAAGTTCGGTTTAATTATCAGCATTAGTTCAATGTTTATCAAATAACTTGGGCAGATTTTTTTTTTAAATAATTTAATTGAGTTGAAATGTGGTAGATGTACATCCATTTACGTAAATAATAAGTCACCAAGTTTTGTTTTAATACGACAAGTATACCCATGATTTTTAGGTTTATCATTAAAGTTAAACAGCATTAAGCGTGGTCAGTGCTGTATTAGTGACCGCTGTGAATAAAGCGAATGTATTTACTATCTGAGGACGAGTGAAGCGAGTCCGAAATCGTGTTGCAGTATAAATTAAGTGAATTATATATTCTGAGGACGAGTGAAGCAAGTTCGAAGTAGGGAATATGAGCGTAGCGGATCCGATGTGATGAGGAAAAGTTCTGAGGTGCCCTGAACCCGATAGTTTTTACAGTGTTACAACTAGTGAGGCACTAATGCTTGATCGATCGATGAAAAAAATAAAGCATATAATAAGGGAGCTATGAGCCCTCGAAAACTTTAAACTTTGTCATCATAAAACTTTTTAAAAAAAAAATTAAGTCAGATAGGTTTTTTTCACTGCTGATGGCAGAAATGAGCTGTTAGAACACTGTTTATTAAATTAATTTTTTGTTTAGGTGCTCCAATTATTCTTAGCTTACCTCATCTCTATGACACAGACCCGGAATATTTAAATGACGTGGTTGGGCTTCACCCCAACATGGAGGAACATCAGATATATCTGTACTTCGAGCCTGTAAGTCTAAAATTTAAGTTTATTAATAAATAGAAGGTTGAATTGGAAAATGTACAATTCGGAAATAAAGCAAAAGGTCTGTAAACAAACTGCTAATGAACTGAAATAAGCTCCACATATTTTACTAGGTGTCTCGTAAAGTACTAGAAAAAGTCTTAATTGTGTTCACACTAACAATATTATTCAAAATTAATCTAAACAATGATTTTGATAAATCTTTTTAAACAATAAGCACAAAATTATGTTTTACTCTTAAACTTGTTTTATTTCTGTCTCTATAATGACTTAAAATGTCAACCATTAGTAATATAAAGTATAAGTCTTCATTGTTTTATCTGTATTTTCGTATCCTTTGTTTAAACGGTTGACTTCTGTCTTTAATCCCTTTTGCAGTTTCACATTAGAGAGGAAAAATTAATGATATTTTTTGCCCTAGCAGTAGTAGCCCTACTATGATTCTTTGTTCTCATAACATGAAACAATTTACAATATGTCATTTTTTTGTCAAAAAGTTTTCTTTGTTTCTGATTTGCTCTTTTTGTTACTTATTCCTTTTGATGATTTTTTTCGATATGTGTTCTAAATTTATTCCTTTTTTCATATTCCTAATTTCATGACTCAGTTAATTTTTACATTTTCTCTTTTAAGTCTAGGAAGTATGGAGTAATACCTACTAAAATATACACGAAACAGAAAAAGATTATTATTGTTAAGGTATTTAAAGAATTTTTAGGATAATTACAGATAATTTTCTCATTTGAAACAAAAATTAGAGTGACCACATCCACTTAAAATTCTTAATTTGTCCTTTTTATCTGAAAAGGATTTCATGGAATCAACTATATTTATTTTTCATTTAAATTGGAATTTTACAATTAGTAAGGTCTGCAAAAAGGGGCAGACTAAATGTGTCTGCATACTATTCTAAACTATTACTTCAAATATATACGAGTTCTTAACTAATACTAATTAAGATTATCTTTCTCAATTACATTGCTAAGCAATATTTTCAAAATGTTTTTGCAACCAGCATCGTCTATTTTTTCTATGGAGTCTTTTGTTATATTATCATTCTTAACAACCATCAAATATAGTGTTTTACTACCATATGTACTATAGAGTGAAAGCATTGATTGCGTTAGTACAAAATGTACATATGTTTAACATAGATTTTCCTCGTTTCAAATGACACAGATTTAAAAAAATCAAAATCAGGTATGGGGTAGCTCGGAACTTTTCCTTATCTTACTGGATTATCTACGCTGACCTTTCTGCTTCAGACTTGCTTTGCTCGTCCTCAAAATATGAACATCGCTTGATTTGAATTGCAGTACGTTGTCTGTTTTTCATTGTTCATTCTTAGAGAGTAAAAAATTATCTGTTTTATTCCCAGTGCTCACCCGTCCAACTTCCGCCAGCAGAACAACCTTAAAAGCGTAATTTTCTGATGAAATTTGCTACAAGCATAGAAAATACAATTTTTTCTTCAACCTTTATTCTTTTGAATTTTGATTATTTATTTAATTTTAATTAGATTTCAGGGACGCCGTTAGAAGCGAGAAAAAGGTTACAATTCAACATAGAACTCCATTCTGTTAAGAAGATACCCATGTTTAAGGAGCTACCACGAGCACTAACCCCCGTCATGTGGGTCGAAGAAGTAAGTCTTTTTGAGTAATGAATACTTTAGAAAGAAATATTAATATGTCTCCTTCTTCCCGCTAAAGAAGATTTCAAACTATCTTGATTTTTTTTTAATTTCTCATGGCAAGCCAGCAAGCACTGCTATGGCTTTTTATTTTATAAATATGCACAACTGTCACATAGCATGTTTTTCTTTTATCTTCTTCTCTCATTTGAATTTCTTTTTTCTTTTATATTGGTCTCATTTTTTGTAATTCTTTGAAAGTAACTTTGATTTTTCTAGCGCCAATTTCTTTTTTTTTGTTACAATCTTCTTTTTAAACAATATTTATTCTTTAAGTAAAAAATAACATCTATGAGATCCTTATACCGTAGCTTTAATGTTTTTAAATACCGTTAATAAACTGGCATAAATAACTTTAAATAATATAGTTAATCGAAATGAATTAGAGTAATGAACAACGTAAAGGTGTCTTTAAAGTTTGATGTCGTTACAAGGTGATGAGAACTCGATGGCCAAACTATTGATAATTCGTGATGAAGTTGTATACGGAAAATTCAGATTAAACCGAGAAATACGAACAAAGAGTCCAATACAAATACAGTCTAATATAAGATGATGTGATGTTTGCACAGTAGTGTTATAACATAGGCAAATGCTAAAATGCTACTGCACTGATATTAACAACGTAGCATACAGCGGGCTGGCTAATTTTTGTCCACTATATTAGGACTAAAACTAAAAATCATAACAAGATGCTTAAATCCGAGGACCGACTCTCCCAACGATCAAGATAAACATGAATGAATTTTGTCTTGTAAAGGCTATACTTTTAAATGCTTGCCTTTTCTGCGTGGACGCTAGCCCTCTTCGTAACGAGTTGCTTTGTGACCGTCTTGATGATGCTTGTGTAGAATCGTTCTGCCTTCACAATCTCCTTTAGCATCTTTAAAAGTTTAAAAATCGGGTACAGGGTTCCTTAGTATTGTTCTTCACTACTTTGAGTCGCTTCAGTTGTCATCAGAAAGCCGTCATTATTATTAGCCTAAGGTAATTTTTTAGTTATTATTTTATTTTGCAAGTATAAAATAAATCTGAAATAAACAAAAACAATGAAAAATCCCACAAATCTTTTGATTGTGTGTTGAAGAAAAAATTAACAATTGATGTTACTTCGGTCTCGTAGTTTTCAACCTTAGAGTAAAGTGATTCCACAAATATCTAGGATGCTATAGTATTAGGTTAATTAATGTTAAAAAAAATCTGGCACAGTCATCCGCTAGCCGGGTGAATTTCTTTAGAACGTCTGATTTATTGAGCACCAATTTAGTTCTTGCTCGAGTTTACGAGCAAAATCTATATCTCTATAATGGAACATTATCACTTTTACTTGCCTGTCAAATCGCATACATTTTTCAAAGGCATTGCGCTTTTTTCATACCGTAAGTTTGCACAAATCTTTGCTTGCCCTTGCTTAATCAATACTGTACTACATTTTAGGTTAATACAAAGGTCAGTTAATGCTAATCTACAAAGTGTTGTAGCTCATTTCCTTACAAAAATATCCATCCAATTTTATATACAAGTAAAAGTGCTACTGTTCCAACAATGAATATATAGTTTTAGCTCCTAAACCTGAGCAAGAACTGGATTGGTGCGCTAAAAAGCAAGCATTTCAAAGGGGATCCACCCGGCTTGCGGACCGCGCCAGCGTTATTATGTAGTTATAATCTTATAAAGTTAAAGTATATCTATAAAAAATTTTACCCGGAACCAAGATTATAACCAGGGCCTTTGTGTTTGAGGTTTTTAGTAATCGTTTCGACTCCGAACTAGTTTAATTTTGCCCAGAGCTTCAAAATATATTAAAAAAACCCTACTATACATTTTAGGTTCACTTTCCGTATTTTAAAATATCCGGTTTCTTGCCTCTGTTTTTCGATTTTTTGGTCACTTTGTATTATCCCCTCCGAAGTGGGTTTATTCTATTTTCTACCCAAAAAAATAATGAAAACGACACTTTACTCAATTTTTTTACTAACCGGTATTTTGATTTCCTGTAATACACCACAGTTTTTTCAATTTTCGGTTACTAAGAAAGGTCGTATCGACTCCGGAACGAAAATAATACTGGTGGTTTTATCGACTAAAACTAGTATAGCTATGGAATATCTACTGTTTATTTATGTAACTTTTGATATCTGACGATATGTCAGATATCATATTTCACAAAAAACATGGAAAAAGTTTAAATTTTTTGGCCCTAAAGACATAAATGACCTGTTGAAAACGTTTGAAAATTCAGAAGTCAATATTTTCATAAGTGTGACCAATAAAACTCAAATTATATGGATCTAGTGACCATTTTTAGGTTACATTTTTTGTCGAATTTCAACTCTATCTGTCAATTTTTTTATGACTCAGCAAAATAGATTATTGTAGTCTGAACAATATCATCTTCCACGTAAATCAACTAGACCCAAAGTTACAACCCTCTCGCCTATACTAATCGGGAGTAATGCGTGACACACACAAAGAAGGCACGATAAAATACCGCTCAGAACGACATGAAAATGCCCTAAACGAATAATTATTGATGAAATCTTAGTTTCGTATTTTTAGGATCAAAACAATACTTTCCTTGTAACTACGGTAATAGGTGAGGAAAAGAACAAAATATTATTTTCAGTTGATTTCAGCCTTACATTAATTAAAGCCAGAAATTAAATTGCATTTAAACAAATTTATCTAAATAAAGTTTAATGTAGGGCAAATTTAATTTTATAAAAAACCATTTACATCATCGACTATTCTCCCCATTTACATTCATAGATTGCCAAAATATGAGCATAGTGGGAGACATAAATTGAGTTTTAAATTTCTTCATTCTATGTGGAGGTATTTGCATAAAATTTACATTAACTTTATGTAATTTAAGTAGATTTCTTGTTATTGCGGTTGTAAAGTATCAAAGTTAATCAAAGTTAATTGTATTTTTCTTTGATCGTTATTACTAAACGTTTTACTCGAATCAGTTTCAATTTCAACCTCCAAATGGAACTAAAATCAATATTTTATATTTAGCAAAAGTAAGTCGCTATTTGTGTAGAAAATTATTTTTTTTTAGGTTTAAAGGTTGCAAGATCCAATTATATTTTTATAATTCCAAGTTTCTTTCGAATATATTTTTTTTTTTAAGTCTGATAACAAAAAATATTGTTTGCTGAATCCGCTACTAGTGAGGACACAATTAGTTTACCTATACTTGTAATTGTAAAAATAAATCTAATTAAAAAATTATATATAGGTACTTTTCCTGAGACTCACTTAGCTCGACCAAAAAAGGTCATAATTAGGCATGATTTAAGTGGTATAAGTTCAGTCTTTCTACGCTCGGCATCAGCACAACAGGGTTATATCCAAAGTATAGGGTGTTAAGAGTTCGGAATCGCTTCCCTCGTCTTCTGAATTTCATGATTATCAACAAACTAAGGTGTTATTAATTCGCACTCGCTCAGGTCATCCTCAGAATATTATGATCACTCAAAGCTTAAGGTAGTGTTACTTCGCTACACTTGACTTTAGAATTATTGGGTAACTTGGCATCTAGTGTGTCATAGCGTTATATAAGCTAAGGGAAAGTAGGGAAGTTGGAAAAGTTGGGAAGTAGGGAAAGTTGCCACATGGTTTCATTACTACAACATTAAAACGTTTAGATCAGCTAATTTGTTAACCTGAACATTGCATACTTTTACTCAGATGTACAGGACTAATACTCACTTTAAACAATATTAATTAGTTACTATTAATCTTCTGTTATGCATGTTAATTTGTTTATTTCTAACCCTCAGCACAAGATAAATTAGATATACATCAATATATTGCCTTCAGAAAACCTTGCGATAGAATATTTTCTTTTATGAAAAAGGTATATAATGAAACGAGGGATGGTTCTAAAAATTGTCCAATTTTTTCTTATTAATTTTAAAAATATTGGTTACTAAAAAGAGTAGAAACCTTGCAACTATGTTTGCTTCACCTAAAAATTAAGTAAGGTTCTGTGAGCGATCCATGCTAGTGACTTAAAAAATATGGTGTTTTGTTGGACCCTAAAGCTATAGAGGTTAAAGTAGGTTAATGGTGTAAAAAATACAACATAAAGATACCACTAAAAGGTTATTAGATTAAACAAAAAAAGAACAATTTCTTTTCATAGTAACGAAAAATTACGTTTAAGGTTTTTACTCCTTGGTTCAGAGGAAACCAAATTTTAACGCAAACTATAACCATTATTAGAAATGATTACGCTTGTTTTATAAAATTACTGCAGTACGAAGCTGCTCTGGTAAATTAGATTTTTACAACAAAAAAACTCTAATAATAGTAAAGATAAAAATAGGAAACAGACTAAAAATAATCATAATAATTCAAATGATGAAGTTAATCGAAAATGTCCAATTGATTTCTACGGTATAAATAAATTAATTACATATTAAAAACAAAAATATGTAAGTTTTAGGTGGAACAAGTCTAAAGAGAATAATAAATTACTGTACCAAGCTTTCAACCATGTAATAGCAGTATTTTTAAAGCCACATAATTATATAAAAATAACAAAAAATAAACTATTTTACATTTATGAAAGCATCATTCTATCACCTAAAATGAAGCTCTGAGTGTAAAACAAAACATCGTTACAAAAAGTCATTACTACGGATATTTCAAAATAAAAGATATACAGACAACTAGATAAAGATTTACTTCAAGACTGACTAATCTTCGTATACTTTTTACAAAGTTATAAAAAAATATAACTCTCTAATTTAATTTAATATTTTGTATTTTATTTAAAAAAAATTAAGTAGTAAATATTTAAGGATTTGCCATGACTAGTTGCCATAAAAATGTGAACAAATTTAAGGAAGGAGAGGTTTATTATATTAACTATAGTTTATAACTTATATACAGGTACAATGGATCCACATACGAGGTCTAAGTACCTAGGAAATTATTTCCTCCGGAATTTAATTAAAAAAAAAAATAGTTTATAACTTATTCTTAGTAATGACTTTTTGTAATGGTGTTTTATCTTACTCTTAGAGCTAGATTGTAGGAGATGGTGTAATGTTTTTAAATAGGTAATAGTTTATTATTTTATAATTATGACCCTTGAAAAATGCTTAATATTGAGTTCCACCTAAAACTCTATATTAAGCTTTTAAAATAATTTTTAAAACTGTGATCTCTAACCTTTTAATAATTTGAATTCTACACGTTTTTAAATAATTGTTACGAATCTAAAAATAATCCGATTCAGTTGAAAATGTGTACAAGTGTATCCACTTACGAAACAAATAAGTAAACAAGTTCCGTAATAAGTATACGGTTTTTGTTAGGTTATAATAGCTAAGCTGCATTAAGCAAGGTCAATGCCTGGAGGGTTGACCGCAGGGAATAAAAAATACTTTTTGCAATTTAACTTTGGTAGTTTTTATATTCTAAGCACAAGCGAAGCTGGTCTAAAGTAGTGAGGACGAGTGTTGCGAATCCGATGTAGTGAAAATATCCGAGTTACCTCGTTCCATTACGTTTTATTAAAAAAACAATTTTGCTGCATACTGTATACATCATGTTTGCTGCATAAGTGAAAGGACTTACTAATGCCTAATCAAGGTAAAAACATGTAATGGAATAAAATCACTTTAGTATAAAAATAATAAGGTTAATTGCTGTGAATTTCCAAAGCAAACAGATGCCTTTGATTTCGCTTTGCGAGCGTCTACAAAGTTGTCGGCTGTAATAAAAGATGAGATAAATAGAGTCTCTTCTTTTACTATAGAGTCAGTAATGCGCATGAAATATTTGTTTAATATATCTCACATCAGTATAGTTTACTTTAATAAATGGTACGGTTTTTATATTCAGGTCTGATAGAGCTTTGAATGGAAAAATCATGTAGATTTATAGAGAGGTATTTTCTGTTTGTAAAAAAAACTTCTACGAAAGAGTTATTTCAATCGTACATCTTGAAAAGAATAAAACTAAACTTGGCAATGAACCTTTTACCTTGTTTTTATTTACTGCTTTATTTGAAATCTTTATTTCTGAATGTAAGAGTTGAACATCAAATCATCACATCAGTGAGTATAACGTAATGACTGTGATAAGTCTGTTCGCCGCCCTGATAGTAATGAGTAATTAATCATTAATTATTACTTAGCAAAAACGTATAAAACCGTATATTTCACTGAATATCATATATATACATATATTATATATATATATATATATATATATATATATATATATATATATATTATATATATATGTGTGTGTGTGTGTGTGTGTGTGTGTGTTGTGTGTGTGTGTGTTGTGTGTGTGTGTGTGTGTGTGTGTGTGTGTTGTGTGTGTGTGTGTGTGTGTTTTCTTATATTAGTTACTTCCTTAGTACCAAGTAAGAAAAATAAAGGTAAAAGGGCGGAAAACTATTATAGAAAAGGGAACCTCTAACAGCGGTTCTTATCCTATGTAAGTACTTATGAGGCGACATTATGGACAAAGTATAGAATTTAATGAATTAAATATAAATAAACTGAATGTATTTAACCTCAAACAGGACAGAATATGAAAATACATGGACACATGAGGGACCTTTTC
This sequence comes from Microvelia longipes, assembly GCA_018340805.1. NCBI lineage: Eukaryota > Metazoa > Arthropoda > Insecta > Hemiptera > Veliidae > Microvelia > Microvelia longipes. Next base: position 32,878,800 of record JACMZG010000008.1, on the reverse strand, counting down.
CTATAAAAATACCAGATAATGAATATTGGAAAGAACTTATAAAGTAAATATGATAAAGAAAGAATAAATAATGCGTAAGTAATTAAGTAATACATGAAGAGTTGAAGTAAAAATATATTTTTTTAAACAAGTTCTTTATTATAATAAATAAGTTGAGCTGTGGAGTCAATCAATAAAAGGAATTGAAAGAAACAGTCTCTCCACTGATTTTAAAGATAATTTATAGACAGAGCCAGCTTTCAGTTTTAACAAACCATCATCAGTGCCTAACCAACAAAGTACAAACCAAATAAATTACAAAAAATCAAAAGAAAACGCTACTACAGAATAACAATAAACAGCAACTACTCTAAAAGTACAAAATAAATATAAAATAATAATCATAAACAAATAAATAGATAACATAAATAAGCCAAATATATAAAATAATTGAAAAAAGAGATATAATATAAATTAGGTATAAGATCAATTGATCTTATACCTAATTTAAAGGAACACGAGATTAAAGACTTTTAATGTTTTACTTACTTTGAAAACACTTGTATAATTATACTATCGACATCAATTCGACTTAACGTGAGTAAAAACGTACGCAATTAGACTTCCACGATCAAATAAAAATGAACTGTTATGATTTTACAAGAAGAATAAAGATTTAAGGTATTTGTTCAAATAAAATAAAAACGTAAAATAGTTACTCCCCTTAGTTAAGATGTCATATCTTTGTATTTCCCCCTATTCTAACCCAACAATAGTCCTAATGCTTTCCTACATCCCCGGGTAAGGGCGTATAATCAGGTAAAATATGTAAAGGTTAGTAATAAAATTAAAAAGCTAAGGGGAGTAACAAGTCTTATTGATACACGTCCACCGTTTAACTCCGCTTACTAACTAGGAACAACACGTCGGATAACGGCTCTTTGATCATATCGATCTGCTTAGTTAGCACTCGCAAACGTAGCCTATGAAAATCTTGTGAATCACGAGACGTGAGCTCTATTACTTAATAGAAAAAAGTTCAAATTGCAAGTGTGGTATCGTGAGTCAAAAAATAGCTTAACATTACTCCAGACTTATTTTCCTCGTCCTCAGACAGGAATATCAGTGTTTAAGCAGTAGCTCGATCATCGCTCGATGCAGCTTAACAAAAGTGACCTATCTAATAGCTTTTATATACTAGCCTTATTAAAACGAAACTTTTGATTTTTAAATGTTATACCATATTATATTATGTTTTCTGATTTTTAACGATTTATTAAAATAAGTGTTATTTAAAATACGTGTTAAATTATTATGGAATAACATTTACAAGTCATTCGAAAATAATTTAACTGACGCTAATAATGATATGAAACTTAACACACATGCAGACCTTTACGTAGACTATATTCATGTCAAATTTATCCGTTAAATTCAAGCTGTTAGAATTTATAAGGTGAATCAACTGGAGGGTTTTTAAGAATAAAATCAAAATTTTTTTTTGATATGTTAGGTTATAGTCCGGAATGGACGTCATTGCAGGAATAAATAGTAAATTTTCAATGTTGACCGTCTATACCGATTCCTGCAATGACGTCACACGTCATTCATAAAAACGTCAGGTTATATCCTCCGAATGCGTTTGGTGTGTTTACATTGAATTTAATTACCTTATAAATTTCTAACATTTTGCGTTGAATTTACCTTGTTTTATATTTTTTGACATTTTTGCTAAACCACTTATTATAGCATGATAGCATTTTTCTTTGACGTTAATGACGACGTGGAAAATTATTTCTTAGACAACATAACTTGGGATCGAATACTGTACTAAGTTTGATTTCTGGGACATAAACGTAACTGGATGTTAGGGACAACCCCTGAGTCATTACAAGGAAAATGAATGGCTTAGTCATCTGTAACGAATCTTATTAGTTATCCGTGGGTTGGAAAGTAATTTTTAGTATTTCACTTTTTGTAAAATAATTTTTTTGTTAGGTTGAAGATTTCAAAGTTTGAAAAGTCCGGAGACAGTAAACTTTTTTTTAACTTGTTTTTCCCTTGAGAGAGATGCCAAAGTTTTTAGATTTCTTTTTAAGAACAATGTATCACATTTAAAAATGTTATAAAAGTGTACACAAGTCCCTTGCTGATGTTTGTTGTGTTTAGGTCACTTGGGACGTGTTATGTAAAACTTATGCTATACATTTTAGATAAACTGTAGTTTTATATAGACTATGTTACTACCTGCCTTTACGACATCAAAGAATTGTGTCCAATCTTAAACGATGTATAGCTTCTCTGTATATCTTGAATACATGATTAGAAAATTTGGAGAAGGAACTATTATGACTCCTTTATTAGATGTTTTAATGAATCATAATAAAACGTATAAGTGTGTTATTGGATTATATAGTTTATATTAATTAGTGAGATAAATCAATGACTTCTTAATTTAACTTAATAAACGTAGCAAATTATAAAGATATTAAGTACTTAGTCTTCAAAAAATAATCCTGTACTTCATTACGATAAAAAAGTTAATAAACCAATCTGGATTATTATAATAATCCAGATTTATAATCGATATTATAATCGGTCTTGTCTCAGACACAAGACCGAAACATACGATAGTCGGAACAGTTAAATTTATGGCAAAGATAAGTATGTTGAAAGTTAATTAAGTTAATTAATTGTTAAGTTAATTTGGCAAACACGATTATTTTGGATTCCCAAAATAATCATGAATTTCAAGAAAGTACACTTTTATTGTAAAATGATGTATGATTTGAAATATTGCTCTTATCTGTTCAAGACATAAAAAGTTGTATATTTTCTGTGAAGATAAAAACGGTTAAAGCTCTTCTGTAGTTTCTATTATTTTGTTATTATTTTAACACACTTCACAATTCGATCATGTGTGAAATATTTTCTCTCTAAAGTTTTTACATATCACTTTGATATATGATACAAGTGAAAAAAAATGAGTGTTATAAAAGGATAAATTTGGGAAATAGATAAACAAGTATAATATTAAACACTGAGACATATTATTACTGGAAAAATATTCTAATTTTGGTATTTACAACAAACAGAAACACGATCCACTCTAGGTTTTCATCTTTATATCATTAAAACTTAAACTTGCCAACGATATGCTAGGGATACGCTTATTTTATTGAGGACTATTTATTCAGACTGAAACATTATAGAAAGAAATAGAAAAACTACTAGTTATTTATAGTTGGTAAAATGCATTGTAATAAAAGCCTTTCACCAATAGTTACCCTTTATATCTACCGGTAAAATGAATAAGAAAATGAGCAACAAGGTAAAATTTATTTGATCTTCTAAATATTATTTAAATAATAGGTAAATATTTACTATTAATTACATAATTTGCTTTTCAGGGTTTAGCTCTAGATGATAAATTTCTAGACATTTTAGAAAAAAATTTGTTCAGAACTATGAGGATAGTAGGTGCTGGTCGTTGGATCGTCATGTTGATAGGACTGGGTCTTGTTGGGGGCGGTGCATTCCTCCACTACAAGCGTCAACAGGCCGAAGCAACCAAGGACGTCAAACCTGCTAAAACATCTCCAATTAGTACGATTAACGTGGCTGAAAATAATTCTTTTAATAATAATGGCAACGCTAAATATTAAATTTAATTTACATTACGATTTTACTATCTAATTTCAATTATCTGTGGACAATAGTTGTTAATATAGACTCAGCTGCTACTCAACCAGTTTTATTTGGAGTATTTGGCTTGCAAATGTCATAAATCTAGATGTAGTTGAGGAGAAAATGTAAATATTTTGTGAAATGCTATTGTTATAAAAAATATATGTTTATTTATTGTTAATTGACTATTCCTGATATTATTTTTTAAACGGTTTTTACTGTTAATGAATGCTCTTTAAGAATATATTACCCGTAAACTATGTCCGAAGAAACTGTCTTGGCTTTTCTTCGTCAATTTAAAATAAAATTTTAATTTGGATATGACCTTAGAATAATATTAATATAGAAGGAGCATATGACTGTAAACACAATGTAATTCCACTGATAACACGAAAGCCGGTTGACTGGTGGTCATAAATAGGTGCACCACCCTATCAACAAAACATTATTTTAAATATGTCATAAATATCCATTAATGAAGAAAGATCGTAAAAAACAAATATAATAACTTAAAACGCATGCTGAGTATTTAATAAAACCGGTCTTAAATGACAAAAGGATAGCGGAATACAAGAATCTACAATTAGATAACGAGGACTACTTTTAATATAATTTTAATCAAAACCGTTAAACTACAATTAAATATGCTTAAAATATTGTAATGCACCGATATTTGTATTAGTATTTTAGGAATAATCAATCATTAATTAATAATAGAACATAATGATTCAGCAACCGGAAGTATTTGCCAACTTTTTATTAGAAAAGTGTATATTGTTAGAGTGGCAGCATAACTTGGGTCTTGACGGTCAGGTTAGCACCTGACTTCTTGACTATTATCTGCTATCATACATACATACAGCGGTTATCCATATTTTCTATTAAATATAACCACCATAATTAACGTTAATATAACTCCCATTATTAAAGATTAACATAGTTAAAAAAAATTGACGATAAGTCACCAAACAACGACACGATGAGTGTACGTTAAGCAACTTGATGAGCTTTTATAAAGGTTTCTCTTATGATCTGCTCTGTTCTTCTATAGAGTAGTTCACTACACGATAGTCTGCAAGCCAGGCAATTTTTTGGAACAGTACCACTTTTACTTGTTCGTTGGTTTTCCTGGACTTTTGAAGGGAAATAAACATTTTCATGCTATAATTAGTTATTCCCAGAATTTAAGAGTCATGCAACACGCAGGTTATACTAATCTTCCAAATGTTTTAACGCATTTCCATTGAAAATCGCAGAAAACTGACAAGCATAAGTAAAAGTGATTCTGTTCCGACTAGAAAGCATAAACTGAAACCCTGAGAAGGAACTTTATGCGCAAAAAAGCAAGCATTCCTATGGAAATTTGCCAATCTTGCAGACCACAATTCAGAATAATTTGGTAGTTATTTTATAAAGTGAAATTATATCGATAAAATGTTGGTTATTCCCTGTTGGTCGTTAAACTTCAGAGAACAATTTTCACAAATTTACAATAAATCGAGTGTTTATTAATGAAAATTTTATTACAATATCTAACAACCACTTATGGAATTGCTAAACCCAATAGAAATTATTGTTTTGTTGCAAAATCAGTGAATTTTTTGGATTTTTATATTACCTGATTGAATTATGATTTATTCAAATTTTTTAGAATCTAATAAAATCAGCTTTATAAAATGTTCACTTCAAGTTTTGCACACGACTCAAGAACCAAGCGGTTACCCTTGAGTCGTTTTTATTTTTCTTGATATAAGCATTTCAAGAAAAAAATCTAAAACATTGAGCGTGCACAATAAAATAAAAAGCCTCCAAAGGTGCTGAATTAAAAAATAAAGGTGCTGAATATGCACCGGATGTTTTTTCCTATAATTTAATGTATAATTTTTAAAAAATAGTTAAAAGCAGTACAAAATAAGTCACATTCTTAAGATCTGGTTCTTGGATTATAAGTGTCACAACATAGTGGATAACATAAACTATGTTTAAATTGAGCCATTGCCCAATTAACCATCTAACAAACATGCTAGAATACAAGCTGAGAATAAATACGAGTCAAATCTATTGTTACAACTAGTCAAAGTAAGAACTATAGAGTTTTAAAGGTGAAAAACTCATAAATTGAGATAGTTAAAGCATCCGTATTTGCATGGCCATCATGAAAGTTTCTGATCGCATTCTACGAAAACCTCTAAGTTTCTATAAGATAATTTATCAAATAAAGTATCGCCAAATTTAGATTACACTTTACCGTAAGGGTTGCCAATACCACCTGAGGTTGTTCTCCCACGGGTTATCGATGATGAATCGCAAATTATTATTATACAAACTAATTATTAATATGGCAAACTAAATTAAAGAATATCCAATCCAACTTGGTTAAGTTGCAGATGTCGTATCCTGTTATATTTTGTTTCTTTCCAGTCCCTTCCTGTACTTATTTTATTCAAAGTGTAATACTCTGAGTTGAGATCGTCACTTCAGTATTAACTCTAACCTACTACGGTGTACTGTTGTTGTACAGTACTTACATAGTACAGTATTCATAGTACCATGTATTGCTTTTACTACAGTATACTGTTGTAGAGCATCAATAAACATACTTTATATAGCAGTGTTTCGACGTGAGGTAGAAACATTGCTGTTCCAGCAAAAAGGAACAGATCAATATAATAATTTAGAGATATATCAACCAGCTGTAATTTATTTTATTTATCTACATACCAGAAGGGATTTACAGCTAATATAGTTATGTATAACTATAAAATACAACTACTACAGCTAATTTAACAACGTTTACAAAGATACCTAATCGCAATTATCCCCCACTAAGTTGATCACTGGAAGTATAAAACCCCTATTAGGTAATCGTCGGGAATCTATATTGATCTAATTACCAAATAGTATTTTTCTACGGTAACTTTACAAAGCTAAATACAAAGTCATAAAAAGGGTTGACTGTTCCAAGCATAGTATTTTAAAATGAAATCATAACAGTTGTTAATAATTCCACTGGTCTCCGACCTTTTACTTAAACACAACCATCGAGACATATTTTACTATTCTTCTACTAAAGGCGCTAGCAATCAACAGCAATTTAAAAACGAATATAAATAAATAAAAATTGTATAATTAGATGTAGCAAATTATTTTCTTGTCATTAATGTTGCCAGATCGCAGATTTTTATTTTTTCATTTCAATTTTTTAACTTTAGCACACTGTTATTGCTAAAAAGATTGAATTCTAAAAATTGGAACATTTGCAAATGTTTGGGCTTACATACAGAACACAGTTAAAAAAATCACGGCTCGGGCCTAAAAATAAGAGCCAGGGAACTTCAAAATGAGAAACACTTTGACTCTATCAGCCCCTTAAGTAATTATGCTTCAACATCAATTATTGCAAGCTTACCAAATACACTTAGATTGTTGTTTAGTAAATAAAGAAAAATTAACTTCAGTCATATTTCAACCCAATTAAATGGTTTAGTTTTACTAAAGCTGGTTTTGTACGATCACTAATATTAAGAAGAATCGAGCAAGGAAGAGCAAAACAAGTTCAAAGATATACTAAATTATAAATTAGGCTTATAATATTCTGAAGATAAGCGAAGCGAGAAGGATGAGCGAAGCAAATCCTCCGCGAATTGTTCCGCGGAAACCTGAACTCGATTATTTGGTATTTTTTCAAACGTTAAAATTACGGTTGTAAAATTACAGTATTAGAGAATAATTTATCAAAGATAATTTAAGCTTGTAATAAAATATTTTTATTTATTTTAGTTGGTATACAAGTTTATTTATGCAAAATGTAGGATATAATTTCAGGTAAAGAGAAAAAAAAAACTATAGAATAATCCACAAATATAAACTCTATTATATTTATACAGTTTAAAAGTAATTTATACAGTTTAAAAAGAAGTTTTTACACTTTAAAAAGAGATCAAAGAAATAACAAATTAATTTTCAACAATATTTAAATGAATTAATTAGCGAACAATGAAATTGACATTTCTAGACATTTATAAACTAATAAGCCTTTTAATAGTATGCTACTATGGGCAGCAAAATAAGATTTCGCTAACTAATTTGTGTAAATTAGACTTTAATTCAAAGGCGAGGACAGGCTGTGAAAGTTACCTGCGATTCAGGCAAATGGGAATTGCCTGCAGAAGGGGCCAATGCAGGTAAGCTAGCACAAGTCAGCAAAGTTCTTTAGCCGCATATTAGCATGTACTATTTTATCTACTTACGGCAGAAAAATAACAAGCCAAAATAACCGTGTTTCCAATATTTTTTTATAATTATATCTTTCAGGTGTTTAACAAAAATGTTTAATACTTAAAACAGTTCTTGAAACAGCAGCTTAAAACCAGTTCAATAATTCCTAGGTTTGTTGCCGTAAGTAGATAAATAGTTATTTATGCCATAAGGCTGAGAAGTGTGTCTTTATGTCACGGCAATTAAATTTACCAACGAGCGAAGCGAGTCGGGAAAAATTGCCAAGACATAAAGACATTCTCAGCCGGATGGCATACACTATTTTTTTGAGGTAGCACTCATTAAATAAACTGCGCTATATACATAATTGAAAAAAAAAACAAACGTCCAATTAACTCTATATTATCGTCGTCATTGAATTCATCCATAGCCACTTTTACACTTTTACTCAAAAATGTAAAAGCTTTACAAATAAACACACAAAAATTGTCAATTAGAACACCTTTTAAAAACAAAAAAAGTTAGTCTACGAACAAAAACAGAAACAAAATGAACGTTTTTAAAGAAACCTCATGAGGGTTTTACACAGATTGTTTTTTTGAACACGCTACATTACAGTAATGGCGGCAATATATGAATTACTTTTACGTCCTAGGAGTTTTTTTACATTCATTATTGTCCTCGGAGGTGAAAAGTACTAAATAACCTCCTATATCAATAATGATTGGCTTCTCATCCTAAAAACGGTCCAATAAAGTGCTCAATTACGTACTACCTTAAAAAAAGAAATTTATTAAATCTTGTTTTATCTAAATCCTTATTGAGCGCTTTAAACTTATCAATGTGAACTGATAGTAATAATCTTAATAACATTAAGCTTTGGAAATACATGAGTAAGAACTATCCACTGTTTCAGATGAGATTTCATTTAAAATACAGTAAGTATCTCCTGTTAATACACTATATAACACACAGAAGACACTAATCTTGTAAACTAGGGGTTAACATTAGTTCTTTACAAATCACAACTACGGCAAAAAATGTTAATAAAAATAAAAAAAAAAAGATGTTTAAAGGGTTAGTGCTTTTGAAACTTAAATAATAAATGATTTTCTTTTAAAAGTCCCTAAAACAAAGTCTATGAAAAGATTAGATTCCTTGAACCTTTCAAATATAATCAAAGATTCACAAAGAGCATCGTGTAAACTTGTTACTCTTGGTTAATAAAGTAAGTACAAAGTCCACATGTGATCTGGTATCAAAAGGACCCCTTTTTGCTATTGAATAATACGAAATCAAACAGTTTTCCTTCTTCTTTGAAACGTGATAGCACTTATCAGTATATGGGATATAGACAGATAAGATCAATGTAAACAAAAGACTAACATCAAAGTAAAACCTTCGCTTTTACAGTATTTAAGTACAAAACGCTCAAATAAAGTATTATTTTAAAGCATGAATTGGTAACATTTATGATAATACTTATAGTAAGCCTAATAAATTCGATTTTATAATGGACAAATAAGAAGTAACATTTACAATATATACTTATTAAATCTCGTTTTTTTCAGTCTTACATATTATTTCAAATTTTATAATACGGATCTGCCCATAACATGGTGTTTATAACCAACTAGAAAGGGAATTATACGCCGATGACGTTTGTATTCAAACAATAAAATAGACCGAACAAAAACAGTTCTAGTTTATTTAGAACATCTATTTTTACTGGGTTTATTCCAGTAAATGAATTTCAAAACAAATGACATCCATTTGCTGACCGACAGGATTGAACCACCTCTATTCTAGAGGTTTTCCTGTCCGTGGAGAAATTATTATCGTAAAAAAGTTGTTATGGACAGACAATAAGCTGTTAAGCGTTTAAATACAAGCTCTTATAACAAGATATTCCGAACATGACAATAACGCATTCGGTTAATTCTATAAATCTATATGGTAAAATCAAAGAAACAAATTAAAAAGTTTAGGGTCTATGTTTTACGAAATGCATAATATGTTTTCTTAGTTGTCTGTTAAACGAGGAAAGAAATATACAAACTCTTTTGATATCTCTAACTTTACTACTCATGCCATTATTTTAGCTAAAGTATAACCTCCTGAAATTTGTTTCTTTAGTTGAATACGCGTAATAAAGCTTTATTTCTAAACATTTCAAACCTTATGTAGTAGCAAAATAAATTTAAATTACTGAGTAAACGACTATTTAAAATCTATTAATTTAAAATAATTACAGTAATATTTACAAACAATGTCCACATTTAGAATAAAATTTAATACACTAAACAATGACAATTTTTATAATTATTGGTCACAAAGCCACAAAAATATATTATTATTTATTATTATAACTCTTTTATTTTAAAATATTTTTAGAGTTTTACTAGTATTTAACATCTGAAGAGAATTCAATTTAATATTATACATATATTTGTACAAATAACCATATAACTAAATGTACTAGATAAACCAAGGTCAAAGTCAAAGATCCTTTTATTAAGGCATCAAGTACTCCTCGCATATTGGAACTGATAACAGGTTGTCTATTTTAATTATGTGGATTTCTAGTGAAGTCTAGTCTTTTTCTGAATAGGCTTTATCTGTTTTCTCCTTTAAATATAAACAGAATTATAGAATGATGAATAAATAAATGAGTTGAAATATAAAGAATAAATAAGAACCCTGAAGACTGCAGAATCCAGAAGGCAATTTTATCAGAAAGAGACTAACACTTAGAGAGAGAACTTAAGTAAAATAATACAGTGATAAGGGGTCTAGAAGTAAGACCGTTTCTATTGAGTGCCATAATGATACATACTAATACTAGAGTCTTCTTAAAGGGACAGAAAGATGAGATACTCCTCACTCTACAAAGGGCAGGCATTTTTCAGTGACGTCACATTAAATCACTTTATAAATCACAGATAGTTGTGAATATATGCAATAGAAAATAATTACAACTTATTTTAATTATTAGACAAAATAGTCGAAAAATGATGTAATATCTAAGTAAAATTCTAGTTAAAGAAAAAAATAACCTCATCAATGTAAAGTTATGGTGTCAAGCTACTCAGGGCATGATAAAAGCTGTTGTACCCTACCTCTAAGTATAAGTCTCTTTGAAGTTTATCAATACCTAGTTCTCGATAACAGTCCACTGTCAACTATAACCTTGGTTTTATTTACATTCTTTTATTTACACACAGTCTTTACAATTTTGTTTGATATCCCACAATTTGTATCAAATGATATATTATAACATTTATTTTTTATTTTAAAACAGGTCTTAAGAAGGGAATCATGTATTCTCATATTTTACAAAGACACAAGCAAATATATACCGTTAAGTCAGTATGGTCGTAATGTCAATTAATTCCATAAAACAATAGGAAGGTATAGTTTACAGTTTGCACAATTAATATTAATTTCAAAATCGAATTATTCCAATTCTACTCCTGATCCTCTAATTAAATTTACCTATACATCAACAGGAATAATATTACGAGTGTCTTTGATAATCAATGCCTTAAATTAACACTATTTATGTCACAATATTTATAGCTATGCCCTAAAAGAAATTTTTAATTACAAAAGTTATTAACAATAAAGGTGCAAAATTAGAAATTAAATTGGATGCCAAAGAAAAGATAAGCTGCCAAAGAAAATCCCAAATAGGAAGAGTGGTTCGTTCACTTTTATTTGAGATTATATACACATGACGAGACAAAAACAAACCATTACGAGTAAATTTTATAGCCACTAACCCGCACCTTGCGAAAAGGCCTTATTATCTTAAAATTAAAGGCAAGTTTGATTTATAGACCAGCCACTGGACACAAGAAAAACTTCATGTAATTTTGTGACCTTATAAGCGAATATCTAATGGAAGACGACTCACGCCCACATACAGTCACACACACACACACACACACACACCACACACACACACACATAATATATATATATATAATAAATATATATATTATATATATTATATATATATATATATATATATTTATATATTTATTTATGACCTATGAATATTTTGCAATGATTTATTGAAAATAAAAAATTTAACAAAAAATAAAAGGAAGCAATTCATTGAATGCAGAGTGGTTACTGACAGAAATCTAGAAAAATTGGTCTATGCTTTAGAGAATGAAACATGGGAGGAAATGTATGATCGTTTTAATAGTAAATTATAAAATATAATAAACTGTAACATACCTGTGAAAAAATTCAATTTAAGAAAGCTAGAAGTAAGAAGGTGTATTGATTGCAGGTTTGTTTGTATCGGGGGAAATGCTAAGGGTTCTACACGCGGAAAAGAAAATTGACAAGGATATAGCTACAGCTACATATTATAAAAAATATAAAGCTTTATATAATAAAACTTATAAAAACTTAAAATAGTAAATAAGGATGTAGTTAGGGACAAAATAGATAAGAGAGACACAAATAATGTGAAGAACTTTGGAAGATAGTAAACGAAAATAATGTTAAGATAGGTAATGATAAAATAATAAAATTCAAATAAAGCTAAATGAAAAGATAATAAGGGATAAAACATTGTATTAATTTGCCAGAGGTTAACCTTGACTTTGCTAGGAATAAAGAAATTATTGATTATATTAGTATTTTAGATCAGGTGGAAACTCTATTTTTCTTAAAAAAGTTTACTGAAATTTATAAAATAATAAAAAAGTTTAAAAATTTTAACTCTAATGATGAATATTACTTAAATAATAAAGTAATAAAATATATATCAGATAGTATTGTTAGAATTTTAACTATAATTGTTAGTAAAATGTCAAAGGACTGGTTTTTTCTGAAACACTTAAAGCCAATCCCCGATTAATTTAAAATAGGCCTGTCTCAAATCTTCCAATAGTTTCTTCCATTTTTTTTTTTTATTACGCTTTAACCCGTAGGGTCATTTAGCGTTTTCCCCTCACTCAAATCTCACTTAACATTAGCCCCTGAGTTTGTGCACATCCAATCATCTAGGAAGCACCCCCTCCGTACATGGTAGGACATATAACAAGTTCACAGTATTTCTAGTTTATCCAGCCCAACCAGATTCTATCCAAACTCACTGCTCTGGCTAGTGTCTGCGACTAGTTCACCGTGTACCTAGTTCATCTAGATCAGCTAGACTCTGGCTAGGCTCACCGCTCTGGCTAGCGCCGACTACTAGTTCACTGTGTGCTTGTTTCATCTAGTCTTACTAGCTCCTCTGATCACATTAGTCTCACTTGACCTCGTCCTTCCAGTCTCACCAATCTCATCAGTTCCACTAGCATCACCAGACTCTAAGCTAGGCTCACCGCTCTGGCCAGTCCAGCGCCACCCGACAAAGAACCCAGCACCCAGATGTCAGCGTGCACACTCATTCTATAGCCCTGACCTGAGAGTCAAAGCTCAGCAGTGCTTGTAGGAGACGTCTGTCTTCAAGAACCGAGCACTTTGTTCCTAGTCACTTACGTTAATCGTGTCGCCGTCATCATTGATAATCTGTTAACTAACTTGTATGATCACTTAGACAATAGAGAAAATGTTTTGGCAATACTTGATATTCATCCAAGGCTTTTGACTTGGTTGACCATTAAGTACTGCAGAAGAAACTGAACAGATTACGTTTAAGGGGTAATGCATGGGAACTAATAAAATCTTATCATGAAAATAGGACAATTCGTTGTAATTAAAAATAATAAGTGAGAAATTAAGTCTGAACCTAAAAAATTTGATTACAGGAGTACCACAAGGGACTATACTTGGACCTTTGTTGTTCCTTACATAAATTAATGACCTTACAAAGGCCATTAAGTCTCTAATAAAATTTTTCCATATGCAGATGATAACTATAGTTTTTGTAGGTTCAAATAATGAAATATTGAAAAAAACGATAATATTATATATGATTTTATAATAATATACTACAATATTTTATAGTATGTTAGTATATTATATAATTTTCTATGTGCCAAATCTCTAATAGATAAAATATTTTTACGCGTTTTATAAATATTTTGTTATGAATAATGACTCATTATTCGGGTTAAAAAGTCATATAAAATAATTTTGCGGATAAACCTAAAGAATGATTTGTACCATGTTTTAACTCTTTAGCATAAATACGTTTGGAGCTACGCTAAAAACAGACACACAAACAAACACACACATGCAGGCAGAAAAATTTGTAAAAAGAAGTCAGAAGGTCTTTAAACATCTTAGGTTTAAAAACGTTATAGGGTTTTTATCCAAGACGTTTTCAAACCTAAGACCTTCTGACTTAAGATCTTAACACAGATTATTCAGGTTACTTCCCAGTTTCGGATTTTTTGTGAACACAATACGTTTTCTATACACCTGCGTTATAAATGTGGAAAGTATTATATATTTTCCTTTAAAATACAGGTATACATGTTTTCAATTTGGTAGGGAGTTGCCAGAAATTACACAATTGAGTATTGGACAATTCTGTGTTTTACTATATCTCTCGGTATTATTTACTACTTTAACTAGCGCAATATATTCCAATTTATTTTTATTAATATATTTGAAAAAATGGTATTATTGTATCTGTAAAACCATTTTGTTAAGATAATATTGTTTCAGCTCTTTTAAAATGTAATAAAATACATGTAATATCCACAAGATAAGGCCATAATAAACAAAACATATTTCTTGTACAAAACAAAAAAAACAAACAAATAAATAAAGCATTAAAACATAAAAAACAATTTATACAAATGCCTTCCAGCTATAGGATTCTTTCAAGCAGTAAAACTCTCTATGACAAACAACAATGTTTTATACCCAATATTTCATAAAATATTTATTTCAAAATGTATTTTCTCTAAAGAAAATTGAATTGTTGATAATCGAGTGGTTGATGTCCAAACACAAATGATCGAAGTTTTAACCAATATGTCTAAATTTATTGAACGTGTACATTTATTGAGATTGCTGTAAAACACACTTATTTCATTTTTTATTATAAAAGTAAATAAATTAAATAACTAATGAATGAATAGGTAAGAATCTCACGTAAAATAAATATAAGAAATCAAAATTATTTTTAAGCTCATTGTCTCTTTTGAATAAATCAGTATACCTCCAATTTGCAAATATTTTTAAATTAATTTAATATAAATAAATTTTTAATATAAATAAAATGTCTTTTTGATATTGTTAATAAATATCAAAAAAGCTTAAAAATGTATAAAAGCATAAAATATGCTTGTTATATTAATTATAAAATTAAAAAAGGATAACTATATATATATATATATATATATATATATAAATATATATATATATATATATATATATATATATAATATATATATATATATATATATATATATAATATATTATGTGTATGTGTGTGTGTGTGTGTGTGGTGTGTGTGTGTGTTAAAATGGCTACAAGCCAAAAAATATACTAAAATAATTTCATTTATTATGAACCCATTTGGATGAATTAATTATACCTCTAATAATGTTTTGCTTAGTGTTAATAAAAACACTTTTTTTACTAAAAGAGTTACATTAATATAATTAATAAATGAATTAATAATTTTGTTTAATTGCATCAACACATTTAATTATGGTTAATATTAACATAATATAGAACCAATAATAGTAATTTCTTTGTTATACAACCTTTGGTGTAAAATGCTTACTTGTTAAATTACATATACTTAAAAAATACTATACAAGGTTTTATCACACAAATGTAAATTATTAAAATTGTGGTACTAAAATAAAAATAAGCAATTAACGAAATGACTAATTATTAATTTGACACTAATACAACTCTATTAAAATATTTTAAAAAGACACTGTTTTAACTCTTGTCCTAATAATAACAATTAGCTGTAATATAGAAAAAAATGTTTCTTCACAAAATATAAGGTTTAATGAATCTTATAATTTGAGACTTTTTATTTTTATAATTTTTTTTTCAATATAGATATTGCATGGAGTTGCTTGTTCAGCAAGCAGTTGATGACCTCATGTTGGTTACATGTGCTATAGTATAACAGAAATTTTTCTTTAGACAGAATTCTTTATTATATTATTGAGGTAAAGTCTATTGCTGCTAACCTTTCTTTTTTAAGCATTAGCTTAGTTATATTTCATATTATTAAGATTTAAAAAGATTTAAGGGCTGGTACGAATGATAATTGATATTTTTTGTACATAAATAAAGAGTTTACTTCACAACACTTTTTTAACAAGATTTGTAAAACCAAGTTTCTCTTAACCCACATATTAATACTTAATTCATGATGTAAAAATTAAACAAATATTAAGATAAAATTAAAACTTTTTAGCTAAAAACTGTAACTTTATAACCTAGTAGAAATATATAAATAACAAAGTAAAATAGATAAATTTAATTTTTTAGAAATAATATTGCCAACATTGAAGTTTTCTATGAATATATCTATTATATGTATTCTTTTATTTAAAACACTAAATTTGTCCAAAATATATTATTATATAAACTATTACACAAAAATTAACTCCTCAATTAATTAATGATTTTGAATAATTATCATGCACACCTAATTAATGCTACAGCTAATAATTTAACAAAGCTATTTTGAAGAAGACAATTTAAAATATCTTTAAAATAATTTTAATTATATCAAATATTACAAAAAATAGTAATCTAATTTTTTTTATCTAAAACTACGTATTTTGTTGACAAGTTTTTTATTTTCTTTTTCAAGCCAACATTCTATACTGACCACTCACTTTTAAAAGGCCGAATATTAGTCTATAGGAATGTACGCAGTTGAAGCCCCGGCAGGTTATTATATCATCCACATGCTATTTTTGGTACTCTTTCACGAGCCTCTTAAATACTCATATGATAAGAAATAAGAGTTGCATTAATAATGAAAGAAATATTACTTAATTTTACTGACACAGTGGTTAGCTGTATTTATTTCAGCGTCTGTTAAGTAACCCACTTAATAGAACTTTGCAAAAAATTTATTACGTCCTTATTCTTCGAATAGTTAAGATTCAAACACTCTGTAATAAGTAAGTGTAATAAGTGTATTGAGACAGTAAAGTGTAAAACAGTAAATGTGAACACTTACTGAAGAACAGAAAGTGTTAACATACTGACTGAAGAACAGAAATGGTAAAAATATTGACTGAATCCACGATGTTTCCTTGTCTTGAAAAAAATTTATACTTTTGCATGCTTCAAATAGTTAAGATTATTTTTACTTTCTTGTATAGTAATTAAAGATAAAAAAATGATGCAGAGTTGTTTTAATTTCAAGTAATCTCTACGTCGTTACTAAGCTTCACTTAGCTTAGTCCTTATCTAAGAGATAAAATACCATTATTTCTATCATTTTTAGGGGGGACCTAAAACCCTAATAAAATTACTGTTGGATGTAACATTAAGAAAAATATTGGGACGCTACTTGCATCTAAGGACAACGCGTTTATATCGGTGCACCGCGGGCAATCTTAAAGCCCGCCGAGGCTTCACCTACATACTAGTTTCTTTAGGCTCTGACTTGTTATTACCTTCAGATATTTTAGGAGTGAGTCTAGGACTAATAGCCCCAGTTAGTCGGGTCAAGGATGCTTGTGGTTGCTCTTCGTCAGATTCTAACTTTAACAATTTTCTCCAAGCCATTCGGAACTGTAAAAAAATGTATTATATAAGAACTATATTATATAAATAATATACTGGAAGAGATATTCAATGCTAAAATACAATACAAATGTTTAGATAAAGGATATACAACCCTAAGGAACAATACAAAGGTTTAGATATAGATATAGAATCCTAAGGTACAATACAAAGTTTTAGACATGGGAAATACAATCCTAAGGTACAATAAAAAGGTTAGGTAGGGGATATACTATCTCAAATACTAGTGATAGAATCAAAATATGAAATAAACCATATTGAGTCCAATATGAAATTTAAAAGTTAGTTGTCGTAAAGCGCCATTGGAGTGCTGCGTCCTAATGGTTAATGCAAAAAATATACTTCACTAAACGTTATTGAGATCTACCAAGTTTTAAACAATTATCTCATACGGTTCCAAAATTAAGTGTGGGAGACTTTTAGACCATATTGTATAATACAAAGCTGCAATACAAAAGTTGGGATGGGGGATTTATACTTCTAATGTGCTATACAAAGGTTGGAATATATGATACAACCTTA
The DNA here is from genome assembly GCA_018340805.1 of Microvelia longipes. Lineage (NCBI taxonomy): Eukaryota > Metazoa > Arthropoda > Insecta > Hemiptera > Veliidae > Microvelia > Microvelia longipes. The sequence goes on along the minus strand of JACMZG010000008.1, from coordinate 32,860,686 downwards.
AGGTACATTTTCCTCTTTGAATTCTTTTCTATCGCTCATTTCCTCTCTAGAAAAGGGCAAATATGTAAATGGGCGCCAACAGAATTCCTCAAAAAAAACTTTTTACTATTCCTTTATTTCTGAAGGGACTTGGTCCACTCTCAATATACATAGGTTCAAATGAGGTTATGTAGTCTAATTGAATTATTATTAGTTTTTTTATTTATTTATTTCCAATATGTACTAAAAATAATACACAACAATAATTAAATAAAAATAATTACTTATTATATATTGAAAATGGCAATTATTCATAATAGACGACCATTTCCTTTAATATTCATAATGCACCACATAATAATTCACACAATATATAAACGATAAGGTAAATAGATACAAAAACAAACTATCGGGTCACTTAAATTAAAGAAGCGCCCTAAACATCAAATTAATATAAAAATTGACCATTTACATTGTAGTGAACAATTAGTTGTTGTGGTATAACTGTGCCTATCGGATAGTCTTCAACTTCAAAGGTATAGTGGTTATAAAAAACTCATCCAGTAAGCCAATATCTTCTACTTATGATATCACAATTTAAAGAAAATACTGACTCGGCCATCAAAGCATCAACTTCCATTCAACCATTGATTAAAGCAACAACTAAGATACAGAGCTAGGATGTATCTTTAAGTATTATTTGGTTTTATTGTTAATTAAATATAATGTTTTAGGTATAACTAGCATTGATACCCGGGCTTCACTCGGCAAGTATTTATTTATCAAACAACAAATTATTTATTATTCCATCGAAGACTACAAAAAAAAGTTGTTAAGAGCTGTAACAGCAAAAAATTCTTTCTTTAAGATGTTTTTGTCTATCTGGCGTAAACAAAGACGATAGTTAAGATGGATCAATTATATTCTGATCTTTAAGCATCTAAAACCTATATTTTTACACTAATACCCCATTGTTATTAGTGAAGGAATTTCGTTGAGACATATTATGAGGTCAAAATGACCTATGAGTCGTTTAAATGTAGAGTTTAATCAAGATCCATTGATTAGTTTCCATTCTGTATGCACTTTATTTTTTGTATTGCACTAAACCCATATTATTTTTGCACGGATCCCGATGAGACAAAAGTTGACTACTCAGACTTATGAGCATTCTTAGTTTACATTTTAGCCAAAATCTATCAATTATATTCTAAGCTATAAGCACTGAGAAAAATAATTTTTACACTACTCCCCTGCTGCTATTTTAGCACTGATCAAGATGTGACATAGTTTATGACTTCTTCTGATATATAATTAATCTGAGTTTAAACTTTGGTCTAGATATTTTGAATAGTTTTCGAGTTATAAGCAACCAAAATTGTCAACTTATAGATTATTATATGAGTTCTATTATATATATAGATTATAGCTAGCTTGTCCCAAAACATCGCCACATTAATTAATCTTCATACTGCTAGACAACCAATATTATAATCTACAGTTTAATTATTTACAATAATTTTCTACACATTATAATTAAAAATTATGTTTGTTCAAAAAAAGGTAATGTGTGTAATTAAAATTGACTTTTTAACATAAATTGAAAATTTATATGAAAATTGAAAATTTCAATTAATATAAAAGTATTATTGAACCGTTCTTATTTGCTTAGGTTAAAGATGCATTCAAAATGTTTTAGGGTCAAGCTGTAACTTACAACTGACATCAATTTAAATAATACCTTAATTTAAAATGAATTGATTAAAATCTAAAAATCGAATGATGAGTGGAACGATGGTTTTTTTGTGTTTGTGTTTTTGTACATGTCGGAATAACTGCCGTCAAAATGGACCGTGGAAATTGAGGTTAGGATTACTTTTCAAATTAGGTAGAACATATTAGGAAGAAGGAACTGCAAATGTTAGATTTTGATAATTTTTATTGGTATTTACATCAACATTTATCTATATACTAAAACTCAAGTGTCTACGGTTGCTTGAAGTGCCTTAGAAGGTCTATAAGAGAGTGATGAATGAGTGAGTGTCAAAACGGCCTAACTTTGAGCCTCCATATCTCATTACCTCGGAAAGGCAAAGAGATGAAATAGCATAGAATTGGTCAGCTCAACAAGATCTTTTAGTTGCTGTTAAAATTATGTTTTTATGTCCTTAGTAAAAAGATAAGAGGGGTGAAAATAATTTGAAGTTGCTTTCAGTAAAGGATGGTACGACAAAGACAACTAGACTCGGCGGAGGCACTGCCGTGCCCTCAGATTTCTGTTTAAACAAAAATATATATATTTAATACATAGTTTTCATTATAACAGTATTTGATACAAATGAGAAAACAAACTCTAATAAATAACACCACGGTGGTTTAAAAAAAGATATTAAAAATTATAAAGAAATTTAATTTCACGGTGAAATGATTCAGGTAATACTGAAGTTGGAAAAACTCAGAATAAAATGATGTTAAAAAAATCCCAGCAAGAGAATAACTAAACTAAATCCTATGAGAATAGCAGATCGCAATTCTCTATTTTATTTTTTAGTTTGCTAGATATACCAAACTAGAAATAAATTAACCTTGTAATTGACACCTCTACCTTTGATATTTTTCCTTGAATCATTATTAAAGTTTCTGACTCAATTAGCAAGAATTTCTAGTAATTGATTTTTTATCATTAAAACACGAAGCAAAGTAGTAAAAAGTTTTGTAATAGTTACTTTAAAAAAAATTTAAATGTTAGCAAATTATTTTAAATAAATATTTAAAATTAAAGTTAAAAAATATTTTAAAATTATATTTACATACCATGTAAAACATTTTGGAATTTTATCGTATACTAGTAGAGAATATTTAACAGAATATACGAGAGATATTTAATTGTACGAGAGATATTTTGAGTCAAGTATTCATGTTTTTCAAAACTCATGAATAGTTATAGTCATGGCAGTATCAAATGATATTATATTATTATAATTAACTTTATTATCAGTTTTAGTATATTTCATTATTATTACTTAAATTTTCATTATATTTTAATATATTTATTAATAATTTAATCATTTAGTTATTTATCCTTTCTTTATCATATTTATTTACTTTCTACACTTTATTATCATTATGCCTTTCTGGTACTTTTATAGAAAAGGGGTCCCTGATGTGTCCAAGTATTTTTACATCCTGCTCCATTAGAGGTGGAATATCACCACTTTATTTATATTAAATTTATTATATTCAATACTTTGGTTACACTGTCGCCCCATATAGGTCTTCCTTGTTTTTATATACATTTTTTCGCCCTTAAACCTTTCTATTTAGGTTATTTACAATTTAAAGTAAAATGTAATAGTTGATAGAGCTACGTAAATGTCTTTTAATCAAAATTTTAAAAAAGGAGTTATTGCATAACCAAGTCTTAAAAAGTTTTGAATAATTTGACTTTAATTTAATTGAAAATACCTTTCCTCAAAAAAGGTGATTGGTCTCATACTGAGAGTCCCTTAGACGTGACAGAATATAAACCAGCTTTCTCATAATTCCCTTTTTTAGCGATTTTTTTTATCGTTTAAATGCTCTTAAAGAGTAGAAAAAGAAAATATATGTGACATGCTAAAAATATAAAAAGAAATACAAAAATGGTAAACACAAAAAAATTAAATTAAAAGGAATAAATGGAGTCATATATCGTTGAAAAACTCTTTATTAGTAAAACAAAAAATGCAATATTGTAAATTCTAAAAAAAAATCAACATGGCAGCCATAATTTTATAAATAATTGGTTTAACTATATATTTACACGATAAAATCAATGTACTGAAGTTTTGATACGTACGTACTGTTATTACTAATAACCCGCAATTTTGCGAGCAAAGTGAACCCCTTTTTACTGTATGAAATTCTAAACACACGCAATCTAGCGAGTGAAGCAATCCTTTATTTTCTATACATAACTCACTATGCGTAAATAAGCTATTCTACTATGCATAGTCATTATTGTATGCAATCTAGCGAGCGAAACGAGCTCCTTTTTAATCCTTAAAACAAGGATGTAAGTAAAATTATACTTTTCAGGCGTTCCTAAGGCCTCCTGAGAAGTTTTCTCAAAGTTGTCTATCTGTATGTGTGTGTAAGTTTGTTTTTGGTATTTTGTGTTTTTTGTTGCTAGAGGGTTGAATCTCCGTACAGAAATTAATCTCCCGCTGTTGCTGCGCTACTTGTAAAATATGTTTTTATGACTCATTAAAAATTTCTATAAGTTATGAAACACATAAACATAAACATGGTTAAACGCATTTATGACTAACATATGCGCAAAGTTTCATATCATTATCAGCATTAGATATTTTTTTATGAAATGGCTCGTATACGCTTTTTAAAAAAATTGTTAATAATTCAATGGAGTTAAAATTCGGTACAAGAGTATACCTTTACTTGTTGAATAAATAAACTAACTTTTCTTTACAAGTACATCTATGATTCATGTTTTTTTCTGAGGACGAAAGATGTGAGTCCAAAGACTTTTTGCAGTATAAATTTAACGACTAAAATTTTCTGAGTAAGACAAAGTGGTGAAAATACGCGTAGCATAGCCGATGTGGTGGAAAAGTTTCGAAGTACTGGTACCCCCCCATTTTTTTAAAAAAAATCTTCAAATTCTAATTAAGTTTAAAGTTGGTACAAGTGTATCGTTTTATGTTATGAATAAGTGTATATGTAATAAACAACACACACACACACACACACACACACACACACACACACACACATATATATATATATAAATATAATTTGTTTAATTACTACTTTTACGCAGCATGGATGTCAGAACATGGATGAACAAAAAGTATGTTTTTATTGTATGAGAGCAAGCAAAGCGAGTTCGTACAGCAAGATAATTATGCGATTTTTATAATAAGCGGGTCAGAAGTGAAAAGAATGAATTAGGTTTGGAAAGGAAAAGTTACTAGGTACACTTTTCCCGATTTTTGAATAAATATTTCTAGAGAAATCATTTGAAAAAAAATCAAAACTATTTGGCGTGCCTCGAAACTTTTTCTGATCACATCGGATTTGCTCCGTCCTTAGATGCCTGTATAGGCATACAGCACTGACCACGCTCAATGCTGCATAACTTTTATGATCCAACAAAAATGGATAAACCTTTCGAATTGAACGAAACTTAGTGTACTTAATTATTGCCTAATCGTATACAATTGTACTAAATTTCAACTTAATTGGATTATTTTTTAATTTTTACAATTTTTTTAGAAACGTTCACTAAGTAAGTCTTCTTATAAAGATTGAACTAATGCTGTTAATGAGATGAAACTAAACACATATGATAGTCTTACACAAGCTCATATCAGTAAATTCTCAACTCGATCGCATCAATTTTTCGCATTTTTATGACTTATCGAAATCGAGTCATTTTTGCGGGTTAATATCGTCATTAAGAATTATTTTCCAAATAGCACAAGTACTACGGTAGATTGATTTTCGTACAAAGATTCAACTCTCAAAAAACACTAGAAGCTAAAATGATAACAGACAGACACACAAACTACCTTGTAAAAACCACTCAGGAGGTCTTAAAACACCTCAAACGGATGATTCCGGTGACAAACAGGTTTCGGATCTTTTGCAAACACAATACTTTTCCTATATTCCTACGGTATAGATAAAGAAAAGTAAAAATATATAAAAATATTTTTTTAAATAAGAACGTAAAATATCTTTTACAGATAGATATTTTTAAATATGTTTGACTTTTATATTTAGAGTGAAGAAAAACTACGCTGTCTGTAGAATAGATTTTGTAAAAATAAAATCCTGTATTATATTTATCCTTGCAATCTTTGTTTGATTGTTTATACTACCTTAGTTGTCTGAATCGAAACTAGTATTAAATTTTTAGAAAACCTTTTTCTATTTTTAAACTAATACAAAAGATGTACATGGTAAAATCTTCATACATAAAGACACTTGAAAAATAATCACAGTCGGTAAATTGTTAATCTTCACAATGTATATTCCTATTTGTCTCATCAAAACTTGTTCTATGCTAATAAACAATACTCTCCATCCTTTATAACTATACTTAAATTTTAATTGATAAATTGTATATATCCACATTTCCTGCAAACAACTGGAATAAGTTTGACAATTTGTTAAAATACGTCAATCTCTTTTTCCATCTCCTTCCAGTTTCACCTCACAAACTACAAATGATAATAATTTTTTGTTTGAAACTTTTCTAAATATTATTGACCTCTATTATTCTACTACATTTTATAGTATTTCTTAAGACCTTATAAGTAAATGATATAAGTTTCTTTTTTTTCCAAATGATTTCTGAGTAATAGTTTTAGGACTTGTCTGCTATTTTTTAATTGAACGAACTTTAGTGAGGTTTTACATTTCAGAAGAGTGGAACGATGCGTATGATTGTTTATATGTTGGTGTGTTTGTTTCAACGTATCGCAATAACTGCATTCAAAATGGAAAATGTTGGTTTAATTTGATAAATAATTCATTTTTTTTGTCATATTGTCATGTATTCAATTATTTATATTTATTAGTTTTGTTTATAACAGAGTGTTTAGGTTTGACAGTTGTCATAGTTACGGATGTGTTAATAAAATCAGTCTTATGACTGACTTTGTAATAAACTTAATGTGTTTCTTAATTAAGTAATAACAAAGAGTATATAGGTAGTATAGGAGTATATAACTATATACTCCTTGGTAATAAGTTTAAGTAGATATTTAAGATGGTGTCAGGTAAAAACTTTTAATTTTATCTGGGTTTTAAGAATAACCTGAAGTATCAATTCAGAACATGGAAGGGTAACAACTCTAAGAGGCCAGACCATTGAATGTTCGACTCAAATGTCCATCAAAATAGAAGAAATGGAAACACCTTCGAATATACATGTTGGCTTCAGGTCAAGATAAAATAAAAGACGAAAATAGGAAAATAGCCTTGTTCCTAAACTAATCGGTGAAGAAGGTATTGATTTATAATAACTTTACGGAAAATAGAGAGACGTTAGGAGAGGTGATCAAGCTTTTTGACGCCTATTGTACGCCTAAAGTAAATATTACAATGGAAACTTTTAAATTTAATAATATTCCACTTGAAATAGGACAACCGTTTAATAATTTTGTGACGGAATTGAAAAAACAAGCAAGCCTTGTCTTGAGTGGGCTCATGTAAAAAGAGTTATACAGATAGAATGGTTAGGGATAAAATAATATATACCTTACAGACAAAAAAACACAAAATAATTTAATTAAAGAAAATAATGTTCTCGCTAGAGAAGGTTATGAGTCGTGTCAAGTGGAGAAACGATAAAGCGTACTCAAACTTTAAATAAGGTTTCAAATATAACTGAAGAAAACGTTCATGTTATTAGACACAAAAAGCAGGCTCGACAGGAATCACGTCCTGGAGGTTCAAGAGAGATCGTGATATACGAAAAAATTGGAAACGAGACTAATAACGCAATGGATATGAATTTGAATGAGCACCAGCGGAGTTGTTCATGATGAAAGGAACGAAGAAAAGAGTCTCTCCACAAAACAAGTCTCTCAACTTGTTTTGTGGAGGGACTCTTTTCTTCGTTCCTTTCATAACGCAAAGGATGTTTATTTGTGTAAAAAATGTCAATCCCGTCAAGACCGAAAGCTGTCCTGCTATGGGTACAAATGTAGTCTCTGTAAACGTTCTCGATCATTCTTAAAATTGGATGTCACTCGAAGTTAAACTATAAAAATGTAACAATTAGAGATTGATTAAATGAATCAATACTTCATCTGATGAAGTGTCAGACTGTAAGTATGACAAAGCAGCAGAGAGTGCTTTATGCTCGGTTCTATTAATATATAGTAAAAGCTTGTATCATAACCTTAATATTAATGACGGGATGTTGCTTTTAAAATAGACACAAAGTGACACAAATGTCCTTCCTTTAAAAGATTTTGCTAAGTTAAAACTGAATAAACGTATTTTGAAAGAAACAGATATGATTTTGGTTGCCTATGGGGCATAACTAGTTCCTGAAGGGGTAGCAAAATTAACTGTAGTTCCATAAAGGTCCTGTAGAATAGAGTTCACAGGATGCAGAACACCAGAAATCCTTGATACATTAAAAACACTTATATCTAAGACTACTGTCTACAACTTTGATCCTTAAAACCATATGCATTCAAATGATGCAAGTAATTCGGGTTTTTAGGGACTTGCTGCTTCAAATTGGAGCTCCTGTATGTTTTCTATCTCGAAGTTTATCAAACGCAGAAAAAAATATTCAACTATATGAAAATAAATGGCGGCTATGCTTTGCTGTGAACCGATTACATCAGTTTATTTATGGACAAATAGAAGTAAATACAGATCAGAAGCCATTGGTTAATCTAAAGGGCAAAGAAATACATAAAGCAGAGTACGATTACAAAGAAGAGATTGCAACTATTAAAATATGAAATGAATGTAAAATATTTGTCAGGTAGTTTAATGATGTTCCGGATTTTTTTATCAAAGATCTCCAAATTCTGATGTACTTGAGATGATCCTACATGTAGAAATAGTACATTCAGTATCTTGGAAGACTAGTTAGCTATAACTCCTGAGCGAATAAAGCAACTTCAAGAAGAAACACTTGGACCAAACTTAACAAAAATTATACAGAACGTTGATAATAATTGGCAAATAGTAAACAAACAAATTTGGACTATAGAGAAATACTATTTAAACTAAGGGATCAGTTACAAGTACGAGAAATTATTATCCTTGATGAAAAAGTTGTAGTTTCCACTGCATTAAACAGCACAAATTAAATGTGTACACGGTGCCCATTTTGCGATTGGTAAATCAAAAGCCAGAGCAAGACTTGTGTTTATTGGCCAAAAATTAATGAGGAGTTGAAATTACGTTTCATCTTGTCTTGCTGGAACTTATCAAAAGGCGAATGTCAAAGAAACATTAATATCTTCAAAATACCAGCTTATCCATTCCAGAAAGGCGAAGGATATTGTGAATACAACGGGAAATAATTAGATAAGTCAAATCTCAGGGATGTTTACAGGGAAAAAATATTTAAGTGACTCAGAATCTCGCTAGAGTTGCGATGCGCGGATAATAATCCTTAATAGTGGGAAAAATAAAAAAATTGCAAATCAGTTAGGCTCAAAGTAATAACTTCTAGTCCAAATTATCCCCAATCCAACGGATTGGCTGAAAGGGGTGGCTAAGCCTAAATCAAATTCTTAAGAAAAATCAAAATCTAAATTTGTCTCTTTTAGAATACCGTAGCACTCCTTATCTGGTGTAATATTTCCAAGCCAGTTGCTAATGTCTAGATGTCTAAGAAACCAACTTCCTACTAACTTAACTCTCCTTCAGCCTAACGTTATTGATCCTGCTTTAATTGAAAGATTTCATAATAATAAAACGAGTACATCTAAGAAATATTATGATAGAACTGCTAGAGATAGATCTCCTTTTTGGCCTGGGCAGAAGGTTTGGTACGCCAAGAAAGGATTATGGCATCAAGGACAAGTACTGGAAAAAACTAACCTTCCCAGATCATATGTATTCAAGGATAAATTCCATTTAGAGGAGGAAATTCCATTTAGACGAACAAGTAGACATTTAAGAAAGGCTCAGTCATCAGAAAATGTTGAGAAAGCCTCACCAACAACATCACAACAACCCACCTCCAGTAAAAGAATAAATTGGATTACAATAATCCCTCAGCCTCCTGATGTTTTTACTGATATTGTGGAACCAGAATCATCTCAAGATTGTATTGAGAAAAAGATGCTGAAACTGAAACCAATTCAATTTTTACCAATTCCAGTGATCAAGATAGTAAGAATTTGAGTGATTTTGAGCCTGAGGAGTCCGAGGCAAGGACAGTCGACTCAGAACCTGAACATGCTCAATTAGAGAGTATTGCTGAGTTATCTACAACTGCAGCTGATAATCTACCAACCGAGAATGACCCAGCTACTACAACAAGGAGTGGAAGAATTACTAAGCCACCTGAAAGATTTAAGGATTACTATATGTAATCGTTTAAGGCAGAGGTGTCATGTATTCAATTATTAATATTTATTAGTTTTGTTTATAACAGAGTGGTTAGGTTTGACAGTTGTCATATTGACGGATGTGTTAATAAAATCAGTCTTATGTCTTAAAATTAATGTGTTTCTTAATTAAGTAATAAGTTTAAGTAGATATTTAAGAATATTTATGTCAAAGTCATGTAAAAAGATTCATTATAGCTTTAACAGTCAAAGTGAATTAGTTTTATTACTTAAACTATAAGCGCTAACTCTAACAAAGGTTATGGGCCTACACAATTTATTTTGAAGAATTCAAAATCAATTACAAATAAAAGTGAGTGAAAACTATCATTTTAAAAAATATAAATAAAATGAATAATTCTAAAATTCCTATGATTAATGGAACAAACTTCTCAGCTTGGAAATTCAGAATTAAGAGCATTCTGGTAAGCAAAGAAATTTCTGATATCCTCCAGACCCTCGGAATGTCAATTTGCAATGAATGGAGAAAGAAAGATGCAGGAGCTCAATCCATCATAACATGCAGCATGGAGGATCAATATGTTGGTTTAATCCTGACATGTACCACTAGTAAACAAATAATGGATACTCCTATATCAAGATTTGACAATGACTCAGCAAGACGTAAACTCGAAATTAAAAACGACTTAGCACGGTTAATCATGAATAAAGATGAATGTTGGCGAACATACTTAGACCGCGCAGAACACCTTATCCAACAAGTCAGAAGCTTGGGATCTGTTATTGACGAACAAGAAGCTATTATAGCAATTTTACGTGGAGTACCAAGAAGATATCATCACATCGCAATTCTTTATGATAATCAACCAAATGCTACATTATCTGATGTACGAAGAAGCATTGAATTAGATGAGCAACGATCAAAATCTAATACATCAGAAAATCACCATGATGCAACAGCTGGATCAAATCAAAGAAAATGCTATATATGTAAGAAATTTTCACATAGTGCCGATAATTGCTGGTTTAATAGGAATAATCAAAACCAAAAGAAACATGACAAGAAAACATGGAAGAAAAATAATGTTGTTTTTAAAAACAAAAATAATCCTTTTGGCAAAAATAAAATCAAAAATGACGCAAAAACTGCGAACGATGATTCAGATTACAACGAAGAATTATGTGAGATCGCTTGGACTGCTGCTGATGCAATAGATGAAACTAAATTTATTCTCGACAGTGGCGCGAGTGCAAATATGACCAACAATGTATCTATAGTCAAAAAAGAGGTTAGAAAGATTCGATTAGCTGATAATAGCATTATAAAATCGGAAGGCATCGGTAACATAACCATTAATCAGAATGGAAAAACAATTAAACTGGACGTCGTACTTCTAGTTCCAGATCTTAAAAGCAATCTTCTCTCAGTCAATAAATTAACCAACAATGGTAAGTGTGTAAAATTTTGGAATGATAGAGGTGTTGTAGAGAATATGGATGGTGAGATAATATTGAGTGCTGAGAGAGTAAATAATTTATACATAGTGAGTGGCTCGTGTGAACATGTACATAGCGTAAATGCTGAATGCTGAAAATAATACAATTAATACGTGGCATAAAAAACTAGGGCATCTTAATGAAACATATTTAAAATATCTCCATAAAAATGATATTTTAAGGAATTTAGATTTAAAAGCCAAGGCAAAAATGAATACATGCATACCATGTATAACAGCTAAATATGCTCGCAAGCAATTTAAAACAATAATGAAACCACAGTCAACAAAAATATTGGAACTTATACATGTCGACCTAATAGGGCCAATAAAGGTAGCATCAATAGGTGGATCTAAATATATATTTACGATAGTTGATGACTTTTCTCGAAAAATATTTACATTAATATTTTGTAAAAATATCAGAAGTATTTGTAAAATTAAAAGAATTTATTAATTGGGCTCAAAATCAATTTGATACTAGGGTAAAAATTATAAGAAGTGATAATGGATCAGAATTTAAGAATTTAGACATAACAAAAATTAAAAAAACACTCGGCATAGAACAACAATTTACTACTCCTAATTCTCCCAAATCAAATGGAATTACTGAACGTGCGAACCGTTCAATTGTAGAAAGTGCTAGGGCTTTATTAATAGATGCTCAATTACCTATGAAATTTCGGGGAGAAGCTGTTGGGACAGCAACTTTTTTAAAAAATAGAACATTAACAAAAACTAACGATATAATCACTCCCCAAAAAAAAATATTGGTATCAAACCGAACGTCAATTTTCTTAAAATATTTGGATGTTCATGTGAATTCTGGATCGATAAATCAAAACGCCGAACATTTGATTCAAAAACTAGAACCTGCATCTTTATTGGATATTCAAGAAACAGAAAAGCTTATAGAATATTTGATACAAAGAAAATCAAATTATAGTTCGAGAGATGTAAAATTTTTCCAAGATAAGATGGGATATAAAATAATTTAAGAACAGAAAGGTTTAGAAAATAATAAAGAAAACGATTAAACGATATTTAACATTAAATTGAATAAACTTTTAAAAATATTGTTCAAAATTACTTAAGTATTTGTTTACATCTTTGAATGAATTTTTGGATATATATTTGTATAAATTAAATTAAAATTAGATAATGCATAGGTATATATTAGTATAAATTTATAAAATTAAAAGGGGGGATTTGTTGGTTTAATTTGATAAATAATTCATTTTTTGTCATATTTATGTCAAAGTCATGTAAAAGATTCATATAACCTTTACAGTCAAAGTGAATTAGTTTTATTACTTAAACTATAAGCGCTAACTCTAACAGTTTCAACGTATCGCAATAACTGTATTCAAAATCGACCGATTTTGAATAAAACTGAAAAACTAACTATGTGTAAGAATTTTATAGTTTTTGGTTATTTTCAAACTAATATTTTTAAAATGATGGACAGAATAAAAAAATTGAGCGTATAAATTATGGTCTTTATCGTGAAAAAGATCATTTTTCACGCCTCGCTATTTTTCTTTTAGTATTATTGTTACATGGTTTTTGGCATGTATATAGCGAATTTCAAGGCAAAAGCCTCATAGGCCCGCTTTGCGGCCCTGTGAGGCTTGATACGGCCCCGTCGGGACCATTTCAATTCTTTAAGTACCATTTATTGAAACATTCTTTTAGGGGTCCCGGTTGTGTAATGGTTAGTGCATGCGCCAGCCAACCAGACAGTCCGGGTTCGATCCCGGTCGAGGCCTTTAGGATTGTCATGCGGGATGACTGAAATCCTTTCACGTACTGTCCTTCGAAAGGGATGTTAAACCGGTGGTTCCAAGCCTTTGCGATGACAGGTACTCGTAAAAGATTCCTAACTCTACTAGACTAACATATGTGATGAATCATAAGTTTCATCTCATTTTACAATTACTTTATCATTACAATTATTATTATTATTATTTATATCAGATGACATGTA